>CADEHL010000266.1:755000-1355000 GCA_902827135.1 Harpagifer antarcticus
CACACGCCAGCACATGCATACACAGAGAGTGGGAGACACACAAACAAGACAAACAGAGTAGCCCTTGTGGCTTAAATTTGTTTATCTGATTTTCTTCTTCTCACTGAAGCAACAGCGCATGTTGGATATGTCTGATAATAACAGGAGAATGTTTGAAAAGGTAATGATCCTGGGAAGTTTGCTATGTTTTTCTTACAGTCAAATAACGAGTATTCAGGACATGTTGACACGTTATTTACAGAAGCTCTCTGCATTGAATGTGAAGAGCAGGGAGTGTAATTTTCTCGCACACTCTCAGCCTGAGTTTGCCATTTAAGGATGTGTGTTTGAAACAACAGCATATTCTGAAAAAACGTTTCTAATCGATTGATTGATTGACCTTTGTTTGACTGTATTTGTCATGTTTAACTACAGTCTGTTTTAAGACAAGATGCAGACAGTGACGAAAGATCCACGAGACGTAACATTTAACTAAAACAAACCGTAATTAGCCTTTATAATAATGGCGCAATAAACATGGAGCATGGATTCATATCGCAGAGAGGGAGGATTGTCTCAAGCTGAAGGGAGTCTTTTGATAACAGCTAAAGTGCAGTATAGGGAGAGGGCAGTAATGATAGGTAAGTAAATCAGACTGGAGGTATTTCTGTTGCTGTAAAAGGCACATTTTAGTTAGTTAGTGTTCCGATGGATTTGTATTCCTGGTATCTTGGAAAGGTAAGAAACCACCCTTTGTAAAGAGGATGGATAAAAATATACTCCTGATGTGTTAGTCAATCAGTCTCACAGCTTCTCAGCCAATCAAGCATGATTGATTATCCTCTGGCTGTGCCGCAGGATGTCACAAAATGTATTTCATATCTGAGCCAAGACTTCCACTACAATGTGAAACTCTTGCACAATCTCTACAGCATAATACCTCAAACCTTTTGTTACTCACTCCACTAAGATGATTCTCCTGAATTACATTCTTCCCCGCTGCTCTATTGTATTTGAACAGTAACGAGGGAAGTATGCTGAAGCAGAGAAAAAACATCAACACAGCATTTTGTTTAAATATTCATTGAAAGTGTCCTTACTTTAGGTACTGAAGATTTTTGGCTTTTTCTGTTGCACTTTTTCTAACAGTAGCTTAGCACTATCTGAAGGCCTGGACACATCAAATAGGGAAAGATGTTTGGAAATGAAATGAAGAGTAACGGTTGCTGTGCTGTATGTGTAACCACTTAATTTAATTTGGACCTGATCTCTAACATCCATAGATGAACACACATAGTTGTGGTATTCAACACAAACAGACGCAGGGTCCACTTAAAGGCCGGGGACACAATTTCAAAATGTTTAACCTTACTTTAAATCACAACTCAAAAAGGTGATTCTGTTTTAGAAAGCCTTTAGGGTCTCAAAAATGTTTTCCCCCTCCTGAAGACTGCTAAGAAGAAAGGTCCCTGTGAAGTGTGTGTGTGTGTGTGTGTGTGTCTGTCTGTCTCTCCTGCAACTGACGGCTAATGTGAGGCCATTAGTGTGTGTGTTTGTTTGTGTGTCCCTCTTACAACCTCTTTCATGCTTTTAAGACACTCCTCAAGATTCTTCAAGGCTGCGGATACGCACAATGGACAGTCTGGAACATGGGCAGAGTGAGTGTGTGTGTACGCATGTGTGTGTGACTGCTTGCAGTATTTGTATGTGTATATCTATGAAAGACCACTTGGTGGTCTTCAAGGAAGCTCTCCAAAGTTGGAGACAGGCAGGCAGGACATCAAACCTGGTCATTAAAGAGGCTTTCACAGAAATAAAGAGGCAGGTGATGAAGATGATGATGATGAGGAGGAGTAATTAGGAGAAGATGAGAGGAAATGGATTCAATGCTTTTATCTCTTTGGCCCTTAAAGGCTTAAGTAAAGTTGTAAGAGTCTGGAGCAAGCCAATAAGAGAAAAAGATGAAAAAACATAGGATATAGTACACAACATAGATACATAGATAGATATAATAATAATAATAATAATATAAAGACTAGATAGCTAGATATATATACGTACATAGATATAAAGATATGGGATACCTGTCTCAAGCATCAGATCTTGCTCTTCCTTCCTCCTATATTACATCACAGCTATAACTCTTGATTTCTGGCATTGATCACAAACAGGTTTGGCAAATACAATTTCAAATTTAAAAGCTAATGCACAAAAAAGCTTAAAGAAATCAATTTTTATTCCACTAAAGCAGGCCCATATTGCGAGAAAGTAGACAAAATCAAAGCCGATATATACATTTTCCTGTGAAATCATTGCTTTCTGGCCCGGCGTAACGAAGTTCGGGAGAACATAAAGCGCATAGTTTTTGGGAGAAAAAACAATGAGATGTAGTAGAAGTTTCGAACCATTAGATTTATTACCCAGGGGCCACAAGGAAAAAACGCATGATGGGAAAGTGAGGCATCCCATCTAAAACAGATTAGAGACGCGTGAGCACTCCTAGGTGGGTGAGGTCATGCCCAAAAAACATCACAGACACCAAACTACATAATAGCCCTAAAAAACCCAGCCTCACACACCCAGGAGAGCACAGAGAGAGAGTGTGTGTGTGTTAGAGATGCTGTTTACTTGGCCCATGTGGAAAAATGATGGGTAGTAGTTTAAAAAAAGAATAAAAATATGACTACATGGACATAAATCTATCAAAGTAATATCTTATATATTTTCAAAGGCAGCACATGCACTGCAACCTGACCTTTGAAGTGATGTCAGAACTCCTAAAAAAGGCGTTTGACGAAAAAATGTTGAACATAAATAAATATAACGACACACCGTTTAACTCAATTTACCACTTATACTTGTCTCATTAGGAAATAAGGCAAGCTGTCCTTCTATTATAATGTCAGTATGAAAGCTGTCTCGCCTCTCTTACGATGATTGTTAAAATAAAATGCTTACATGGTTGATGCAACATTTTTCTATTTTTCATACATTTTCTCTGTGCAAGGCTTGATTTAATGACGATGCTGTTCTTATCCAAAATATTACGACTACTGGTCTTAAAAATGGTTAAAAGGTAGGGTAGGTAAGAATGGAGAAACCAGCTCGAGTGCGCTAGAATTTGAAACTACGCAGCCGAAAAAAATCTGCCACTTCCTTACAGAGCCCCTCCTCCAACACACACGAACGCGCACATGACCAATGACGGCACGAGATAAGTGTGTGGACAGATGGAAGGCTGACAGGCAGGTAGGCCATCCAGTTATTTTAGCCGGGCCAGCTCAGATGATTGGTCGTGCTTTTTACAGCGCCACGGCTTCCACAGATGACATGAATTTATTGTCAAAGCATTTCATATATTCATTGCTATCAGGATGTTAAGAGCATTCCATGGGATATAACAAAAAGTGTTTCTGAAGTGAATGACCTACCCCACCTTTAAGATCTCTGTTAAGATCGCGGAAAAAGGTAGGACCCAAATGCAGACTACAAAAAAGGTAAAAAAGGTCTATAAACAAAAAGCGAGCTTTATTCAAAAGCCGATGACAAAAAACATGACATGAACACAACGGTAGCACAAGGAAGAAACATACCTGAAAAACTGACCGTGACTGACATGGAGGAAGACAGGAAAAACAAACAATGAACCGACAGGGAAAGACAAGACTAAATACAGAGAGGGGTAATCACGGGACAAGAAACAGCTGGGTAAAGGAGGGAGAAACACAAGGGCAACAGGTGAACACAATGAGACAATCAGACACACCAGGGAAACTAACGACAGGAAGGCACACACAGGAAGTAGAACCAGAGGAGGAAAACATGAGACAGGGAACACAGCACAGCAAAATAAACCCAAAACTCATCACATGAAACTCAAATCATTACACATCTTTAAGAACTGTAAACATGGACCCATATTCACGATTACTCAAAACCTAGCACTAAAGCTAACCCTAATACACTACATTCACGTTACCTTTAAATTCATTCTGCACACCCAATAAGCCTTTTTTCGCCAACATGAATGAGTGATATTTCCAAAGCTGTCTGATCTAATCCTCAGGTCATAAACTCTCATATTCCTTTTGTATTCCCGTCCTCCTTTCATCCTTCAAAGCTCTTTTGAGGTAGATGGTATAGTTGCTCAGATAAAGACAGAAAGACACATTACACAAAGTTACCTTAAAGACATGTAGATACGAGGAGTCCTACAATATAAAATACACACCATTACGATGTCTGTTATTCGTGCTAAGCACCTGAAAGGAGCAGCGCTGCATGGTGAGATCCCACAAAGTGTTTTTTTCAGGCGCGCTTCATGCCTTTGGGTTTGTGAATGGTGAGCATTACACGCTTATTACAGTTTGTTTATTTTAAAAGCTGTGCACATGGAGCCTACAGTCAATAATATACATTTGCATTGTGCAAGGTGCTTTGGCTCAGGTGGCAGAAGGGCTTGAGTTTATTACAAACCACACACACACCACACACCACACACACACACACACACACACACACACACACACACACACACACACACACACACACACAACACACACACACACACACACACACACACCACACACACACACACACACACACACACACACGAAGGAGAAAGGAGAAAGAGTGATGAAGCTGTGGAGAAAGTGAGTGATGAAGGTTTAATGAGAGGGAGAGGAGGAGAAGGGCGGGTCATTTGGGGTGGGTTAGTAGGATTAGGGGGTGAAAGGAGGGGTTACTCTGCAGGGTGAGGGGTCAGTGGTCAGTGGAGAGCGGGTGTCTTTTTACCAATCTCCCCTTTTTTAACACGTTTTTTAAAATGACCCGACATATAGGACTATTGTTACTTTTTAATTATTAATAGCAGTAGTAGTATTGCCAAACAAAATGATTTATTATCATTAATTTAAATTTGAACACCCATGTTAGAGTCTTCTTTTCAATCCTCAGCATAAGAGAGTTACTGTTGATCCACAAGAGAGCACAGAGAATGTGTGTGTGTGTGTGTGTGTGTGTGTGTGTGTGCAGGGGCGCCGTAAGGGGGTGAAAAGTTAGGACGATTTAAGGGTCTGGACTGACAAGGGCCCAAACTATTTTAGAACATTAAGAACATTTTTTTTAAGTAACCAATGTGATTATCTTTTCATGGGGCCCAAACTCCCTTGCGGCACCCCTGTGTGTGTGTGTGTGTGTGTGTGTGTGTGTGTGTGTGTGTGTGTGTGTGTGTGTGTACAAAAACCCACATTATATGACCACACACGGACACCAATACTGTAACGTACATTACATGAATACTGTTTTCATATAATCATTATATCATAAAAGTTATTTTCGGTTTGTTTTATTAATTTGAAATGACATGATTGTTAACGTGGTTGTTTTACAGTTAAACCACCTTGTGCTTCGGTACGATTGTCTCCAAGCTTTTTTAGAATTGGAGTTTGATAGGGAGAGCGCAAATACACAGGGAAAGATGGTAAAGGTCGAAATTGATAATGAAGAAAGAGAGTCAAAGAGAGATGGAGGAAAAAGAGAGGAACAGAGAGAAGGCAGGAGGGGAGAAAGAGAGTCGGCGTATTGATCGATCAGACCTGTCGGCAGCCAGACAGCCAGGGAGACGTCTGTCCTTGTGCTGCCACTCTCTGGCCTGCAGACACCTAACCCCCCCCCCCCCCATTAATCCTACCGGGGTGGTGGCGTCAGACCGGGGGACCGTGCATGTGTGTGTGAAGCATGTGTGTGTGCTGATACGTGAGTTTTCACCATGGTGTGTACAGTGTAGGCTGCCCTGCAGACTGCCTGTCGGGCCCCGGCTCTTCCAGAGGCCTCAGGTGTGGAGTGTCTTCTCCTCGGTGGAATTAACTGGGTTCCAGTCAGGAAACTAATCTCACGCTCCCTGTCGCACACAGATGCATCTCAGGAGTATGGATTTTATCAATACAAAGAGCGCCGTGCACTGAGGCAATTCCAGCGCTGTAGTCTGTTCTGGAAGAGCTACTGTCAAACATCAACTACCACCCCCGCCCCCATCCTCCTCCTCCTCCTCCTCCTCCTCCTCCTCCTCCTCCTCCTCCTCCCTCACATCCCCATTTGGGATTTTGTCCTCGTGAAGGATTCATGTCCTGGACAAGAAACATCATTTCCAGTGAGTCCTATTTGGCAGCTGGAGGGATAAACTCTGGCAGCCGCAGCAGAGGTGGAAGAAGCATTCAGATCTCTTACTTTAGCTATTGTTACAATACCTCATGAAGTAATACTCACTAGCAAACCTTTAGTATTACACTTAAAGTATCCAAGTATAAAGCAAAAATACCTTGTTTTACCTTGACATGCATTTCAATAGTAGGTTCACGTTACCTTTTAACCCTAACCCTTATTTTTTCTTATATTTATTCGTTTTAAAAAACTGACATTTCCTGGTTTCTAATGTAGAACCTTTTGGTTTAATTTGCCTTAAACATTTGACAAAGATTAACTCTTTAACAGAACATGACTCAAATAAATACTGCTGAGGTTTGAGGTTAATACAATAACAGGGACATTGATTTTGGCACACTGCTGTTGAAATTAAAATATCTAATTTCGATGATGGGATAACCACAGATGAAATCCCACTGTATTGATGCAAAGGAAGTAAAAAAAGTAATTTGAGTGAAAAGAGTATATGTACTATTTACCACAGCTGATCTACTGTGTCATTCCTGTGTGTGTGATCTGCTAAATAACGTCCAAATATTCCACACTTCATTACAGGGTCAATTTGATAGATTGCGGTTCCCTTTCTCTCTCTGCCTCTCCACTTTCTCTCTGTCCTTCTGTCCGTCCATCCATTAAAGCTGATCCTATTGTTCCAAACCCGGAGAGCTGCGAGTTGACCCGAGAGGTCAGATAATCAGATGCTCTCCTCTGTGACCTGCGGTTCAGGGGACAGTGGGCTATAAGACCAGTCCTCTCTGCAGCCTCAGAGACAAGCTCATGTAATACTGAGAGGCTGTGAGATTGATAATTGAAGTTAGAGCCTTTCTGGGATACAACACAACATGCTGGTGAAACTGCAGTAATGGGCATTAAACAAAGATGCAGTAAGACAACACCGGTATGTTGTTAAAAAAATAAACACATATGGATGAAAAAGCCTGCATCAGGGAATAAGAGGAATATAAAAACTCCATATGGCTAAGTCAATATCACTTTGGAGTCTACAACTGTCTTTAACTTAAGGAATAATTGGGTATTTGGAATTGTATTTATTCTTTATCAGATCTCCTCCTGAACCTGAACACATGCAGCAATCTATAAAGTAGATATTTAGCAGAGCTAGCAAGTTGATGTAGATTTTCTACAATCTGAAATAACTGAATTAAATGGAAACATTTTTGTTTAAACATCTTGTCTTGGAATTAACACTTATCTCTTACAAAAACACAGTGAAAATGCTAAATAAATGACGGTCTGAAACACAGAAGAGACCCCAGAAAATGGAGGCGAAAGACAGGCATAAGTGAAGGAGAGCGAAGAAGAAACGAGCGCAGGAGAAGGTGAATCCGATTCCTCCCGGTAAATTGGACTCCCCTGCTTTCTCTAATTCATGTTTCAGAGCTGCTGCATCGATGGGGAGATGGAGAGGCTGAGGAGAGAGAGGGGGAGAAGAAAGGAGAGGAAAGGGAAAACAAATCCATGCAGGGGAGAAGCAGAGGGAGAGAGGGAGACTGCGGCCGCTCTCCCACAGGCAGACAGCAATCAATAAATCAATAGGAAACTGTGGTTGGCTGGAGAACGGCTGGGGCTGGGAGGATGGAGGATGGAAAAGAGAGAAACCTGAATCAAAGTAGCTCCAAGATGGATGGAGCGAGGAGAGGAAGGGAGAAGAGGAAGGAGGGAGGGAGGGTTCAATAGAGGTGGAGGCGTTGAGAAAAGCTGCAGGAAAAGGTGGTTTTAGCAGTAGGAGTTGTGAGGGGCAAATGGGTGGAGGTCCAGCAGGCGTTTTGGGGTCCCCTCCCTGCCTGCCTGCAGCACATCCTGCATCAGTGGTGCAGTGATAGGGCCTGGCACTGTGCAAGGCCCCGCTGCGCTCTGCCCAATGAGCCCAGTGAAGCGCGGCTGTATCTGGGGCCGGGGGAAAGCCTTGGGCCCCCTCCGCCTGCTGGGTGCAGCCTGCTGACTGCCTGACTGACTGCTTACTGCCTGGCTGCCTGACTGGCTGGACATCGATCTCAGTGGGCTGGAGTACAGCTGGACGCACACTGAGAGCCGGGGCTAAATCTGGCTCAGGCTCAATCAACGTTTGCACCTGTCTTTTCCAAAGGGAATTAAACGTAGTAGATAGAGAGAAAGAAAGAGTAATGGTGTGTGTGAGCATGTGTATGTGTGTGTGATTATGGCTGAGGGTGTGTGTGTTGAGGTGAAGTTTGGAAGGTGCAGTGGGAGTGGAGGGTTTGTAAGGAACATGCTGGTTTTGCTATTAGTCAACATGGTACTACTGCGGCAGGTGAGAGTTTAGTTTGATGGGTGGTTGTTTGTGTTTGTGCTGGATAAAGTGTGTGTGTGTGTGTGTGTGTGTGTGTGTGAGAGTGAGTGAGTGTGGATGCCTTATCTACAGTACACATGGCTTTGATGTGCAAATGAGAAGAAAGTTGCTTCTCACAGATCATTACATTACATTTTATTTACCTTACACTTGAATCCAAAGCAATTTATACTAAGTGTAATAAACAATGAAGATACAAACTCAGAACAGACCCTGAATGCTGACATTTTTTTGTGTGTTTTATGTTAACAGCCAAGGTGCTGTCGAAACAGGTGGTTTTCTTTAAAATGGTTAGACTTTCAGAATTGTTTTGATCAATAAAGAGCTCGTTCCACCATTTATCATCATGTTATGTTAGGCTGTGTGTTTAATCTGTCCTGTTAGGGAGTCACTGCGCCCTGCCAAGAAATAGTCCCTCACATTACCCCTCATAAAACCACAAACATATTGTTAAACCCCTACATTTTATAGCATGTTAGTTAGTTAGCTTAAGAGACACTTGTTGGCTGAATTCTTCATCCTGCACTAAAGCCTTACTTGCTGTTTCTCTCCGTTTCCAGTCTTTGTGCTAAGCTAAATCTCTGGGCTCTAGCCTCATATTTAACAAACAGACATGCTATAGAATGGATCTTCTATGTGAACCTTGGCAAACTATTGCACTTCTACTATAATTGCACTAAATTGTCAATCTATTTCTTGCTCCAGGGCGAAACTGTAGACAACTAAGAAACCACCCACCAACCAAACTCAACACTAAACAAGATTTATCTAACTAATAACGTATAACAGTTCATGTTTTTATAATTTAAGTAACATTTGTTTTTTACAGTACACTTTATAATATAATAATAAAATCATTTCAGAATGAATCCTAAAAACACAACATAATCGCAGTTCAGTCAGACAACTCACGTGTTTCTTAATATGTTTATTAGAAGCAGCATATAGTTTGAGTTTGGTGTCTAGGCTGGAAACGCGTCATCTGCAGGAAACAGCGTCTGAGGGCATCTTAATATTCAATAAACTATGAATGTTTTATATCCATGTAACGGGAAGAAACTCAGCTAACAGATTTTTTTTTTTTTTTAAACCCACAAAGCTAACGCTATGCCTCTGAATTAGCCACGAGCGAAAAAATGCGTTACTGCACAGAAGCTCACTCATAACACCCTTATTACTTATCATAGCTGCACGTCCAACCCATCGATTAGCATCGTGAGAAGACACAGAATCGATCGGTACCTACATTCTCACTCCATGATAAGAACTCGCGAAGATATGAACAAGAACAGACATCAAAACATGTGGCGCTAGGTAGCTAAAAACGGCAAAATGGCTTACCTTTGTCGTAGTCTGGTCAAAAGATGTCTTCAATGGCATTAAAACTATAAAAACGCTGCTGAAGTTAATCCATAGGTTAATCCAATGTGTCTGTGTCCCTTTGAAATGATTTCTGATCATCCATAAGCAATAAACCTGCTTTTCCGTTTCCAGATGTCAGAGCGAGAGATAGGTTCGCTCTCATGCAAAACTGTGTGCGCATAGCTCTCATTTCTCAATGGTAAGGTGTGTGTGTATGTGGAATTCCCCTTCGATTCTATGGCTCTAACGGTCAAAAAGAGATGTCAATCACCAAAATCGACCAATGGGTTCCAGAGAAACGGTAAAAACGGCCATTTCCACCCAAATCACCTCAGAGGTGCAGTTTCTTTTGCTAAACCTCTCTAAAAAGGTAAAATGTCACTTGTTTTGCATCAATCTTGATACAGGGTACTTATTATATGTTGTACTTTGGACCCCTAAAGCTTTTAGTCTACCTTACCATCACTCAAGGGTAGTTTTCACTATAAGTAAAACTGAATTTTTGGACGGACACTATAATTTAGAGTTTTTTACTATGTTCAATCTGAATTTTCTTTAAAATAAAAAAAACATCTGTATTGATTCTGACTTTTCTACATCCAACTCACAGGTTTATTATTACTTTGAGAATTTCTTTAATTTTCCCCTGAAAAACAGGCTCAGTGCTTAACAGGTTAACACTTTAGTTTTCTCTTTCTCAAACCCACGGTCCAGTGTGGTTCAGTGTTTGTGACAGGAACACCTTAAAAATCCATACATTAATTAAACTCAAACTTTAAAAACATCATATTGGTAGATATTGTGTAGGAAGCATTATAGCTCTACAGTCCAACTTGGACTTCATTTGTACTCATTTCCTTTTACTCCTTGCATTTAGAAACCGACAGACTGCAATTAAAGAATTAGAAAGTCCCGAGTTAGACGATCTGATCTCTATTAGCTCGCTCCAGGAAACTCTTGACATGTTTATAGCCATTGTCAATAGTCATTGTGCAATTAAGCTGTAACCATTGATAGCCTTAGATGCTTTCTGCAGTCTTTACAAACGGCAGGGCGGCGGTGCCGACTGTCAGAGACTTAATGCACATGTATAACTAATGGCCGCTGTCCGGTGACTCGTTAACCGTCTATAACAAATAACTAGTCCTCTCCACGGTTTCCTTTCCCTTTTTCTTTCATTTTCTTCCCCCTCTGCCCTCCCATCCACTCAGTTTTCTTAGCCTTTCCGCACACCTCATCTCCTCAATGTACTTCTCCCCTTGACCTTTCCTCTCTTGCTCCTTTCTCCCGTTTCTTCCCTCCTCTTTTTTCTGCTCTCGTCCTCTCCTGTTTTGTTTTTACACCCCTTCCCTTGCTCTCTTTCTCTTTTTCTCTTCCCCTCTCTTTCCTCCTCTCTAGGGTCCCATCCTAGAGAGGCTGCTCCCACCCAGACACAGATGGCCCCCAGATCAGATTTATCAAGGCCAGTGGAGCCCTCTGCAAAAGGTCAGTCTCTTAAAAGCTGACCGATCAATGGTCCAACTCCTAACAGCAACAGCAGTGCTTTCTTGTCAGCCCTCATTTTTGTGTGTCTTTTACCATAAGTGTGTATCTACACGAGTAGGTGTGAATGCATTTATTCATACATATACCTGTGTGTGTGTGTGTGTGTGTGTGTGTGTGTGTGTGTGTGTGTGTGTGTGTGTGTGTGTGTGTGTGTGCAGTGCTGAGACAGACACCCAGGCCCCGGGTGTTACTAATCGAAGGGCCGTCCCTGAGACGGTCCTCTAATGACCTCTCCCACCTCTAATAGTGCAACCTTATTGAGGCTCTACTAAATATTTCAGCGAGTCATTAGCTCATTACACGTCATTATCTACAGCGCGTTCGCCCGCCAGGATTAGCTGCAAGACTTTTAGCAACTTCTCTGCGGGAAATCAATAATCGGCAGACACTTTCAATCACCGGGATCGGGTGTGTGTGTGATCATGTGTGTTGATCAGAAATTCACACAATCACACATTAGCAAAACACATGCACGTGCTCTCACACACATAGAAGTGGGTGCTTCTTCAGTGCGTCTATTTCTTGGATTAATGTCTGTTTTTTTATTTATTTCTCACTTTGACAAGAAAACAGAAGAACATTTGTTGCTGAATAGTGTGTATAAATGCGCCCTAGTGGCATACTGTTGAGGATTGCGACCAGGGACTGCAATATTCCCAGTTTGAGTTCGCCCAGGGATCTTGCATCTTCCTCATTTGGTCACACAAAGAAGTCAATTATATAATTTTTTACATTAGATATATCTCTAATCTTACCCCATTTGTCTTATGGGATACTAGATCATGTTGCCTCTTGAAGCTTCTAGCAATTACTGATTAATTACAATATACAATTGGTGGCAATCAGTTACAAGTAGACATTACCTCACCTCAAAGGGTCATGAACCAAAACAGATGTGACATAAATGGTCACATGGCTTTCTCCACAACCCAGATCCAGTATAATGAGGTCGACTTGAATTTCAGTTCCCTCAACTAATAATTCATGATTTTTTGCAAAACCATGTCTGTAAATTACTGAGAAGATGCTTTGTTTGTTCCTGTGAGTAGAACATTTCCCTTGTGTGGCTGTAAATGCCTGAGTTCATATACAAATCTATTGTGTGTTAACTATTTGCTTTAGGAATATGCGGTCATTAAAATGCAAGCTTAAGCATCATATTCTGTTTTCAAAGGCTTTCCAGAGTTAGGACCCACATGCTGTGGCTGTCTAAAGTGTTGTGGTTCCACTTTCTGGAATCAGCTCATCTACAAAGCAACAAATTGTCCAGAATATTTATACTATTTGATATGTTCAAAGGATTATTCCAGTGACTTGTATCACACATCCAAAGTATTGGCGGCCTCACAATAGACAGTTTGAATAAAAAAAAACGAAAAGCTTAAAAAAAACACTGGACGTTTTCCCACAATGCAACATTGTTTCATTAGACCCTCCATGCCTGATAAGCAAGCCTTTACAAAATGACTTCAAAGTCATGATCAGAGGTTTTTTTTGGTGGAGTGCTCCCTCCAAAGGGGACTTATGATGATGTATAATTTACTTCATGTGATGAATAAACTAAACTTCAAAGCTCTGCCACTACATGTGCTTTATATAATGTGTGTGCCTGGAAAGCAGCATCAATACTGAGGGGTTAACCTGAACATATTTCTGAAATGTAAGCTAAATATGTTATGATCCCAGAAGTCCTTGGCCTTAGCTTTGATACATGCAGGGTGGTTGAGACTTGATTGAGATAAAGTCCAATGCTCTAAAATGTATCTCATTAGGTTTTAATCTGAAAAGTTCAAATTAAAGTCACATGACAATATTACAGACTATTTGCAGTGTTTCAATTTACCAGGAGCAGTGCACAGTTTTAAGGGTCACATGCTAAGGTTGAGTACCTACGCTCTAAAGTGTCTAGAAGGGCTTGTGTGTTGAACCTGAGCGTGCCGGCTGCCTGGGAGGGAGCGAGAGCGCTTTAATGCTACCATGAAACCTCTTTGACACACTTTAGGAGTCACTTAACAATGGGCAGGATGTGCGTGGTTAAGTGTGTGACTAATTTCTTTTAACACAGTGTGAGATTGAGAGACTGGAAGGCCAGAGGGGGGCGGAGCTGCTACTTGTTAAGAAGGTCAGAGGTCAGCTCTTCTTGAATAGACACAGAAATCCCCAATCAATTACGCAAACACACACACACAAGCAGAAAGACTCCTGCATTCAAATCCACGTACACACACACACAATAATCAGAGGAGTCTATTATAAGCTAATACATTTTTTGTTTGGAGGCCGCTGCTGCATACCAAAGAGAAACAGATATAATTCTGTGGGGGCAGTGAATCGACAATCAGTCAACGACAATGGGAAGCCCAGTGTCCGTAAACAGACTTAACAGTTACGACATAAACAGCAGCTTTCTCTGCCCTGGCATTTGTCTTAAACGACGTATCTGTGGCTCCATCTATCACTCTCTCCACACCCGCTCCTCCCGCCGCACCGACACACAAGGAAGGGGATGTTTGAATCAGCTAAAAGTCTAAAAGCTTCATTATAAAAAGGAAATACAATTGCTCTCTTTCGGTACTCATCTGTCTTCCTGCTGCTGTTCTGCGCCGTCCATTTGGACAGCAGCGGCATTACTCAGCAAAAACAGCCAATCTCCTCATCCGAGAAATTAATAAGTGAGATATGATCTAATCTAAGTTAAGGTGCAGGACCAGAAGAGGCTGGCGCAATGAGTTTACAATATGAAATCAGATTTCAGTTACCCCACCAACAAAGTGTTTTCTTGAAAGAAAAATGCTTCCACTCTGTGTCCAAAAAGAACGAAGAAGTTTACAAAGTGGTCTCAGATATATATTATGCACGCATGCACAGACTCAATTTATTATAGAAACACTTTGAAAGAGTCATTGAGTTTGATCAATCTTAAATGTTGATTTGTAGTGCATTACACTTAAGGTAAAGAGTTGGACTATAGGTCAGGCAACAGATGTACATTGTTATAATAAGCCATAAACATGCCAACAGGTGATGCAGGATAGATGATGCTCTGGATGAAATTCTGCCATTTATTTTGATAATGAACTTCTGAAAGGACTGAATGCTTGTCCTGGGCTATTACTGCATGACTGCAACACTTCAAACTAGACACTACTTGCTTGGGTCCGGAACAATTCACCTATGATACAGTGTTATTACTTAGTACCTTATTCTTTAACCACTGCCAATACCAACATAAGGGTCATTCCTTTCCCCCAGACCACAAAATCCGCCCCTTAAAAACACCCAAGTCGCCGATACTCACAGTCACAAAAACATATGAAATAAACGAAAGAAAAGCAACTATTTTCAAATAGATGTATTAACGTTAAATATCCAGCAGCAGAAGGGAGCTGTTGTAGATGACCATAGGTTTCCTGCTGTAGACGACATGCTTGACTTGAACCTTCGGCTGCAAATAGCACTGTTCGCTTGTTCATGCAAAGTTTTTTTTATATTGAACATGTCTAAATTAAGCCATATTGGACAATACAGGTCTTTGGGTAAGCGATAGATAAACTAAATGTGAAGTAGATGGTAAAACATTCGGGATATATGCAAAGATAGACCCAAATGCACAGACAGAGATTCCTTGTTTCAAAGTTACATTATGACCCTTTCACAATATGTTTTAAAATGTGCTCATGATACCTTTTTACATCCTCGATACCAAACTTAAACCCAAATCAAATCCAGCCCTCCTAGATTGTACAGTATCTATTGACCTTTTTATGGCTGATTTTCCGTCCTACACTTTTTCGCGCTCCTCAATCTCTCTCTCCTCCTCTCATTTCTCCCCTCTCCTCCATCATACTCGTTTCAGTCGTAGGCCCATCCCGGCATCCAGCCCAACAATATTTCACATCCTGATTTATTTTAGTCCTGGAGTCATGCAACCCTAAATATTGTAACTGACCCTGGGCGTATTGATCTCCCTGTGTTGGCTAGCACTGCGACTTCCTGCCTTATAACGACCCTATGAAACCCTCCAAGATCTATCATTATCAACATCATCATCATTTAGCAAAAAGAGAAATGTGCTTCATATTTATCTGTTTACATGTGTGTGTTTATGTATAGATCGGTTATGTGTGTATTCTTTCCATGATGTTTCTGCATTTTTATATCTGCATCAAAGTTAGTGTGTATCGTTGTTTATCTGCAGGTGTGCTGTTTGTGTGTGTGTGTGTGTTTTGTGTCTAATGATGCTATTTTGCCAGAGGACAGAAGAAAACCCTGTCACCATTGTAATGATGGTATTTATATCAGTTACCTGGCAGTAAACCACTCTGATCTCCTATCCTCATGTCTCATTCTTATAAGACAAGTGTGTGTGCGCCAGTGCTAATTTGGATTTGTAAGAATGCAAAGTGGCTTTGTGTGTGTGGGGGTGTGTGTGTGCATGTGTGTAAGTGCACACACATGGGTAAAGGTAAAAGTAAGGTACAGGATATTTTGGACGCAGCACAAACTGCAATGTGTGTGTGTGTGTGTGTGTGTGTGAAGGAGGAGTGTGTTGAGGGTGGAAGAGACAAAGAGGGTAAATTGAAAGGAAATGATGAGCGATGAGTCTGTGTCGCACATTAGTGTTCTGCAGTTTTTTTTTCTACCATGATTGTCTGTTTCCTTGGACCTAACTGCATGTGTGTAAGTGTGTGTGTTTGGGTCTGTGTGGCCTTAGGGTGCAGTTTGAAGTCTTACCTCTGCATCCAGGAGTGTGACACGTCTAAAAACGCCTTTAGAAATGTCTACATCTGTTGACTAGAAGCCCTCAAAAAGTGTGTGTGTGTGTGTGTGTGTGTACTTTACACCTATTGGGGCTGTGCATGTGTGTGTATGTGTGCGGGTGTCAGGATAGTGGGGGTGGCGGTGGTGGGGTGAGGCCGTATCCATGGTAACACCCCACTGCCACCCCCATTGGGTCCTAAAAGACAAAGAATCACACACGCACGCACACACACAACACACACACACACACACACACACACACACACACACCACACACACACACACCACACACACACACACACACACACACACACACACACACACACACACACCACACACACACCACACACACACACACACCACACACACACACACACACACACAACACACACACACACACACACACACACACAGACACTACAGGGCCAGCTGAGCCAGATCAATATTTCTCTCCATTTAAAGAACAGAATTCAGAGAATGGCTTTTCAGCGCCCGGGCTGCAGCCGTTCTTTAGACCTTGTTTTTTTCTACACTAAACACCCTATCTGCAAAGTGGCAAGGTTTTTTTGTACCGACCCAAAATAATTCCTGGCCAAAATCTCCTTTCTTTCTTTTTACTGTATTGATGGATCCGTTCAGCCCTGCTAAGACCTCTTTCGTATCTTTGTGTGACTCCCCCCCGGTCTTCTTTGCTTTCAATTTCCTTTACTTCTTCAAACCCTGCTTCCTCTGAGTGAGTGACAGGGTCAGATCCAGCATCCCCTCTCTTTGTCCCACCCTTTAGCTGACCACAGCTCGGGCCCCGCAGCTCCCTCTCGGGTCCCCCGGGGCGTCCGAGCACATCTCAGTGGCTGAAGGGCTGGACTGGCCTTGGCCCTGCTGGCTGCCTCAGGCTGAGCGGGGGGGGGGGGGGGGGGGGGGGGGGGGGGGGGGGGCTGCTGAGGGTCCGTGAGTTATGGGGGGGGTGGGGGACCTTGACTGCTGTCAGTGGGTGAAATGGACGAGGGCTCCCTCTAGCACTGCGCTGTTGTAACAACAGGACCTAAAAAGACGGATCCTTGTAGTGCAATTACCTTTTTCAATCCAAATAACATGCAACATGCAGGCTGATTTGTACCGGTGCTTGAACCTGTATGTTCTGTAAAACATGCATTCAAGCACACAGTTGAACTCTCAGACAGAAACAGCACGCTTAGAGAATCGCCCTAGGCTGATTGGGGCATCCTGTTTCTGAAGCAGCCGTGGGAGGTATCCAAGGCCTCCCTGGTTCGATATCTTGACAGCCCCAGAGTGTGTGTGAGCATTGTGAGCGCCTGCATTTCATTAAACACATCCCACGTCTGTCAATCTCGCCCTCCAAATGGAATAATTCATTGTTCCTTGATTTTGTTTGTTCTGAGTCCTCACAGGCACGAGTCTTTTCCGTCTTTCGCCATCGAGACTGTGGTCTGATTGAGGAAACTGATAATTGATTTCACCAGGCAACAAGGCTGTGGGCCACTCGGTGCTCAGAGTGAGAGATTGGAGGGGACTTTACCTGAGTGGGTCCATTTTCTACATAATCCTCCACAATCATCCTCCAGTCATCACCATGCTACTGGAGAGCCTGTGTGACACATGGAAGATTACTGTGCAATGCTCTCATTAGATGTTAACACTCAGTGACCTGTCAAGTGCTCTTGAACAAAGCTTCAGCAGCCTGTGGAGGCACTAATGAGAGAACAGCACATACGTGGAGTGAAGAGAAAGTCAATCCCAGGCTGCGGTGAAACACACCTGCACTTTAGAAAAAGGATAAGCCACTGTTAACATGTCGGTGCTGTTTGACACAAAACACTTGAAGAATAAAGACTTGGTAACAGCCTGACAGCACAAGTCAAAGCAGCACTTGTTGCTTTTCACACTATAATTACATGCATACTTTAAGGGTTTACTGTCTGCAGGAAAGAGCACCCAATCTAAGGAATACAATTTGAAGAACATCACAAAATGTCGCCCATCCTTGAATCATTTTTTACTTTTTACATTTTAGGACAGAGGTGTCTATCCCAGCATTTATAGCAGAGGCAATTTAGAGTAGTTTTATTTGGTGAACTTAAAACAGGAAAATGGAGCATACAGACAGAGATAACCTTTTAAATAATACTTTTGTATGGTAATGTTAAATGGACTTCAGTTCAAAGTAAAAACATAGACAGAAACTGATATACATGCATACACTTTTCCATTGTTCATCCATACACTGTGGAAACGTTCACAAGGACAGACCACAGCTGCAATCTTTGTGAAGGACTAAAAACCTTACAGCGGAATGGGTTTTTCTTTTTTATTCTCACAAGGAAGAATGTGTTACTTCCCGTACCAATTAAACAAGGCGTATTAAATAGATCAAATATCACCCACAACAATATAGGGCTGCTCGATTATGGCAAAAATCATAATCTCGATTATTTGGGTCAATAATTGATCACGATTATTAAAAACGATTATCCATTTACTTTGAAAACATCAATTTATTGAAAAGAAAAATGTGAACAGTATGTTTTTAACAGTTGATTACCCTGAACTTTAAGTATAATTCAACTGAAAAAAATCGTTTTATTTCGATTATGTTGTTTTCATGATCGTTGCAAGCCAAAATCGTAAATTGCGATTCCTGATCCTTTAAGCTATGACTTGGTTCAAACTGAATTTAGGCCAAACTGAATAACTATATCACAAACTTCCTCATGTTATATAAAAGAGAGGTGACTGTGACACATTGTGGTTTGGACTACATCCAACACAGCCCACAACCTTTCAAAGATGTAAGGTCTACTGGTTATTCACTGGTTATTCAATTTGATGCCGTTTTATTTTATTTATGTATCAAACAGAGCAATGAGTAATGGATCAACAGTGCATGAATGCAGTCCACAAATGTCACTGAGTGCATGCCTCCTTCGTTTCCCTGTGACCTGTTAGAGTGTTGCGTCTCTGAGCTATTTGTGGCGGTGCTTCTTCCATCAGCGGCGACCAAGGTTTTCTGTTGAAGGGACGAGACAAGATATACAGACCGGGCAGACACGGCCATATTTCAGATGTGAGAGGGAGATGTGTGTGCTCTCACACTCCAATACACACACATCAAGCCCCACACGGACATGTGTATCAGCACACACACACACAGTGGATGGAGGAAGGTGGTGGAGAAGTGGCAGGCTAAGGGGACAGAGTGAGGTGCGGCCAGGGGTTGTGTGACAAGGGGACAGGGACACACTGTCTGCTGTGTGTGTAACACATAGTGATGTTTCGGTGTGTGTGTGTGTGTGCGGGCGTGCTTGGTGGTGACACAGACACAGCGAGGTGTGGCAGACAGCCACCAGCTGCCTGTGAATAATGTGTACTAAGAGAGGAAAGCCTGGAGAAAACAGTTAAAATATGTACGCAGTGTTTCTACATTTGACAAACATTATTGTATTGTAGGCTTAACTAAAATGCCTCTTATACAATGTATTTACTTTTAAGAACCTATAGTAATAATAGATGCATACATTTTGAATGCATCCTTTCTTGCTTCAGGTATCTTTTTGAAAACATTATTCGACCTGTAGATTAAATTCACAGGACATGATTGCAACGTAATTGAAAAATGTTTGTGTAAAGACCAATCCATGAACCCTCCGTACACTTTGAAGTTGAATTGGTTTAGGAACAAACACAGGTCATGGTATAAATGAGCCCTGTGGCGTCTGTTTTTTCAAGAGGAGAGAAGTCTGAAACCGGTGAGACTGAGATCTAAGGTCTCTGAACATGAGAAAGAAGAGCCTTAGAGAGAGGTGACAAAAAAGCCAAAGGCCTCTCAGACTGAGCTTCAGAGTTGCTCTGTTGAGCTGGAGGAAGCACTCACTCTCTGGCTGGCCTTGAGGGTAGAGAGGTAAAAGGGATATCATCCCTGAGTAGAAGTACAATCAAGAAGACCTGTGGCTGTGAGGAATGCTAGGGACGCCTGTGGAAAGCACGTTACTAAAAACATTAACAATGGGTGTGTTTCATTCAAGAGTCACAGGAAGAGATGGCGGTGTGAGAGCACTTAAACTGAAGAAGCTAAATGGAGATCAGACAATTAATTATATATGAACACCTCGGTTTTTCATGCAGTAACATGTGAAAAAAGGTCCTAGAGTTGTTTTTGAAAGCGTCAAAACTGTGCCGGAGCTGAGAGGTACAGTATGAGCTGTGGTCATCTTGTAGGCGTGTTCCACTTTACTGCAACTGAGAAATATATTTGACACTCAGAATCCAATACTGATACTGTTACATTGGAACAATTTCCAATGTAACAGATGAGATATCTGATGCCTCTTGGTCAGACAGTTATGTCAGATTAAAATGGTCCAATAGCGGTATAATCCCCAATGTATGTACACAATACCTGCAATTATTATATGGCTTAGTTGAATACTCAATTCTGATTGGTCAATTTGGAAGTTACAGAGGATGTCAATACTTGCTACCGCTGCTAAGGCAAGGCAAGTTTATTTATATAGCACCTTTCAACACAAGGCAATTCAAGGTGCTTTACAAAAATGAAAGACATTCAGACAAAGGCATTTAAAAACAGTACATGAATAAAAAGTTACAGTGCAGTTTAAGGTATGAATAGTTCACACAGAAGTTCCACTTTACTGATGAACACAACGGCTCAGTTTCAATTAAAAGCAGCGACAAAAAGAAAAGTCTTCAGCCTGGATTTACAAGTAGTCAGAGTTGCAGCGGACCTGCAGGTTTCTGGGAGTTTGTTCCAGATATTTGGAGCATAATAACTGAACACTGCCTTACCAGCATAACTTGACCGTTGCTAAGGAGGATCAAGGAGCTATGCATTCACATCAATCCCCAAAAGTCAGGCCGATTTAACATCAGCTGTGGACAACAGACATCAGTTTTCTCCATAAGAAAACACCATGCAACACTTTTTTAATTTTCATGTTCATATTTGTGGAGAGCACACCATTTTGGATTCACGATGACTAAACTGTCCCCAGTAAAGAAAAGGAAAACTCCATGATCACCCTGTCCTGTGGTCTTTATTCATTAATGGCCGCCTTGTTGTTCTTTATCCCGTACTTCATGGTTTCTTAGTGTTGAAATATATGTCTCCTCAACCTTTTGGAGTTAAGGTCAGGGTTTGCTTGAAACAAACTCTGTGCAGTGAGACATTTGACCATCTCTAAAGGCAGACGTGTTTATCGCTCTTCCAAATAGCCACACTCGAAGGCCGGCTAAAAAGCCTGAGGTCATAAGAGTGGGGGGGGGGAGACGCCGTGAATCATACAAATGGGCCAAACAGAGCTCACTATCAGACAGTTTGTCCTAAAAGGCATCCAGGTGTTGCCCTTGGTTGCACACACAAACAGGCAACAGGAGTTTTTAAGAATGAAAAGAATGAGAGTTTTTTTGAAATGCGACTCTCACATCCTGCGTTCTCTACTCTGCACCAAGGACATGCTCAAAATCTGTCATTTGGGAAAGCACAATCACTGCGATGGAAACACGGTCATATATCTTCCTATACAAGTTGCTTGTGATTATTCAAGTGAACAAAAAGAAACATGTCTGTGGGTCAGTTGTTTGTTTAAATCAATTCATATAATTGTAGATGACCACAACAAAAAAGGACCATTCTGTTTGCAGCAAGGACCTTGATTTCACTAACTTAACTATTCATTTACTACACATTTTAATAAAGTGATTTTTTTAATCTAGTAACTTTCACTCAAGTCAGACCGAGGTGCAATGCCTTTCTGCATAATAATTGTCCGTGCTTATTTCTGTTGCTGGGCGAGGTTTTTTTTTGACCAATGGACGTTTGTTTTTGAGATAACAGGACATTTTCAGGACTATTGGGGTTAAGTGTGTTTCCCCAATGCATACGGTTTAAGAAATATACAACATTTTCCCAATTTAACATGTTTGGTTACAAACCATGGGCACTGGCTAGATCTAGCCGAATACAGAGACAGATAGTGATGTCTTTGTACACCCCACTCCCCACACCTTTTCATGCACTTTAGTTGAAGTATACGATGTATTTCCCCTCCTTTGTCCCGGATACTGGCACAGCTCTGATTAAATGGCTCACTCAAACTCACACATTGTTCAGCTTTCCATTTCATTATGTCTTACAATCTAACTGCATTCCAGCTCCTTGACAGCCCATTAAATATAAAATAGATGTTCCTAATTGTACGAGTGTGTTAGCATTCCTCTTCATGTGCGATTTGTAAATGTTCACCACGGCTCATTAGTGTAATACATCTGTCAGAGTTATTATTAAAAGCCCTTCTCACTGTGTCTCTACAGACGAATATGGACAATTTTACATGGCAAAGAGTAATGTGTGAGCAGAAATCAACGCTGTCATTTATTGGCCTCCGTCTTGTATCGCAATAGGAAGCTGCAGCCGGAGTGGGCGCAGCAATCATATTGTTTTATGGTTCTCAAATAAAAACATGAATCATCTCGCTTTCTAAAGTGCAATGTCTAATAATATCAGAGTGACTGTTTCTGCCTGCGTCTGCACTCTGAGAGAATCACACTCGGGGTGTGTGTGTGTGTGTGTGTTTGTGTGTGCGGTACTGAAAGAAAGAGACACAGAGAGATTGAGTAGGTTAGTGAGCGAAGGCAACGCAAGAATAAAATAAGTATTAAAAAGAAACTTGTAGCGAGTGTGTGCCGGCATTCCTGCTTGTTGTGCGTTGATTTCTTCCACTGTGTGTGTTGTTTACCATCAGGAGACGACGGTTGATTAAAGTGCTTTTGTGTACAGTAATTGTTGAGTGGGGAGAAGGATTTCTAGAGATACAGGAGGCATCACACAAAGTAGATGTACACACATAGAGTCTACAAAGGCGAGGTGTCATTTCACTGTATCATAACTCTTGTTTTACTAAGTAAGTCACTCAAGGTAAGAGCATCAAATGTAAATGCAGGCCGCCTGTATAATATACACAAATGTATACATTAAAAGGTCCAGGGCAGCTAACTATGTGTTTTTCTTTTAGAATACTAGACACTTTAGTGCAATAAATTCAATTAGGGTGTCTGTTTCCTGAGATGGAGCAACCGCACTGTCTGGCACCAACAATCATACCACGCTAAAAGTTGTCTGGGTGAGACGTCTCTCTCACTTACATTTTTATTGGCTGGCATTATTTCCAAGCTGCTTTGTTTGTTTGTTTTCCAGTTTGACTGTCTGACACGAGCTTCAATGTCTGAGTGCTCACTCCTTTGATTATGCTTGTTTGGAAAAAAGTTTGCTTTTATAGCTTTCAATAAGTCAAATGCTTATTTCTGTGTATGTCTGTGTTCTTTGTGTATTGAATAATACTTCTCTGGAAGTTTTTCAAGATGTGAGGGTCTAAGGACAGAGGGTCTAAGGACAGAGGGTGTCGTTTTTTCTCATACTGATATTCTGAACAATCTGTGCTGTTGTATTTGCTGTAAAGTGTCTCTACTGTAGGCTATTTTTATTATATGTACAGCACTTTTGCTCGACCTAAAATCGTTTCTAAATGTGCTATATAAATAAAACTTGATTTGATAATAAATAAATTATAAAATATAAAACAAGTCTAACTTTATATATTAATAAAGTACAGTACTTGTCAGTCACTCAGTTACATCCCACCGACTACAAGCTACCAGACAAATACTTCTGGTCTTTATACCGTATAACCTCTGCATGGTTCAGCTTGACTGGACCCTGACTCCACTCTTTTGTTAGCAAGTCCTTTTCTCTATTTCCTTTTCTACCCCGGATAGAAGCCCCATGGTGTAGGCGGGATACTCACATCTGATGCTTTGTGAAACTGCTTTGACATCATCTTCTTTGCAACACTTGCTGAAATCTTTAATCAAAAAAACAAACAGAAAAATGTCTGCATTGTGTCAATTGTATGGCACACTGTATGCCATCGTTTCTCGGGCTGCTGCAATGGGTCTGCTATGATTGCTAAGCTATTTATAAAAAAGGGTTTGTGCAGGTATTTTGCTGGTGCTTGTGACAGTAATGTCTGACGCATCAGTGGTCTGCAGTGTTTTAACTCTGCCTTATAGTATTAGCTCAGCTCGATTGAAAAAAACACACAACCTTTTTCATACATAACAGAGAGTTGAGTAGAAAACGCCATGCATTGGACATTTTTTAGAAATAGAGCAATGTGAGAAGTTAGGTTTATGATGTATGATCAACGGCAGCTCATGAGTGCCGGTCACTGACACCTTTCCAGCGATGAATCCACAGATTGAACATCCAGCTACTCTCCAGTTACCGAGTCCTATTTATAAATATAGTTCCCATACCGGGAGTTGAACCCAGGCCGCCTGGGTGAAAACCAGGAATCCTAACCGCAATACCAGGGATGGGCAACTTTGATGGTGGTGGGGGCCACATCATTGATGTACTGGCCACCAGGGGGCCGCAGATTCACTTGGAACACACACACACACAAATTCCATGTGTTGTATGTAATCATTAACAAATATACCAAGTCTGACATTTTCATTGACATTTTACAATCAAAGGGAACGTCCCCAAAAAATGGGAACATCCTCTAATAAGCTCACTAAACAAATATCAGCTCACAAACATTTTATTTCATTATTACAAGTGGCATGTTTGTATTGAACAGGTTATTAAACAGTGGAATAAAACTATTTGAAACTATTGGAAAGCACGGAAAATGTGTGTGTATTGAGATTAACCATTAAGATGACATAAACATGAAGTCATGAACACTAACGCAGACATTAGTTGTCTAACTTGAACCTAAAACA
Organism: Harpagifer antarcticus; assembly: GCA_902827135.1. Taxonomy (NCBI): domain Eukaryota; kingdom Metazoa; phylum Chordata; class Actinopteri; order Perciformes; family Harpagiferidae; genus Harpagifer; species Harpagifer antarcticus. The sequence goes on from CADEHL010000266.1 coordinate 780,001, forward strand.
CTTGTAGCCAGTCTCTGCATTCCCCTTATTCCACAATAAGGGGAATGTCAACACAGACACCTGTCAGCCCGCACTCTGCTGTTCCTCAGCGCCACTCCCCCTCCCTCCCGCTGAAATTATGAATGAAAAGCGTATAGTAATCATAGATAACACGGCAGGGTCCGTGACAGTTTGTTTTCATCTGATTTAAAATAAACAAAGTCTTGGTTTTAAGAATATTAAAACTTGTTTCGCCAAATTCAGATGATAAATACAACCTTTTAGCTTGTAAAGGCATAATTACAAGAGGCAACTTAACGTCACAGCAGGCATAACAACAGCCGGTGTTTCTTGTGAGGGTTTCCCCGGGAAACAAACACAATACACACAAATGCGTCACAGATTATTTCGCGGTATTTGAAATTATCTACGCAGCTCGCGACGTAACTAGGAGTCTAGTGGACGGTATCAGTACTACAAGTAAAAAAAAAAAATGAATTACGTTGTTTACAAATTAATCTGAGGGCCGCAAAAAGAGGGGGTGGGGGCCGCCATTTGCCCATCCCTGCGCTAGACCATACGGGAAGTGGCAACAAACACTGACAAAATGTAATCATGGACTATGACTGTGACAATGCTTTTGGCTCAATTGTGGCTATCTTTATGTAATGCACAGACCTGTGAACCTTTAAAACTAAAATCATCATTTAAAGCTTTTTGTTGTGTGTGGAAATGTCTTTTGGCTCAGTGGGCAACTGCATCACAGGTACATAGAATTAGCTAAGCTTGGGGCCCCTGATTTCGATGAGGCTTAACATTGCCAATACTTTGAGCTGCAAAAAGGAAGAACTGTGCGCTGCAAAAGACGACCTTCTGAAGAGAGGGCCATTGAGTGATTTTAGAAATAACACAACTGATCTAACTGCAAAAAAAGAAATCGTCATATAAAAACATTGCGTATGAAAACACAAAACAGACCCACAGTTGTACATCCTAGGCACATCACTGCCAACATGCGTCCTGACCTCCTTCTGTCTCTGCCTTAATGATTAAAATGTCCAACCCAAACTCTTGACCTGGCCTCATCTTCAACATGACCATTACTGAAGCCCTACAACAAAGTCTTACATCTTAAACAGAAGTGAGAATTAGTTATAACTCCTCATCCTTAATTAAAAGACGTAGTATTTGTTCTGCTGAATGTGTTTCACAGACAGGAGCGATACACCAACAGTCCATCTGTCTCATCACCTGCCTTTCTCTGCATCAGCCTCTCTCCCTCTCCTTCTCTTCCTCCTCCCATTGCTATAACAATCATCAATTACCCTTATCCCTCCCTGTTATCCTTCTCTCAATCTCCCAGCCCATCCTGCCGAGAGGTTCCTCCTGGTTGGCTGCGGGCCACCCAGCCCTGTCCCTGTCACTCACTCAGCTCCGGGTATCTGAGCAGAGACTGACAGCTCCATGAGCGAATCAATAATAATCTTCAGCCGGTGTAATCCTATACCTGAGGATATCCCTTGGCGCACCCACAGCTTCCTGGTTTAGCAAACCGCTCCTTATGTTCTGATTATCATAATCAGTGTTGTTGTGCAGAAATGAGCCGGCACAGATAAAAACGGAAGGTGAGCTGGATGTGACGTAGACCAACAAGCCAGATTATGTGAAAGACACACACTGGTGCACTCACACCGTCCTGTCCTGACTGTCACCGAGGCTAAGGTCATCTTGTTTGATGTATGAGCCGACTCATATGACAACCTTCATATAACTCCAACCTCTTCCCTGCCAAAGAAAATTAACAAGGAGGGTTGAAGGACTGAGGGAGAAGACGTGATCTTGCTCTTGTCTCATAAAGAACACACCAAGTACAGCTGGAAACGCACTTTTCCTGCGTCTTATTTCTGGCACCTCTATGTTATCTGTATTTTTCACTCTTCATATGTTGTGTGCTTGTAATACTGGGAATCGCTTGGCGTTTTAATTAACTCAGTCTACTTGCATATCATCTATGAGATTTCTAATGTTGTGTTTATCTCAAAGCTAGCATGGTTGTAGATGTGTATTGTGTGTCCTGTAAAATCCATCTTTGAACATCTTTTTTACGACTTGAAAAACCCATGTTTACATTACAGCCTTTTGCTGCTCGAAGATCACATTTCTTGTTACATCGTTGGCAACAAGCTTTAATCAATCGAAAAGTGTAAATCCGTCCGTGTGTCTCATCACCAGCATGCTGTTGTACGTGTGAATCCTTGTGTGTGCTTGTAGAAAACAAGATAAAAACAACTTCATGTGGATTTTAGGGATGAAAAGTCCAAAAGGGGATCATTGCTTTCTCCTGGATCAATGTTTTTGAGAGGAGCAAGGGGTCCTGCTGTTTTATAAAGCCGAGCAGAGGAACTCCTTCACTGTTCAGCCTTCTTCTCACCTCTTCTCTCTCTTAATCCACTTGCCCTCACTCAGCTTCCCCTGTGTGCAGTTCCCTCAGATACTATCTCCATCTGCTGTAATTATAGAGACCCCCACCCCCTTCTCTCTCAGCCCCGCAAACACAAACACACACACGCTGAAGACACTGCCCACCGGTGTAATTCATGCTGCCTAGGGGGTCATGGGAGATTATGAGTGGGATCGATCAATGTGATGGTTCACACACACAAATGCTCACACACACATGCACAACCTCATCATCGATGAGGGCCTCCTTACCTCCCCTCTCCTACTGAGGGACATCCTGCAGCTAATGAGGACACACAAACACCGTTGACTCTATCGACCACCTGAGCTTAACAAGGTACTTCATATATGGACCCGCTGGAAGACCATCAGCATGAAGACTCCCTGCTCCACACCTGCTCCACCATCGGAAAGTGGAGTTAAAGACACAATTAGCACACGATGAGACAACTTCCTGGAGTCGTCTTCACTATCTCCCACTGCTCTCACTTCCTGGACTCTTCTTAGTTTTTCTTACATACTGGGTGCATTGTTATACCAGTAAACAAATCCAATAAATTGTATCATGCAGCCTCAAAGTTGTTTGTATAAAGATCTGTCACAGTGACAACGCAGGTGCTAATTCCACACACTTTTGTAAAATTAACAATTTATTCACCCACAAACATGGAGACATTTTTAGGGTGATTGTAGAGTGCAGGACAAGTCATCAACAAGCTGCGTACTAAGTCCTTAATAACACAAAGCGTTGTTGATACAGTTTCTTCGGATAAGTCTATTCGGTATACTGTAAGGTTCGCTCAATGAGTAAAGCAAAAGATACTGGATGCAAACTGTTTTTATGGAGATTCATCTTCTTATTATACACACATGCATTTCCAAACATTTGGACTACCTATGTTGTAAATGTATTATCTTTTCAATTTACACACGGCATCTATTGCACGTCTGTCCGTCCTGGGAGAGGGGTCCCTCCTCTGTTGCTCTCCCTGAGGTCTCTCCCATGTTCCCCTTTAAACTGTGGGTTTTCTCTGGAAGTGTTTCCTTGTACGATGTGAGGGTCTAAGGACAGAGGGTGTCGTATTGTCATACTGATATTCTGTACAAACTGTGAAGACCACTGAGACAAATGTAACATTTGTGATATTGGGCTATATAAATAAACATTGATTGATTGATTGATTATGATATAAAACATATTCCAGAATAAATCAAGACGTTTTATATTACTACGATAGCTGTAAAAGCAATTTCATGTTAGAATAGGTCTGTAAAATATGGACAACCCCTAACGTTTTTTTAAAAGTGAAAGCATCAGTAGTAGTAACTTCATGTCCAGTCAGGTTTCATGGCAGTTTAGGTCAATCCCAGCATGCATTGGGTGAGAGACAGGACACATCTTGTAGAGGCCCACTCTGATGAAAACATTGCCAGGAGGTGATTGACTGTGAATTTGTCTTTTTTTGAAGCGACATGTCCTGTTGCTAGCAAATATAAGTGTAAAGAAAACTGCTATGAGTGTGATGAAACACTTCGTACACCACAACAACATGGCCAATCAATTTGTCCCAGAAAATTGATATCCAGCCAAGTGTCAATATTAGTGCAATGTCTGCACGAGATGTATGTCTGTATGTTAAAGGTGTGTTTGCAGTGGATGGCCATATGTGTGTATCAAATCAAATCAAATCAAATTTTATTTATAGAGCACATTTAAAAACGATGTTTGGTCGAGCCAAAGTGCTGTACATGTAATAAAAACATTTTACTGCAGTGCAATTGTAAAAAAGACAGTCATTTAGCAACAGCAAATATAAAAAACAATACACAGGGAAATGTCAGTAGTCGTGCTCCGCTCTAGCTAGAAAGCCTGAGAGAAGAAGTGAGTTTTTAGATATGATTTAAAAACCCCTAGGGTCTGGGCCGAGCTCACATGGAGGGGCAGAGTGTTCCAGAGCCTCGGGCCAGCTGCTGCGAAGGCTCGGTGCCCTCGTGTTTTGAGCCTAGTCTTCGGCACTACCAGCAGCAGCTGGTCAGCAGACCTTAAAGCTCTGGCTGGGGTGTAGCGCTGGAGGAGTTCAACTATATAGGCCGGAGCCAGCCCATTTAGAGCTTTAAAAACGAATAAAAGGATTTTAAAATCAATTCTGAACTGAACTGGAAGCCAGTGTAGTGAGGCCAGAATTGGGGTGATGTGGTCGCGCTTTTTGTGTCCAGTCAGCAAACGTGCAGCTGCATTTTGGACCAGCTGCAGGCGTTTAATTGACGCGTGGTCCATACCCACATACAGAGCGTTGCAATAGTCCAGTCTCGAGGTCACAAAGGCGTTGATGACCCTTTCCATGTCTTTAAAAGATAAATAGGACTTGGTTTTGGCCAATAGTCTTATTTTAAAAAAAGCAGGATTTGACTACGCTGCTGACCTGCTTATCGAATTTAAAAGTGTTCGTCAAGGTCACGCCAAGGTTCATGACCGAGGGGAGGATGTTTAGTTGGAGGGAGCCCAGAATATCAACCTGAGAGGCTGGAGGTTGTGGTCCAAAAAAGATGACCTCCGTCTTGCCCTCGTTAAGAGTCAGGAAGTTGTTGCTCAGCCAGGATTTGATCTCCGTTAAGCAGTCCATCAACTGCTGTAGTGACTGTGTTATGTTTGCTTTGAGCGGGAGATAAATCTGGACGTCGTCAGCGTAGCAGTGGAAGGGAATGTTGTGTTTTGTTAGAATAGAACCTAGGGGCAGTATGTATAGTAGGAACAGGATGGGGCCCAGAATCGAGCCTTGGGGGACCCCACAGTGTATGTGAGAGGATGCTTGTTTCTGGTGTGTGTGTATGCCTGTGATGTATGGATTATGGACGCTGACTGCTGGGGCCCTGAGCAGGTGTCAGGTTGCTGCTGGGAACATGAAAGAGTCTCTGATGGGGGGGGGGAAGGAACTGGTCAGCAAACCTGACCTACAGAATCAATGTCCTTATAAAAGAGCAAATGACAAGATCAGAAGAATGGCTACCTTCAGGAAGTAACATATGACAGGTACAGTACAAAGCACCGACACAAAGAGGAGGAAACAACCATTTGATTCAAACATATGAAGGCAATGTCTCATCTTATTTATTATTAGTGTAACACTCTCTTCCAAAATGTCCACATTGATAAACGTGTTGTACTGATGGTGCAGAAGTCACGGCCTTATAGCATAGTTGAATTGTTGCTGATATGGCCTACACACACGCAACTCCTATACACTCTTTTTCAAATAACTATCAGGGGACAGAGGTTCAAGGTTCAAGGTTCTTTATTGTCAAACTAACAGCTACAGAGTAATTATGTCATTGAAAATCTTAGGTCACAGGCTTCTCCAACAATGCAACACAATAATAAGCAGACAATATTAAAGCAATATTAAATTATATTATATTAAAAGTAATACAAAAGAAAAATAGTACTAAAAAAAAGTGACAAAAAAAGAAGAAGTGGAATAGTGCAATACGAGTCTATATACAAGTTATTGGAATGATATATTAGATAATAGATACATAATTACTAAGTAGCAGATGAATGTTATGAAATTGTTATTGTTATGAAAACAGTCTTATTGCCTGCGGGATGAAGCTGTCCATGTCAGGTCCTCAGTGATGTGGACCCCAAGGAACCTGAAGCTGCTGACTCTCTCCACCGTAGTCCCATTGATGGCAATGGTTTAAGGTTTAAGCAAATGAGACATCGTGGAATTTGAACAGCTTAAGTTCCTTGAGAGCTGAAGTTTGTAGATATTATCAAACATTTCAGGATACTGAAGAGACACTGGGCTGAAATAGTTTTGGTCAATCATTTACCGAATTCAACGGGCCCCAATGCTACCACTGGACTCTGAATTTGCTCTCAAACATGTGTACATTTGGCACTTGAAGATGTGGTAAAGTTCAACAAGTTCCTTATGTTTGAATTGACACTGTGTGCTGGAGTGGTCGACATGGTGATTACACAAATGATCCCTTCGTCTGTTCACAAACCGGCTGAGCACCTTAACATCACTAAATATGCCGCATGTCATATGGCACGCTTGAAAAGCTCCTAAAAAGGCTCAAAAATGTCCCTGAAAGAAAGGTCCCATCTGCATCATCTGTCATCAGGCGTGAAGTTCATTCAGACCCGATTGTGACATTGGATCACATTCAGCCATCACACAATGCACACAAAGGCCAACGATTCAAGACGCTCAGATAAAGACCTACAGACCCCAAGTGTGTTCATCTTCAGTGTGCTGGTGGGGGACCAAAAGACCACTCCTCCTCCAGGATCGACATTGTGTGCCCTTTCAGAGCCCCCCGCCACTTTGGTTTCCTTTATCACTGGGTTGGATGGCTCTGCGACCAGTGGGGTTCCCCCACTACAGAAGCAGGGGCTTTCTCCACCAAAAGGTCAGTGATGTTGCCCAGAGGCTTCAGGTCCTCGACCACTCTGTTTTTCTATTGGACGTCCAGCCGCCAATCCACTTCAAACTGTACCGTGCACTTCTTTATGTCAGAAATATCAGTTTTTATTAGGTCAGACACTGAATACTGGATCCACCAACATGGTAACGATCCAGGTGTTTCACAAAAGCTATGGCAGGTGCAAATGCCCTCACTTTGGTAAAGTGTAGCTTTGTGATTTATAAAAGAAAAGTTAAGTTGTTTTCATTGTGAGGTAGAAGGTGATGCAAACTTCTCTACACGAAAGATGATAATGTTTTACTAAGATGTTAAAAGTTCAACATAAGTATTGTAAACAGGGGAGGGCTACACAGGTGTCCTTTTATTTATTATATCATGCCATAGGCTGGGGAACTTCAGCACTTAGATGCAATTACAAAGGATTATTATTATCATCTCAGCATCAAAAGCTCTGTCAAAATACATCCCACAAGTGCCTGTTCAATTAGTAAAGTCCACACTGGATTGTAAAGGTAACATTTGAAAAAGGAGGCCCAAAAGTAAGACAATCTGAATTTATCGTTGTAAGCCGATGTTATAATTAGAAATGACCAATGCTTGAGATGTGTATCAGCACATCACAGTTTTGAAAGTTTCTAATCTGCATCATCTTGGCTCAAACTGAGATGGGGGAATAAACGTACATATGGAGTATGTGCTGTAATTGTTAGGGACCTTGTACATGTTTCCTTAAAGACAATACGGTCGACTCAGAGGTAATTAATCTTTTAGCTAATGTGGCCCAGCAGTAATAGAGAGGGGGAACTGGCAAATGCAGGTAGCTTGGCGTTTTGCAGGCACAGCAGTTGTAATGAAAGCGTCTAGTTAAGCGAACACGGCGGTAATGAAGAGCGGTGATTAGTGAGCGAGGCCCTAACGAGGGTGTGTTTATTGAGAGGCAGTTGGATGAAAGTGTTGTTGGGAGAGAGGGAGAGAGAAGAGGGGGAAGATGGGGAGAGAGAGAGAGAACTTATAGGTTGAGTGATGCTGCCAGAGCCAATTCATTACGACTGCAGCTCTGTCAATCCCTGCTCATCTCCCGTAGCACTAGACCACTAATGGAATTAGTCCCTGTCACACACACACACACACACACACACACACACACACACACACACACACACACACACACACACACACACACACACACACACACACACACACACACACACACACACACACACACCACACACACACACACACACACACACACACACACACACACACACACACACACACACACACACACACACACACACACACACACACCTACACACGCACACACACGCGCACCAAAAGAGACTGAGAGACACACACACACACACACACACACACGCACACACACACACACACACACACACACACACCACACACACACACACACACGCACACACACCCACCAAAAGAGACTGAGAGACACAGATACACATACACAAACACACACTGCATTAACACAATGGGTCCTGCAGATATATCTCTGTGTCAAAGCTCTCACACTTGCAGCCCATAAATCCTTGGAGGTCAGAAGGGGAGCTACACACACATAAAAAAAGACCACAAAATAATAAAACTATTCTACCACACGCAGAAAGTCCTACAGATCATTTCGTATTTGTGTTTACAAATAGTGTGTTGGTGAGCATTAAGTGCCCCCTGGCTCACCTACCATCAATCTACTCTGAAAAAGACAGAAGTAGAACAAACCTCCTCAAACACGGGAGAGAATAAGGTTAATCTGATTTACGAAACTCTCCCCGTTACATAATGGATGTAACATTCCGTGTATCCAGTTCAGGATGAATCTGAAGCCGTATTAGGTTTTCCGTGGCACACGACAAGACAATGCCTTTGACTGAGAGCTGGTTATCTGATTTGATTGAATAGAGGTCAACACCAGCCGGTCAGTACTGAGGACACAAGATCACCCTCCCTCCCTTCCTCCCTCCCTCCAAACCCCATCACCCATCCTTCCTGAACATCCCCCCCCCTCATCGCCTCCCCTCCTGTCCACTACCCCCTTGGCCTCCACCACCTCCTCCCCCCCCCCCCCCCCCTCCTCCGGCTCTGAGTGAGCGGTCATTAGATTACACCAACGGTCATGACCGTAAGGATTCTCCATCACTTTCCAGTAAACTCCATTCCCCGAGACCTAACCAGACCAGCAGGAGGCTGTAGGGACTGAACATACATCCCCTCCTGAATGTAGGTTCCTGGTGTGTTGTAGGGGTCATGTTGCATTTATGAGATCATGAGGATGGGAATGACACTTTTCAGCTCACACACACACAAGTTGAGGCTTGTTAACACAGGCTGCTGTGACGGAAACCCTACAGATCTGCTATGATGGGCAGACGCTACAACATATGCTCCATCACAGCAGGGTGGTATGTTTTTATGGTCAGCTAACCCCCACTCCTGTAAGCCCAACCTCCTTCCCTCCGAGCTGAGGGTCGCAGAGTGGATCAAAGACCAACGTGATTGGCTGGCTTTGACTGGACGACCTCAGAGGTCAAGGGTGAGTGACCGCACAGGCCTGGTGAAGAGTCTATTCTCCCCAGGTCAAAGGTCGGAAGTAATGCCCGAGCCCCCCCACACAACACGGTTGCTTCAGGGGGCAGAGCGTCAGGGGGATGAGCTGTGTTTCAGCATGCCTAGGTGCCGCACACATACACATCATAGTGATTGGAAGAGGAGAGGTGAGTGTGAGGAGCTTGATTGGGAGTGACCGAGGGTGATGCAGGGGAGGGGGGTGTGAGGAGGGTGGTGTTTGGTCCTCTGAATGCCTTTGACCTCTGCTCTGACCCCCTGCAGAACGCTCTCCCCCCTGCACTGGCTGATAGACAGTAATGATTGTGTTTGCGTACGTGTGTGTACACATGTTAGCCTGCTATATTGTTTTCATAAAGCTTAACAGACAGAAGTGGCACAAATAGTTCTATCTATCCATCTACCTATCCATCTATCCATCTATCTATCTATCTATCCATCCATCCATCCATCCATCCATCTATCTATCTATCTATCTATCTATCCATCCATCCATCCATCCATCCATCCATCCATCCATCCATCCATCTATCCATCCATCCATCTATCTATCTATCTATCTATCTATCTATCTATCTATCTATCTATCTATCTATCTATCTATCCTACAAGGCCTCTCAAATTGCACTTGTTCTCTTTCCTCCCAACAATATCCTCAATATGCCAACCCAATATGACCCAACATTCTGCTGACATACACTTTTTCTCTGTCTACGCTATTTTCATAATCAGCAAAAATGTAGTTGTATGTTGCAAATAGACGTATCCTGTGTGTGTGCCTGACATGGCTCAGACAGATTCACATAAAATTAAGATATACATGAAACAGATATATATATATATATATATATATATATATATATATACATATATATATATATATATATACATATACATATATATATATATACATATACATATATATATATATATACATATATATATACATAGCATTAAACAGTAGAGTTAATAACAGTTTAGCTAGAGCGTAGGGTAGTGTAAGTGCAAATGAGTGGGATGTTTTTCATGTTCATGGCATTTGATCTGACTAGAGGGTTTTTATGATGGCGGCCTGAGTTATGGAGGGGTCATGAAGGGTCTCACTCCCTCTTTCGTCTTGCTTTGTCTTTAGCTCCCATTTTGTTTACGTTATTCAACCAGCGAAACCCAATACAGTAAATAGCAACAGGAGGAGGTAAACAGTTGACATCATCAACACATCTTCCTATTTCAATATAGTGCAATGACACATTATGGTGAAGTAAAGATTCAGGTTTTAAGCATTGATGTATGCTACCATGTATATGTAATAAGAGAGCATCGTAAAAGTATTTATCAATATGGTGTGTTATAATCGATGGTTTTAAGACACCCAGATGTTTAATTGTGCTTTTTTGGGAACATTTGAGATTTATATCCAACCATCCATAGCTAGAGAGCAATGGTCCACTGACTGGGACTCAGGGGAGCCTTTGTGGAAAGTAGGAGGCTAGAAGGTTGTTTTTAAATCAACCACAGGACACTGTTGATTGAATAATTAATGTGTGCCTCTATGTAAGAGGGAAACCCCACACTCACCACAAAAAAGGACACATTCAGTGTCCTTCCCTAACATCTATCTATCTATCCATCTATCAATCTAGTGTTGCAGTCTGCTCCGAAAAATACTTTGCATTCTTATTCTTTTTTTTGCTTGGTCTTTTTCTGTACTCACAGGAGACTTTCGTCAGCCAAAATGAACACTTTTACACAATATGATGAGATGATAAATCATGCTAAGCTAATCTATCCATCAAGTGCACTAGTTCTCTCAAACAGCTATTCTCCATCCATCCTTCCTTCCATCGGTCCACTGGGACAATATGGCTGACTGTCCACCTCTCCCCTCCCCCTCTGTTGTGTTATTTCCTGTCCCTTCTCCCTTTTCATCTGATCGGTTCCACTTCCCCCTTCCTCTCCTCTCCTGGTTAGCTGTCTTTGACCTTTGCCCGCTTATGTGATCATGCTAACATGGCACACACTCCCATGCACCCTGACAAACAGCCTGACACACTCCCTGACACACACACACACACACACACACACACACACACACACACACACACACACACACACACACACACACACACACACACACACACACACACACACACACACACACACACACACACACACACACACACACACACACACACACACACACACACACACACACACACACACACACACACACACACACACATACCATGTATACATCACTTCATGGGACATTACATTGACTTACATGCATTTCCTGGAGACTTATCCTAACCTTAACCATAACCAACACATGCCTAACCCTAACCCTTACCCTAACTAAGTCTTCACCCTAAAATGAATGATTCCCCTCATGGGGACCTCCAATTTGTCCCCATAAGGGAGGCGAGTCCCCACACGTGACTGTGTAAACAGATTTAGGTCCCCACAAGTATAGTAATGCTAGGCCACACACACACACACACACACACACACACACACACACACACACACACACACACACACACACACACACACACACACACACACACACACACACACACACACACACACACTAATATCATCTGAGCGACTGAATGTTCTTGACAGCGTGGAGAAACACAGCTGGTTTAAAACACAGTGAGATGAGACTTTAATGTGTGTGACCAGGGACTCCTGCTGGCATCCCAACACTAACTACCAACAATGGAGACACACACACAAACACACACACACAAGAACATAAAGGCCGTAGTCACGTGGTCACAAAGCATCGATATACAGTACATTATATGTCACTGACACACAAACACTCATACCAATCCTTTTTACACACTTGTTCTCACACACTGCAGCCAATGACAACGTGTGTTCTCAAATTCCCACACCAAGCTCACATTCTGTACGCACACACATAATGCATGAATTAACTGCATGTGTACTGTCTTAGTGCTCCTTTTTGGTGTGTGTGCGACTGTATGTATGCATGTAGGGTGTGTGAGTGTGTGTCTGTGTGCACGCAGCCTCCACAGTGAAACACTGCACCAGAGAGAGATTGGAATCAATACTTTCTGCTCCGTCATTTGTCACATCTTTACAAGGCTAAAGCCATCTGAACACCAGTCCATTCTACTTTGGCGTCATTTATCAAGTTGCCCCACCTTGCAAAGTCGCACACACACAAATGGACACACACACACACACACACACACACACACACACACACACACACACACACACACACACACACACACACACACACACACACACACACACACACACACACACACACACACACACACACACACACACACACACACACACACACACACACACACACACACACACACACACACAGACTCTTATTTTATTTGATCAGTTGTCTAAACTTTTGAGCCAAAATAAAGAGTTGATAACAAATGTATACGTGACATTTTTGAACTGTTGTGTGAGCTGGGATTGGTTGGAGGGTTTCTCATTACAGTCGAAACCATATATTTTGGACAGAAAGACGTTGTGTATTGCATTTTGCAGCTTCTTCGTTTGACCGTTTGCCAATGCCTGTAGTTCAGGGTTGCCAACTTTGGGTACCTGGCTGGAGTGAGATTTTGATATCATGGGTTTAATTACACATATGTGCACGAAATGACTGCTATCGTGTCAGCAGCGGGACCTTAGCATATATATAGGATATATATACAAATACACAATATTGGACACAGACTATAAAGGGCACAAAGTTTCATTCACTATTGAAAGTCAAACACATGTTTGTTTCCACTGTTTTATTATGTGCCTGTCGCGATAAGCAATTCATTGACTTATCGTACGATAAATAAAAATGAACTCGATACATTTCCATTTACATGAGGATGTGACTAGCAGTTTGAAAGGATGTACTTGCATTATTATTATATATTATCATTATGTCAGTGGTCTAAAATGGTCATACAACGGTGCTGACAATATTATCGTTTATCGCAATAATTTCCGGGAAAATGTATCCAACAAAATTAATTATCGTGAGAGGCCTATACATGAAACACACAGACAAACAAATCTACAGACTTACTCCAAACTGCCAAATATATTAATTAACACACTCTCACTCTCATATACTCTTTGACTCTATTTTGGCCTATAGAACAATAAGCAGAAGACTTTTACTTTTTATCATTTCTACTGGATCTTAGATCTGCGCATGCGCAATACGGGTCGGCAGTTGCGGCTCCAGAGTATTTTTGTTGGGTAACCTATGGTAGGGCTAACCCATACAGTGGTGGGGCTCAAGTCAGTATTTGCAATGTAATTACATACATGCTCCCCTTGACAGTGAAACGCCACGCGTGAGGTTTAGATTATTTCCCTGTCTCAATCCAAATTGAACTGTATGAAATAAAAAGGCACATTTGTCTTGTAGTAAATAAAAAGGGCGACCTGGAGCCAATCCTGCAACTTCCCCACAGGTGAAAGAGTTGACACGCTGAAAACCCCAGGAGATTTTTTTGAAATACTAACATAAAATACACATTCTGGTACTCTCTTGAGAAGAAGAAAAATAAATAAATCTATTACTCCACGACATATTTAAAAAAATGAATGCCATTTTAGTTTGTGTTACTTTGTTCTGAAAGCTGAACCTGCTGCTCCTCACAGAGAGAAGAGGGAAGAGGCTGTGAATTACTTTACATTGTGGATAAGGGTGGATAGCCCCCATTGTTCTGCGTGTCAAAAAGAAAGACAGCCCACACACCTATCAATCATCAAACCGTGGGGTCTTATTTCATTACGTGTTGATTTCTATCAACACGTAACGTTGTATCGATGTATATAGAGATGTACTACAGCAAAAGTATTCTCCGTCGGGACTTCCTGCAACAACACCACGCCGTTATCTTGATTCTGATTGGCCAGAAGACATTATCAAATATGTTCTATTGAGAAGACGATCACTACGTGACAAAAGTTTTCAAAACCGTTTCTAGTCTTCGGTATTCTTGTTTTGGCGTGAGAATAGTTTGGGCAGCGTGAGAGCGTGAGATTGAGAGTGAAAGCGTGTGTCACACGCCAGATGCGTGAGAGTTGGCAACCCTGCTGTAGTTACTGTTTTCTACGCCTCTCAAGCTTTCCAATCTTGAACGAAAAATAACCAGAATCGGATTTAGTTGAATGTAAAGAATGTTAAAACATAAAAGGAAAAGGACTCTGTTTTATGTTGCTCTCAATGTACTCAAAAAAGTAAAAGACATACAGCTAGAAGAACAACAAAGATTGACACAGGTCAAATGTAAACATTTAAAGGACCAATATGATTAAACTGAGTGTCTATTTGCACCCTGGTGAAAATAGCATTGTTAGCTAAGGACACCCGGTGTAAATAGCATTGTTAGCTATGGACACCCGGGTGTAAATAGCATTGTTAGCTAAGGACACCCGGGTGTAAATAGCATTGTTAGCTAAGGACACCCGGGTGTAAATAGCATTGTTAGCTAAGGACACCCGGGTGTAAATAGCATTGTTAGCTAAGGACACCCGGGTGTAAATAGCATCTGCCATGATTAAGTGGCTTCTAGTGTTCAGGTTGGAGATTGCAACCAATTGAATACCCCTCCGCTCACCCCTTCTTTCCAAGCATTGTGGAGAACCTAGGGTGACCTCAACATAACGTATTTAACGCCAAAGGCCCAATTAAGTCTGTGTTTGGTTTGTCTGTTTTGGGTTAATGTAGATCAGGGGTCGGCAACCTTTTTGATATGAAGTGCCATTAAAAAATATTTTTTTTATCAGCGTGCCGACGATCGTGAATGATCAACGGGGGGGTGGCGTAGAGGAGTTCGACGCTCGTGAACTGTCAACAGGAGGGTGGGGGAGCCTCACTGCGGGGAAGCAGTGTGTGGACCTGTCAGCGCAACTTACGCCGAATGTAACACACACATTTAAATAATTGGTTTAAACGGCATAATAATAAGGACGATCGTCCGTTCTGTGATTCTCCAAAACAAACAGATGGCCAGTCCGCCCCTGTGTAGCATATTATTTTGATGAGAGTTGAGCAGATCCCCACTGGGCGTTCAATTAAAGACACAGCCACGCAAAAAACTGTGGCATTTGTACAGCTCCGTATGGGTACCGCAATTAGTGAAGTGTTTTCCTCCGTGGTGAAACGATCAGCACCACGGAGGAAAGCGGCAGAAAGTCACCTGGAGTTAAAGAGAGCGGGGCTGCGCTGCGTGCATGGCTTCCTTCTGCAGGTAACGGAGAGATGCGCTCTGGCGGCGGTCTTGTTCAGGATCCGAAAATACAATTTTAATATTTAGTTAAAAAATTAGATTCTGTGCTAACAAAAACACAGCGATTTAAAGTTTCAGTGATAGTAGACCAATGAAAACATAGTAATGAATATTATGTTTCGTTACTGCAAACAGATACCCCTTTAGCTCCACTGTTCATTTAAATTGCTTTCTATTTAAGCAATACAAATATATAATTTACAGGACCAGTGAATGTTTTGCAATCACAACCAGGCAGATTTACCATAACAATTCTTGGTAATTTGTAAATGTTTGTGAGACTACCAACAGATTTAGAAAAGGCTTCTCAATTTAAGCTGGTGATCATTTGAACCATATTAGTATTGTTAATTAACAGAAACAACTAAAGACTCCTGATTAATGTAACAATTAAATGAATTACTATAACTGTGAATCATTTTTCATCTCTCATTTTGCAAAGCTCTTTGAACTACACTACCCATGAGTATCAGCTGTTGTTGGCCCAAAGAAGAAGCCAATCAGAGACAAAGATTTGCTTTGTCGAGTTGTAGTGAATACTAAAAGTCATTTTCGTAACAGTTGACAAGAAAACACTGCACCACAGCTGTCAAATTCATTAGCAATTGATTCATAATTCAAGAGTGAATTGATTGTATTGATTTGAGTAGAGGAGCACCAACGGTGTCCCATTGTAACATAATGGCTTTGCCAATGGGAAAATGAGTCTGACTTTTACTTTTGGATTCAGGGATGACCAAAATATCTCCTACTACTTTGCACAAGCATGATTGTTTCTGATGATTCAATGAACATTAGTTAAATATGATCCTATAATTGGATTGCACTCCCTCTTGTTTTACAGCCTTGAATTCTTGACATTGTCTCTTTACTTACATCCCTGCTTTCAAGAGGATGTTCAAGTCATTTGCTGTAACTCTGTATGAAGCTGCACACGTCTTTTTCCAAGCCAATGAGGTATTTCTCCACAACAGCCTTGACTGAGTGCATGGTGAGTGTATAACAGGATCTTGGAAATTTCTGAGAGATTGCTTCACTAACCAATTTTCCTGAACCCTGTGGTAACATTCCAAAAAGCCAGATATGACTTTATTCAATTCATCCACAAACGATAAAGCAATTTGGCCCTGACCACTTTCCACTGCCTTACACATGGGCCGACACACGCACATACTGTACACACACGCACGCACACACGCACGTGCACACACACACACACACACACACACACACACCCACACACACACACACACACGCACAAACTTACAACATACTGTAAGTGCAGTTTATCCAGACAGTTCTACAGTAAGCGTCCTCAGGAGACGGCTCTTATTCCGCTTAGTTTTCCAGGAAGGTTCAAGCTACACTTAGGCCTGCATGATACATCTAAAATATTGTATCATATTTTTCTATTTTTTTAATAGCTCAGCATTTTACAGCATTAAACGTTATCCTATAAAAATACATTTTATTTAAAAGTACATGATCTTGAGAGAGTCAGACCTATAGGACCATGTATTCATGTCTATCCTTTCAATGGTCTATCGTTCAATGGGCCTGCTTATCTTTTGGATATTAGACATCAAGCAGTGATCTCAGGGCAATCGGAAGGGATGAAACAAGAGTGATGTCAGAATAATGCTGTTGGGTTGAATTTTGGTGACCACACGTATAGAAGAATCTGCATTCAATTATTGATTTTTTTTTTTTCTCTAATTAGTCATCCATCTTTAAAGTATAAACCCTCTCTTTGGTGCCAACATAAAAACAAATAAACCACTTATTTCAAATGTTTGCATTTCATGCCAAACAACAAAGTATAATGTACAACAAATATATTATATGATATTCTAACTTTGCCTTTTTGAAAAAACAAAGAATCTATATAATAATTATGTCAACTTCTAAGGCTGATAAAACCCATCAGAAATCCCATTTGCAGTGTCACCAAACTTGAAATAAAAGCCTCTTTAGCTTATGAAAAAATTATATTTCAACATCCAACATTGACTTTAGGTGGGCAAAACAGACAGGTAGAAAAAGACACATCCTGGGTTGTTTCTGTGAAGCTAACTCAGAACAGTAGGAGGAAAAATCACCCGACACAGACCCAAACGACCGGCACGGCGCTACACCTACTGTACATATGTGCTTCACAGAGTGAGACATGATGACCGCAGTGTTGGAGAAAAGAGAAAATGTCCCTTCCTAAAGGCGATAATCAGACCAGCCCTTTTGATCTGCCCTCAGGCCTGCTTGTGGGTATCTTCTAATGAGGAGGCGGCCATTGACCGTATCCTCCGTCTATTGATTCCTATTGGTGACATGCAGCACTAATAGGATTCTGCAGCTCTGGAATTAAATATCAATGGATACAGGCTGGAGTAGTTTCAAATGCTGATGTAAAATAAGGATCTGGTCTATTCTGCTAAATAATAAGTGTATTTAGGATAAGACATGCACTTAGGTCAATTTCTGTATTGCAATTTATACATCAATGTACACAAGTTTCTCAAGATGTGTGCAATATCGTCTTATCCATATCACTCTTGCAAGAAATGGAGGGAAACAATTTAAACCATTAAAGCTGTTTTTGAACAGAGGGACTTCAACCGAACGATTACAACTTAGATAAGAATAACGATCAAGAAACTCAAGAGAAAATACATCCAACACCCTGATCTACATTTTTGCCTTTATGAATAGTCTGTTTGGATCATTGCCACACTACACAGAGGAGGGATACGGTAGCTACCAAGCAAGTTAAAGTGAAGGTAACACCTCCGACCACTGGGACTGCAACTGAACATCTCACACCTCTTCTTTACCAGGCCCGGAACAAGACGACAGGCTTTCTCCATTTACACCCATTGATTCTGTCACTGACATGTGTTTGTGCCTTGTTTGGCTAAAAGTCGAACTTTAGGACACATCAAACCATTCAATTCATGTTCTCAACCTCTGTGATCGAAAAACTGTTCTTTTATGTGAGGGAGACAATGGGAGGACTCAACCACATAAATACAACAGTGTTTTTCAGTGTAGGGTAAACATGTGCATTAAACAGGATGTGAATGATACAAGATAAAGCTATTGCATGTTAAAATAAATATATATAAACATATTTATGAAATCATAGAGGTTCTCACGCAGGGAAAGTGTTTAGAGACCGTTGACTTTACCTGATGATATTGTTTACGAGTAGTGCAAACTGTATGCATAACCCTGCAAACCTAGATGCACTCAGTTGGTGATGAATGGAGTTATTTTATATTATTTGAAGGTTTTTCTTGCAAGACATTATTGAATAGAATGCATTTACTTGCATGTGGACTGCTCTATGCTGCCATACTATGACCTTACCACTTTGGAACATGTTGTTTTGCTTGATCTTGATTTTGTTCAATTAAAAACGCGCAGGGCTTGATAAATACAACGTTTGTTAAAAAGGTTTAGTTATATACTGTATGTTATTTCTGATTGGGGTTTCAGGCTTTTTCGAGTCAGCTAAGGCAAAGTACGTCTTGATCTGTTCAACTTTCTTTGTGGTGCACCCCTATCATCCGCAACCATCATTGAGGCCGATATGCAATGGTAATCAATACTGCCTAAAAGTAAGAAAATAGCAAAAGGCAGATGTCTTTTCAACAGGTTATTGGTAACAATTATAGATACAATCATAACATTAATGTAAATCTGTTACTCAGAATTTAGTGAGCACTTGTTGATCAAATCACCAACATGACAGCAGCACAAGCACAAGTTGTGGTTCTGAGGTGTATAAACCTGAATGCTGTCAATCGTTTTAGATTATAAATGAATAATCTTTTTATAATCCAGAAGACCTACGTGTAATGTGTGCATATTTGGGCTAGCTGATGAAATGTTGACTGTGCTGTTTCAACACTTTCAATATACTAACATTAAAAACGTTATCGTTGTTGCCCTTGTGTTTGAAGGAGGCCCTGTGGTGAGGTGCTTAGGCGTGACTCTGTAAAGTGGAATCATCTTTCCTTTGAAAGGACACATAGTTAGAACTCCTCTTAGAGAGTGATCGTTAAGGATAAGCACTAACACCACAGCCCGAGAAGAGACAATTACCCGCAATCACAGCGGCCGAAGGTGGAGTGGCATTTTATGCAAGTGTTTGTGTGTACGAGTGTGTGCACGTTGAGGTTTGTTCGCCCCTCACTAGGCGTCTGGATGGCCCCCGTCTGCCCAGCCAGTCATCTGTCACCATTACAGGACAAAGGCAGCAGCGTCTCAGGGCCATTACTGAGATTGCTGGAGATGATTTGGAGTGTCCACCTCAGCACCGAGAAAATCATTTCCTCACAAAGAGGCTGGCCCCTCGGCTCTGCTGGCCCCTGCCAGCCTGCGGGATGACCTACAGAGCCGGCAACTCCAGGAGGGAAAGACACACGGGGAGGGAAAAGGAATTCAGAAATCAGACAAAAAAAGAAAGCTAAAGAGAGCGACACGTAGTGGAACGAGATCTAAGCAAATGAGGAAGCAGAGTGAAAACTGTAAAGAGTTTGTGCATCTGATAATCTGATATAAGGAAAGAACACAGTTCAGAAGAAAGGGAAATCAAGTGAAGACTGCCTGACAGGAATGAGTCAGAATCAGATTGATTGCTAAATAGGTTTACACATACAAGGAATTTGCTTTGGTTATTATTATTATCACAGTACGTGTAGTTAAGTTAAGTAGAGGCAACACGACCAAACATAGAGCTATTATCACATTGTGGATTGTGAATACACAAACAATTAAGTACAGTAAAAGTATGACTTAATGCTCTGAGAATAAAATATGAGCAGTATTAAAAAAATGTGGAAAGCTGTGCTGATTTTAAAAGAGGATGAATATAACTGTGCATATTATACTGAGGGGTGTGCATAGATGCAGTATATCTTACACATTTCCTTGATTTGGTTCATGCATTGAACTCCTTCCTCTCTTGTTTCTCCCCTCTGTCTCCCTTCTTCCTCTCTTTCTCTCTCACACACACACACACACACACACACACACACACACACACCACACACACACACACACACACACACCACACACACACACACACACACACACACACACACACACACACACACACACACACACACACACACACACACACACACACACACACACACACACACACACACACACACACACACACACACACACACACACACACACACACACAGAGAGTGCTGGCTAGATATGTAGCTTCATTTACAATCTAGCTGACCTTGGCTGGAATGTGGATGAGTGTTTAAAGATCAGTGTTGTGATGTGCGCACGGTTTGTGTGTTTTGGTGTGTGTGTGTGTTTTGGTGTGTGTGTGTGTGGACAACTGGTCAGTGGCTGGGGTGTTGCAGTCACCCCCTTCCACCTCCTCACCCCTACCAAAGCCACTCACACCGACACACACTCTCACACACACCTCTGACACACAGAGATCATGATGAATTGTCCTCTCCGTAGGCCCAGATTGTTTTTAAGGTTTAATTCAGTTTCTTCCTGTGCTTGGATGAGCAGCTGTGTGTATTTGTGTGTGTATTGATGAGTGTGTTTGCACCTCTGTGTAGGTGTGTCACAGCAAGTGTGTGAGAAAGGGAAGCAGAGGAGAGAGGGAGATAGAGGGAGGGAGTGAAAGAGAGAACAAACAGGCGTTATGGATCTCAGGTCTAATGTACTCCAGCAGGTCAAAGAGTGGGGGCCTCCAGTCGCCATGGAAATTACAAATCCAGATCGATACTCAAGGTTACGACCTCTAAACTGCGACCCCTCCCCCGAATTCCCATCTACCCCACCCATTTCTCTCCTCATCCAACCATATCTTTCTATCCATCTATCTGTCTATCCTTCAAGTCCTTTCTAATTGCATTGTTATTTATTTTTAGCAGTACTCCAAAAATGAATATTAGGAAGGAGAAGTCTAAGTGAGACAAACTACTTAAATCTAGTAAAATGGCAACAGGAGAGTTTCATCAGCCCGAATCAACACTTTAATACATGTGTTGGGGTGATTATCATTCTAAGATCATAATTCAACCCACATGTGAACTCGTTTTAAAAAGCAGCGAGGTGTGCCTTTTATATCTTATGGGTGCCAAAATGGGTGCCAAAATGGGTGCCAAAGCGTCCTGGGGTTGTGCCATGACAATGTAACATTTCACATTGTTCAAATTAACATTGGTTTTCGTTCTCAAAATAGCTCAATGAAACACTGCAAGACTTACAGCTTCTGGTTGAAAAAAGAGAAGATGTGCCAATGGTGTCACTTTTGTTTTAAGTGACTTAAAGAGGTCAATCAAACCACTACACTCATGCTGTAGCGTGTATATTACTTTGTGTATTTCTCTGTGGTTTTACTTTGTCATTTACTGTAAAAGAAAAGTATGGTAGTTCTAGATTAGAACAAATACAGTATGTCAAGATGAATCTGCATATCTGCAGAGAAACATTTCCTTATAGCTAATGATTTCTGTTTTTGCAGAGCAATTATAAAGAGGGCTTTATCATTTCATCCATGTACGTTCATATATATATCAAATATTTTACAATCATGCTATTTGATTGTTTTAATGAGATTTTTACAACAGATATTCATGTTGTCATTATTATGAAAAGGTTGCATTTTTTCATGTTGCCTCTCAAATGATGCAGGAAGTAGGGTGCATTTACAGTTTTATATTTGACACCAGCAACAGAGATAACGTAATGAATGATACAAGTAGAAACACATACTGTAATAGGAAAAAAGGTGAGTGACTGTCAGAGAGTTCTTGGCCCTGCAAAGTGTATTCATCAATACAGAGACAGCACCTATTTCTGTGAGGGTAAGAAAAGTGGAAAAAGTTGGACATCATCCAATCTGCAAACCACAGACCGAAGCCTCCATTTGAAGTTATCAATATCAATCAATCCCGGCCTTCCTTCAAACTGAATAAAAGGAAGGCGCTCTCTTCATCAGTACTACACCATCAACTGATACCATCTGGCACAGAAAGGAGTGCAAAGCCAGGAAGAAAAGGCAACAGTGCCTAATCATAATAAAATCCTCTGGACACACATCATAAACTGTGGAACATATCTGACATAATGTTGTTCTGCGGCTTTACAAAACCACATTTCTAACCCCAAAGGTGGACCCGAGGAAAAGTGTCTTTAAACTTGTTCACCTGTGATGAGCTGGTAAAGACTACTGGGGATGACAAAAGACACTATAGAGACACATGTGGTTTATTTATACTTTGAGTGCATGTAATATCTTAAAATTATAAAATGAAATTAATAAATTGTATAGAGTAATATGTTTATTTTCCTCATAGGATAGCAAATAAACAGTAACTTAGAGCAGTAGTGTAAATAGTATTAGTGTCATTTTGTCATTTGTAACCAGATGCATAACGGTATTACATTTTATTATTTATTATTATATTTGTTAAATCTAATAGACCCTAAACGTTCAGTCTCTATCACTGAGAGAGTAAGCAGGTCTTACATTTTGTAAACTCAGCATAACCCCGTTTTAAAAAAAGGACAGAAGCCAGCAGTGGAAAGCAATAAGTGGAAGGTGGTAGAGGTGGTGGGGGTCTTACACTGAGTGACTTTAAACCCGTTAAACCCTCCACAGATTGCGCTAGTGTTTTGACAATGGCCAGTAAACTATCTAAATTGCAGTGTTTTAGCACCTGTCTTTTCTGTGCTGAGCTGGGTAGCGAGGCGTGAGGCTGTCAGCTTGTCAAACGGCCTTTCTTTCTCTCCTTTCTCTCTCTCTGCACGGCTGCTATCATCATCACCGGCCTTTCAGACACCAAACTTTGTCCCTTTATCTCCGATTGTGCCTCTCCTTCACTATCCTGCGAAAATTACCCTTTCATTTTGTTGTGCCATAAAATTACAGCCTGGTGAAGATTGGCAGTGTTTTTCTGCAGAGGGAGGGGGGCAAATCAATGTTTTTGTTGTGTGTGTGTGTGTGTGTGTGTGTGTGTGTGTGTGTGTGTGTGTGTGTGTGTGTGTGTATGGGCGTCTCAGAATGTCAGAATGTAGTGATGTGTGATCGATGTGATTTTGTTCATGTGTGTGTGCGTGTCCATGTCTTACATCTATCATGAGGATAATAGGAGTCTTGGTAATGCCAGGCTACAGGGGCAAAGACCCCTGTTTTACTGGACACTTTTAGATTTTTTCAATCAGCAAGAGGAAAATAGCAAAGTAGTACTGGAGGTGAGGGCCTGCGGTGGGGCAGAAGAGAGGGAGAGGAGTGCTATACTCATATTCATAGCAGGGCAGATTCTCTCAGTTCTTCACTAGTTGAGGCTTTGCTTGTCCTCTTGGTAAACAACAACATGAAACAATCTCAGGTGTCACAACCTGGTTTCAAATTGTGTGAAAAAGGAGGGATATCACACATAATGTACATTTTCTAACATGTGTGATTAACTGGGATCATAAACAAAAGTACATTTCAGTTCGAAGGCCAGAGGAAGAGTTGTATTGATATCCTCCTGAGTGCAGCCTATTCAGGTGTACTGTTCCCAGACAAGGTCTCAGCTCAACCTCCAACTTCTTTCAACAAAAGAAAAATCACGACAAACCAAACATAGATATGATGCAGTCAATCCTAGCCGCCAAACTCCCCCCATAAGAATCACAACAAACCACTCTAACTTGATGGGTTAAGAAATAGAAGTGCTTGCCCTAAAAAAACACTTCACACGCCTTGGCACGACGTCTCTGGTGCAGAGGAGCAGTTTAGGTGGAGGGGAAACACTGAGCGTGAGAATAAAGAGGAAATTACATTTCCATTTTTTAAGTTGGAAGAGAGCAGGAAAGGGAATCTGCCATCAAGTTATCCTTGGCTGTCATGTTGCAGTTGTAAGGCTGCACAGACACAGCCCACAGCACTGTTTGGATTCTGAAGAGACTTTAAAAAAGCGAGTGAATTAGGGTCAGTAAATACAACATCTCTTAGCGTCAATACTGTACATGTCTCACAGCCAAGATCAATGCAAGTGCTTCTCTTTCTGCCACTGAGTAGTCTAGCTGCTGAGAGTTAGACATCTTAGTAAAGAAGCTAACTGGATAATCAATAGTTTATGTGTCAGCTTAGAGAAGTAAAGCACACACTCCGACGTAGCTCGCATCCACGTGAAGATTGAGTGGCTTTTTCAAGCATAGAGCTAATGTAACTGGTCAGTTAGTGGCTCCTGCGAAACAGCGGTAATAACCGACTATACACAGTAAAACAAAACGTAGTTCCTTTTCTTGCTTTGGGACAAAAACTGAATCTTTGGGATACACAGGCGGCACTTGAACCTGACCCTCAACCTTACTGAGATATACCTTCTGTAAGTAAAGCTATTTTCGGACATAATACCACAACATTTACGTCAATTACTAATACAGGAAGTAGTGGTTTTGTCCTGGTACAAAACGGCAAGCATCTTTTTATTAACGGTAAATATTGCCTTTCTCTATTCTTAACAGTTTGAATTATCTTATCTTATAATCGTTTATTTTACAATACCCTCAACTATCCCTGACCCTTTTTACTGTATGTGCATTGGGGAGAGATTGCAACAGCAAACATTGGTCAACATTGGACATAAAACATATATTGAATTGAATAATCCAAGGTTTGCACGCTTTGTTGCCGTGCTAGTCTGGCACTAGTTATTTCAGCCGGACATACAACTGGGAACTCAAGGCTGCAGCAATGTACTTACGTTTGAACAACTTTTTCAAGGAGACCACTTCTTTATTATGACCTCACGGAAACGATTACTTGTATGACGGCCACTAAAAGCATTTATCCTCAGAATTGTAATCTAATGTACAATGCAAGGGCATTTTATTTTTGCATCAAAAATGAACAATAGTGGCTCAGACTCGCGGTCCAAAGAAAGTAAGGACACATTTGTGAACATCCTCTCATTCCTGGACAGTGTTTCCTGTCTCATTTTGCTATCATTGGTCTTTGAGAGGCAGAGACAGCGTCTGTCGTTATCAGCGTGAAACAGCCTCTGGTCAATTAATAACCAGCATCGATATTAGCATGTTTGCGTAAGGAGCGGGAGAATAAGGGCACGCATTACCGACGACGCCTTTTCGTTATCTCTCTTCTAAGTTGACATTTTGCTCCATTGATACTCTGCCGCTTCCTCGCTGGCTGGAGAGTCAAAACAAACATGGAGTCCAGTTTGCACACAATCTGAAAGCTATCAATCTAATCAGGTAAACCATGGCTCCTTTGTAGATTTTGGACTTGTAATGTATTGTGAGCATGGGTGTAATACATGGACTAATTTACATTCATGACTGTTATTAGCATTGCAAAGTCATTTATCTAACGCTGTTAAACATGTGATATGATGCAGGTAAACATTAAGACAGCAGGCATCGTGCAAGAAACGCTTATGCTAAAGATTTTGTGTTTTTGATACAATTTGTCCCAGGTAATTATCCCTCTTGCAACCTGACACTTAAATCAACCTGTGTGTTAGATATTATTTTAATTATCTCTGTGGCACACGCCCCCTTAACCTCCTATTTTTATAATCAATAAATCAAAAGTCTGCTTTGCTTCTAACTTATCATATCAAACCCTTTTGCCGCAGTACAGCTAGTTATATTTTTCCTGTGAATTACTTTTTTTGGGATATGAACCTTGCTCTAGTCTCTGGAATGACCTGCTTTAAAAAATGTTGGTGATTTTATTTATTTTATTGTACATTTGTGTTTGTTTTACTCTCTGTTTTATCATGTATTTCATTTTTGGCTTTGAGTACATTTTAAAAAAGTTGCATTTTGTAAGTGTACTAGTTATTTTATTACAAACTGAGAGGAACCGTCAGCCATATAGGACAATTTGAAGATGTGCACTATGAACACAAACCTCATAAACAGTTGGTGATATCAACGTGTAAAACAAGGGAATTCAGTGTGTGCAGTTTAGAGACTTCCTATAAGCCAAATATAAACAGTGTATTATATGTTTTGTATGTAAAAGTGCCTCACACGAAGCCCAGTGCAACACAATGTAATTATTTCTTTATGCTTAGTTCAATCTCTGCAAAAGTGCAAAAGTGCATGGCCCACACTTACAAAGGAGCAGCGGGGGGTGCTGCAGGAGTGTCTGGGTGTTTCTCAATCTCGAGTAAAGCTGCTCCAGAGCCACTATTTCAAGCATACTACGTCATCGAGTGCCGCCGAAGGACTGTTCCAATGTCCAGTATACTTGGAATTCTACCGAGCCCGGCGTACTTCGTTTGGAGAAATTTCGAGGCTGCACACGTGTAGACTCCGCGGTCTTAAAATCCCCACAATGCTTTGCGCACAGACCAATTTCCCCAAATCTGTGGCGGAAAATGTAAGGCGGGGCCTCTCAGGACCCACACCTGCACACATGCTCGCCTGTTCCATTCTTCGTTTTCCGAGGCTAGGAAGTATTCTTGCCTCACTTCTAGGGGTGTAACGGTTCACAAACATTTCGGTTCGGTACGTACCTCGGTTTTTAGGTCACGGTTTGGTTCGGTACGTTTTCGGTACAGCAGAAACAATCACAAAACATAAAATATTTCTTGTTTTTTTTAAATTATTATTAAACTGTGAATAATGTATTCACTCAAATAAATACAAAATATAATAAAATCAACATTAAGGTGCATCATTTCGATGAACTTTACTGTACTAGTACCTAAGCAGCCAGTTTGACATGATGACTTGCTTCTCATTGTATTTTCATGTTTTTTAAAGAAAGATGAACTCGTCCACATTGCTTGCCGGAAGGGCAAATTTGCTGGCACTAACAATGTCTCCTGCTGTGGAGAACACCCTCTCCATGTTTTTCATCTTTTGGTACCAGTGATATTCACGTTCGGGTGATGCCTTTTCAAATAAGTGTGCAAGTTTGATGTATTGCTAGCCGCGTAACCAATTTTAGTTGAACAATGACGACAAACAGCTTTGGTTCGGTCCACCTGTCTTTGTCCGTCATCCTTGTACGTAACTGCGAAACCAAAATGTTCGGTACACACGTGTACCGAACCGCAGGGCAAGTATACCGTTACACCCCTACTCACTTCTGAAGCAAGACGCTCGGAAGACATGTGCTACCAAGCAAGCATACTCGACATTGAGAAACACCCTCTACGTGTGCATCTCTCCCAGATGAGATGAACAGCTTTTTTGCACGTTTTGAGAGCAGCCAGGCTGTGGAGGCACAGAAGGATCAGGAGCCCTGCCCTTTTGTTTTAAACAGGGCAGATGTGTGCAAATCCTTTAAAAGGGTTAACCCACACAAGGCTCCTGGACCTGATGGCATCCCTGGCCGTGTTCTCAGGGTGTGTGCAGTTCAGCTGGAAGAGGTGTTCACAGACATCTTCAACAGGTCCCTGCTGCAGTCTGTAGTCCCCCCATGTTTAAAACACTCCACCATCGTTCCCGTCCCCAAAAAGACAACAATCACCAGCCTCAATGACAACCGCCCAGTAGCACTCACTACCATCATAATGAAGTGCTTTGAGCGGTTAGTCAAATCATTCATCACCTCCTCCCTCCCTGACTGTCTGGACCCCCTGCAGTTTGCCTAGAGAGCAAACAGGTCCACAGACGACGCCATCACCCTCACCATCCACACTGCCCTCTCACACCTGGACCACAGGAATACTTATGTGAGAATGCTGTTCATTGATTACAGTTCAGCCTTCAATACCATTGTGCCCTCCAAGCTGGTCATCAAGCTGAGAGACCTCGGGCTCAACAGCGCCCTCTGTGACTGGATTCTGAACTTCCTGACGGGCAGACCCGATCAGGGTGGGAAACATCACATCCTCCACCCTGATCCTCAACACCAGAGCCCCTCAAGGCTGCGTGCTCAGCCCTCTCCTATACTCCCTGTTCACTCACACACAGCTCCAACACCATCGTGAAGTTTGCTGACGACACGACCGTCATCGGCCAGATCACAGACGGCGATGAGACGGCATACAGAGAGGAGGTCGAAAACCTGACATCTTGGTGCCAGGATAACAATCTCCATCTCAACGTCAGCAACACAAAGGAGCTGATTGTGGAATACCGGAAGCAGCAGAGAGAGGGACACGCCCCCATCGCCATCAATGGGACTACGGTGGAGAGAGTCAGCAGCTTCAGGTTCCTCGGTGTCCACATCACTGAGGACTGTTAGATATTTTTATGGATTTACGCACCATGTTTCTAATATCCCCGCGTCCTTCTGAGCTGTGTATATGGAAGGAGTTCAGTGCCACCAAGTCAACCATACTCTACTTTTAATGGCAATATCACAATGCACCAGAAATCATTACATTCAATACACTACACATACAAACACAGTATACTTACAACACAAGATACATATAACACAAAATACATACAACATACAACACAAAACATACATACAACCTGGTGATCACGTCAGCCGGCCAGCAGAAAGAGAGAGAACTCAGTTGTGTCTTCTGACTATCTCCAGAAGCAATGGGAGGGATCTCTGATTCTCTCTACTTTGATTGGCAGCCCAAATGTCCCCCCATCACCCAAATCTTGAGTTCCCCCACTCTCAGGTGGCAAGAGCATTTGCATACAGTGCAAGTCAACAGATGCTGTAACCTCCCCCGCCAAATCCTTTGTCCTCAAACACCACATGGTCTCTCTAAAGTCACATGTGCTCGGGCTCAAAAGTCCAGCTCAGTTTTAACCCAAAATCATTCTCATTTTAAACTTATACATTTGGAGCTAACATGAATACATTCAAATATTCCTTACAACTCCCCCTTTTGATTTAACTCTAATAAATCAATTACTTTCAAGACATTCACATTCGTTCTGGGATTCAGACTATTTAAACGTTCAGAAATGGCTCCACATATCAACTTCATACGACCGTGTTAGAAATACAAAAATATGCAAATAGCTCCATACATCAATTACATCACTTCATAACAACAAAATTAAAACCCTTCAATCATTCTGATTGAGTATAGTCAATCGTCATAAGGTATAACCTTCACAGTGGTGATTCAATTAATCTGTAATCGGCAAAATTGCAGTGTCTTCAAGCTTTAACATTACTTCATGTATACTTCATTCCGCTTTAGTTTCAGAGCCACACATGAGATATTTAGGAGACAGCAAGTCTGTCTTCTCATAAATATGAACAACCTGAAATGCCCTGCCTCCTATCATAAGGAGAGGCAGCTGCAAGGTCAAATTCATATACAAAAGTACCCAAACGGCTGAGGTAGGTAAATTGTATAGGCACATGTTTTAATGTAATCCCCATGGTCCAATTCTTTCTCTGTACATCGTCAGTTTCTATCCCTCAGACCCGTTACTGTTTCCCTGCTCACGTCCACTCTTTAAATTCCACTGGGTTCTGTTGGTTTCTTCACTGGTTTGAGACAAGTGCCCCTAGTGGACACCTCCCTTTGTAGCCAGACTTCCCCACAGTAGAGGCGAGTTTCTGTGTTTTAGGTTTAAACAGCTTCACAGTCAGATGTATCCAGGATGGTCTCTTCGCCAGTCTAACTGCAGTCGATGTAGACAGGAGTGTTTGTTAGGGACCCTCCCCCTTTGGCGAGTGCCTGCTCCTCCTCTTTATCGCTCTGGTGAACACTCACTTTCCTGGTTTCACTGTCTGCGTAGTGTCAGGTACTTCCATCCGTGGCGAGACCCGGAACTCCTGATACTGCGTCCTTGGATACGCTTCCCACACCGTGGAGTCGCCACCTTTGCTTGGTCAGGTACAGCAGGCCCAGCACGAGGAGGAGGATGACAGCTTTCACACATCCTTCCTGGAGGTTTCCCCACTGCGCACTGATTCCAGTGGTACCAGATGTCTCCTTTCATCAGGAGAGGCAGCGTGAGATGTCCTCTGCATCGCCCGATGGGGTCCAGAGAACCTGGGTCCCAGCCAGTTGGGTCTGATGTCCCCCTTTTGCCTCTGTAATCTGTGTGGAGAAATCTGATACAAATCTCTCAAGCTTACGCTCAGGGCTCCTGGGAACTGGTGACCATGAGTGAGCTCAAAGGAGACAAACCTGTCCCCTTGTTAATTGAGCTCCTGATTTACATAAGAACTAGGGGCCATGCGTCTAACCATTTCATGCCTGTCTCTTCACATGTTTTCTTATATCTTAGTAATATATTTTATTTCATGTTCTTTTACTCATAAAACAATATGACATTGTCCAGAATAGTAGTTACTCTTTCTAATCTTTTCAAACATCTTAATTGTCTTGTCTCTCTCTCTCTCTCTCCTACATACTTTTTCCAACTTCACTCGTGGTATTTTAACCACCTTTTATCCTTCTGAGCAAGATATCACTTCAACACATTTAATATCTTGCCCTGTCCATCTATTTCAGTCTTCTTTACTGCTATTTTTAATTTACCAATTGATTAATTCATGGTTAATACAACCTTTTATCTTTACTTATTTATCAAGTCAATTCAATTTCTTTAAATTTGTTTCTTTAAAATACATTAGTAGATACCTTGTGGAGTATTCACAATAACTAATCCTCTCTAGGATATGAAATCCATTCATCTTTAACAAGATACTATTTCCCTATTTATTTTTAGTTCATGATAACAATGGTATAAAAACCACACGTTTTACTCATAGCTAGTTTCTATGTCAAGATTATTATGTGTGACATAATAATCAGATGTCTTCTTCTAATCATCTGTTTTCTTTTCTCTTCAGCCTTCAACAACCTTTTCTTATTTCCATTTCTAACCAGTCTTTTACTTATAATCTGTCCCTTTCCTAGGACAGGTAAATACATCCTGCTACTGTAGTGTTCACAAATAAATGTCCATGCAAACTGCTACTGTACACTCAAAAGTGATCTGTTTCATTTTGAAAAGTCAGCTTTCTGAAAACCAACATGGCTCAGTTCAAACTTTTGTTTCAAAACAAAACTCCTCATCTCTTCCCGACATGATTTAACCTAAAGATGATTTGCTACCACTATTTTTCATTGTGATATTTGTTCAAACAGAGACTGCATCGGTCTCTGGATTTAAATATATGCCTGATGGCAGTATATGCATAAAAATAAAAATAAGTGTCCAGGTTTTTGACCTCTGTCATTAAAGGACTGTATAAAAATAAGACATGTCATCTGATTAATCTAAAATCAGAATTTAACAGATAATTTGTGTAGTACATCCCATCATTTTTAGGGACGCCTAATTAACATTCTCAAATCTTCAATTAACTTGACCTAAAAAGCTAAAACAGTGTTGTTTTATGATACCTAAAAAAATACTACAATAGATTTTAGACTATAAAAATGTAAATATCAAATTCCCATTGTCTAACAACTCACTCCCCCTTTTCTGAAAAAGAATCCCATTTACTGTGATTTCATTTTCAGAAACATGAAGAAAGAATGGTAATGCATAGGAGGCAGAGGCACATGCTGTGACCTGGGACCTTTACGACCCCGGCGTCCTGCTTCAAAGTGCCCTCAGGTTTTTGTTTTACGACACTGGCCTCCTGCTTCATCGTAAATGAAGTTTGGGCTCAGTTTGAGATTTGTGATCTGAGTTAGAGACAACAGTATTTTGCATTGTTCTAGGGAACAGAAGAGTGTTAAATTCATCTGCTTCTATGGGGCTGTGGATAGCCATTGCACCCGTGAGATTTCGGTCTGTGACGGGAGGAATTGTAATTCCCATCATTGCGAGGGCAGCATTGTGACAAACCCTCCTCAATCTATCTAGAGCCTGCATCTGTTTGTTTAGGTGTGCAATTTGCTTTACAATCTGTCTTTCATCTAAGTTAAATCTATCCATGTTGTGTTACAAGCATGGTTAGATTTGTAACAGAATACAAAATTAACTGTATTTAGCGCTATATTTGCCTAAAAATCTTAACAAACACCAACTACAAATTAAAGATAAATTGATTTAGCAAAATGAACTCTTATGTGATTCAAAAATGTGACAAAAGAACAATGATTTGTCTTACCCAAGATTGTAGGCTAACAGAATGGCTCTTGACCACATGGGGTCAAATAACTTGGATGACCGGGGGCAGGGAAAAGAACACTCAAACGTGTGTAGAGAGAAATCACACTGCTTGCAGTCTGAGTTCACTAAAAATTAAACCATCCGACTTGTAGCCTGGCTTCAATAAAAATGTAACCAGACAAGGCCAGTTCATAACACACAAATTGTCCTCTTTGTATGTCTAATCTAGGTAGAATAATCCACTATTATATTTAATTTGAATGTACTTAATTCTCTGAAAATCAATCTCTTAATCTGTTCCCATTGTACCCGGTAACTACCCGGAATTTCAGAATCGTGTTAAGCATTCTGTCGTTCCATATTCACTTCGCTTTTATTTATCTGCTTCAATTAATATGTGCACTTCGCTTTTATTTATCTGACTCAATCAATCAACATGTGTTCACATGTATTAATATACTGGGCTATTGTCGTAGTTACTATTAACGCGCTTCCCGTCTTCAATACCGGTCAGCAATGTAATATTTAACCTCAACGCTTGAAGCTAAACTCATATAAGAATGTCAAAGGTGTACTACCCCCTTTCAGCCACTAGATGGCAGCAGCAGACCACAAATGAGCCTCACTCATCCGTGTGCTTCATTGAGACCTATAAATATTGAGTAATTACCATATCACAGAACTCCGGCTCTTAGCTAAAAAGCGTTCGTCTGTGCTGTAAAACCCCTCAGTTTTAGGCGGCGACCCGATCTGAAATATCGGGTTTCCAGGTTCTGTCGTGCGGTACTCAAAACACGCCACCAGACAGACTGCACCGTCTCTTACGCCACTGTGGACTAGACTACCACAGATCCGCGCTAAACCGTTCTTATGTACGCCACTCAGGACTTTATCTACCTGTAGATCCGCGACAAACTGTAACCATTACGTAACTGTCTACGTACGCTACGCAGGACTATATCTACCTGCGATCAACGACTATGTTTAAAATATGCATTGTACATTCCATTTAAACTTTAAAAACACTGTGAAACGCCTTCAGACAATCCTAACATTTTAGTGTATTCAATCACAGACAATTGAACAGGCGTCTGTACCTTTTTTAGAATGAATGCAGGGCCCTGCGTGATTGTCTGAAGTGCTTAAAAGCGCTTATTCTCGACCCAATCCGGTCGTCTGAATCCTCCTCAGCTCATTATCTTGTACGTCGGGTTCACCATCTGTTGGATATTATTTATGGATTTACGCTCCACGTTTCTAATATCCCCGCGTCCTTCGTGAGCTGTGTTATATGGAAGGAGTTCAGTGCCACCAAGTCAACCATACTCTATTTAATGGCAATATTACAATGCACCAGAAATCATTACATTCAATACACTACACATACAAACACAGTATACTTACAACACAAGATACATATAACACAAAATACATACAACATACAACACAAAACATACATACAACCTGGTGATCACGTCAGCCGGCCAGCAGAAAGAGAGAGAACTCAGTTGTGTCTTCTGACTATCTCCAGAAGCAATGGGAGGGATCTCTGATTCTCTCTACTTTGATTGGCAGCCCAAATGTCCCCCCATCACCCAAATCTTGAGTTCCCCCACTCTCAGGTGGCAAGAGCATTTGCATACAGTGCAAGTCAACAGATGCTGTAACCTCCCCCGCCAAATCCTTTGTCCTCAAACACCACATGGTCTCTCTAAAGTCACATGTGCTCGGGCTCAAAAGTCCAGCTCAGTTTTAACCCAAAATCATTCTCATTTTAAACTTATACATTTGGAGCTAACATGAATACATTCAAATATTCCTTACAGGACCTGACATGGACTCTTCACACCATCACCCAAAAAGCTTGACAGCGGCTCTTCTTCCTCCTCCGCAGGCTGAGGAGGTTCAACATGGACTCCAGAATACTCTGCGACTTCTACAGGTGCACCATAGAGTGGCTGCATCACAGCCTGGTACGGCAGCTGCACCGCCCTCAACTGTAAGGCTTTACAGAGGGTGGTGAAAACTGCACAGAACATCACCAGGACGGAGCTGCCATCCATGGATGACCTTTACTCACAGCGGCTTATAAAAGACCCCCATCACCCCAGCCACAAACTGTTCTGTCTTCTGCCGTCTGGCAGGCGTTACCGCAGCATCCGGACGAAAATCACCAGATTAAGGGACAGTTTCATCCCACAGGCAATAAGACTGTTAAACACCTGAACTGTTGAAACAACATCCACAATATTCATCTGGCTGCTACTTACACATTATTTATCTATTTACCTAATATAACATATTTCACTTTTTTAAACTATTTTCTTCTTGTATCTACTATTTACTTGCACTATATTTTTCTGTTTATCTGTGTTTTGTGTTGCACTGTTGGAGAAGCCGACATAACTACACCGTAGCTGTTCGTTTGACAAATAAAGAACCTTGAACATTGTGATAACTCAGATGTTATTTACTTGTTTTTATTCTTCTTACTGTTTACTGACTTATTTCTAAAAGTCAACACTTGATCCGAGTAACATCAACATCTATGAAGCTGCCTGCATTCTGCTACTCCATTGAAAATACTCTATGGTAATTCTTCTCGCTGAAAGCTTCCTGGATCCATACCAGCGCCTTTTATACGACTCCATAAGGAAGGAGGGTGACCTTTATCGCTTTTGAATAGCGTCGGGCTACCAATGCATGCTCTTTGTCGCAGCCTAACCTCTCTTGGTATCGTAAAGCCCAGAAGAATCTGATATTATATCAAAAGAAAGCAAGAGAATGTGGAAGGAATTTACTTGTGGAGAGGGAAGAGGCAGAGTGAGAGGCAAGCTGCAAGGTGCCATCAGTGCAGAGAAATGGGAGTGAAAAGGATGAAAACCTATAAATGAAAATCAATACGAGAAGGCAGGAAGGCATAAGAACTGAGGGGGGAGGTAATAGAATAGACTAAAGATAAATAATGAGGACAAGAGGAAGGGGAAAGAAAGGAGAAGG
Organism: Harpagifer antarcticus; assembly: GCA_902827135.1. Taxonomy (NCBI): domain Eukaryota; kingdom Metazoa; phylum Chordata; class Actinopteri; order Perciformes; family Harpagiferidae; genus Harpagifer; species Harpagifer antarcticus. Next base: position 815,778 of record CADEHL010000266.1, read on the forward strand.
GAGAGCAGAAAGAAAGAGACAAAGAGAAATGATGGTAGAACACAATCAGTGGGATATATTTGTTATTGTGTGGCTGTCCTTGCCATCAATAGGCTGAAGTCAGAAGACGGAGAAATGTGCCCTCTATAGCTTTGATGAGTGAAAAGTGCTCAAGTCTCCACTCTGCTTTTCTCTTTCTTAAAAGGACTCTGAACATGTTCTTGTGTATCATTGAACTTTAAAGCGGCAACTAGTCATTTCCATTCGAACAACGGTGCTCATAGAAAACGTTGTGTTGATTAATGCAACTGATTACATTTTTCACTCATATTATTGATCAACTGGTTGGTATTAGGGTTACAAAGACAAGGAGTGCTGTACGGTACTGCAGTGTATGTTTTAATAATTAACACTGCTTCCTGGGAAACCATCATTTGCGCTTGCTTGTATGGGATGTGAAATGAAACTAACTGAAGAGGATATGCTCCATTAAACTTTCGGTTTTATCTGTCAAAGAAGTATAAATCAATTCTTTGATCAAATGAATACAAAGTGCCATCTGATCTGTGTTGCAAGTCCTCATTTCCTCTCATCTTCTGTTAAAACCTGTAAGTAAGAAATTCATCTACAAGATGAGGAGAGCATTCAAGCATTTTTCTCATGTTAACCTGAAAACAATGAAACAAATTAAATGAAGGTACTTCAAATCTTTCCCTATGGGCTTGATGGGAGTTTGAAGATACGGGGTTTTCAAATTGAAACCCAACTTACTGAAAAAATAATTTGACCTCGGTACCATGAACTCAATTTATTTAGACATGAGGCAGCGTCAATACATGATTACATTAGCAAGTGACTCTTATATTGCTTTTTAAATTAACTTAAAATCTAATCATAAATGTGCAGCTTTAAATCCCTGTTACTACTTGTTGTAACTAGTGAAGTGCCTGATTGCATGGCATCCGTTTAATTCAAGAGGTAATTTTAACTGTATGGTTAAATGTGGGCATGTAGAGGGGTGAATACGAGGCCTATTACGTGCACATTTCATAGTTAAATTGGGATGTCAACTTGGGAAGAAATTGCGCACTAGCAGGCACATGTAAGGTTTTATAAACATTTACTAATTTGTAACATTGTGTCTTTTTTCCTCCGAGTTTAATATAAGAAGCCAGAATACTGTGTTTTCTTTTAATGAGAAAAATATACCAGTCCTGTATCAGCAAACCGTGCTGAGGTTGAAAAGTCTTCTGTGTTTACATCCTGTGTTTCCTAAGTGTCTTTAGCAGGTCACTCTCCTCGGCTGAGGCTGCTCTGACCTCCCTGGAACCAGTTAACATCCCATTGAATTGCTCTTTGAAAAGCAGCAATATTTTGACAGGTTTCCCTTTTTCAAATGTATCCGTTTCCAACATTTAATTATATGTCTCTTCAATCTCTTACAATAATTCATAACACCAGCGCTGGCATTACGCAGTACATCAACTGTATAAATCCATTGAGGTGTGTATCTATTTGTATGAATGTTTGCTTGTTCACAGAGTGCATTTGTGTAAAAGAAGCTATTTAATTGTATTTGGAAACAGAGCCGATGGGTGTGAGCCTCCAGGCTATTGATATGTTTCTGTGCCTGTGTGAATGCAGCATCTCATCATACCCCGAGATATTTCAACACAACCATCGATCAGCTTCAGCAACACCCAGATCAGATGATACTGGGCCGGGTTACAGGAAGCATGCGTGTGTGTGTTTGGGCCAAGGACAAAGACAGCTGCGAGGAAAGCATCACCTTATTTCCTTCTTAGAGAATGAAGGAATTGGAAAATGTAAAATGAATGAGGAAAGAAAGTTGAAGGATGATCAGCTTTGTATAAGGGATAAGGAGGGTATCTTTAGACAACCCTCAATCATGAATAAGAGCAGATACTCCACCATCACACCGTGCAACTCTCTGGACACAGGCCAAGCAGGAAAGGGAGGCTGGCAGCAATTACAGACACACACACACACACACACACACACACACACACACACACACACACACACACACACACACACACACACACACACACACACACACACACACACACACACACACACACACACTGATCGCACAGCAACGAGAGCACAGAGCAGTGAGGCCAGTTCCATCTGTGATTCTTCAAAGAGTTTGGCTGATATTGATTTGGTGCCAAGGTTAGCAGCTCATTCAGGCAGAGTGGAGCTTTCAGGAGCAGCTGGAAGGAGCTGAGACCACAGCCGGAGACGGAGGCTGAGACCTTGAGCTGAAACACACGGCAGCAATCCTCTGTTGGGGCTAACAATGTCTCCAAGCGCACCATCACAATCACAATGCAGACAAAGACAAATAAACACACCGACACATCGGCGCACACACACATGCATAGCCTCTCTCTCACAGTCACGAGCGCGCCGCATTGAATGTCGAGTGGGGAAGAGGGCAAAAGAGTGTGAGAGAGGGAAGAGGTGCTGTGTGCGTGCGCTTGTTGTGGAGATACAGAGGATTAGTTGTGTTTTTGAGAAAGTGATTGAGGCTCTTAGATTCAGCTCTCGTCCCCAGACGGAGGACCTGTGGGCCGACGCTGGGTATACAATGTTGTGCAACGTTTGTATACATCCTCTGTGGACGTATGTGTGTGTGTTAGTTTGTGTGTGTGCAACTTTGCTTTGAACAGGCCTTGCTTTTTTTGCTCCGAAGCACTTATTCAATGCTAATGTAACTCTGCTAATGTGACATTTTGTGTACGTGGGTTTAACTGCTGACATGTACATATTTGATACCTTTCATTATAACAACAGCAAGATATTTTTCCTTCCATCGAGAAAACAAATGGAGACACAGGAAGCTGCAGTGCTAAAATATAGAAAATGCCTGCAAGCAAAACAGTACACTTTCAATGTTTTCAATTCCAATGGAGGGAAGTTACAGTCCAAAACAAACCCCATAGACAACTTTTCAAAGTGCTTTATGGTTTAATGGTGCTAAAAAACTGAGTATTAATATTTATGTTAATATGTCATATGCCTTTAGACATACTTACTAATTACAATAGCACATATTTAACTCGAATCAGACCTTACATGCTGATTTCAAACACGTACAAGAGCTGAAGTGAAAGCCTCACAGTTCATACTTTAAAGACATTTTCTTGTTTGGTCAGTCCTTGGTGGATGTAACCTTTTATATCTTAAATAAATGCTTGCAATTATGTTGAAGTGGCAGAATATTAAATAACATATTACTCTTCCATTACATTTGGTGCAAGGTTAGAGGCCAAGGATCCAACATGTATATATCACAAACTGTCATAGGGTCTAGAAGTAGATACTGAATTAAGTATTTTGACGTACTAAAGATAACAGACCTTTTCTCAATATATGTCTATAATATAAATACAATAAGTGGATTGCAAAGACTTTGAAGAAGTATGTAGTCAGTGTATAATCGTGACGATAAATTCAAGTATTTAGTATTTGTTTTATATATAAATACCAGATGTACTCTCTTTTATGTCGTAACCTTTAGACGCTCCCTTCACACACTTATCTAGCAACAATCCTCCATTAGGACTGCAGTTGACTATTACGCCTCACCGTAGAAAATGATTACAACACAGAACTCTACCATCTAAGTACAAAGCCATTACTTATAACGTCCAATGGCTGAAAAGAGAGAACATTTCCATTGTCTTGGGAAAAGCTCAAAGGGTGACTATAGCTCTACAAGGATAAAGTATAAGGTCTGACATTTATATTGAAACTGAAAAGGGAGATAACACAACTCACGTCAGAGTAATTTGTCATGTTGCAGTCAGCGGTAAGGAAAAAAAGTTACTAAGCACACCAGCGTTCATCTCAAAAATATAGTGTCAGTTTTTATGTTAGCTCCTGGAAAGTTTACTTTTACATTAACAAGGTGTTGTTGTGACAGCAGCAACACGCTCACGTGCACACGCTCACACGCCCCCGCACATCACCGCCTCCGCCGTCATCATTCAGACTAATCCCCTCACAGACCCCTCGTGTTGCTCTTTGAACGGAATACAAAGCGTGTTCTGGGCTTAAAACAGCAGCACAAAGACACAAATAAAAAACCTGCTGAGACTTTTGACCTTTCGGCTGGGATTACAGTTTTCAAACAGTGTTCAAGGAATTCAGCTTTCACATCCACACGGCTTTTCAAACAGCCTGCCTGCTCCCTTCTTCTCGGCTTGCTCGCCAACGTAATGGCCCTCATTTTTTGTTAAATACCACAAACATGCTGCAGTGAGTGTGCTGCGTCTTTGGCTTCTTGTGGGTGTAGGGCTTCAGATTGATAAGGTGAAATAATGCAGTTAACACTAAAAACGTTGCTGTTTACAGTCCATTTGTTGTTGTACTACGGTTGCCTTTAGTTCTGTTATTCTAAAAAGAGTATGCAAATCTTTAAATCAAACGACAGCTGTTTTGGTAAAAGTACAACAAATTAAACACCACAAACTGAATGTAGAAACTTCATGTTTTTATGCTGCAAACATCTTAGAAAATAACTTGTACAGCCGAATGAATTCCTCAAAACCACTACAGCAAGGTCAAGTTATAATAACATTTGCTTCTGGAGCTATTCACTGCGGACACGATGATAACACCCGAGCATATTTTCAGGTTGAAGCACAGTATAACATGTGTGAAAACCGTTTTACATTTAAAGTGAGTCATTTCCCTGCAGGTATTTACCAAATAATTCTCTTATAATTATCGGTGAAACAGCTCCGGGCTTTTGTATTTTGATTACATCACATACTGGAGCTCTGCTTAGCTGGTGTCAGTTTTTAATGCGCGCACATATTGATTTAATTGTCCAGCAGACACCGACTAACATAAGTGAATTCTGTTTCGGGAAGGATCCTTTGCTTGAACTTGTGTTTGCCTACCAGCGGTTTCCTGAGCTGATCTGTGTGGATCACTCTGGATGGAGGAAATCAGTGTTGAGCTTGTTCAGTTATGAGTAAACTAAACAAGCTAAAACATGAGAAAACACACTCACATGATACTTTACGAGCCGTCTGAGGTGAGAGCAGATTCATGCAGGTCATCACAGTTCACACAACACACTTCAAAAACAAAACATGACACAACTGTATTTATAAAAAGATCACAATCACAGCAGTGAAGGGACTGTCATGAAGGTATGGTATTAGACGTGTGTGTGTGTGTGTGTGTGTGTGTGTGTGTGTGTGTGTGTGTGTGTGTGTGTGTGTGTGGCAGCACAAGTCATTGTCTGGTGATTCTACTCCAACCTACGCTCTCTGCCTCTCTTTCCCTTACAGCCCATCCCCCCCAAACACACATTTTCTTCTCACTCCTGCTCGGCCGTTGACGCCTCTGCGAATCAATATGTGCAATTCTGGAGAAATACTGCATCACCATGGCAACCGGGCCTCCTGTCCTATGGAGGGTAGAGGTGTGCAAACCACAGAGCCGCCTCGTTTCTGTCCCACCCAGTCCCCTTTACTTTTTTAATGTAATATTTTGGATTATAGTGTGACATGACTGTGTTTTTGTTGCTATAGGCATCAATATGTTGTTGTGAGTTGTATTTCTGTTTCATATTTAATGCATATGAACTAAAAACTTATTGAGAACTAGTGTTAAGCTTCATGTATTTATCTCTAGGTTTTCTATGTTCTTCTGTGGTGTCACGCTTAAGGCCTCACATTGCTGACCAATTTCTCCTTTGTCAACTCAAGATCACATAAACCATGGACTTTCCAGGCCCTGATTAATTGCATTTCCCTTTGCAAACACACCATGTACACAGTATATGATTATACATTACAAATACATGTTTGTATTCTCATGCACTGTGACTAGAAGACAGTGAAAACCCTGAAGCAGCACAGTGCATGTGATTGTGCAATAACTGTATCAAAACACAGTAGACTTTGTATCAAGATGAAGCAATACCCCAGTAGGCATTCAATGTAATCAGTCCTAAATTAACACAAGAAGGTCTGGAAGTGGAAGCAAAGACATCATCTCCTATATTTTCTAAATTGTGTACATTTCCTACTAACTCCAAAGCTTGTGGCACCTGGTTGTAGAGTCCTAAAGTACCAGAATGTGGACCTCTTGTTTACCCAGATGAAAATGCAATCACTGAAAACGGTCTTGTTGTTTTAAGTTCAAGCTTTAAAGTATATATCTAAAGTGAAAGCTTATTAATCTTGCAAATATTGCCAAGGCACTGTAAGCCGAATGCCAAAAAGCGAATTTATGTTTCATCAGAAGCAGGCCACAATATCTAATTCTCTTTTTATGCTGAAATGCACAAACAGTTTCATAAGAAGCTACAGCTCATTTGAATTCTGCAGCAAACCTACTTAACACAAATCTTAAAGTGGACCAATTTACAAAGCAAATATGCCATCATGCTCACTCTCAGGTCATGTATGTCAAAGAGAGAATATTTTATATTTTTTCCTACACCTTGGAATACCATTGCCAAACATATTAGTGTCAAGTTTAATGCAACATTTAAAATCATTAAATTCATTCTAATTTCAACTAATCTCGTACCTTTAACTTCACATTACTTGTTAGAGAACAGGTCTGAGATAAGGTTTACTGTATTTAATGTTTATTTGTGTGTGTGCAATATGTGTTTATGCCTGTGTGTGTGTGTGTGTGTGTGTGTGTGTGTGTGTGTGTGTGTGTGTGTGTGTGTGTGTGTGTGTGTGGCTAATGAGGCAGTATGCCAGGGAGAGGGGAGGAGGGGTCTACCTTTCCAGTGTCCAGTCTCTCAGTCTCTTCCCAGGAGACGATCTGCTTGACAAACCTCGGTACCCTGAAGACTAAAGACAGGACGAGCTGTCACGCAGGATGTCTGTCGGGAGAAGACCATGATGTTACCTTAGCGTTTGTCACATAATCATACTATATCTTACTTACGACATCTAATGTGTTGTTTCAAACATCCTGTTATCTCTACTCCCTTTCAGTCACTTATTTGTCACATCCCTCACCTATGAGAAGTGTGTGTGTGTGTGTGTGTGTGTGTGTGTGTGTGTGTGTGTGTGTGTCTAGCTCCAAGGCTGAGACCGCCACGCTCGAGAGATCTGATGGACACCAGCCATCAAATGAAAAAAGACTTGTGACAGATATGAAGCTAAAAATACGCACATCTCTATCCCACACCCTCCTCCGTTTCTTCATCCTTCCTTTCTTTGTCCGCCTGCCTGCCTGCCTGCCTGAATTAATATATTAACTCCAAAGTGGCAAAATAAAAATAAATATTCACAATACTCTTGCATTTTCAAAACAAGATCAGTTAAGTTAACATAAAACGTTAAGTTAACATAAAACGTGCACCCAGTAATATGGGTCATACATAAAAGGATCATAACATATGTTTTGAATCACCCATAACATAATAATCTATATTCCTACGAGGGTTGTTACATTTTTTATAAGGATTATGTGACCAAAAATAATTCAAATGCGCTTTTTCTTTTTACTGCCCGCTCTTTGAACCAGCTACCTGTAGCTGTGGTTGGCAAATAGCCTGAGGAAAACTGTTTTATGAAAAAAAATCAATGGCAAATTCATGAAGGACATGCAATGACATTCACAATGGACACTCTAAAGGAAGGATTAAAACATTCAACAGCGGCTCTTAAGGCCTTAGGAGAGCTCACACATAGGGGTGAGTATAAAAAAGCCACAACACTTCGATTAACTGTAGAATAAGGACGAGGCGGGACTACAACTTTCATGTGAAACCATCAAAATCTTCTTTCAATTTCTGAAGATGCTGCACAAAAAAGGGGAAAGCAAAATCTTCTATTAAAAAAGTTTTCCAAGAAATGTGCATGAATTGTGAGTTTTGCCACACCGCCCCAAGTGGACACATAACAAGTGGAATTACTCAGTGGCTCATCAAAAGGAAATCAGTCCGGTGCTGTGAGGAAAATCAATGACAGAATCATCAAGGACATTCATGGAGAATCACATACAGTGTGTGAAAGAAGCCTAAAGAGAAAAACAACCAAATACTGGTGATTATGCTGCACTCTTCAAAGTCTGAGACCTTTAATGATCAATAATTTCTCACCTTTTTGTTGCTGTAATGCACAACATCTTGTAGTACTTTTATTCAGCATGTGTTTCCTCATTAAAGGGTCGGAGACAGGAAATGTGGTAGAAAGGGATGAGGCTACATTTAAAAAGGAAATTACACAGCTCATACAGCAGCTTTTAAATTAAAATGAAGGTACAATGATCTAAATGTAAACTAATTAAAATAGAGAATTGGAACATGCTCCTGAGAAATTCCTAATGGTCTTTTTACACCACGGACAATGAATCTACTGTAGGTTTAAACCGAATGTATTATTGTTTATGTAGGGGAGTAACGTTAAGAACAGTAATATAGAGAACCGCAGTAACGTGTCCTAAAACCCGGAAGTAAGCTCCTTCCGGTTCCTTCGTCAAAAAGCAATTCAATTTCTCCATAGGATTTTGGAAAATAGCTCGAAATAAGGTCTGTGGTTGAAAGACATTTAAGAGACGGATCACGTTTTGTTCAGCCGGATAATCTCCACATGTCTACCCTACTTTTATAATGTTCTAATCATAAATCTAGTCGCCAGAAGCAAAATGCTAACGTTATGCTATAAACGAATTACAGCAGGGTCGCTGCTTCAACGTCACCCAACTTAAGATCCATATTCAAAACTACAGATTCTAAATGGTACAAGTTGAAGCGTTTGTTTGAACAGTCTACAGGAGGCAGGGACTTGCTTTCAAGCAGGGGCAAACAAACTTAGCGGGAGTGTTTACATGTTCGGTGTAATGACGTACAACGGCCTCTACAACTTCTGTAGTCCTATTCAACCACTTGTTAACAACCATCGTTTTTCAGACACGTAAACTCTTCAGAAATCACCAGCGGGGTCACTGCTGATGTATTTAATGTCATAGAACAAAACGTGATCTGTCTCTTCAATTTGTGTCAAACACAGATCTTATTTCCTGCTATTTTCCAAAATCCTATGGAGAAATTGCATTGCTTTTTGTCGAAGGAACCGGAAGTGGTAAAATGCTAACTTACTTCCGGGTTTTAGGACGCGTCACTGTGGTTCTCTATACAGAACTACTATCAATGGGTATTTTCCATCTGACATTTGAATTATATTTGAAAACATAAGTGACATTCATGGTTAAAAAAATACTAATTAATTTGGTGTTGTATTAAGTTACGTTCGTTAAGTAGTGTCGTGTCATGTGTAGTCTGTAAGGCGCATTATATGTAGTTGTGTAATGGAAATGAATGGCAAAAACCTTTTTTAAATACTTCAGAGGATTCTGGGGCATTTTATTTTTTGTTTAGATCAGTGGTTCCCAAACTTTATCTGTCACGCCCCCCCTTTGGAGAAAAAAAAGTCGGGCCCCCCCAACACAAGTCAGACTCAGTGGCGGCGGCAGAGATTTATTTTGGGGGTGCTGTGGGGTAGCTTGACATTTCATAGAGGGTGCTCAAATCCCCACACGTTACAATGAAGGCTCGATAATCAGCTCACGGCATATAGGTGTAAGCAGGGGTAAGTGCTATTTTTATAGGTGGTGTGTGGACCTTACATAGGGGGGTCCGGGGGCAAGCTCCCCCGGGAAGATTTTTAAATATTGAAGTTAAATGCATCAATCTGGTGCACTTTGAGAGCAACATGAAGAGATCTATGTATCTCAACACCCATATGAAACAGAACTGTAAACAAATGTACTTTTTCTTTATGGATATTTTACAAATCACCCTTTTAAACTTTATTCTTTTTTTTACTGTCATATAGTATTTCATACCTGTTTTTCATTTATTCTCTTATTTTTGTATATTACATTACATTACATTGCATTTAGCTGACGCTTTTATCCAAAGCGACTTACAATAAGTACATACGACCAGGAAGACACAACCCTGAAGAAAACAGAATCATATAAGTACATTAGGTATCATAGAGCCAAACATTTCAAGTGCTACTCGGCTGGCTATAGATAAGCCATTCCTTTATTAGTATATAAGTGCCTTGTTAGTAATTCTATCGCTCGAAGTGGAGTCGAAAGAGATGCGTTTTCAGTCTGTGCCGGAAGATGTGCAGGCTTTCTGCTGTCCTGATGTCAATGGGGAGCTCATTCCACCATTTTGGAGCCAGGATAGCAAACCCACGTGTTTTTGCTGATGGGAACTTGGGTCCCCCTCGCAGCGAGGGTGCAGCGAGTCGTTTGGCTGACGCAGAGCGTAGTGCACGCGCTGGGGCGTACAGTTTAACCATGTCCTGGATGTAGGAAGGGCCAGATCCATTCGCAGCATGGTATGCAAGTACTAGTGTCTTGAAGTGGATTCTAGCAGTTACCGGGAGCCAGTGAAGGGAGCGGAGGAGCGGAGTGGTGTGGGAACATTTCGGAAGGTTGAAGACCAGACGAGCCGCTGCATTCTGGATGAGCTGCAGAGGTCGGATGGCACATGCAGGTAGACCAGTCAGGAGGGAGTTGCATAACTGTATAACTATAATGATCATATAAACGTGTGCCTCGGAAATAATTGTTTACAGTAATGGTGACCAAAACGTTTGAGACCCACTGAGATAACACTGAGAGAGTCCTTTAGCTCACTGAGTCACTCAGTCTGACAGGAGAGGACTCTCCTCCACTTTGTTGTTGAAAAAACTCCTTATATCCGTTAGCGTAGCTCGCTAGCACCAGAAGCTAACAACAACGATCTCCGGTACCGGTGCGCTCTCTCTCGCTCGCACACAAAATGGCTCGTTTCGCAGAGCCGAGCTTTAATGAAAACACAGAGACCCAGACGTAATAGTACTGTACTGCATCATATTATTGAATCAATAAGATTTTTTTTTTAATAAACATTTTTCCTTTTGGTCTCTCGTGCCCCCCCTGTCATGCCTCGCACCCCACACTTTGGGAACCACTGGTTTAGATTATTGTCATGATTTTCCCTTTCACTTCTTTGTATCATTTAAATGGTTTTCCTGGTGCAAATGACCCTGTTGATGTAAATGTTTAGGGGTGGGGGACATACAATCTGGTTGAAGATGTGTTTAACCCTAATACCATGTGTACCACTACTCATTTTAAAATAGTAGGGATTTTAGCCATAACTCAATCTACTTCCAAGTTGCATTGAGATCTGAATAGTCTGAAGTGGTCTAAACTCCAGCAAAAACACTTGTAAAATAAACCCTTTGCTGTTAGATTGTTTGATTTCCAACTCAGCTCGCACGACTCTGAAGGCACCTCAGACCAGCAGCGTGAAACCCAACAATAAGTGCAACAGCAATACTTCAGGTTATGCATTGTAACAGCGCAGCACAAACTTGTACATTTGACACGTGCCCATTGCTCTGATTGCCTGGTTATGGAATGGAGAGCAAAGCTACTGTAAGTGAATTGGGTGTCTTCAATCTTCCCCAATCACTTAGAGCCTGTGCATCAGCGCATGTCATCCATCATGTGGACCAGAACATGCCTCGGACAAATGGTGCATCAGCATTCTGCGGCGCCTGAGAGCTGCGATCGCTGGTCGCCGAGGCTAGTGGTCGAGGCTAGTCCCTCTGACCATCCAGAAGAGAGATGACCCTGCATTTACACCAGAGTGATATCAGACACCTAAACTGACCTCTGACATATTGCACTAAGTCGAAGGGTTTTTTGTTTTGCTGAGTGTCAAAAAAGGCCGCACAAAACTGTACCGTAATCCTGCGAGAGGACGGGCGGGGTCCTTTTGGGACAAGCCAGAGAAGCACGGAAAGAGCGAATGTAAAAAGATACCCGAGTGGGGAAGTGTGCAATTATCCCTGTGTGTGTGTGGACATGCACAAGTGTCTCGAGCATCCGGTGTGCAGCAGGGACCTGCCGAGGTGTTGCTAGGACAGGGTCAGTCTGGTAACCTTGGTAACATGTCACTATAGGACGGTTGAGCTTATTACTAAATGCTTGACCCACACCTCGGCCCTCTCTCAGAGTGAAGGAGCCATCTCCTGATGGCCTAACCTAATCCATAGATGGAGGGACTGTTTAATGGATTACTACACCTCTTCCCCTCTCTTCCACTCTTGCTGCCTCTACACAAAGGCATGCACATCCTTGAGATCCTCTCAGGAAAGAGACTCGAGGAAATTATCAGTAAGAGTATTGAGTGGTTGATAATTGGTTGGCTTGTAACTAATAGTGAATAATACATTGACTGTGTGGAGAGCATTATTTTGTCTTTTAGCACATTACAATGCAGGGGTCAGCTAATCTCTGTTTGGGGCAGCTAGCTGTTCATTTGAGAGAATTATGTTTTATTTATATACAATGTAGGCTATATGAACATGTATATTTTTGTAAACTGAATTCAATGACGGGGAATTCTGGAAATTCATCCCTATCTATTACTGAGTTAACAGCCAATTGATTTAAAATACACATGTACTTTTAAATCCATTTGTTACCCTCTGCCTCTAAAGTGAAGGTTTAATGTGTTCAAATGGCACTCAACACAAATAAGAAACAAATACCTGTCATGACTTGTGCAGACATATGTGTTTCCTGGTGGAGAAAGAGCAGCCTCAGTGTATGTGTGTCCCTGTGAGTGTGTGTCATGCCATAGCGGTTAGGATATTAGTGAAACTGGGTGACAACAGTGTCACCCAGAGGAACCTATAGAGCCATACAGTAGCACCCCTGTGTCGACACCCTGCCTCAAAAATAAACCTGGCACATCACCTTCACTGGGCTACCTGCCCAGAACTGTTATGTGTTTCACTAACACACTGTGACAAATGACAACCAATCATACGTTGCACAAGGATACTGTGCAGTATGTAACATTCACACGACTACCACGATTTTGACATGTGCTGCCCTGGTGAAAGATGACCTCCTGCTGACTACATTTGTCCCACACTCTCACTATTGAAGACACCAAACAGAAGCAGTTTAGGGTTTAAGCCAGTGTGTATCAGCAGGCCACACAGGCAAAGTGTAGGCCAGTTAGATGGAAGCCCCGCACACGTTCAGACGAAAATATTCCCCTGAGCACAGCTATCGACAGGACAAACATCAAGGAGCCACCCTCGTCTGTGCCTCTCTCTCCTCAGTATGTCAAAGCACACCCTCTTGACCTCAAGACTCCAGATCCTCTCCTCACACCAGTGGTCACATCAAACATTCAGAGGCTACAGCTGCCAGGATATGAGACGATACACATCCAGACGCATGCATGCTCACACACGTATAGGACATAATGTGCACTTACATGTGTGCACGGCCCAGCGGAGCTTAACACAGAAAAACACTACAGATGGGATCAGGGGTCACATGACTTAGAGGGCAGACTGTAACCTATGTACACCAATAAAGTAGAGGAACTATCATGACAACAAATAAAAGATTGTTGAAAATGTCACTTGCTGCAACCTGTTCTTTCTTGACTAAATAACAATCATAACTAAATTTGATGGAATAAAAGTCAAATGCTACTTGATATTTAAACGAATCCTCACGACACACCCTTTGTGCCACATTGCATGAAGCCCACTGCCATGTAGGTCTCATACTTACATTATAGTGCTGTATGACAATGTAACCCTATAGTGGAGAAACAGCAACCCCCCCTCCCATCTTCATTAGTAGGAGTTTAAATTCCTGCAGTCTCTCTGAGCGCACTCCACTGAGGGGAACTGTATCCCAGGCCACACCGGAGCAGACGGAGGTGGCGCCTCGGCAATTTCATTTTGTTTAAAAATACTCCCCAAATGTTGTTAGGGCTGCATTAAAGGATCCTGTGTTAAAACAGGCAGGAGGGGAGGATTGAATCAGCTCACCGTAGGCTGGCACTCCTCACAGCTCCACTCTGCATTAAAGGCCTGTTGGGTTACACTCTCAGCAGGAGACAGCGCTACAGCGGCCCTCGCTAACTGCATTAATTCCTCTGTGTTGTTAGATATACAGCACCTGTGGATACAACTGCTCCGATGTCTGTAATTACTGTCTAAACAACAAAGCAATACATGCTGGCAGCCGCTGCCGCCCGGTCAACACTGAGGCTTCTCTCCTGACAACCTCCAGATTGTAGCCTGTGATAGAAATCTGGCACACGTAAGGTTACTCAGTGTTCTGGGGTCATTGTAAGCCAATTGGACAAATGTAGGAAACTATTAGGCTGCAAAACACCTGTTTGAGTCCTGCCCTTTAATCATTCTGAAGAAATGCCTCGGAATATATAATAATTATAATAATAATTTACAAAGCAAAATGATTGATGTTGATTACCAAAGGAAAATATTCTATTAATACATTTTAGGAGAAAGATTAATAGAAAGCAACTTATAGGATAACATATAGAGTACATTTAACTAGTATATTAAGGTTGCAACTTGTCACCCTGCCAATTAATTTCTAAATCAATAATTTAGCTTACTCAACGTGTAACAATAGTAAAATACGCTCATTGCAGTTTTCAATAACCCAAAGTGATATCTTTAAATTGCCATTTTGTCTTACCAATGTCTCAAACCCAGCATTATTTGTTTTACTGTCGTATATGAGAGAGCAATTCCTCATCTTAGAATAGATACACTGGATCCTGCAAATATTGGGTGTTTCTGCTTGAAAGATACTAAAACAATGGATTACATAACAAAGAGGTGTGACCATGATTATTAAACTGAACTTAAAGAAAAGGACGGGGCAAATATCAATGATGTAGTTCATCATTCAAGGTTTAAAAGACCATTCTCCTTACGAATGTACGAATGTTGAATCTTTCAATGAGACATGAATCCAGCTCAGATAAATTCATCTGTATGTGTGGAATAATAATATTGATTTCCCTGCAGTCTGATGGTGGGAATGCGCTCAGGCAGCGCAGCAGAGTGCAACTGGGATTTTGTCTGTCCTAGCCGAAGTCTATTTGTCTCTCTGCGCGTTGTGAGTTCGGCCTATATCCTCTCTGGGCAGATTTGCATCAGATTTGATGTTTTCACTTCTATAGATCCTGTATAAGTGTCTGTACATTGTTATTTCTTGTTTGCAGGCTGTGAAGTGTAAAATCCATCCTCTGCACTTCAGAAATACAAAACAGTTGTATCACTCACCGTCGCAACACAAAGTGTGTTTCAAGAACTTACAATATCAGTGACTTACAGCTCTTGAACTGAGGCGATTCGTTTTGGTTTCGATGCAGACTAACATCCACTGATTCAACTTTATAAGGCTCATCATGTCAGAAACATGTCTGCCTACTCTGTGTGCTGAACACATTTCACCAAATTGACACTCCATTACGGCCTCTCTCAGCCTCAAACACTAAATATAATCGAAAAAGACCAAATAAAAAGCTAGCGTTTATCTTGGGAAGTAAATAAGTAATAGTACAGTACAGTTGTGTTTTATATATTTTAAGTGTGTTGTTTTAACTATGCTTTTATGAAACTGTAAAGTGTCTGTGAGTTTCCAGTAAAGCGCTCTATACCTAAAATGCATTCGTGTTATGCTTCTACTTCACTATTTTGGCAGCAAATATTGTACTTTGTACTTCCCTACATGTATTTGACAACATGAGTTACTATTGCAGGTTCCTATTATTAATACAAAACTTAAATCAACAAATACATAATGATGTACTATTACCAGGATACCTGGCTGTGAACAAAGATAATAATGTCATTTCATCCTTTTATAGTTGTTAAATTAAAATGATGGACACATGAATGTATCGCTAACTATAAGCCAGTGATATAATATACATTATTTTGAAAATGGCAACAACTACTTTTAGATGTTGTAGTATATTATTTGATTATGCTTTTGTACTTCTACTTAAAGGTGGGGTAGGTCATTTTGGAGAAACCAGCTCGAGTGCGCTGGAATTTGAAAATACACAGCCGGAAAAAAATCTGCCACTTCCTTACAGAGCCCCTCCTCCAACACACACGAACGCGCACATGACCAATGAGGGCACCAGATAAGTTAGTGCACAGATGGAAGGCTGACAGGCAGGTAGGCCATCCAGTTATTTTAGCCGGGCCGGCTCAGATGATTGGTCGTGCTTTTTACAGCACTACGGATTCCACAGGTGACATTTTGTCATGGATTTTTTGTCAAAGCACTTCAGATATTCATTGCTATCAGGATGTTAAGAGCATTCCATGGAATATAACAAAAAGTGTATCTAGTGCCGGTTTCTCAAACTTACCTACACCACCTTTAAATAAGTACGATTTGTCAGGAAGTTTACTTCTACATTTATTATAATGACTTTTAATTAAGTATAAGGTTCGAGTACTTCTTTCACCACTCCTCTTAACCCACTTACAAAAGCACTTTATTCAGGAAGACAGAACAAGTGGAAAATCCCCTTATCAAAGGGTTGAACAGAATTTTATCATCAAAATATCAGTTGGCACATTTTTCTGTTACACAAAGACAGATGAATTGTCGAGAGACCTGCACCTGGCAAAGAAAAAAGAGACTCCATTAGAGCCATTATTGAGAAAAGGTTTTTATCAATAAGAAAGGGCTCCAGAATCTAATAGAGGCAAGAAGCTAATAACATTTTTTTGCTATGTTCCTGCAATCAAGAGGCCTCTTCAGGACACATAACAAAGGCTGCATTACTTTGAATGTCAGTGGATGCTCAGGGAGTGTCTGTTACAAGAATATGTGGTAAGACACGGAGACTGTGCTGTTGGGTCTACAGTGTGTAGACATTTAAAAAACACACAAAGTATGAGGTCAGTGGTCTGTCTTCTATTTTGTGTCAAGTCAAGCTAACAGATGGATATTGACCCTCCCCTTATGGACTCCGATGGACTCCTGAAATCAAGATGGATCTCGGCCTTCTCACATGTGAACTCTATGGAAATGCCCCGGGCATTCATCAAAATGACACACAAAGAAGCTGCGGTTTGTGTATTTCCAGTGTGTTTGACTAAAAGAGAGAGCTCACTTTAACTGCAGGCAGCGAACAATGCCTTGTTATGAGCAGGATTACGCTAATCATCGATCAAGATAGTACACCAATGTATATTTTTGAGGATTAATGCAGCAAAATAGTATTTCGATACTCTGACTGAAAGCAGGTTCTCCTGGTATTCATTCACCTTCAGGGTAAATCGCTCATCTTAATCAGATAAGGCCATTCATCAAACCAGAGCTTTTGTTAAACCTATTACGCTTCATCTTTTTATGATTAAGAGGTTTTTAACTGATTTCTTTCTTCCTTACAACGAGCCCCAGGTGGCGAGGGAAGCTGCTACAAACCCAGATATTGCTTCTCTGCATCTTCTAAAGCGTGTGTGTGAGTGTGTCTGGCATTGTGCGAAACATTGAGTGCATGCATTACAGCCGAGGCGAGCAAAGGAGAACAAAACCCGGCAGGTTCCGAATGAGTCCTTTTATCGGCCGATCGGTGACCGGTGGGAAACCTTGAGAGCCCAAACTGTGTTTTAAGTGAGACTGCAACTGCTGGGGCCATTATCCTTTCACTCTTAAACCTTTCTCTCTGTCTGTATGCGTGTCTGTATATGTGTGCATACATGTGTGTCCATGCCTGTGTGTGTGTGTGTGTGTGTCCTTCCCCTGCCTTGAAAGCCCTCGGAGCCTCAGGGAGCTGTGAAAAATCAATACTCTTCGGCAGCTCTGCCTCTTTATTCATTTAATAACTCACTACCATTGCATTACTGTTCCACTGATCTCCCATCACAGGGCCCAGATTGACACCTTTGTGCTCTTTTACCACACTGGAGTTTGATGTAATCAGTTAAACCTGCACCTCATGCCTGACACATGCATCAAATGGACCTTGAGTATGAACATGGGTGCATCAACAACACTGCAATATGAAAAAGCGGAGTCAAAGGGTATAGCCCAACTGTGAGGGAGGTATCTGCGTGTCATGGCGCCGGCATGATTGTCTGATGGCGAGCTGCGCTGTAATCCTGGAAGTGGGCGTTGCACAGGAGTAATTCACACAAATAACAGGGGCAATGTCAGAGCGCCAGGCTGGGAACAGAGGGACCACCTAGTGTGCATACTGAGAGTCTCAAACATCAGCTGTGTGAATATGGGAGTGAAGAAACCTGAGTTATTAATCTAAAATAGACAAGGTGAGACATTGATGACAGCTTTCACCATTGAGGCCTTTTCAAACGCGTCATGCTGGAAGCGTTTAAAACTTTGGTATGTGTCACGGGAAGGCTGTGTTTTGCGTATGTGTCTTTGTGTGTGCACATGTACAGTGATTGTGATGGTGGAGGTGGGGGTTGCCTCCCTGTGTGGGACTCGGAGCAGAGAGCAGGTGGGCTCGGGATGGAGCAGAGAATCTGTATTGATTGTTTTTTGTGCCTCAGAGCTGTTTAGCCGTTGTCAAAGCTGCCTCCACCAGCTGAGAGGCAAATTGCAGCATTTACACCGGGAGGCATTTTCTTTTCTTTCATTTTTTTTTTTTCAAACCTATTTTTTTATTTTACAATGGGAGATGTATCTACAATCTACGGTGTCAGAGTATTTTGTCTGCTTTTTTCACCGTCTTAACAAGACTGACACAATTAAGAGAAAGAAAAGCAGCAGTGACGAGAAAGTCAAAGCGGGCAAAAGCTGTCCAAGTTTCCACTTTGAAACTTCAGCCGGCATGTATAGAAATCAGGAATAAGTCCATCAAATGTATAACACAATATTACATTAAAACACAAACATTTGCATAGTTTTTCTCTTCTGTCTAAATGACTTTGGTCTGGAGAGGCAATATTGTTTAACAGTGCATTGCATGGATTTGACATGTGTGTGTGTCAACAGTTGATATTCAGTATTTGCAAATGCAGAGCTGTCAATGTATTTCCCAGATATAATATTTCCCAGAATGCTAGATTAAGAGAAAATGTAGGATAATTACAAAACTGCCTTTCATTTGCTGAATCTGTGTGCATACATCAATGTGAAGAAAGATTAGAGCGGCAAACAACAAGTTTTAGTGCTTTTGATATTTGTTTCTCACAAATAAAGCAAGCTGACATTATTGAATATTCTTACTGTGTCATGACTAAAAAGAGTGAGAAATTATTATTATTGAAGAGTCAGCTCACTATGTTTGAGAAATATTCTAAGAAGTAGACGACTTTCAATAGATTTTCTTTGAACATTTGGTTGATTGCTATTGCTTTGTACATTGATAATGCATCTCGCTACATGATCGTACACCATCCTGCAAAGATGGATCCTTTTTGACGATTGAATCAAGAAGAAAATCAAGAAACAAGAGCCATACTCTTTGTCATAAAATCCCAATTACAGATATAACCCATCAGCTTAGAAAATGTCTTTTCCAGGGAGCTTTCTAATGAAATGAAAACATAAATAATACATTTTGTAAAGATGAACGCTATGTATCAAAAACACTCAAATCCAGTTATTAAAAAGGTACAAATGCTTATTAATAATAATAATAATAATAGATTTAATTTGTTAGCGCTTTTACAGGTGCTCAAAGACGCTTTACAGATATAGTGAAGGGAAAAGGAAGGAACAACAAATAAATATATAGTAAACAATCACACATTAAAAGCCAGATTGAAGAGGTGAGTTTTTGTAAGTTTTTTGAAGGTGGTGAGGTCAGTGCAGTCTCTGATGGGTTGGGGGAGTGAGTTCCAGAGGGAGGGGGCAGCGACGGAGAAGGCTCTGTCCCCCCAGGTCCGGTGATTGGTGCGGGTGGGGATGGATAGGAGGTTGGCTTCTGATGAGCGGAGGCAGCGGGAAGGGGCGTGGTGGTGCAGCAAGTCTGTGAGGTAGGGGGGGGCCTGATTGTTGAGGGCTTTGTGTGTAATGAGTCATTTATTGATGGTAAGTAGAGATCATATTATCAATCAATCAAAAATACTTATTGAAATTATGTTTAAGAGTAAGAGACAGTAAGAATCAAATAAATAGATATGTATACACACACAAATTGCATCAAAAAGCTAAACAACCTAAACAATCAAACATGGTGAAGTGGTGTTTGGCCTATTCTAGAGATGGTAACTTTCAAATACTGACCATAGAGAGGAGAAGCAGGCAATCGATCAAAAATAGAGAAGAAAGAAATAAACAAAGGCAGAAAGTATACATTGCCCACAGAGAAGCTCTATTATGCAGCTGTTGGTAGACACAAGATAAAGATATGTCCCGTGTTTTCACCACCATAAAGCCCTGATTTAGACCCACAGACCTTTACAATGCTTTACCTGATAGCTTGAGTCATCCGCGGGTTGAAGGGCTAAGTGTATGATTTTATGACGGTGCTCGAGCAGAATATGCACACTGATCAGAGTGTTTGCTGATCCAATAACCAGCAGGGAAAGTTAATGACATGAAAGGAACTGCTGTTTGTCAAACAGAATGAAACACACGATTGATGGATGATAATCCAGGGAGCCTCAATGCCATGTCAGTCAATAATATAATAGCATATATCTGTAGTATACTAAAGTGGTGCATGAATACAGCCACAGAAACACTCAACAACAGGCTATTTAGCACTAATTGGTGGTTGGAAGTGTTGGGGTTGAGAGGGGGGATGGAGACAAAATAAGTGGTATATGGTCATACAAATGGCGGGTTAAAGCTGGTTAGAAAGCTCTGTCGGACCCCCCCCCCCCCCCTTACATACAGCTACAAGTGCTTCAACCTAAAATGGCTCCAACGGATCTGATCAATGGGCAACATAAAGAAAGGCACCAGGCAGGCAGTTTCCAATTGTGAGATGTAAGGAATATTTAGAAACAGGACATACTTATGCTAAAGATAAGAGATACTTAAGGAGATCTACGTTGAAAATAAAATGTTGTTAACTTTGTACCCGTACAAGAAACCAGCATGGTCTTCTGCATCCATTGAGTCACTATAGCTTTTTATTTCTATCGTATTTCTATTTCCTCTTGAGCTATGTTTTACTTGTTTTGGATGTTTTAAGTATATTACTGTTGGAGGAGCCTGGGTCTTAAACGTGTCATTGCCAATCTATGCTGCCGTTGTTGTATCCATGACGATGAATCCTTTTGAATCCTTTGAAATATAATAAAATAAAATGTGCAGGTCAACATGCCAACACAAATTGAGCTTACGCTACAGTAAGGATTAATGGTTGTATTAATGTTCTGGGTTTCAGCACCGACACAGCAATGCTTTCTTAAAGGTTTGAGCACTCTACTTAAAAACGTGTCTTTTCAATTTCACAGATTTTCCAGGTAAGAAAGTAAAACAATATGAAGTCAAATAAATGTATCTTTTGAATCGGTTTCTCAACACTGGTTTTGATTAATGTCCACACTCTGGAACAAGATACTGTTATACGTTAACATTACAGAATATCTAACATAAACACAATCAAAATTGTAAATAGGCCTATAAATAATAATAATTTGTCTATTTCTAAAAGGCATTTATTTAAAGTAACCATCGCCATAAGTGATCTGGCATTTGGACCTCATTTGCACACTTGACATTTAGGTGTAAATATGTCTCGCTATAGAGTAAAAGAGAGACAAAGAGCCTCAGAGAAAGGAAAGATGGAGGAGTTAGTGCTTGTGTTGCTGCTTGGCTCGGCTCCATGCAGAGAGGCTGACATTAAATCATGCATTGTGCTCGTTTGCGTGCCGTGCATGTGTGTACAGTATACGTGTGTGTGCTTATTGATTGGCTTACACAGCTTTATAGCACTCTGTCGTAAATGTCATGTTTTTACAGGCAACTGTTTGATATAAACCTGATTAAAGTATTTGCTTGCCAACACAGATTGCAAGCAGCAAATGGTCCAAATCAGACGATTACTCAGCAATTAGGAACCAACTAAATGACTATATGGCTGTCCGATCCAGCAAAGTAAACAAAGTGTTTCCGTCCTCCCTCCCTCTAGTCATGAGGACTTCATCTAAACCTTAATCTGTGTCTGAGTACTTCACCGCTCTTAAAAAGGCTGCATATTCAACCATGTACGTATTGAAGCTTTGTATGCTTCTTTTTAATATAGCCTACAACTGCTTATTTTCCCAAAGTACATGCAAGTGGTGGAAAGATAAGTACATTCACTCAAGGACTGTATTTAAGTATACATTGGAAGTACTAAAACTTTCATTTTTTTCCCCCCACTACATTAATTTGACACTTATTTTTAAAGATAACATGATGTGTTTACATATATACACATATTTAATTAGTAGTACACACATTGTGCAACACATTGACAATTTTCTAAAGGACAAATCCCATGTATTTGCTGGTCATGAACAGCATAATATAATATTCTAAAATAATAATACAAAACTTTTAAAAGAGCCATTTTGAATAAGTGGCACTTTTGATACTTGACGTAATTTTTCTGAAAACAATTCTAGTAACTTTTACTTTAGTAACATTTTTAACTCTTTTACTTTTTATTACCACATTTACTCAAGTAAAGGATCGAGTACTTTCCATCACGGATATAAATCACAAAACAGAAATGTCTTGAACCTGAGGAAGACTAGTGTGCAGTTGAAATTTACTGCAGCATAATTTGAATATCCAGGTAATATTGTCCTTTCAACTGTATTAACTTTATTTGACAGTGAAGTTAGCATTTTTGTCAACAAAATATATAACCAAACTATAAAATATAATGCGCTAGGCCACTGGAGATTAAACTACCAATATTGAAAAGTATGAGAGGTTGTAAACATTTATTATTTGACTTTATTGATCCCACAATGGCAAATTCACATGATAGTAGCATATTAGAGAAGTGAAAAATATCTGCTTCTGAATGATATACATATAAATTGAGGGATATTGAAACAATTGCATACGTTACATTACACAATATAGCAGCTTTGTGAAGATAATTTTGCAAAGAAGACTAGATATCCAGCAGTGAGCCATGATGTGTGTTGGCTCCACCTTAACAAGCACCATCGTTAAAGGTCTTGGAATAAGGTACCTTTTTTTTGAGTGTTTGTTAAATGATTGTATCTAAAAACAAACAGGTAAAGGCAACCGTCTTTTGCCTTATGCAATCATTGATATGCTCTAAATGAGGTTATAAAACACTATAATTGATGACATTTTGTGGTGGTTATCTAGTCACAAAAAAAGCTGGTACGAATCATTTTTAAACTGTGATGCTGTACTGATTCCTTTCCATTAGGAAAGAACCATTAAGGTGCTTTATGTCAACCTTCTTTCATGTAATGCAAACTATCTCAAATATGTTTTATTCACTTTCTCGGTAATCCCATTTCTTCTTGTTCATCACATTCTGTCCTTAATTATAAAATATCCAAACAACATATCCAGTTTATGAATGTCAAATTAAGTGTAATCTTCCCCACTTGTATTGATAGCATTGGTGTTCCTTATTAAGAAGTCCTAGTGAAACTGTGCCCCCTCAGAGATATTGGATGCACTACATCCCTAAAGGCATTTAATTCCCCATCTTATGACAAAGCCGCTCAGCGACTCCGTAAGAATCATTGATTCAGATTCACAGATGTGTGAATAACAAGCGGCAATGAGAAATAACTGTAGAATTTTGTAACAGCTCGTGATTAAAGTGTGCAAAGCGTGTTTCTGTACCACTGTGCTGCATTGACCATTATCATCCTTGATGATTTTCTGTGGCTTTCAGTTTCAGACTGCATGACTTTTACCTCGCTGATGTTTGGCTCTACTGTGGACTTACAGCTACACTTAGTGGCAGAAGTGCAGAAGTGCAACAACAAGAGAAAGGGAGACAGATCTAGGATATTGTTGACAATCTATCAGTAATGACCTGCCTGAATGATTACCGGCCTGCGGCACTCACCCCCATCATGATCAAGTGTTTTGAGAGGCTGGTAAAGAACCATATGGTCTCCATACTTCCCCCCACACTTGACCTGTTCCAGTTTGCTTACCACCATAACCGCTCTACAGAGGACGCTATCTCCTCTGCGCTCCATGTGAGCCTGGCCCACCTGCAGGAGAAGAACACCCATGTGCGAATGCTGTTCCTGGATTTCAGCTCAACGTTCAACACAATCATCCCCCAGCATCTGGTAAACAAACTGGGACCCCTGGGACTCAACACACCCCTGTGTAACTGGCTGCTGGATTTCCTAATTGAGAGACCCCAGTATGTTCGGGTCGGTAACAACACCTCCAGCACCATCACCTTAAACACCGGCTCCCCGCAGGGCTACGTTCTGAGTCCACTGCTTTTCACCCTTTTTACCAACCACATCATAAAGTACGCGGATGATACGACAGTGGTGGGACTCATCAGGGACAACAACGAACAGGCCTACAGGGAGGAGGTGAAACATCTGACAGACTGGTGTAACACCAACAACCTGATCCTGAATGTCGATAAAACAAAAGAGATTATTGTCGACTTCAGGAACAAAAAGCTCACCCAACACTCCACATCCACGGCACAGCAGTGAAGACTACAGACAGCACCAAGTTCCTGGGGGTGCATATCACAAGCAGTCTTGTCATTACCATTTTACTTTTTTATTATTGATCCTATTTCTATTTTTTACCTGTGTGAATCTGTACTGTCCTGTTTTTGTTTTTTACACGCTTACCCTGTTGCTGCTTCCTACTGCTGAATTTCCCCACGGGGATTAATAAAGGTCCATCTAATCTAATCTAATCTAAGTCTGACCTGGTCCACTCACACTACATCACTATTTAAGAAGGCACAGCAGCGCCTACACTTCCTGCACAGCTCCCCCCGCCCATCCTCACCACGTTCTACAGAGGAACCATAGAGAGCGTGCTGACCAGCGGCATGTCCATCTGGTCGAGAGACAGCAACGCCGAAGACTGGAAGTCTCTGCAGAGAGTGGTCAGGACAGCAGAGAAGATCATCGGAGTTTCTCTCCCTCCCATCAGAGACACCGCTCAGAAACGCTCCCAGAATATTTTTGAAAGACCCCACTCATCCTCACCATGCTCTGTTCTCCCTGCTGCCCTCCGGCAAGAGGTTCCGCATTAAGAGCAAAACAGCCAGATTCTGCAATAGCTTTTTCCCCCATGCTATCAGACTGCTGAACAGCAAGTAGACCAGTAACATAAAGATTACATTACGCTGTGTAAAGAGCACATCTTTTCTATATAGTATGTCTATTTTATTTATATGTATAGTAAGTCTTTATATTTTAAACACACACTTTATCTTTAATTTTATCAGCACCACGTCACTATTATTTATTTATATGTACAATTGTAGCAAGTTTTTATATTGTCCTGTTCCTGTAAGCCAGTACAACGAAATGTCGTTTTAATAGTACACTCTGTGTCTTGTTGAAATGACAATAAAGTATGTCTAAGTCTAATGTTCACCCTCTTTCTTTCCTCGATTTTATCTTAAGAAATATTGTTAACATGGTTGTCTACAGTGTTTTGGGTTTTACCACTTTGTACAGTAGCTTTGGCAATACTGTGTATGGATATAGTCACGCCAATACAGCTTCTTCAAATTTGAGAGAGGATTTGTGAGGAAAATATATTTTATAAAGTCCGACTATGTTTTATAAAGGTTTTGCTAAAAAGCCATACAAATGTCTGTGCTTTTTAATCATCAGGTTTCAATGCAAATATGAAGGAGTTTGTCTTGACAGTTTTACCCAGTAATCTGGTACACTGAATGCACTCAATCTTGTTTGATTACACAAATAATGTGCAGAATAATGTGTGAAAAAATGACTTAAATGCTCAAGGGAAGGATAAACTTGTGCAAAAACAAACGTCCGCAACATCACACGACCCTACCCTACCTGGTACCCCATAATAAAGCAGATAAGTAATATATACAGCCGTCCTACTTATAAGCTATATGCAAATTTGCAACGTTATTTTTTGGTTGATGCCAGCAGCAGCCTCAGGGCAGCACACACTCCCTCTCTCCCTCTTTAAATTAAATGCCAGCCTCAGCAGGAGTGTGATGCTGGAGTTGGCCCCCCTCTAGTCCTCCTCATTTATTTGTTACCCCATGTATTACCTTCATATTCACAAAATGCTTATTTATAGCCTGTGGTTAAACATGTAAACATGAAGTATCATAACTAATTATCTAATTAATGCTTGGCCTAAGCAATTGGATTCCCCCATGGAAAAAGCTAAACTCTGGCAACGCCATTTAGTCAGTGACGCTCTCCTGTGTTTCCAAAGCTAAGATAACAGTAGTATAAAACATTATTTGAAAAATTGAAACTGTTCAGCAGTTTGTACATTTAACATTTTCAGTGTATTGTGGAAAGGTTCTTACATGTTTTCAGTTTTACATACACTTACTTTAAGGTTACCCAATTAAAGCTCCTTCTTATTCCCCTGAGATGCAGCTACAGTATGGGAATATGTTATTTTGACAGTTAGTCTATTTCAGTTTTAATTTTACAGGGCACCAAGTGTGAAAAACAGCTCCACCTGCTGGCAACATAAACAATGTGGTTTTAGTGGTACTGTGTAGGCCCCTAATTTATACATCAAACATATGATATGGTTGTATGTGGTAATATGCTGGGGTGTCATACTAACCTGTCAAATGCCCCTTGTGGTGAAAAGCAACAATATGCATACCAGAAGGAAATGGCAATGAAAATGGATTGCACACATTTTATACCTCATGGGACTGATTGCCTGTTGCCCTGCTGCTCTCTGATTGGCTGTTTGCCAAATACTGTTGTCCTTATTGGCTCGCAGTTAAACGTTTGTTTGTTTTTAAAAAGTCCACATCAACGATACGGATTATAACGTTATCTTTTGGAAGAATCTGATCAAAGTTGTGTTGCCCACCAACCGAGGGTTAATGTTAAAAACCAAACCGGTAAAATTAAGCAGATTTAACGTGGTGTTTGTTCAGGAAGAAATGGCTACTGTTAAATGTAGGGTAGGTAAGAATGGATAAACCAGCTCGAGTGCGCTAGAATTTGAAAGTAGTGTACGCAGCCGGAAAAAATCTGCCCCTTCAATGAAGGCACGATATAAATGTGTGCACGGATGGAAGGCTGACAGGCAGGTAGGCCATCCAGTTATTTTAGCCGGGCCGGTGAAAATAATTGGTCTAGCTTTTTACAGTGCCAAGGCTTCCACAGATCATGACGTTTTTTTTAATGTATTTATTGTCAAATTACATTACATTACATTTAGCTGACGCTTTTATCCAAAGCGACTTACAATAAGTGCGTTCGACCAACAAAATACAAACTTGAAGAAAACAGAATCATATAAGTACATCAGGTTTCATAGAGCAAAAACATTTCAAGTGCTACTCAAGTGGCTTTAGGTAAGCCAGTCCTTTATTAGTATATAAGTGCTTTGTTAATAGTTCTATTGCTCGAAGTGGAGTCGAAAGAGATGAGTTTTCAGTCTGCGCCGGAAGGTGTGTAAGCTTTGCTGGGGTGTACGGTTTAACCATGTCCTGGATGTAGGAAGGGCCAGATCCATTCGCAGTATGGTACGCAAGTACCATTGTCTTGAAGTGGATTCTAGCAGTTACCGGAAGCCAGTGGAGGGAGCGGAGGAGCGGCGTGGTGTGGGAGAATTTAGGAAGGTTGAAGACCAGACGAGCCGCTGCATTCTGGATGAGCTGCAGAGGTCGGATGGCACATGCAGGTAGACCAGCCAGGAGGGAGTTGCAGTAGTCTAGGCGTGAGATGACGAGAGCCTGGACCAGAACCTGCGTCGCTTTCTGGGTCAGCTGGGGACGAATCTTCCTGATGTTGTAAAGCGTGTATCTGCAGCCGCGGGTTGTAGCAGCTATGTTTGCAGTGAAGGACAGGTTGTTATCTAGGATCACACCCAGATTCCTTGCAGTCTGAGTCGAGGAAACAACAGAGGTGCACACCAACAGGACACTGGCGCACACCAACAGGACACTGCGCAGTATGGCGGCGGCAGGTTGGAACAACAGGTAATGCCCAGCCTGATTTAAGTTGTTGTTGCCCAAACCTGTTTTTCACCTCAATGACTCCCAATGACGTAATATTGTAACTTTCTGAACCGTCATTACAGTAATTTATAGTATCCAAAGAAAGTAATGGGTAAGAGTTATACGCGTTTTAATAAGTAGGCCTACGTGTTGTACGATTTTCACACGGTGGCAAAATGGGTGAAAATGTAGTCTTGTCATTTAATTATCAGAATGAAATGTATTTTGCGTTGACCGTACATTACCTACCGTATATTGCCTCTTGGTGACGTGTAGGCAGGGTATGATAGGCCTTAAAAACATGATCACAATCTAACTAATGACATTGAGCAACACAGTGAATGGCTATGTTAAACATGTTATCTTTGTTTCACTGACATAAAGTGCTCTTGAGTAATTGACTGTGTGTGTGTGTGTGTGTGTGTGTGTGTGTGTGTGTGTGTGTGTGTGTGTGTGTGTGTGTGTGTGTGTGTATGTGTGTGTGTGTGTGTGTGTGTGAGATTATCTTGCCTGAGACCTTGTCTTTGAGTTTGCATCTTGCCTGCCTGTACGCTGAAGACTCCCTGTGATGGATCCCTGGTGATTTTGTGAATATGCAAGGCTGTCTGCATGCATGATTAATTTCTTGTGCACGTGTCAGTGTATGGGATTAAAATGTAAATGCAACTGTACGCCTGCAGGCTGCAGCTCATATATCCACAGTTTACCTTTTAACTTTTCTCTGCTCTTGCACCAGATTGATTCATGTTTCTAAAGTTATTCAGTTGAATAGATTAAAAAAGTATATTATATACAGTGTTTCCCACATCATTTGATTCTATGAATCGGCAAGAAAAGCCAAAGCCCCTTAACCTGGCCCACGCACCCACCCCGCCTCAAATAACAAAATACATGCAAGTTCATGGCTATTGTAGCAGACAACGTTCTTGTTGCTCTCTCAACAATATAATTTACAACTTAGGCATTTAGCAGACGCCTTATTCCAAAGCGACTTACAATGACAGGGACATTCTCCCTGGAGTAACTGAGGGCTAAGTGCCTTACTCAAGGGCACACTAGCGATGGTGTTCCAGGTGGGATTTGAACTCGCAACCTTACAATCATCAGCCCACCTCACTATCCATTAGACCACAACAAAAAACATTTCTAAGCAGAATTTATGTTTGAAACGTCTACTAATGTATTAAGAGCAATTTTGCCAAGCAATCCTGGAGTAAATAAAGAATGGAGAACTCATAGGTATTGTATTAGTGCCATCTAAGGTTGTTGCAAGGAAACGCAGCAAAACAGTAAAAATAGTACTTAATTTGGCAGATGGAGACAGCTTTGTATTGGTTATGTTGGGTTTTAGGCACATTTAAAGCTTATTATGAGAAATAGATTAATTCTAAATCATGAATGTTTTTTCACATAATGAATTATAATGTTTGTCTGTGGTGATGATACCATAAGGCAGTGGTTCTCAAACTTTTTTCAATAATGTACCCCCTTTGAAAAAAAGATTCAGCCAAGTACCCCCTGATCAGTGCTAAAAACAATTTGTTATGGAAAAAATGCCTATATAAAGAGGTACTTAGGCCTACAGTGCTGCACCATCATTTATTAAAACAACAACATTGTAACTGAGAAACACTTAAATGCTACATTTAAAATGTTTACAATCCATCACTAAATTCATGGCAAACCCATTTTAACATCATGCAATAACACTAAGATAACATTAGTTGCATTGAACTGATCTTTTTAATAAGTTGTACAATTTAGTGAGAAACATGGGCTTGTGCTTGCTTCACTGAGGAACCTTTGTTATTCTCAGTGACAGGAAGGCCACTGCAGTTATTACACTTCGCGTTTTGAAATATGTGTAACTGTTAATATAAAACCCACACACCTCAAACTTCGTTACTTTTCCTAAAATTGGTATATCTATTTATTTATTTATTTTGGGGCGTGGGGAATGAAGAGAACCAAATATATGAGCATTTTATGAGCATGGGATTTTGACCCCTCATATAAACATATATATGCATAATGCTGCCCTATACTTGCGGCCACACGCCGTTGCCAAGCAACGCTTATTGTTTAGGTGTCCTTTGATAAGCAGGCAGTAATATAATTAACTAGAGCTAGATCTGACAGATTTGGACATAAACGCGAGTGAAGTATAACCGGACACGAGAGAGAGATCAGAGATCAGATCAGCTGCTGCTGACGGACAACACGCAGCTCTTCCGGATCACAGCTGTGACGGACCGTTGAGTGGAGCAAAATTAAATACACTAAGAGTTAGACCTAACACACTTAGCTAGTGTATCTACTCTGGAACTAGCTAAACTAGTTATACATATATTTATTCTTTACTGTCGGGTCACTTATTACAGGTTCAGCGAGCTGCACGACTCGAGACTGATGGGCTGTCAGGAGAGGGAGAGGAAAAGAGAGCACCCCGTTTATTTTTCCCATTTTATTATCCAGAATTACTGTAAACCTTTGAATAAAGTAGTTAATCTAGTAAGTAGTTTGTTTAAATGCATTACTTATGTTGTTTTTTTCATTAACATAAAAATGTTTCAGATGCCTCATGGCTCCGTAAACTTGCATACATGTCGGACATATTCCAGCATCTAAATGTTCTGAATAAGAGCATGCAGGGGCGTGAGACGTACATATTACATGTGCAGGACAAAGTACAGGCTTAAACAACGAAAATCACCCTGTGGTTGACCAAACTCAAGGAGGGAGAGACAGAGATGTTCCCACAGCTTCACCAAGCGCTTCTGTCATCAGGTGCTGATCCAGGCACCATTTCACCACTGATCCAGTCGCACCTAGCACACCTGCAGGGATATTTCAAAGAATATTTCCCTGACCTGGAAGACAACTCAAATCAAAACTGGATAAGAGACCCATTTGCCCCAGGAGTAGGTGAGAGTCTGGATCTTATGTCTCAAGAGAGACTCATAGACATGGCGAATGAATGGGAGTTGAAGGTGAAATTTCAAGCATGTTCACTCTCACAGTATTGGCTTTATGTCAAAAAAACTATCCTGCACTGGCTGAGAGAGCTTTTAAATCCCTGCTTCCATTTGCCACCACATACCTCTGCGAGTCTGGCTTTTCTACATTGAAGGTATTGAAAACAAAGCACAGACCACGTTTGCAAGTGGACAATGACATTCGTCTGGCACTGGCAAACCTAAAACCTAGGATTGATAAACTGTGTAGGAGCCACCAAGCCCACCCCTCCCACTAGTGAGGGAACAGGTATACACAATAACTGAAGACACACTGAATGTAATGAATAAATGGCAAAACAAACAAAAAATACTGTACATGTTAACTATTAATATTACTGTTGAATTTTCAAGGTCCTGGAGTGGCCTAGCCAGTCTCCAGATCTCAACCCCATAGAAAATCTTTGGAGGGAGTTGAAAGTCTGTGTTGCCCAACGACAGCCCCAAAACATCACTGCTCTAGAGGAGATCTGCATGGAGGAATGGGCCAAAATACCAGCAACAGTGTGTGAAAACCTTGTGAAGACTTACAGAAAACGTTTGACCTCTGTCATTGTCAATAACAAAGTATTGAGATGAACTTTTGTTATTGACCAAATACTTATTTTACGTGGGTTTGCCATCCTGGCTCCAAAATGGTGGAATGAGCTCCCCATTGACATCAGGACAGCAGAAAGCCTGCACATCTTCCGGCGCAGACTGAAAACTCATCTCTTTCGACTCCACTTCGAGCGATAGAATTACTAACAAGGCACTTATATACTAATAAAGGACTGGCTTATCTATAGCCAGCTGAGTAGCACTTGAAGTGTTTGGCTCTATGATACCTGATGTAATTATTTGATTCTGTTTTCTTCAAGGTTGTGTCTTCCTGGTCGAATGTACTTCGCTTTGGATAAAAGTCGCTTTGGATAAAAGATATATTAATATATATTTTAAGAATATTTGTTAAGAAGCTGTATGTTTAATTTCTTACATTTGCCATCACAATGTACACATCATTAAAACAAATTGCAACAGGGGGGTCCCTGCCAGAGGATAATGCTATATGGGGGTCCTTGGCATGGCAAAGTTTGGGAACCCCTGCCCTCAGGGACCATTTTCTTATCACTCCTAACCAGGGAGATCAGAGTGCAGGGTAAGCTGCTCAAGATATCGACCCCCCCCCTCAGTCCAAAGTCTCTATAGATCTCCAGATAAATGCCTCTGAGGGTGGTGTCATTATTAACCATTTAAATACCCTACTGTAGCCTACTAATAAACAAAGAAGAGGGACATTTTGCAATCGTAAAATATGTTTTATTTGTTATTGAGCTTTAGAAGTAGTGCTGTTTTTATTAAGTGCAACACTGGTTATTACACTGAACAAAAATATAAACGCAACACTTTTGTTTTTGCTCCCATTTTTCATGAGATGAACTCAAAGATCTAAAACATTTTCTATATACACAAAATAACCATTTCTCTCAAATATTGTTCACAAATCTGAAAAAATCTGTGATAGTGAGCACTTCTCCTTTGCTGAGATAATCCATCCCACCTCACAGGTGTGGCATATCAAGATGCTGATTAGACAGCATGATTATTGCACAGGTGTGCCTTAGGCTGGCCACAATAAAAGGCCACTCTGAAATGTGCATTTTTGCTTTATTGGGGTGGTCTGGGGGGGTCCGAAAACCAGTCAGTATCTGGTGTGAGGGGTAGGGGTAGGGTTAGGGGTAGGGTTAGGGTTAGGGTAATGTTGTGAATCGAGTGGCCTGTGTTCGTCGTCCATAACATACGCCTGCCCATACCATTACCCCACCACCACCATGGGCCACTCGATTCACAACATTACCCTAACCCTACCCCTAACCCTACCCCTAACCCTACCCCTACCCCTCACACCAGATACTGACTGTTTTTCGGACCCCCCCCAATAAAGCAAAAATGCACATTTCAGAGTGGCCTTTTATTGTGGCCAGCCTAAGGCACACCTGTGCAATAATCATGCTGTCTAATCAGCATCTTGTGAGGTGGGGTGGATTATCTCGGCAAAGGAGAAGTGCTCACTATCACAGATTTTTTCAGATTTGTGAACAATATTTGAGAGAAATGGTTATTTTGTGTATATAGAAAATGTTTTAGATCTTTGAGTTCATCTCATGAAAAATGGGAGCAAAAATGTTGCGTTTATATTTTTGTTCAGTGTATATTTCAGAACCATCCACTCTCCAATGAATGTGTCCCAAAGTAGTGCTGCTTAAAAAGAGATGTTATGTCTTCTGTGTCATTTGAACTGCAAATGTTTGCAAGTGTTTTAGTACTTCTCTGAATTTTTGTTCATTTTCATTATTTTGAATTTAATTGGATTGCAACCATTAACAGTTTCCGGAGATTTTATCTGGGCAATTATCATAAATGTAAAATATAAAACGTGTAATTTGCTAGGACAGGAACAGGTTGGGTTTACCGGCTCAGTCGTAAGCCTTTTTATAGGATTGTGTAGGCGGAGAGAACCCTCGTAATCAAGCACAGACAGCTGGGGGTGGGAAAGGATGCTTGCAAAGAAACAATGATGGATGAGGAAAGAAATGTATTCAGATGAGAAGAAGCTGCATTACACCAGATCTGTCGATACTGGTGTAAGTGTAATGTGAGGCAGGGGGATAGAGAGAAAAACAAGCCACCCACACTCACAAACTCCAATCCCATCACCCTGATCATTAGGGAAGCAAATCTAGACGTCTTTTTTATACTATCCTTCATTTTTTTCATGCTGTTAACAGGGTTTCCATTATTCGTTACTCACTGGGAACATCTGTAATCTTTTGATCAAGTTCTCTGCAAAAGGTCCTTGTACATTACATTACCGCTTGTGTAAGAAATATAAATAGAAGACTGTCCTATTTTTCCGTTTATAGAGCAGATCTCGTGACACCTGGTGTTGCAAGTTTCATTGATTAAAGTGGAAGCTGTTGCAGAGGCAGCTCCACAAACAGGGAATATCAGTCTTTAGATTTCATTATTTAATAACCATGCCTGTTAGATTAAAAAAAACAACAACTCAATAATCAAGGTTAATAATTGATCAGAATATATTCCATTTGCATGAGACAAACCTCCAGGACATGTGATTGTGAAATGACACACATACATTACATGTCACTTGTTAGACGCTTTTATCCAAAGCGACTTACATACTCAATACTGTGGACAATCACCACAGGAGTCATTTGGAGTGAAGTGTCTTGCCCAGGGACACAACGACACGTTGACTGTTGTGGGGTTTGAACCTGTGACCCCCTGATTCTAACACCAACGGACAACCCATTGCACCACACGCCTCCCACACATATTTTGTAAAACTGAAACTCTGACTGTTGGCTAAAGTCCATGTTCTCTTGGATGTGAACCCTTTCCATATATATAATTTCTTTATAATACATAAAATACTAATACAAAAAAGTAATGAAATTCAAATTAGCATAAAGAAGCAATTGTAGCATCACTAGAAATATATTGGGTACTAAATCACCACAATTGTAATCTGGGGAGAGCATTGCTTTAATTTATATATATATGACCTGTCTTCATTTAAAGATTTAACAAATAAATTACTTTGATTGCATTCTTCGTGTCTTAGGGTTACAAAAGTTCCTTTTTTTTTAGGACACAGACTTTGTTTCAAACTTTGCATAAAATAAACCAATGAACCAGCTGCCAAAGAGTCTGTGAACAATGTGGTTGTCAGATGATTCAAAGTAAGCAAAGCAAACACAAATGGGTCATCTATTCATGTCATGAAATGACTTACGAAGGCAAGAGAACAGTCCCAAAGATTTCCTTTGCTGACCGTGCCCAGAATCCACAAGAGATCATATCAAAAAGACCACTGATGTGATTATACGGAAACACCTTCCTCCTTGTCCACCAGAGGACACTATTGTTCTGTCTGCTTCAGTCTGCCCACCATGCACTGCTCAGGGCGTTTTCCCAGGCCAGGGTGCTTGTACATTGTAAACCTGCTCCCATCCTGGCACACTCCTGTTTGCTGCCTCTCTGGATGCTGCCCTGTCTTACACCATTATCACACTGCGGGTGGCTGTTGTTTCGGAGATAGAGCAGCGGTCCACATGTCAAAGTGTCCTTGGGCAAAATACTGAACCACAAATTGCTCCTGATGGCATAGCCAACGGTGTGTGTGTGTGTTTGTGTTTCCTAATGAGCAGGTAGAACCTTGTTTGGCCCCAACCTCTGCCACCAGTGTTTTTGTGTATGGTTGAATACTGCTCGTTGCAAATACTTGACAAAGCCACTAATGGCGGCTGTGGCTCAGTGGCTAGTGTGCTGGACTTCAAATCAGGGGATAATGAGTTCGAGTCTCACTGCATGTCATTAGAGGTTTCTCAATATTTACTCAAATTTCCACTCCTCGGTCCTCCGGTAGTGACCCGGAAATGAATTTCAGCGCGCCATGTTGAAGGACATCTCATTTCTCTAAATGCTCTTCGAGGAGCTCTAACCGAGGAGACACTGATGCATCCTCCACGGCTCCTCCACGGATGCATTTCCGGGAACGGTGGAGGCTTGACACACGGCCGGACTTATCTCAGCCAATGACAGCTCTGCATGCATCCCTTGGATATTATATTAGTAACTGCTTTCATCGCAAGGCGATGTTTACAGTGAGAACAGCTGTGAGGTCCGTGCAGAAAGCAGAGCAGTGTACAATAGATATCACTCAGTATAACAGGCCTACATTACTCTCTTTATTTGCTGTAGTTTAGTAGATATCTACAAACAAAGAGTCGATATTTTTCTAAGACCATTTAGTGCTTCACATAATAAAATACACAACGGCTGTAGCCTGATTATGCTTTAGGAGCAGTAGGTGTGTGTGGTACAGTGTGTAGCAGGGTTGCCAACTTTGGGTACCTGGCTGGAGTGAGATTTTGATATCATGGGTTTAATTACACATACTGTATGCGCACTAAATGACTGCTATCGTGTCAGCAGCGGGACCTTAGCATATATATAGGATATATATATCCTATATATATGCTAAGGTCCCGCTACTGACACGATTCGTATATATACGAATACACAATATTGGACACAGACTATAAAGGGCACAAAGTTTCATTCACTAATGAAAGTCAAACACATGTTTGTTTCCACTGTTTTATTGTGTGCATAGGCCTGTCGCGAGAAGCAATTAATTGACTTATCGTACGATAAATAAAAATGAACTCGATAACTTTTCTGACCTCGATACATTTCCATTTACATGAGGATGTGACTAGCAGTTTGAAAGGATGTACTTGAATTATTATTATATATTATCATTATGTAAGTGGTCTAAAATGGTCATACAACGGTGCCGACAATATTATCGTTTATCGCAATAATTTCCGGGAAAATGTATCCAACAAAATTCATTCTCGTGAGAGGCCTATACATGAAACACACACACACAAACAAATCTACAGACTCACTACAAACTGCCAAATATATTAATTAACACACTCTCACTCTCATATACTCTGACTCTATTTTGGCCTCGTAGAACAATAAGCAGCAGACTTTTACTTGTTATCGTTTCAACTGGATCTTAGATCTGCGCATGCGCAATACGGGTCGGGGATTGACCAACCGTCTCCCACTGCTCCGCTGTCTGTTAACGTTGAGAGTGGTGGGGACGGGGAGGGAGCGGATCCACAGCTTGAGCAGCTGTCAACTCAACATTGTAAATAACCAACCAAAAACGATCGCTGGTTCATGTTGTTTTTGGCGTGAGAATAGTTTGGGCAGCGTGAGAGCGTGAGATTGAGAGTGAAAGCGTGTGTCACACGCCAGATGCGTGAGAGTTGGCAACCCTGTAGGTGTGTGTGTGGTACAGTGTGTAGGTGTGTGTTGTACAGTGCGTAGATGCGGCGGACAGACGGTCTCAGTTGGTTTGGTGTCCTCTGCTTACTTTTAATACTTGTACAACTTTTGGCCCGTAATTTCAATTCCCCATTTCAGCGACCAGAGAGAGGGGGTGGGGATATATCCAGTCTCTGATTGTGTTACGTTATTATGAGAGTGCTGTCATACTTGTTTGATTCTGAAATTGTATATATTTATATAAATATATGTGTGTGTGTGTGTCCGCATCTGTAGCCTGTTATTGTCTCATTATACCGCACTGTGAATGAATTAAAAGTAAATATATAAGACATCATGAACACCTGTCCATCAGACAGAGGGCTGCTGTGCCTCCTGTCATCATTAATGGACGTCTCTTTAAAATGACCGCTCAGAGAAAAGGAATTCTCATTTCTCTAACCGTCTGCTGCTTCCACTCCTCTCTCCTCGGTTCCCCTCCTCAGTCCTCCGCTCGCATCTCCTGTGGGCAGCACCAAGTCTCGAGGAGGGGAGTCGAGGATTGGAGTCGAGGAGGGGAAATTTGAGTATTGAGAAACCTCTAGTGTGTCTAGGGCAGCAACAAACGACTAATTTGATAATCGATTAATCTATCGATTAATGAAACGATTAATCGACTATTCGGACTATTATGCCTTGCACAATTTCTCAAGCGCTCTTATTTAGCCATCAACTTTTAGATTTAGCTTGAGGTTGTTTTAGGCATGTGGAAACTAATAATGAAGACAATAAAGATTACTACTTGATTCAAAAATACATATATTATTAAATTAACAAATTGTTTACAAAATTAACATTGCTTTTTATTTAAATAAAATAAATAATATTTCACATCAAAAGAAACAACAAATCGTATTAAATAATCTGATGACAGAACTGTAAACAGAATAGCTGAAACTTTAACAAACTAAATAACTCAGTTACCTCTAATCATTAACCCATGTTTGTATAATTGAGTTAACTCCGTGTGTTGCTGCTAGCATACAGAACACCTGACGTGGAAACGTTACTCGTGGATGGGGGGGCGACAGAGCTGCTAGAAAGACAGTCGAACCCGGTGCATTCCTCCGTCTGGATGTGGAGCACTTTTGCTAAATGTTTAGATAAATTGCTCGTGTTACCGCCCTTACATGCTAAACACTCTTGGCAAGGAGTATTGTCCACCTCAAGACGGGTAACATTTAACCACACCTTGGAGCGCTTCTCTCCGCCATCTCCTCCGTGTGTTGCTGCATGTAGCAGCCGCGTGTGTGTAAACTGCCCCGCCTCCCTACTCGGAGGGAAGTCGCTGTCATATGCCTT
The DNA here is from genome assembly GCA_902827135.1 of Harpagifer antarcticus. Classification (NCBI taxonomy): domain Eukaryota; kingdom Metazoa; phylum Chordata; class Actinopteri; order Perciformes; family Harpagiferidae; genus Harpagifer; species Harpagifer antarcticus. The sequence continues at coordinate 853,962 of CADEHL010000266.1, forward strand.
GTGAACACTCCGATAATGCCTCTCCACGTTACCTTTCTTTGGCAGAGCGACGCTTGCTTTACAAATAAGGCAAATAACCTTTGAATGTGACATCACAACAAAATATTCTTCCTCCCATTCTGGGTGGAAGTGGTATGTCTTTAGCTTTTTGCTCGGTCCCGCACTCATTTTGTTGTTTGCGAAAAAACTCAAATTAAATTAAAGAGATTAACAAGAGGTTACTCTCTTTAATTTAATTTGAGTTTTCCCGGCACTTGACTGATTTTGTATCGCTTTGCATTCTGGGTTAACAGTCTGGAAAGCGATAGGTCGCTTTTTCTGTCAATCAAGTAAACTCCTGAATTAAGTGGCAGGGAGGCCAAGGGAGGAGGGATCAAAACCTGTTTTGTCTATTTTAAGGGAACTGGATCTAGTAATCTAGTAATTCTGTTTAAAATGCACCAGATTGAAGCATTTTACTTCAAAATGTTCAAACATTTCTTCCCGGTATGCCTGAGAAGGCAGATATGCTTGATTATTAATAGGCGAACATTTCACAGAAACAGCCGCAGCTGCAAACACTTCAATGAATTGCTATACAATGAAAATGTTAGAGATTTAGAATAATTAATCATTTCTGATGATACAACAAAGTATTAATCAGGGTGCTTAATGTCATCACATGATCAAATCTGTGAACATTCCAAATGGAACTTAGAACGGAACCATGTTTGGAACATTCCATGAAATGGCTTTGTGACATAGAATGTTCTGAACATGCAGACAGGCTCACTTCAGGTCACTCAGATCACTCGGATCATTAACAGTTAACTTATAGTCGCAATGAGGACCCTCTGAGAGACTTCAAGATGAATACCCAGAGTTTGTGTCCCTATGGCCTGAAGAGTTTGATAGAGTGTGCTTCCAGAGCCACACTCCTCTCACAGCCTGCCGACATCCCCAACTTTTTACTGCAATATGTGTCAGATCAGATCAGTTTCAGAAAATCTCAACCTGAAGATGACCCGAAGGTTGTTTCCTTCAATTACCAAGAGATATTTGGTAAGCTACTGTTCGAATATATCAAATATAATATATAAAGGGATGATTTGTGATATCTCTAGCTTATTTGATCCATTTGATGTCCTTTTGCCAAGAATCAGTGAATGTTTTACTAGTTCAAGGTTTCTTAGATTACCAACAGACAATCCACAATTTTTTTCAAATAGCAATCAGCATTGAATTCATGATAACATGATTTATATTATGTATTAGCTGTTTTGTAAAATATGTTGTCCAATTTTGAATCTGGTATGAAAATATATTTTGTTTACACGTTATAGTGAACATTAAACTTTACCTAGGAGTTTTATGTAGAACATATCTTACCAGGTCCTCAACAAATACCTCTAATGAATATAAAGGAACATCTTGTAATCAAGTAACTACTAAAGAAAATGAAGTGTCATTTTATGTTTTTCTAATTTCCTTACAGAGAAGAATATGCTGAGAAAGAGGGAGACACCAATTGCCACCATCAAAACATCCGTTCAGACCCCAGGAACACGCCAGCTCTTACCCACACCAATCCCCCAAAAACCAACTCCTGCAGATAACGCTTCAACATCCAAGGCCATCAGCCAGCCCTCCAAAACACCAGCTATCCCAGTACCAGTTGTTAAACGCAAGCTTGTTCCTCCACCAATCCCTAAAGAGAAAGCAAATAACGCTTCAACATCCAAGGCCATCAGCCATCCCTCCAAAACACCAGCTATCCCAGTACAAGTTGTTAAACGCAAGCTTGTTCCTCCACCAATCCCTAAAGAGAAAGCAAATAACGCTTCAACATCCAAGGCCATCAGCCATCCCTCCAAAACACCAGCTATCCCAGTACAAGTTGTTAAACGCAAGCTTGTTCGTCCACCAATCCCTGAAGAGAAAGCAGATAACGCTTCAACATCCAAGGCCATCAGCCAGCCCTCCAAAACACCAGCTATCCCAGTACCAGTTGTTAAACGCAAGCTTGTTCCTCCACCAATCCCTGAAGAGAAAGCAGATAATGCTTCAACATCCAAAGCCATCAGCCAGCCCTCCAAAACACCAGCTATCCCAGTACAAGTTATTAAACGTAGGCTTGTTCCTCCACCAATCCCTGAAGAGAAAGCAAATAACGCTTCAACATCCAAGGCCATCAGCCAGCCCTCCAAAACACCAGCTATCCCAGTACAAGTTGTTAAACGCAGGCTTGTTCCTCCACCAATCCCTGAAGAGAAAGCAAATAACGCTTCAACATCCAAGGCCATCAGCCAGCCCTCCAAAACACCAGCTATCCCAGTACAAGTTATTAAACGTAGGCTTGTTCCTCCACCAATCCCTGAAGAGAAAGCAAATAACGCTTCAACATCCAAGGCCATCAGCCAGCCCTCCAAAACACCAGCTATCCCAGTACAAGTTATTAAACGCAGGCTTGTTCCTCCACCAATCCCTGAAGAGAAAGCAAATAACGCTTCAATATCCAAGGCCATCAGCCAGCCCTCCAAAACACCAGCTATCCCAGTACAAGTTGTTAAACGCAGGCTTGTTCCTCCACCAATCCCTGAAGAGAAAGCAAATAACGCTTCAATATCCAAGGCCATCAGCCAGCCCTCCAAAACACCAGCTATCCCAGTACCAGTTGTTAAACGCAAGCTTGTTCTTCCACCAATCCCTGAAGAGAAAGCAGATAATGCTTCGACATCCAAGGCCATCAGCCAGCCCTCCAAAACACCAGCTATCCCAGTACAAGTTATTAAACGCAGGCTTGTTCCTCCACCAATCCCTGACGAGAAAACCAGAGGTGTCCGGACATCAGGTAGGGATATGTGTGAATCAGTGGTCGCGTTAACCGAATATGTTCCGTCTATGACGGATTTCTTTTAACAATGACGGAAAAATCTGAAAGCAGTCTGTCATTTTGACAGATTAGAACAAACTCGGAACAGTGCCAAAGTTTACCCGCAGCGAGGCTCCGGTGTTATGCCGTGTTATGCATGCCCGTCAAAAAGGAAATTATATAGTTTCCAAACCGTACTTTGCCGTACAAATCATTGAAATGTCTGAGAATTTTTGCACACTCCCGCGAGGTGCATGCATTTCTCGGTGGGCATGCATAACACGGCATAACACCGGCGCTAATAGTTCACGAGCGTGCTCTCTCTGACACGTTAGTGACGAGTTGTGTACAGACCCGACAGGTAATAATGGATTATGACGGAAATGTTGCGATCCTGTCCGTCAAAATGACGAGCAACGAAAAAGTCTAACGCCACCTCTGGTGTGAATATGGATACAAACTCAAAGGATCATGATTAAAGCTAACATTGGAACATCAAAACATGTAATATAGGTGCACTGAGTTGTATCACTACTTTTAAAAATGATTAAATGTTACTAATATTATGTTTTTGGTAATTTGCCTTTATAGAAAAAGAAATCCTGGGTAAGGCAGAGACACAAAATGCCAAAATCAAAACATCAGTTCCACCTGCAGATAAAGCTTCAGCATCCAGGGCCATCAACCAGCCCTCCAAAACACGACGTATCCCAGTACAAGTTGTTAGGCGCAGGCTTGTTCCTCCAAGAGGTGTCCGGATATCAAGTAAGGATATGTGTGAATATGGATACAAAGGATTTTTATCATGATTAAAGCTCACATTGAAACATCAACAAATGTCATATAGGTGCAATGTACCACTACTTTTAAAAATGATTAAATGTTACTAATATTATGTTTTTGGTAATTTGCCTTTACAGAAACAAAGATCCTGAGTAAGACGGAGACACAAACTGACAATATCAAAACGGTAAAACCAAAACAAAAAGGAAGCGGAATACAGAGACCAGAAAGCACCAAAGAATCAAAGGAAGCAGGGACAAAAAGCAATAAGCCGAAAGCTAAGGTCCAGGAGAAGTCAAGGCAGCCTTTCCGATTTCCAGACATGAGCAGAGGAGATAGGGTTTTGTGGATGGATAGGGAACGGGTTAAACCAATCCTCAACAGAGGGGTTGGAGGTGTACAGAAAAACGCGTTCTGTAGACCAGTTATAGTAGTAGAGGGCAAATGCTTCCCTAACCTTCATGGTTTGTCGACTCCAATAATTATCATAAAATACAGGCGTATCCACGTTAGAGCCTCGCCTTTTAGCCAAAGTAGTCCCTCATTCAATTCCTATGGATTATAATGAGGACCCCTAAAACGCCCCACTAAACTATCTGAAACTTGAGGGGCCAAGACAGACTAGAAAATGAGCAGATAGTATTTATAATATTTGTAATAACACGTATAAAATTTGACACTACACACATTTAGAACTTAAAATACCGGTAACCACTACCCTCAAAACTAACGATCAACTAATTAACCCACTTTATCATGTGCGTTTTGTATGACTTCATCAAAATAGGAAAAATACACGCTAAGAAATTATTAAGAATTGTTCTAAAATTGCGATCGACTAGAGCAACATCCAAATCGAGGTGTAGGGTCAATAAGACAAATAACAAAGGAAAGTGTGTCAAATGACCATTTTGCATTATGTACTGTAACGGGTTTCTGAGATAAATTTTCCCGCAAATTATAAATTAAGGCGAGCAAACTTGTTTGCAACAGTTGCTCGCAAAAAAAATCTCTCTTTAATCATTTCAATATTGTTAATGTAAATCGTTATCTCCTTCAAAACCGTGAATAATATCAGCAATAATTATACATGTATCAAAATCGCATAATAGACATAATAGATAGAAATGCAATATCCAAATCGAGGTGTAGGGTCAATAAGAAAAATAACGAAGGAAAGTGTGTCAAATGACCATTTTGAATTATGTACTGTAACGGGTTTCTGAGATTTATTCGCCTGCAAATGATAAAATATTACGCCGAGCAAACAGTTGCTCGCAAAAAATCTCACTTTGATCATTTAAATATTGTAATGACAATTATGAATCTTCAATTGCACATATCACTGAAAATAATTGCAACCAGATCTTTTTTTACCGAATTGCCCTACTCCGTCAGTCAGTTTAAAAAATATGCAATTAACTAGGAAAAGTAAAGCACTCGTACTTTGTTCTAAAATAAGCACACAACCATGGTACTAAATAAGAAGTAGCATCAGTAAACAGGTGAGGCAAGTTTATAGCACGTTTATAACACAAGGCAATTCGAAGTGCTTGAGTATAAAGGTTTTGAAATGGCAGTATGTAATAAACAATAATAAGCTGTGTTGTTGCAGTCTGAAGCGAAGTGGCACTCTAGTAAAATGCCAAAGGGACTGTTTTTCAAAGGAAATCGCGAACTCTTGTATTGTTGTGTAAATGCCCAATAATACAAGATGCATTGTTTTGGGTTGATTTTAATAATAAATGTGAAAAATTATTTAACTGTAATTTTGTGTGTTTCAGTGTCTGCTTTCTCCTTTTTGAAACGGTATTGAATGCAAATGTATGGATTTATTGCAGTATAGATTTCTTTACATTCACCTGCTGACACTATATTTCACTTCCTTAAAGGCAGGGATAATGACACGGAGAACTTAAGAACATACTACAGCATGACCTGTAATAGGTTATCAAGAGATTAATTATTTATCTTCTTCATGTTTTTTCTCCTGGTTATGTAATGTAATGCCCTGGAAATAGGGTAAATATTGGTAGAGGAGATATTAATACTCCCTCGCTAATCTCGCCTCCCATCAGAGCTCCGAGGCGATGCCAACGATCAGCACATGATTAACCAACACAAACAAGGATTTGCATCACCTATTTGCATAACTGGCTACGTGGCTTTACACTCACCAGCGTTCAAGCAACATGTGTATACTGTCACAACACTTCAATTATAAGTCCTGTTTGCTGTAATAACAGATCTGTGTCAAGAATGAATTAGTCCTAAATTGGATTAGATACATTTTTGTTATTTGTGGGATTTTCTTTCTTTTTCACAGCAATATGTAAACAAGGCATTGCACAATAATTAAAAGGAAACAATGACACTGTAAATATATACATATCAACTGTAGAAAATAAACATTATATATAAATTTAGCTAGTGGAGCCTCGCAGATGGGGGTGCTGCAGCCCCCTCAGCATCCCCCCCTTCCCGCGTCCATTCGCGATGTCTCGCTGTCTCGCAGACCCCACGCAGCAAGCAGGAAATGAACCCAGCTCACACTGTCCGCTCCTCGCAGCAGCGAGCCACGCAACGTCCCGCCAACACGGCACCCAGACCCCACGCAGCATTCTCTTCTGTTTGTCATTACTGGTGTCATTTTCTGGTTGCTAACGCCATTGTAACACATACCACTGATGTTCTGCTGTAACGGTGGAAGACCATAGTGGTAGACTCATCAGAACAGAGTGGGCGAGCTGACCAATCAGAGCACACTGGGCTCACAGGGAGGGGGGGCGGGAGCTCCAACAAGCCGTTTAAGCCAGAGAGTCAACTGAATACACATACTATACAGAGAGAGATGCTGTTTGAGAAACCAATGTGAGTTTGGAAAATTGCATAATATAAATCTATTCTAGTAGACCTCAACAATGGAATTATGATCAGTAGAAATGGCCATGACATGGGACCTTTAAAGTCAGTTTAGACGACGACGGGCCAACCTACAACTAACCAAATGTAAACATAGGATACTAATTACATTAAAGGGGCCCTATTATGCTTTTATTCCAGGTTTTCCCATTCCTCCATTGTGTTGGTCTGTGTTGGCTTACATCCCAAAGTTCCCTCCTGAGGGAGTTTCTCTCCCACACACATTTTCATAACCAATGTATTGATCTTTCAACTGTCTTCGTTGGCTTTACTATCCTCTCCCCTTAAACTAAACAATCCACCTTCAAAGGTCACTGCACTTGAAACATTATAACTTGGCTTTTCCAACATGGTTTCTGACCTTGTCTGTTTTCAGTTAATATCGATCCTTTTTGTTTAGATCTTCTGAATCACTATACTGTATTTACAAAAGTGCATTCCTGTTTGGATTCAGGTTTGCTGCATGCACAAGCATAATGTGCATCGTTTGACTTCTTATTTTAGGCCTGAAAGCAACAAGAGGTCTCTATTAAAAGGCTCACTTCAGCATTGTCATAAGTTGTTGAGATAGAAATAAATGAGTAGCCCTAGGTTATTTGTGTTGGTTTTCTCTGTGTGTGCGCCTGTGTGTGTGTGTGTGTGTGTGTGTGTGTGTGTGTGTGTGTGTCTGGTCGTTTCCACACTGCGTCTCTTTGTTGTGAACCATCTGTTTCTGTCCTCTTAGTCAATTCTAGAGGGAAGTTAACCTTTTCTCTGTTTTCATCATGCGCTTCACACATATGATTAAGCATTGAACATGAGTTACTGTAGGTGTTACTCATTCTGACATGAATGTCAAGTGTACACACACACACACACACACACACACACACACACACACACACACACACACACACACACACACACACACACACACACACACACACACACACACACACACACACACACACACAATCTCTCTCTTTGCTGTGCACCTACTATACTGCAGGCTACACACAGTCGTGACAGTACCAATGTTAATCTTTTTCTGCAACGTCCCAATGGAGATCATTAGGGTCATGAAGAATAATTAGGGTTTCATCTAATCTTATCAGATATGATCTAACATAATGTAATATGACATAATATAATCCCACTCACACACAGAAGAGCAGTGACATAGACCTGGCATTCTAATTTCTCTGCAAATGCAATAGAAGATTCATTTAGCTGGGACGTTAGTGGATTTCAGCACACGTGCAAACACCCTGCAGTGTATGATTTGGAAACTTTTCCCGTAAAGAGAAATCAGACTCTAATCTCTTTTCGGATTCATTCACCCTTCTTTGTATCCCTATCCTGACAGAATCTTAATGCAACTAGGATTTAGATGTCAAAGTTAGATTAGGTATAGGTGTTTTTTTGTTTTTTTTAAAGGAAGATTTCAGTCTTTCTTTTAGCATTTTTAGCAAAGCTAGAGCTGGCAAATTTGTCTAGTCTGTTTCCAGGCAAGCCGCCTACATGTAATTGATGTTATGTGTTGTAGGATGGAGAATGTGTCATCCAATAACAGACTCCCTCCTGTCATTTGGCTCTGGTTAAAAGTGTAATATGAATCTCAGCAAAACAGCGTGATCCCTTACAAAACACCTACTGTTACTGAAATAAGGCAGCTTAATGAGGAACATGTTTTAAAACCTTAGAACACAGTATTTCAGCGACTTCTGTGTGAATTTAATTTTTTAAAGAACTATATATGTGTTTGCTCCAGATGCCTTCTTGGGGAAATATTTTCCAAGGCCCATAACTTTGACCCAGTTTATCAGTTCAAACTGTCCTGACTGAGCACACGCACCTGCAACCTTGGCTGCTGTGCTCTCAGTGTTTTGTCTCCCTGTTCCTGCCTGTTGGCGTCAGCTGATAGAGGTGTTATGATTCTATCTTGTTATGCACAATGATGATTATTCTCTCTGAACTAGCTAAATACACGGGTCTGGGGTAGAGTTCTTCAGAATTGACATGGCAACTCTACCATGAAGTCAGAACCTCTGACTCTTTGACTTGTTTTGTGAATTCTCCGGCCGAAGCTACAAATAAACCCGTCAGTGTTTGCCATCAAAGCTCCAGCTCTCCGTGTGTCTCTCTGAGTCCTGACTCCAATTGCTTCAGAAGTTTCCCCCACAAGAACTATGTATGTGTTTTCACCAGATGCCTTCTTCTTCTGTCCTTCAAATTACAAGGGCACTTGGAAGATAATGACCCACCCTCCGTTTGGTTTATTCCATAGTCATTTCTCATTTAGTAGATTAATACACTTGCTTACTTGTATCCTGACTAGGGTTGCAAAATTCCGGGAATTTTCAAAGATGGAAACCTTCCATGGAAATAAACTGGGAATTTTCTAAATTGAAGGTTGGCTCTTCATAGGGAACTTAAATATAGTTGGGGAAAGTATATTTTAGCATAATCTTGACTAAAACAAACAGATGCCATTCAAGTACACTTGAATATCCATGCCATAGCACACTGCTTACTGCATGGCTATTGAGACCACACCCCCTATGGCACTGTGCATTCCTCCATCACATGCACAGATGAGTAATATTTAACTCAACATTCCTGTTTTCGTTTTTTAATGAAAGAAATAATTGTTCAATAAAAAAATTAAAACTTGTTCTGTTCTACTTAAAAAAAAATTAAAACAAATCTGTTGAAATGTTATGTTTTTTGTTTAATTTTGCATCGAATATTTCCAAAATTCCCCAGCTTAACTTCCCATGGAAACTTTCCGGATATTTACCAGAAACGTTCCGCCCCTTTGCAACCCTAATCCTGAGTGTAACACTGTTGGTTTTGGTTGTTCAACCCTAATCCTGAGTGTATATCCCACTGTTGGTTTTGGTTGTTTAGCATCATGGCAAAAGAAAATGCCTTATTGCATGTATCGATGTTCTCTCGAGACAGCTCATTGCTAATGCATGCCTTTAACTTGATTAAAGTAATTCATTAAGAGCTCAGCTCAATCTGGTAAATAAAACCCTCTACAGTATTACTGCAGACTGCTGGGTAAACATCTAAATAGACTACTCTACCTCACATAGGGACAACATGTCTAAAAGCTGCTTTATTTGATTGTTATATTAAGGATTATTGCCAGAAAATGTGGTACAGATATCCATGCTAATGCTCATCCTAACGGCATGTCAACGTTTTCAAGTGAATTATCTCAACAACATTTTTGACATTCATGATTCCAAGAGGACATTTCTAACACCTCTCATGATCCGCTGGCTTTCCGTCAAAAGCACAAGTTAACTCTTTTGGTTCGGGGAAAAATATCTTGACAACGATGAGATGAATTGCCATGGCATTTGGCACAGACATTCATGTCCCCCTAAGGATAAAGTGTAACAACTTTAGTGATCCACTGGCTTTACATCTAGTGCTGTCCTTTTAATTACATTATTTAATTCCTCTAACTCTTTGGTTCATGACCGCAGCCTCACAGAGCTGCTAGCATAGATAGTCAGCCTGCACACATTCACTTGAACAGTTGAGTTTTAGGAGTTTGGGCTGTTTTTGCTTCTATAAAAAGTCATACTACACTTCTGACTACCTTCAAAAAACATTTATCAGAGTATTTTACTAAGTTTGTCTATTTGTGTTTTGTAATTCTCTGTGCCTTAAGGAGAAATCTACATACACAATGTTCTTAATGTAAGTGACCCTTCCTACATCCAGGACATGGTTAAACTGTACACCCCAGCGCGTGCACTCCGCTCTGCATCAGCCAAACGACTCGCTGCACCCTCGCTGCGAGGGGGACCCAAGTTCCCATCAGCAAAAACACGTGGGTTTGCTATCCTGGCTCCAAGATGGTGGAATGAGCTCCCCATTGACATCAGGAAAGCAGAAAGCCTGCACATCTTCCGGCGCAGACTGAAAACTCATCTCTTTCAACTCCACTTCGAGCGATAGAATTACTAACAAGGCACTTATATACTAATAAAGGAATGGCTTATCTATAGCCAGTTGAGTAGCACTTGAAGTGTGTGGCTCTATGAAACCTGATGTACTTATATGATTCTGTTTTCTTCAGGGTTGTGTCTTCCTGGTCGTATGTACTTATTGTAAGTCGCTTTGGATAAAAGCGTCAGCTAAATGCAATGTAATGTAATCAACAGGGGAAGATTAGTTGCAAAATCTATTTATAATTTGTTTTGCTGTATTCACCTGTCTTATACTTTGAACTGTAAAGTCTCTGAAACTCTTATTTTTCTCAAACTCTACCATACATCTCAGATTTGTACCGCCTGAAGTACAAACATTAAACACTTTTAAAATGTTGAATGAGAAGGTAAGCCAAGTGGAGTCCTGACTAAATCTGTATCAGTTGCTCGGTATTTTTAGATCTACAGAAGCAGCCTTAGTATAAAGAAAGGTGGCAGATCAGAGAGAGCAGCAGCTACATTGTCCACAGTGCGGTGGAGGTGTAGATCACAGTTTCAGGGCTGACCTCTAAAGTGTCCCTCGCTGATGCTGAAGGCTTCAGGGAGTCCCTTTTAAGGCTATTGTTATGTGTGTAGGAGCTTTTCTTCACCTTTCTCCCATAACTGGCTCACACATTATGCTCTTTGATTGGATAACAGCAGTGAAACAAATGCAAATGTCATTAGAAGTAGATTTTTAAGCTGATCGGTACACTCTGGAAATCAGCCCGTTATTATAGGTGTTCCGGTTCTAAGAGCGACGATACATAAACTTAAAGATAAGAAACATAGACATGATATGTAGTCCCTATAGTAAAAAGTGTAATGTTAATATAACAATAGAACAACTAAAGTGTGGAGGATGATATTACTCATATGTTTATTTATGTGTTGGATTTTAACACTCTTGACTCTCTGTTTATATAACTGTGTTTACAGTCTGCTTAACATAAATGTAGAAGAAAAAGGAAATTGAGAACATATGTATATGTTATAAAAATAAAATAAAGAGCATTCAAAAAGGCAAATGAAATGGGATAATGAACATCTTTAAATATGTTAGATATAATAACATCATGCTGTACTGTAGCTGATAAAAGCACAGCGACAAATATGAGGTTTGATGTTTATAAAGAGATATTGGTCTGTAGAAGCTTTGTACCCTTTATTTACCAGTATATAAAGGTGTGTGGCACAGTGGACTAGTGCGTTGGTGTTCGGATCAGGGGAGCACAGGTTCAAACCCCACTGCAGTCAGCATGTTGTTGTGGGCAAGACACTTCACCCCAAATTGCTCCTGTGGGGATTGACAACAGTATTGAGTATGTAAGTCGCTTTGGATAAAAGCGTCTAACACTACTTGCATACCATGCTGCAAATGGATCTGGCCCTTCCTACATCCAGGACATGGTTAAACTGTACACCCCAGCGCGTGCACTACGCTCTGCATCAGCCAAACGACTCGCTGCACCCTCGCTGTGAGGGGGACCCAAGTTCCCATCAGCAAAAACACGTGGGTTTGCTATCCTGGCTCCAAGATGGTGGAATGAGCTCCCCATTGACATCAGGACAGCAGAAAGCCTGCACATCTTCCGGCGCAGACTGAAAACGCATCTCTTTCGACTCCACTTCGAGCGATAGAATTACTAACAAGGCACTTATATACTAATAAAGGACTGGCTTATCTATAGCCAGCTGAGTAGCACTTGAAATGTTTGGCTCTATGATACCTGATGTACTTATATGATTCTGTTTTCTTCAGGGTTGTGTCTTCCTGGTCGTATGTACTTATTGTAAGTCGCTTTGGATAAAAGCGTCAGCTAAATGCAATGTAATGTAATGTAATGTAACAAATAACATGGAATATATGCTAGCAGACCTAATAACTTATATTAAATGACCTAAGGAGCCATAAAGAAACAGGGTTTTAAAAGTTATGGTTTATTATGTAATGACCAAATGGATAGAGTGCTTTTGTTCCTGTTCAGTAATCTTGTGTCAGATGTCATGACTTTATATCATGGCCATGTGTTTCGCTCCTCTTAAAGGCTAAACCCTGATTTACTTTTTAATAATGGGGACCTTGAAGTTGAACTGCCTACATGTTGCATAATGGTGGTTAAAAAAAAGGATGTCATGCACCATTGCTGTGTTACACCATTGTTCCTCTGAAAGTCTTTTGAAATCCTCTTTTGGATTCCCTTAAGGCAAGGCTTTTTATAAATACTGAAATATGTCCTTGACTTTTGATATACCTGCTACACACACACACTTTGTTCGTTGTGTAATCCTCAGTCAGTGTGTTTTCAAAGTGACTTGAATGCATCATGGCCTTTTCCTTTGAGAACACAACACAGGGGAGTGCTTTTATAGCTCTCAATCCTTGAGGTTGTCTTGCTTAAAGACCTCTCTTTTCAATTCAATCTTCATCTGTGTGGTTGTGGCTGCGTTTCTGAGCGGAAGAGGGATGACGGATGAGAGAGTGAATGGAGGTATTACCTGCTACTGTATGACTACACCAAGCTGATGCTGGGCTGTGATGGGAGGCGACACCTTTCTGAAGCAGTAAAACTCCCCATGAATCACACAGTGCTCACCCCTTTCTCTCTCTCTCTCTGTAGATCTAGTCTCGCTTTTTATCTCCCCCTTTCTCCCCCCAGGGACCGAGCCTGTCCGTGTGACTTTCTCTCTCCCTCTCTGTTTGTTTCTCTACCGTCACATGTACCTGTCTCAGAGCACTATCGGCAACATGGGATACGCCGGAGAGAAATGAAGTGCATTTGTCACTGTTTTCACATTCATACTCTCTCCCTGCCACATGCAGTTTTATCTCTCGCTGCGTCTTTACGCCTGTCTTGGTTTCTCGGTCAGGTTCTGCCTTAATGCTGGGTTTCATCACGGCAGTTGGTCTGTAGTGAGACAAACAGACTTCATCAGATAAAGAAAATAACATTCTTTTGAGCTCTCCATCTTTCACTGTTCAAACAGGGGAACATTTGCTACAGATCAATTAACTATATCTGTCAGGAACTATACAGATACAGAGATCACATTTTCTTTGGTGACAGATGTTAATTCATTAAAGTAAACTCAGATTTAACGTTTCATTTTAAGCATATATTCCTCCTCTAATACGCCTTAAAGAGGACATATTATGCTTAATTTCTTGTTCACAATTGTCCTTGTGCCTCTACTGTGACATCTCTCCTTGCTTTAATGTTCAAAAAGCTCTTTATTTTTCTCATACTGCCTGTGCTGCAGCACCTCTTTTCACCCTCTGTCTGAAACCAGAGCCCAGTCTGCTCTGATTGGTTAGCTTGGGGGGGGGTAGTGTGAGGGAGACAAACAAATTGACATACACTTTGTTTTGTATATATTTATTTTAATAATAGTTTTTAAAATAACGTTTAATAGTAATTAAACATTTGGTCCTTTCTTACAATTTAAGTTTTCTGATGTTTATTTACACGCCATTTTACGTAAATTCCTGTGTGTGCAAACCCTCTTGGCATTAAACCCGATTCTACATACATGGTAACATAAGCTCCACAGCGGACCGCCAGTTTCCAGCCAAGTGTGGGGCACGTAATAGTGTATTTGTCATAGTGTCACATCTATATGAAGAGATTTATACGGATACTATTGAAATGACAAGTCTTGGCAAAGCCTGTATTTGTGTGCTCACTTGCAAAGAGGAAAAACAGATCTAAAATAGAATCTCCTGAAGCCAGCAGCGGACAGTGCTGCTAAACAGAGTTGACACGCTACTCTGTGCAGGCAGGGGCAATGGGAAAGCCGCACTCAAGGCTTCTGTTGTGTCAGTGTGTATGTGTGCATGTGCATTTTTGTTTGTGTGGCTTTATGTTTTACTGTTTGAAGGCAGAGAAAAGCCAACTCCGGGGGAGAGAGTAGAGAGACGTTGATTGATGTGAGGGGATGTGCTCAGTGAGCAGAAATAAACTCTGTCAATCCCAAATTCAGCCCTACTATAAGATTTCTCCAGTGTTTGACCGTTTCACGTTCAACATTAAGTCTCTGTTGAGACCATGGCCCTCTATTAAGAAACAGGTACCAGTAAACATCTTAACTTGTTCTATGAACTGATTGTTAGCCTTCACAGAAATCAACAACAAGTGTATTTCACATTTTAGACAAACTGAAAATGTGTTTATTTAATGTATGTGTCTGTTGTGTGTGAGCTTATATACTAGCTCCCTTTATAATACATTGCACATTGTACATCCCTGTGTGGATTCCTTGTTTTGATTTAATTAAAATGCTTTTAGAACATTTTCCAAAGCTAATTATGTATATTCCTCTGGGCCTGTTGAGCAGATCAGGCGACTCCTTCTCTGTGTCTCCACTCCCGATTCCATTTTGAATCGCAGCAAGCTTGAATTCTCCAGAGCATGGCCAAACAGACATCAAGGCTTAAGGTAACGCCTTGTTTGAGAAACTCCAAATTAGCCTTTTGTTAGATGCTCATGCTCTGAAGGTCAGCAGCAGGTGGTGTTTAACATTTACTATGTTCACTTTGTCCTTACCCAAGTATGATGAGGTGGGATAGAGAGAAGTCAGCACAAGTAATCCACAGATTTCTTCCTCAGCCAGACCTTTTTTTAAAGAACTGCACATTTCTCCACTTGTTCTACCTGTTTAAGCCAATGGTCGCCCCTGAGAGACACACTCCCTCAAACTGCAGATTATCAAGTCACTACTCACTGGATAGAGCAGGATAGCCTTGTTTAATCAAACAGGACATCACTAGATGCCTCAAACCCAGAAATCCATAATCAATCTAAGCAACAAATCCATGATCCAAGTGATTCCCCAGGGTTGTCTAATGTAACTCCTCCACATAAATTAGTGGTTTAATTAAAAACAACATGAGATCAAGTTTATCTGTCAGTACATTAGTGTTTCTAACTTCTCATTCTAAATGCTTGATACCATTTGAGTTGTCAGTATTTGATGGAGAAGGACTCGTCACAGGGGTCAAGGTGGAGGCCTCTCTTGACTCAGGGCTTGTGATCTCAGGTTAGGTTGCTCATCTAGTGGCTGAGAGGGGACGATTATGATCGATCCTCTGAGAGTGTATTGATCAGCTGAGACAGAGTTATTGTCTCTTCCCACTCTTATCCACTCTGTCTTTCTCATGCTCCCTGTCCTGCGCTCCCATAGGACTGAACTGATGGGAAGTCTACTCGACTTTGTGCAGCTATTGATACAGACCGTTGTCTCTGTCTGTGGGTGAAGACAACCGTTTCTGTCTACCTCGGTGTCTGTTGGTGTCCCTGTCTGTATCTACCTGCTCCTCATTCCTCCAGTTAGTGTAGCCAACATGCAGGACTTTGCTGGCTACAATGAACAAAAGACACTTCCACCTTAATTATAATAAAAATGATTGTAGCAAAACGAAAAGTACAAGTTCCTTATGGTCTTTTTTTTTTTTTATTCCTTGTGTTTCTTTTCTTAATGACTTGTATGTCTTAAGGAAAGCGTGTTTGTTTGGGTCCCTCACTTCCGTTTCGCTTCTCATGCACTGATTCGCTAAGCTCAACAGCCAATCAGAGTGATTTCTTGGGCCGACAGCCTCCCGATTCAACATGTCGAATCGGCGGCGGAAGGTGTCGGCAAGGCCGAAAAGACACAACGGTGCGGAACACACCAATATGAGTAGGCCGACAGGATGCTCATCGACGGCCAGACATCTATCGACAACCAAAATGTAACCTGTTAAGCCTCAAGGTCCCCGCCGGCGGGTACTTTACTTTATTTTTTCACGACACTGTGTCTCAGGGCATCTTAATGTTTAAGAACCTATTAATGTGTTATACCAGATTAACGGAAATAATCTCAGCTAATTGACGATAAACCATTTTTACCAAAACAAAACACAAGTCTCATAAGATGCATCTAAATGACCCCTTAGCGAAAAATGCTAACGGACTTTGGCACAGAACTCAAGATAAAAGTACTCTGATTACTTATCGTAGCTGCACATACAAGATAAAAGATTAAAGTTGAGGTTCCACAGATTATTTAGGTATATAGTATCATCACTGAGTGATCCGAACTTGCGACAGGGGAAGCAAGCACAGACATCACAACACGTACCTTTACGGAGCTTTTAGGGAGATCGTCTCTCTCATCAAAAGACGTGTTCAATGGCATTAAAACGAGAAAAGATGCGGCTGAATCGGTTAATCCATAGGTTGATAATGTGTCTGTGTAATAATTGTTTTCATTTATAATCCATAATTCCATTTTTATGTAAAAATCGGGGGGCAAAAGTTAGCTGCTAATGGTAGCCACCAGAGTTATCGCAGCTTCCGGTCTTGGCTATGCGGCAGTCTAACACACACATGACCAAATAAGGACTATGTGGGAGTTCCTCTCGATTCCATTGGCTCTGACGCTCAGGAAGAGATGTCACATGTCAAAATCCAGCAAGGGGGGCCAGAGATATGGAAAATCCACCCAAATGGCCCCAGAAGAGGTTTTTTTTGCTAAATCTGTCTAAAAAGGTCAAATATCACTTGTTTTGCATCAATCTTGATACACGGTACTTATTATATGTTGTACTTTGGATTCCTAAAGCTTTTAGTCTACTAACCCATCATCCAAGGTTAGTTTTCACTATAAGTACAGTATAATTTACAGTTTTTTACCATGTTCAATCTGAATTTTCTTTAAAATAAAAAACATCTATATTGATTCTGACTTTTCTACATCCAACTCACAGGTTTATCAGGAACAAGGAAGTTCTTTGATGCTCTGCAACTTGGCAAACTTCCTCTTTAGTGATGAGAATATTAATTATGTCCTTCCTTTGCGTTAAACATGTAGCTCCTCCAACTGAAGTTGACTTCTGAGACGTACGTGCTGTTTTCAAGACAGATTCTCTCATCTGTAATGCTACTGTTCTTTCTCTGCAGCAGTGTTCTCAAACTTAAGGAAAGAATCTACTCTAAAATATATAACATTACAAGATTAACTTTTAATATATTTGTTCTAGGGTCGGCTTAGTCATAAAAACACAGTGAATGGCAGCTGCTGTTGTCTTAGTTGTGTTGGATTTCTGTCACATTTCAGTCCTCATCTGCCCTTTTAATGTGGTGATGGATCAGATCTAATGATCTCAATTAACCAAACATTGTCTGCACGATTACCAAGGTAAACGCTGAGTTAGGCAGCTGACAATTTTGCTTCTCCTCACAAACATGAGTTTTTAATGTTCACTATTTTTAATAGCAATCCAATAAGCTATCAAGTGCCATAAAGTAGATATTCATGCCAAAACTCACCAAATGTAAAACCTCACTTGTTAGTATTGAATAGTTTCAGCATGTAGGTGTGAAATGTTGCTGACTGTGACCATATTTTGACACCTTTTTCTTTTTTAAACCTGTTAAATCTATAATAAAACAATATGAATTCAACTTGTTGATAACATTTGTTTTCTATAAAGGATGAGGCAGCCTCATATATGCACCTCAAATATTTGGTATAGCTTTTTAAGGATTGGGACTGTAATCATCGCATTTTATTCTGTGTAAGAAGATTAAACAATATTTGACAGAAAAGCTTAAAATATGACCAAGCAGTGAGACCAAAGTCACAGATTGAGGTGGTGGTGGTTTTGGTGGTGGTGGTGTGTGTGTGTGTGTGTGTGTGTGTGTGTGTGTGTGTGTGTGTGTGTCAGTGTCAGGCTGTCGGAAAGGCCTCAGAGGTGTCCCACAGCGGCCCGGCGCTCTGAGGCATGACCAGGTGTCGCTGCGCCGGGAGGCTGTCAGCACACCGTGCAGAATATTAACAAGGCTGACCACACACATACGGGCAGACACATTTCTTTTTGCACATGCATTAGAAAAAAACTCCCATAGACACGCATCGCATTCAGTACACAAACACTCATTTTCAAATACTGAGACACACCCACACAGTCATCATGCGTGCCTATATTCATTACACAAAAATAATATGGAAACAAAAACAGTTTTAACATGTGTATTGTGTAAATGTTAAACATTTCACACATATCATACAATATGCACACATTTGCATACAACCATTTATATGTGTACACACACACGGTCTAGGAGTAAGAATGAAGCCCCCTCTTCACACACACTTTCACCACATTGTGATAACGTAGTCTGAGAAGAGGTTTTACCCAGCTCTACTTTTCTGTCTCTGATTGATGGAGGAGTGAACGAGAATACCATTTAGCCGTCGGTATCTGCTGCCAGAGCGCACCTCCGGGACATTTACTCACACTCATACACATAAAGATAGACGTGGACATGATGTCACAAAACGGGGACAAAAGTTGAGTTGAGTTACACACCCACACAAACACGAAGACACAGACAACGGCTTAAGAGGGCTGAGGCTTTACATATCTATAATATATTTATGTCTTACTCTTAACGTGTTTACAGAATATGTATGTTTTGTGTGAGAGTTATGTCGTGTTATGTCTTTAAGTGTTTTCATCCTGAAGAAGCAGCATGACTTCATTACTGCCTGCCAGAGGCAGCTATAGCGACAGATTACAGAAAAGCCTGTGTGTGTATGTGTGTGTGTGTGTTTGTGTGTGTATAAACCTTGAAGAATGAACATGTGCACGTGTAGTCTACAGTTTGCCATGCTGCTGTACATGTGTGCTTGTAGCTTTCGGTGTAAATCCTCAGTTTGTAGGTTGGAATTACTCAACATCTCCTACATGTAGAGGGATGGGGGGATTAATGTGTTGAGATTATTTCTCCTTTAGATCCTTGTGTGAGTGTTTGAAATGTAGACGATGGTGTTCTGCACATGTACCATACCGTGTCCTTTGTGAGGTAATTGTATCGATTACCATGTCCAACATGTGTCCTATTTTAGAAGCTTTCTCGTAATGTTTCTAGTCCTTATCTTAGAGGAAGATAAAGAAAACACTTCTGAATTGAGGATTGGACTACACTTTCCATAATACACAATATTGTATTTTGTTAGACTTGCACTCTGCTGGCATTTAGCCACTTAATTTAAACTCCAAATATCAATGTACACAATTGGCTCTTATCATTGACTAATCAAATCCATGTATTTTGAAACCTAGCACAATAGCAACACTAGGTTGCTATTGTGCTATGAATCGACCAATTATGCTAGCTCCAGTAAACTCAAAATATCTAACTTGCAGACCAAGATATTAATGGAAATGCTTTCTAGCATTGTATCACCATGCACCAGGTTTTTGATGCACATTGCTAACCAGGCAATCGCAGAGTATGCAATATATACTGAAACAAATATTTAATGTGAAGATATCAAAGACATGCAATATTTTTTGGGGAGAATTTCTAAACTGTGCTACAATTTTTTGTGTCTTTTGAGTTTTCTTACTTTAGGACTAGTTAAGTAGTAAAGATTGTTTTGCATCACTTAAACCTGTAATAACTGACAACTTAACAATAAACTGACTACAGCTTTGTATACTTTATTTTTGAAGGAAAGACTGATTTACTACACTTGTAATAGCACATGGCCACTGGTTTCGATTGGAGGTATAATCAAAAGATGTATTCGACAGATGAGCTTGTACAGTGGATAGATAAACTGCCATGTTCTCTTTCCTTTTCACATAAAGAGGATTCAATAAAAAGCGTATGCATAGTATAAAATATATTCCCTACCGTTCCTAATCATCCCCAACTCGTCAAATGGCCTTCATGCTCGTTTTCCTCATCTCTGTCATAGTATTACAAATCCCATATACAAAAAAAGATTTAAAGTAAGGATTTCTGACAAAGCCACCTGTTTCATCCTCAAGAGAACCCTCTATTGGATGAACCCAAGCGGTAAATCCTTCAAACAGCAAAGATGCTCCCAGGGTCTCTTGTTGATTGAAATGACAGATTGATAGCCTATGTGCCTCTGTTTTCACGTATAATTGATACTCTAACGAAATTGTAATTTCCTTTTTACATTGATTTAGTGAGGCAGATGATATGCGAATGTGTGCATAAATGTCAGTGTCAACTATAAAAATGCTGTGCTCCCTCTGGTATTTCTACGACATTCAATTAGATTACATTCATATGTAAAACGTTTATATACTTACTCTTACTGCTTCTCATAATAAATGATAACCGAAGCTATTTAAAACATTCATATTTTACAGGTAATTGGTTAAAAAATTGAGTCCGCTTGCTCAGCGTAGCTTAAAATCACTGTAAAGAAGCATTTCTGCTCTCATAAATGGCATAAATCTTGGTGTGTAAATACCTTAGGCTCCTGAATTAATTGAGTTTACAGATTTTGCTATAGCTTGTGTTGACATTTCAAGGATTTAATAATGCAAGACGGTAGATGTCACAGCCTCTCAAAACCCCAACCTTTCCTACTTGCATTTACCTCCAAAAGATTTGTAATGAAAGTGTTTTTTTCTAGTTGGCAGTTCACTGGAATCCAACATCAACTAAATCTGTTATGACATGAAGCAGCGTTTCCACCAGGGGGGCGTCTTGCCGTCATTTGACAAAAAAAAGAATAATTCGAGAGACGATCGAGTTTTTAATCGCTTGAAATGACGAAAAGGAAAAAGGACAAGGACATCCCTCTGTTGGAAGGCCAAAGGAGTCTGGTGGGATTATTTTCGCCGCCAGCAAAGCGTGTTCCTGTGAAGGGAAGTGTACTGCCGGCAAGCCTTGACAGGGGGTGCTAGTGGAGCACGCGCGTGAACTGCGAGTGCCGGAGCTTCGCAGCGGCGAAACTGAGGCTCGGTGGTAAACTGTGGTAACATGAAGTGCCGTTTAGGAGCCGAAACATGGTGTTGTTGTCATGTTGAACATGACCAGACTTCTCATTGAAGATGATATTGTTTATAGTTGAAGTAAAAGTAGCAGAGGGGGAGTGGGTAGACCTTAAGAGCTGTGTATAGACCCCTGCCATACTGGGCCAAGGGTCAGATATTGATTTCCAGGCAACACTGGGCCGGTCCACAGGGGCATGTCAAAGTCAATATAGGTCTTTTGTGTCTTTTTAATGTAAGAGTACTGTTGGAGCTATATATCTCTTTATATGCCCTAATACTTAAACATTTATTTTCTTGCTGTTTATAGTGTTTATAGTTAATGTATTCTTAGTTATTGTTATTATTAAAGTAGTTTCTATGCTTTTATTAGGCATGTTCGCACACTGGGTGATTAGAGCACCTGGTGTAATTGTATATATTGGAGACAGGTGGTGGTGTGAGCACTAGTAGGCACATGGTTTTTTACCAGGGTGTTTCGAGCCACAAGAAAGGAAGCCATAGGAAAGGCTAAAGGAAAGAAACATAGGACACCTGATGATTGTTCTATGTTAATGATATTGGATCATGGAAATAAATGTAACTACGGAGATTCTTGTCTGGACCTCGATCAGTGCCTCAGCGGCAGTGTTATTTTAAGTTAATTATCAGTTTCATTTCTATATGATTTTGGCCACTACAAGTACCTTTTTAAAGTAACATCACAAGATAAATAACATGTCCATGGTACCAGTTTGTTTGTTTTTCTTACATTTAGTTAATTGTGATTTGACAAAACATTTTCAGGTTTAGAAAAGGTCACATGCCATTTTGATGAGTTGACAATCGGCACGGTAACCCTAACGGCCCGTCCACACAGCGGCGTGCGTTGATGCTTGCCGGCGGGCGTGTCTGAAACTCGACCAACAACCAATCACATGAATCTCCCGCCCCTGACACACAAGCAGCGGTTTGATTGGCTAGAGCTTGTACTGGCATATGATTCGATTGGCTGACGCTTCTGCCGAGGCTTCAAAAGTTAAACATTGCTCAACTTTTGCAACGAGCCACGCCAGCAAAGCTCCACTTCGCTTCCCACAATGCAGTTCGGCAAAAAGTGACGTCACCCCATTCAAAGTGAATGGTGAAGCTTTCAACGCACGCCACTGTGTGGACGGGCCGTGACCCTAACCCTAACCTTGATCGAAACAGTAGAACGGAGGCCCAGTGTTGAGCTACAAAGCAATACGGTCTTCAGTATGAACACAATTAGGGTTTGAACGGTTTGTGATTTCATTCTCTCTGGAATATACAGTCCAATTATAATATGTTATTGTCCTCAAGTTAGTTGACAATTTAGCAGCACTATAGCATGTGAAATTAAATACTCAAAGTGTTTGTAAATATTGTCCTATTTTTATTTACAATTAACATTACTGTAATATCACCAGTATACTGTTATGAAACTATTAATATTATTATTCAACTAGATGCAGCAAAATGGCAAGATATTCATGAACTAATGAGGGATGACTAAGTGACGACTCAGGGTAATGTATCATGTTACTAGGGCTGCACATAAAGACTAATTATTAGAATATAATAAGTAATAAAGGAGATGTTATAACATAGTCAGTATGAACATTTACAAATAGTTATTTACAATTTGTGAACCGAATATACATTTTGACCTCATCCAACCATTGCATGTCTTGGTGACCGATCCATAAGCTAGAGTGCATCGTTGTTATCTCTTCACCAGGCCAGAATGACCTTTTTTGTGTGCAAATGTGCCTTTGGAACATGATCCTGTGATATCCTTTAGCACAATATCAGGTTCAGACATCACAATATGACCTGTTAGTACTATGTTAGGCTAATTATAAAGCCGATAAACAAACATGTTTGACTATTTGTTAGAAATAAAACCACAATATCTCCTGTGGGCATTGCGATGTCACCAATGACCCCTGGCTCCATATCAGTGGCAAGAGTTAATATACTTGTGTAGGTTGGTGTGATCATGTGTGTGTCAATTCACCACAGTAGCCATGCTTGCTGTCCCTGCATTGTGACACTATTTCCAAGACATGTAGGGCCTATTTGTGAGTCTGATTGCACTGGAACTCGTGTCTCTGGTCTACACCCCGGGTGATGCTATCGAGGATAGGATGTCACAGGATGTTACATCACTTCTAATCCCCTTAAATCTCCTCCCATCTAGTTGAAGAAGTGTAGGCGGTAATAATGAGGAAAGGAAATACCACCTCTAACCAGGAACACGCCTGAGGCACAGTGGTGATGTCTCACAATGGAGAGTTGACCCTAACAGAGTCAGCTTCTCACCTCCCACACAATTTCAGTAATTCACAACTGACTCGTGTTTCCATCTGTGAGTTGCACATTTACAGTCAAAGGGCTGCAAATTGAAATTGGAAGAATGGAGCTCCTTGTTAATGACAGTCTAGTCAATTTGAGTCTCGATAGATATCTCCCTTTAAAAAGCAAAGAGTTGTTTTTACATTTAGATTTTATATTCACTAAAGAGTCAAATATATCACATGTTAAAATGTGTTGGTAGGTGGATTTTGTTGCCTCTGAACAGAGCCAGGCTATCAGTTTCCCCTATCTTTCATATTCTTATGCTTTGCAAAACAGCTGCTGTTACGAACTCAGACACTTAGGATGTAGGACCCAATTGCAAGACCCGGGAGTAAAGTATTTGTAGGATACTTTATTTTCCAAAATACAGCAAAAAAGGGTCACTAACTAATCTCAGGATGAGATGACAAAAAATGAGAACAAAAAGAAAATCGCTCACGTGGTGAGGAACAAAACTTTTCACGAGTACAAAAAAGAGCATAGACCTGACCAAGGCCATAGACAAAACGTATAGACCTTAACATGACACAAAAACAAACTGACACTGAACACTGGGAGACAGGGAAATTTAAACACAGGTAACAAGACACAGGTGGGAACAATCAGGGGTGGGGCTGACGCTGATGAGCACAGGAGACACAGAAGGGATGACAAGTGAAAACAATCAGGAAATTAGACACACCAGGGAAACTAACGGCAGACAGGAAAACACGGGGAGAAAGACCAGACAATACACAGGGAGGAAAACATGACAAGGAGAACAGAAAAACACCCATTACCAGACACACAAACTTAAAACCGTGACAGCTGCTGGCTGTAGCCTTTTATTTAACAGACATATATGGAATCAGTATTAGTCACCAAACTGTTGGCAAGAAAGTATATCAGCATGATTCACAAAGGGCAAATTATTGCTGATTAAGTTTGAACATAAATTAAATATTTTATATACATTTGGAGTTGTACATTTAAGAACATATTTGCTTTCTTTCATGTCGGATTTGCTGTTTCCCACTCAGGCTCTTAAGCTGCGAAATTCCGCACTGTGTTCACCAGCGAGCTTTTTCAATTTACAGAGATGTTCACTCAACAGCTGATGAGAGGGAACCAAAACAAAGTTGATCTGTAGAGCTGGGGAGAGCTTCAGTGTAGCGTGATACCATTGTTAATATTATATACTAATATTTTGTCTTTTTGCAGCACTCAAACTGAGAAATGCTGCCATTCTTTGCACTGCCACAGGTCACACACACACAAGAAAGTATAGCGGTTTATGTTTTTCACAGTTGAAACTAATTTGACAAATGTTCTTCTCTTTCTGATGCACATCTCAGTTCCAGTTGCAACAAGTCCTCCAACTCATACGACAAAATAGGTCGATTGTTCAAGCCCTTATTACGACCAAATAGGTCGTTTGTTCAAGCGCTTAATACGACCTATAATCACGTTTGAAAGTTTACGACCTCTAGTGCTCCCGTTGATTGCAAACGTTATAGAGGGTCGTTTATTCACAAATAACCCTGACCATTGTAGAATAGTTTGGCCATTAAAATGCTTTTTGATTAGATTTCTAGCGAGAAGTGTATATTGTACTTTTAGAATCCACGTCCAGTGGATGTGTAGGATCTATAGTTTGATAGATATTACGAAGATCATTTGAGATTTCGCCAGGAGAACGTGTATATGCGGCAGCTTCCATGTAAAGTTAGCGTCAACCACCACGGGGTGAAAACAATGTTTCCGGTCTCGAAGTTTTCATAATAAAACCAATTATCAAATGATTTAACAATAATATCTGCAGTACTCATCCACTAAAAAACATCAGTTTATACTTGTTTATTACACAACATTAATTGGTTTAAATTGTGTGCAATGCTTTTGTGTTTTTCCCCTAGGTTTTTCACTTTCGATTCTGAGATACATTTATTTTTACAGAGGTTTTGATAGGCTAAAACATTGATTGTTCTCGCGCATTGCTCTCGGAACAGCGCCAACGTTTCCCCGCAGCGAGGCTCTGGTGTTATGCCGTGTTATGCATGCCCTCCAAAAGGAAATTATATAGTTTCCAAACCGTACTTTTCCGTACAGATCAATACATGTCTGGGAGGTTTTGCTTTCCGCGAGGTGCATCATGCACACACGGCATAACACCGCCCCCCCCCGTTGACAGTTCACGAGCGTGCTCTCTCGTGAACAGTACATGCTATGCGAAGCCGTGGAGGGCGGGAGTTTATAAACCAAAGAGTAACCGCCCTTACGGGACGCTGTAATAAGTAAAGCGCATGACAAGTGCATGTTTCAGGCTTATCAATTAACAACATTTATTAATTATATGTTTTAAATTTGATAACACCAATGTGTTTTGTATCCCCTAAACCTCCAGGGGTGTACACAGTTTAATACTGGCAACTTCTAATTGTGGGAAATACGAAAACGTCTTTTAAAACTACAATTCCCAGTAGAGACGTGCCATAGAACATGTTGCGAAACCATAGACTGTGTGAAACATACAATAGCCAGCATGTGTAGTTCTGGGGGGGGGGGGAGCTGGGCTGGAGCCGTTCGAGTCCAGTTTTGGATAGTCTGCCGTGGTTACATTCCATTTCAAAGAGCTGTTTGATGCTCGGCGTAGCCTTGTCGCACTGCCACTCCAACATCCAATCACAGAGCTGGAGGGCTAATCACGGGGTTTGTAAAGCAAGGCGGATGTTGTAGTCTCAAACGATAGGGGATTCTGGGTAGTGTAGTGTCTTCGGAAACTGTGTAGTGTCTAAACTTCGAAAAAACTATTTGTTTCTCCGAATCGAAGGTTAAAAACACAAAAGCATTGGACACAATTTAAACTATCAATATTGTGTAATTAACAAAGATAAACTGATGTTTTTTAGTGGATGAGTAATGTAGATATCACTGTGTAATCATTTGACACAGTGAGGGGAATACTTCCGGTTTTATTATGAAAACTTCGAGACCGGAAATACTGTTTTCACCCCGTGAGGGTTGACGCTAACTTTACATGGACGCAGCCGCATATACACGTTATCCTGGCGAGACCTCAAATCATCTTCGTAATATCTATCAAACTATAGATCCTACACATCCACTGGACGTAGATTATAAAAGTACAATATACACTTCTCGCTAGAAATCTAATCAAAAAGCATTTTAATGGCCAAACTATTGCACAATTTAGGATTTTCCAGAGAGGGTTATTTGTGAATAAAATAATCTCCGGAGCGTTTGCAATGAACGGGAGCATGTTGTTTCTTACACGACCACTAGAGGTGCTACACTTTAAAACGTGACTCTGGGTCGTAAAAAGCTGCTGAACAATCGACCTATATGGTCGTTTTTTGTAAGAGGACAGGCTGTCCAGTTCGGATAGGACCTCTACATTGGCAGATTTAGCACTTCAAAGGCTTCAGGGATTGGCCTGTATGTCAGCCTGAACACCTTTGATGGGTTTGATGAGTCAACTTTATTTGCACATGCAAAGCAACCTGTCTTTAAAATTCCCTTGCAGAATAACAGGGATGTGGAGTCCATGTATCAGTTGCGATGTGTGCTATATATTTCTTTATAACAAGGGGAAAAACACACTGCATTACTGAGAGTTATACTCACAGGTGTAACAAATAACATTTCAATCAATATTTGTTCTCATCTGATCCTGTGATATTTGAGACGGTATGGATCACACTCTGGATTATGGGTGCAACAGGTAGGCAGAATAAACAAATTAAACAATAACACATCATCCCTTGCTCAGTGATGTTGATACATTATAACTCGGCTGACTAGGGAGGTTAATGTCACAACACGTTTTATTAATTCAATCTGTGGGAGTGATCACATTATATAATCTCCCCTTCAGATATGTTCATAAATCTCTGCATATGTGTATACACATCTGAATTATGTTTTGCTAAACTCATGTAAAGGCTGTTTTATTAATCCTTACTTTAATTAATACGGAAAACAGGATTCTTCAGTTCCATCTCAGGTACACTGCTTGATTCTCTATGTTCTGCTACACTCCTGCCATGCTGCTAAAGTCTGGCCATCTGTCTCTAACTTAAGGTTCTTTTTCTGCAAAGGCTCACAGAATTTCCGCTGTCACAGGGGAGCAACCAAAACAATAATTAGATGGTGCAATGCAGTTGCACATGTTACATTACTGTTACCTAATGTTCTGACTACACAAAGAAGCATGTTTACCTACTACTTCACAACTTTTCATCTTAACGTATCGTCCACACGGTTCCGTCGCGTTGAAGCTTGCCATTAGGCGTGTCTGGCGTGCGACCAACAACCAATCACATTAATCTCCCGCCCGGACACACAAGCACGCAGTTTGATTGGCTGGCGCTTCCGTCGACGCTTGAAAAATTGAACTTTTCTCAACTTTCGAAGCGAGCAACGGAGGCAAAGCGACGGAACCACAATGCAGTTCAGCAAAGCTTAACGTCTCCCCATTCAAAGTGAATGGGAAGCGTCCCTAGGGACTAACCCTAACCCAGTTGAAGCATGCGATGGAACAGTGTGGACGATACGTAAGAGAGATAACCAGCAGCATTGCTTACAATCTAACCTCTTTTCCTTTAGAGCGTCAAAAGGCATGTGGGCCGGAAACTTTAAACTCAGATATTATTTTTGTGTTACCTTACATAACACAATTTATGTTGGCTTACGAGACAAGGCAGCACTACTGCAGTTTCTCCTGAAACTAGTCTAAAACTATTTCTTAAATCTGCTTGGTCAAACTATGTCACCATTACTTTTTGTGTATTGGGTTGGGGTTTGAGTTGTAAACAAAAGAAAGAGATAACCACACCCCCATGCTAGATACAGTATGAATACTCTCCACACACAGTTTCATTACCATTATTGCTAAATATTTGATCCTATAGGTTTGCACCACAACATTACTGCGCCTCAATAAATCTGCAAAACAAATAAACTACAGGTCTCAATTATTACATGGAAAATGCTTTTGCACACGTGTTATGTCAGAAAAAGCACTTTTTATATTTGTAATTGCACATTAATGCGAGACACCCCAGGTGAATAGGGTACTTTTTTTGTCACGGTTATCATGTCATGTCACAGTTCTGTCTTGGTTTGGGTGTTTTCGCTGTTCTCTATGTCATGTTTTCCTCCTGTCGTTAGTTTCCCTGGTGTGTCTCGTTAGCTGATTGTGTTCACCTGTGGCCCTTGTGTTTCTCCTCCCCTGCCCGGCTGTGTCTCGTCTTGTAATTATCCCTCCCTGTATTTAGTCTTGTCTCGTCCTGTGTTCAGTGTTGGTGCTTTCTGTCACGGTTGAGTGAAGGAAGCAGGACCCAAGCGCAGATAACTCTGATAAACCTTTATTTCAAGGCTAATGAAACTAATACAGACAAAAACAGAACACTCACCGGTGAATTCCGTCACCAACAAAAGAAGCACCAACACTGAACACAGGACGAGACAAGACTAAATACAGGGAGGGATAATTACAAGACGAGACACAGCCGGGCAGGGGAGGAGAAACACAAGGGCCACAGGTGAACACAATCAGCTAACGAGACACACCAGGGAAACTAACGACAGGAGGAAAACATGACATAGAGAACAGCGAAAACACCCAAACCAAGACAGAACTGTGACATGACATGATAACCGTGACATTTTTTTAACTTAAAGGTATCAGCTAGAAATTTCTCCAGTTAATTACTTACAATAAGGAAATTGGTTTTTGTATTACAAGTTTTCTGAAATAGCATGTTTAAATATGCAAATTATCCGTTATCTCATTAAATATGCACATATTTTAACACATTTCAGGAATCGAAATCTGAACTTTGGATAAAGGTTCAAAATTCTTGTTTCATTTTGTAGTCATATTAGTATCTAAGGCTTTTACAGAAGGGATTTTGGATATCTCTTTTTATCACTCCATAAATCAGAAAATACTGTCAACAGCCCTAAAATATCAATTTTCTATGAATGATATATGAACAAACCGTTCTGTAAAAGCCTTCATAATATTGATAGGAATATAACTGGAAGGTTTGGTGTATCTACGTGCTACTGAAGTTGAAATTTCGAACTCAGAGTAGGATGAAAAACTCATTTTGAGAAAACGACCTTTAAAGATTGCAGTGAGGCGCTAGCTAAACCCTCCTGTTCTTTGGATGATAGCGTGCGCATCGACGCACTCCGTGAAGGTATTTCATGTTCGGGGTCATTTGTTTTTTGTATATCTTGCTTCGTGCAAGAGACAATTGTTGTCGTCTTCTCTGTGAACGTTTTTTTCGCCGTTCTTTTGCCATTTTGAGATTTTAATTTCTAGCGGAAAGCTAACCAGGAAGTGTTTTAGCACACCACGTGACGCATCTGAACGAATCACGTTGTCAGAAATTTACACCAGCCAATGAGATTTAGTTTCTTGGTTTAAGACCCCTTTGTATTTTCACGATTGGTTGCTGATACAAAGGAAATGACCATATTTGGATCTGATGAGATTGTGCAGGAAAGACGGAGCTTTCCAACAATATCTCTGTCGACATGGTGCACACAGCGGTCGCGGTACATTATGTTACGTTAGAATGCTAACTTTTGGTGAATTTAGGAGAAATCTACAGAGATGCAAATAGACAAACTATAGTAAAATAAACACTTAAATGTGTATTTTGTACGTTTTCCTTCCAAAAGCCTGAAAGAAAACATGTTATATAATCAAAATCTCAAAATTGACCAGTACGCCTATTTAAAAAACGATGTTTTTGCCTGCCGTGTCTCGCCTTAACATGCAAGGCTGACAAACAGATGTTTACAATATATCTGTATAGCTTCTGCCTTTCAATAGCTATTCCTTTTTGTTTTATTGTTATTGGATGACTACACGGTTATTTTTAGTCCCAGGCTTAGCTATGTGCTTCTTTGGTTTTGTCACTAGTCTCAGCACATTTGATGTCTGCAAAGAGGGTATGGGAGCTACTGTCAGTCCAGTGATGTCAAAGCATTGGCAATACTCACTGCTCAGTGATTGTTGGGAGTGCAGAGAAGAACACTATCACCACCAACCTGCACAGCCTCACAACAATCATCCTGCGTGTCTCTGGTCCTCCTAAAATAGCCTATGATAATGAAGGTGCTGGAATGATGAACGTGAGTAATTGGATGATTTATGACGATTGACTCATTTAAGGGATTCAAAGGGATGATATATTGTTGTTTGTGGAAATAATAACACAAATTCCCATCATGCAGATGTGGAAATCATGGACTCCCAACAAATCTCTTAAATTGGAAGCAGTTAGTAAACTTGACTCTGGTGCTCATGGCAGGACAGTGGCAGCCATGATGATGATTTGCAGTAAGCTGTTCAGAGCCTTTTTTTGAGCTGATCCACACTGATTGGATATCCAGCCTGACCTAATCCAACCCCTTAACAGGAAATGGATTGTCCGTATTGAAGTCCACACTGAAAAAGAAAACCCCGGCATTAGGACTCATTGACAGCCGTGCCTGAGTCTTCTTCAAATCCCCCCAGTCATGCTTTGGAAACCATTTCTGCAGACATGCCTCAGATGTCTCAGCGTTTCCTTGGAAACAGTATTACACTGGCTGAACTGTCATGACCGGTTGCTTCTGAAGTCCATGGACAGCTCTCTCAAATGTTGGAAGTCTCAAGAATCATGACCTCCCGACCTCATAGAAACTGCTTAAAATGATGATATGAAGCTCAGCGCAAGTTCTTTCTGGAAGACTGGGTATATATTAGGGATGTAACGATACTAAAAACTCATGGTACGATAATATCGTGATAAAAAGTGCACGGTACGATATTTATCGCAATATTGAAAAATAAAGAAAAAAATGTGAATTTTTTAATTTTTTTTTTAATCTGATTTGTACAGCATTTTAGTAGGATAGTAGTATTTTAAAGTGTCAACAATATAATAATCAGACCCTGCAATAGAATAAATCAAGTTTCACTTTAGTTTTTCAAGTAACTCAACTCTAATACCTCATTCACACCAACAGTGTTTCAGGGCCGGTTCGGAGCTGGAGCTTGAAAAGCACCGGGTTTTCCTGTTCACACCGCAGCAGAGCAGCCTCTTAGCTCCGGAATCCGGTTCGTTTCAAGCACCAAAAAATTGTCCGGCCAGACCAAAAGCACCGCATACGTCACGCTTACGTCGAGGCGGGGACAGGGGCGGGATCAACTCCTGAACAACAACAAAAAGCCGGCGCTTTATCCAGTTTGTACACAACGATGGAGAAACTTAACAAGCAGCAGTGGTCCACTGAAGAGACCAGCTACCTACTGGGAATCTGGTCTTCTGAAGAGGTACAGAGGAAGCTGGAGCACAATCGGCCATTGTTGTTGTTGTCGGTGTCAGCTGTGAGGGGTTTCCGCGCGGTTTGGCTTTATGAAGCAGGCACGTAAACGGTTGCGTCATGACGCAAACAATGACGCAATGACGCAGCACCAGTCGGACTCTGGGCAGTGTGAAAAGAGCCAGAGCTAAACCGAAGAACCGGTTCTGAACCTGAAAAGCTCTAGCACGGAGCTTGAACCGGAGTTGCGTTGGTGTAAATGAGGTATAACTCACTAACTCACTCACTCAGCATCATCAAGGTTATCTTTTAGGAATATGAGCATGTCCACATTTCGAGGTAGAAGCTGGGATGTTTGGGCGTTTACAATATCCCCTGCTGTGGAAAAAACTCTCTTGCTTGGTACTGATGTTGCTGGGACAGAGAGATATGCTTTGGCCATG
This sequence comes from Harpagifer antarcticus, assembly GCA_902827135.1. NCBI lineage: Eukaryota > Metazoa > Chordata > Actinopteri > Perciformes > Harpagiferidae > Harpagifer > Harpagifer antarcticus. Next base: position 886,416 of record CADEHL010000266.1, read on the forward strand.
GGTAACAGCAGTGGGTAAAACTGTGCATTGTCTCTCCACCACTTCAAAAACAATACAGTTTTTGCCAAGAAGGTGAGGCTTATTGACAGAGATATAAATATACTGTTGGTACTTTTCAATGTCTCTAGGTATGTACATGGGCTGTAGCGATACACTAATCTCACGATACGATACGATACACGATATTCAGCTCACAATACGATATATATCACGATATTCAGCCAACGATACGATTCGATACGATTCGATATAATTCGATACACTTATATCATTTTCTGAAAGATTTTAAAGGGAGAGTGGGATTTTGGTGACATCCTGTGAGTGTTCCATTGACTTGGATTGAATTAATTCAACTGAAAACTGAAAGCATCAATTATACAATATATGGCTCTGACAGAGAGTCTACAACTTGCAAATGCTGGACAAAATGAATCAAAAGATGTTGTGAGAAAATTAGTTTCATTTATTGAAATAGTGCAAACTGTAGCTTACAAGCCTTTGCAACGTAAGTACATAAAGTGCAGTATCACAATGGACAATGGACAATTAAAAGGTGCAGCAGGTGGCGGGGATTTGAATGGGACTTGTTAGAAATTAAAATCAATGTTTTGATGGCATAAAGTACCTTAAACATACCGTCAGTTTAAATGCTGTTTTATCCTGAAAAACCAGAAGTTCTTGTGCACAACCAGTTGTTAAGCTTTTATTCTGAAAATCCTTCATCTCCGGTTAGTATTTAGCATGTGGCTAATATACCATTTACTATAGAGGTGAATTTAGTAGCGATATGACACGGAGTGTTACTCACCGAAACCTACTGATTTCAACACTACAACTATAGACGTCGAGATATTATTATTGCTGAATATTAAATGAAGGTACAGTTTATTTGAATACATTTGTTTACAGACATTGGTAGCATGAGACAACATCCGGAACTACCGGAAATGATACCAGCCGTGAGGTATTTTTGGAGTATTGATTACAGCGTTTAAAATGTATTAAATGAAAAGTCATGAAAGAGATAAGGAGGAGAAAAGGCGTGTTTAGTTATATATTTAATGTACAATGTCTGAATCCTCTGTAATGCGCAACAACGAACATTGGAGACGTGGAGGGCCGGCCCCCAGCAGCGCCAACCGGCCCACAGGGAGGAAGGAGCCAGCAGAGGAAATTTAACAGCTGGAAAGCTGGAGCTCGCTCTCTTCCCTTCGCTCACGAGAGCCAGAACACAGCGGTTTTTCTGACTGAACCATCTTCTGCTTGTAACATTACCGCGCTTTTTATTAATTAAAGTATACATTTGAACCTTCTCAGAGACTCAATTAGTCTCCTTTTTAAAGCTTCTCTACTGGACGCGAGAATAACGAACACAGTTATCTGACTTAATGTATCGATACCCGTGGCTGAAATATCAAAATTTTGAAAATTTCTCGGAAAACTAAATATCGATATATATCGCAGGATCGATTAAATTGCACAGCCCTATGTACATGTAGCCCTGTAAATACAATGTTCTTGATTGTTATCTGTTGTTTTATGTTCATGTTGTAACCTACTTGCTGGCATGTTGGACAGGTCTCCCTTGAAAAAGAGATTGATGATCTCAATGGGACCATCTGGTTGAATAAAGTTTAAAAAAAAAAAAATTATAAAAAAAAAAAAGAAGACATTTATTTACCGTGATATCGCGATATTCAATATATCGTTACATCCCTATATACATTCACTCCGCAGCTGCATATAATCAGTTCATCACGGGCGTCTCTTTAACCTATTACATTCACCTCATTCTCCAGCAGCCAATCACTGTGCTGCAGCCAAACTTTAAAATGGTTCTCCTCTCTCCTGCAGTCAGCTGTGATTTCAGGTTGTCATGCTGCCGCCCGCCTCCTCCCCATCCACCTCCTTTCGTCATATCCAGAGCCAGGAAAGCTAATCCAAAGACCTCATCACACCTCTTCATCCCATCTCCTCATCAAATCCAGATCTTCAGCATCATCACCAGTGTCTAGACCCCGGGGGGTTCCCTATATGCTCACGGCTGCATTTCCCCCTTTAGATATACGATTTCAGGATCGGGGTCTAATCGCCAAAGATCAGCCCTTGCAAAAACAGGGCTGGAAAAGAGCAAATGGAGCGAAATGAGGCATGGCTAAAATGCATGATCTGTTTGTGTCTGGAGGCCAGGGCCGTTTCTAGCTTTTTGGGGGCCCTATGCAAGATGCTGTTTGGGGGCCCTAGTTTTGACAGTTTTTTAACTACAATGGGGGGGGGGGGGGGGGGGATTCCGAAGTCTTTAAGATGATCTGTGGAGATGCATCAATCTGTTACACTTTAATAGGAAAACAGGCTAATTTCACGAAAAACCAAGCAATTGAAAATTAGGAAAATGATATTAAAAAGGTAAACAATAAGGCTCCTCTATGTCAATAAATGCAAGAGATGCAGCATTTTCTCAACAATGTTTAATTTACATTTTTCATCTTCCTCAGACGTCACTCATTAGCTGTTGGGCTGACAGCCGACTTTATTACCCCAAAAACCCAAGCCACAGCTTTGCTATCATTGCAGTTTAGTCATGTTTATATCCTACATTGGATTTGTAAGCATATAATGCTTCACCGAACACACAGTGGCGACTGGTCATTAGGGGCAGAGCAGGTGGGGCAGAGCCCCCACCTGGTAAGACCGCAATTTTATTGAAAATGGGATCTTACTAAGAGAGAACAATTCAATATTTAAATGATAAAATTACATTTTTTGGGAATCCTTTTGTTGAACTGTCTGTTTAAAATTAATCGAAGCATCAGACAAAAAAAGCTTTTGAAAATAATATTATATTTTGATTTAGGTCAAAATATAATATTTGTAAACCTGAAGAGTCAGTGCCAGTGCCTCACCAGCCATGAACCTCTCTGCAGAAGCTTATAGACATTTACGTTTTTTGTGCCCCACCACTTTTTGTACATATAAAAACGCCACTGCGAACACAGGAGGGGGGCTTGACTGTCTACAAATAAAGACGGCTCATTTTAGTTCTCCCCAAATATATTGAGGCTGAACCTGAACTTTGAGTTCTCTGCTCCCATCATAATCTTGGCGATCTTGTTAAAATTGTGAATGCAGAATTAAAAATACTATGTAACTGGTTTGCAGTGAATAAATTATCCCTTAATGTGGCCAAAACAAATTACATTATTCAATACAAAGTCTGAGAGTAGAAATGACTGCATTATACGGATTTGCAATACAGAGATAGAAAAAGTTGGTGCATGTACATTTTTAGGACTGCTTGTTGACGAAAAACTCAATTGGAAGCACCATAATCAATTATGTACAGACTAAACTGTCAAAAACAATAGGTATTTTGAATCATACTAAGAACATTCTTGAAGAAAAGATACTCTTTATAACAGTCTATTTCTCCCTTACCTTTATTACTGCTCCGAAATATGGGGAAACACGTACTCAACAAATCTACAAAAAATAATAACATCCCAAATAAAAGTATTACGAATAGCCTGTGGTGTTGGTAAATATGAACACACAACTCCCATATTTAAAAAAACTCAATCTATTAAAATGTGTTGACATAGTACAGCTTAAAACAGTACTGATTATGCACAACATTTTCCATAACAAAATGCCTAATAACATTCAAAAGCAGTTCCAAACCACAGCGTGAACATATGAATGTAAAAAAAGTCACTTGAAAATAAGTGTTCACAATGTTTATATGCAATTATGCATATATTATTATTATTATTATTCATTTGCCAAGTACCTATGTATATATTTATATATAGTATTTTAATTTCCAAAAAAAGATAGTTGAAACTGCTACTGACATGTGCAGAAAATGACCCTATATCTAGTTTTCGTATATATATATATATAAAATATATATGCATTTATTGTTTTCCTGCCCTAACTTTTATTGCATTTTTTCTCCTGTTTTCTTTGTACTCCTTCATTTCTATACGTTGTTGACGCAATAATGCCGCTGTATTAGGATCATGCACGGGAGGGCTACTTTCCACAAGCTATGCTTCAGCCCTCCCGCTTCTACTAATTGTGTTCATCTTTGTGTGTATGAATTAAACTTTTTTTGTTTTTTGGATGAATAAAAAATATATATACTTTCAGCTTGGGGGCCCCCTAGTGGCCGCCGGGGGCCCTATGCCCCCGCAAAGTCCGCATATAGGAAGAAACGGCCCTGCTGGAGGCATATAGAGAGCTGCTTGCTACCGGATGACCTCGATCCCTGCTAACTGCAGTGAACAGCTTTAGTTTTAAGTGAAGACAACAATGAAGAGAGAGAGAGATTATGCAATATGGAAATTATTTTAAAAACAAACTCAAAACCATACGAAATAGTCCATACTTACATTATTCAAGTGCTCATTTTCTGATTTGCTATCACTACCGTAACAGTTTGTTAATTTTAATAAACTAAAACTAATTGTTTCAAATTAGGAAAGGATTGAGGTCATGCTTAGAAAAAAACAATGTGCACTGTCTTGATGGTGTGTTGACCCAAACTGTGTCACCTACTTTCTGCTTTTGGTCTTGATAGAAAAGTGCAGAGCTTCAAGAACACTTTGTTCTTAGAGGCCTCAAAACAAATGACAACGTATCAGAGCTGAGCACAGTGAGAGAAAAGACAATCCTTTTCAAATTAATAAGAAATCTTACGATATGCTCTCCTGTGATACGATGGATCTTATCCGCCGCCGTCCTTTCTTTCATCTTAAGCCGCTCATTCATATTCTACTTTCTGGAGAAGCTCAGTTTCAAGGAACAATGATGAAGAGCCGTTTTGATAGAAATGGAGAGCGATTTCCCTAAACAGAGGAAAGAAAATGCTTTGTGAAAAGGTGTCCTTCCCATTTTTGTGCAAGTAATATGTATGGATGTGTGGTTATTTCACATCCATTGATCAAACGGCTGGCCAGCCACTGCAAACGTGGTAATATCTGCTTATCCTGCCTATCATTCAGGGGCTGTTAGTGAGCAGGAGATGCAAGGCTTATCTAACCTCCAAAATACATGACAGACAGCAGCCTAGCCAAGGCTGGCTGCTGCAGAACTGTCAAGCCGATAAAAGGTTCTGCACCAAATTAATTTCCATCGCACCACCTCACCCTTCCCTCTCAACTCCCTTTTCACTTTTCTTTTATCAGAGTCTGCAGGTGTTTCCAGATCTTTCTTATATTTGGATGGTTGTTGGCTTTTATCCATCTCATAATCTTAACTTCATCTATCTTTCAAACTTATTTTATTATTAATGCATAAGCAAAACTCGTCTGGTTTAACCTAAGTCTTCAAACTAGTTTGTCAATGTCTGTTTCAACCCCTCTGCAACACTCCTTGTCTCTTTAAATTCCTAATCGATTGAGCGATGTCGGGTGGTGGATCAGGGAGGTGCTGTTTGTGTTGATGCACCATTAACTCAGCAGAGGCAAGATTTTTACCGCTGCACAGGTGGCAATTCACAATTTCATTCAGTCACAGAAACATCTGTTTTCCTTTTCTTTTTATCAAATAACAAAGACTTTGCTTTGATCAATCCTCCAGACACAACGGCTACTTTTTTTAAAATAATAAGCTCTAACAAGCTACATCGCTACCACAAAACCGAAGAAATTGTTAACTGCTGGCTTTTGAATTAAGTCAAGCAGTAAGCATCAAATGGCCAGATATTGGCAATTAGTTGTCCAGAAATATAACTCTAAATTATTTCTAATGTTCTGTGTCTGCAGGTTGTGTTACTTGGCAATTATTTGAATATTCACTATAACTTTTCAAGATAATCATGTACTTCTTCGAAAAGAGTACAGTCACAACTGTAAAAGGTTACTTGTACTGTATAATCACAACATGTAGGTATTTTGGTATTTTGACGGTATTGTTGATCTCATGCAAAGAAAACGTGTGCCAGGTTTAGCCTCGGGCTTGTTCTAACTTTATGCAAACACATAGGGCTTTGAATACAAAGCAAAATCGCATACCCAAATGAACACTGTCACATTTGATATCAATACTTGCCCAAACAGGTAATGTAACAGAATGCTACAGTTGGATCAGTCTATCTGTATAGAAATATATCTACAGCTTGTATTCACCATGAAAATTATATTTAACTGGTTAGCTAGCGTTCACACTAGTGGCAAGCAGCTCTCTATATGCCTCCAGACACAACAGTTTCCAAAGCTGATTATGGACAAATGTGATGCCTTAATACGATACAGTTTTGTTATATCAATGCAAAAGTGATTCCTATTCTCACATATAACTGCAGGTCAACACAGTGGCAATGATGTGTAATAATGCTTACGGTATGTCTTGATAAGCAACACTTGTCTGGTTTAACCTAAGTCCTCAAACTCTCAATGTCTGTTTCAACCCCTCTGCAACACTCCTTGTCTCTTCAAATTCCTAATCGATTGAGCGATGTCGGGTGGTGGATCAGGGAGGTGCTGTTTGTGTTGATGCACCATTAACTCAGCAGAGGCAAGATTTTTACCGCTGCACAGGTGGCAATTCACAATTGCATTCAGTCACAGAAACATCTGTTTTCCTTTTCTTTTTATCAAATAACAAAGACTGGAAACCTTTCAAGGTGATGAATATGCACCCATTGTAAGTGTGAACATTGTAGCCACTTCATGGATAAAAACAGCCTTTTGACAGCCAAGGCTGTTGAAAATTAAACTGGAGATGCAGAAATAATTGTGGTTATTTTATTCAAGCTTACCTTGATGGGTGAATGTGACTGCACACCGAAGGCCAATTTTAGATTCAATCATCACTTCTTCACACCCAAACAATAAAATAGGATGCTTGTCAGTGCCTTCCAAAAACAACCCATATTTCTGATCTGTCCTATGTTTCGGGTCTGGTTAGGAAACTAATGTATATGCAACTTGTATTAAAGCTGTACTAATCAGTCCATCTTTAAGGGATCAAATGACTATGACTCGTGTGCAAAGAAACACTTGTTACAACAAACAACCAAGGCTCACCCAATGTTAGTCCTAAAAAGCGTTGTACTGTTTTTTTCTCTGCCTGTTTGCTTTGATCAATCCTCCAGACACAACGGCTACTTTTTTTAAATTAATAAGCTCTAACAAGCTACATCGCTACCACAAAACAGAAGAAATTGTTAACTGCTGGCTTTTGAATTAAGTCAAGCAGTAAGCATCAAATGGCCAGATATTGGCAATTAGTTGTCCAGAAATATAACTCTAAATTATTTCTAATGTTCTGTGTCTGCAGGTTGTGTTACTTGGCAATTATTTGAATATTCACTATAACTTTTCAAGATAATCATTTACCTCTTCGAAAAGAGTAAAGTCACAACTGTAAAAGGTTACTTGTACTGTATAATCACAACATGTAGGTCTTTTGGTATTTTGACGGTATTGTTGATCTCATGCAAAGATAACGTGTGCCAGGTTTAGCCTCGGGCTTGTTCTAACTTTATGCAAACACATAGGGCTTTGAATACAAAGCAAAATCAGCATACCCAAATGAACAATGTCACATTTGATATCAATACTTGCCCAAACAGGTAACGTAACAGAATGCTACAGTTGGATCAGTCTATCTATATATAAATATATCTACAGCTTATATTCACCATGAAAATTATATTTAACTGGTTAGCTAGCGTTCACACTAGCTTAATTCTAACAGCCCACTCCCAACACACATTTTAAATGTAGTTCATTGTAACCTTATGTTGTGTTCTGGTCTCCCGTGACCCCTTTGAAGTTATAATTATATAATATCTACCATCTAGTTTTTTTTATCGGAACGAGGCTTCATGATATCCTCCACAACACTACAAAACTGATTTTTACAATTTGAGCCAAGTTTTAAGGTCTCAAAAAAAAAAGTGTATAAATTGGTATCCGGGTCTGGGGAGACCCGGCTGGCACAATCAAGATTCATCTTTGACTTTAGACACCCCACCCCCTTCTTCCACTGTAACAATAATTGTAAGTCTATTAAGTCTATTATAATCAGATAACGTAATGATCCACTGTCTTCACTATAGGGAATATAATGAGTGAATTGAATCACATGTTTTACTTAAATATGTGGTGTAATGTGTTTTGGGGCCATACAATAAAACTACAACAGGATTGTACGGTTATGAATGCATAATAAGTTAGTTATGATGTAGTTAAAACAATATTGGATGATAGTCATTATTTTGGAGGGTTTTGGACTGAGATAAATCATGAGTCAAAATTGACCCGCCAACACCATGAACGGTAACAGCTTTCAAACACAACTCAAGGGTTAAGACAAGACAAACTATTGTGTATGTTGATGCACACATTCATCTTCACCAGTAATATATTTACATTTCTTTAAAAAATTGTTTAATGCTGATTACTAAATGTTAACATGAAAACACTGTATGAAGCTTAAGTAATGTAAATAATATATTTTAGTGGAGACTATTTTTTGCTATAGTCAAATGTGTATTTTCACCTACATGCTTGTTATTTGCTAACAGTTATTGCATGTGACCTATTTGCATGAAGTCAGATGACAATGACTTCCCATAAGATATATGACACACGATCAGCTGTACCAAAAATTGAAATCAGAGAGCACACAAAGATGGACCTAAATCTACTGCTGATCATGGCTGCTGCGGGCAAGTGTTTTTTGTATTTGGATATCTTTTTATTAAATAAAATGTCAGATTCTTGTTAGAAGAACGATAAATTGCATTGCAGGCTGTACATTTGTCATAATCTCTTAAAAATGACTTTATGAAGTGCAGTTAAAAGTTAAATATTTTTACATTATAAATGTATAATGATGACACGCCCTATTAAATTAACATTTTGTTTTTTCAAGTGAAGTCATAGCCTTTATAAATGTATATCTGTGTCTCTACAGGGCTGTGCACTGTCTCTTCACACACAGTACATCATCGCCAGTACCATTTCGTTAATGAAGCAAAGAACATGAGTGAAGCACAGATATACTGCAGAGAGAAATACACAGACCTGGCCACTGTAGACAGCGTGGAGGATTTGACGCTCCTGAACAAAATGGCAGGCAAATACAATCAAGTGAGTCCCTTTTCTCTCTCTTTAACTTCAAACCAGGTAGTTATAATAGTAAAGGATTGAACATTTTTAAATCTGACCCTGCATAAATTAATAATAACTTAACTGTAGTGCGAAATATCCCTTTTACATATAGTGTAAAAGTATGAAAAGTTTTTAGCATAAAACTCCCCTGTTGTGTTTCACCAGACAGTGTTTTACGTTCAAGCTGCAATGGAGTGACGGTAACAAATGGAGGACATTTTGTATTAGAAAGACTGTAAGTCAGGAGAATATCCACGTATAGCTTAAGCCTCATGTGTAGCTAATGCTATAATTAATGTGTGTATATATTTAATATTGTGTTATACACAGAACAAGCACCAGAAAGTGAGGACCCTTCATCATTGCTGAATGCCTTATAAGGGGATCTCTTACAGTCCAGTATTAACAGGAGAAATTATAGCATAAAAAGCAAAAATAAATCAATGATCAATTTCCTGTAATAAGAAAACCAAAACCAGGGAATGTGAACAATGGTTGTATTGTCTGGTAAATCTGCACTCCTTAATAAAGATATTAAAACAAAAATAAATCAATGATAATATTGGTATCGGAATAAAGCCTTGAAACAGTTTACAGTTTTTTTTTACAGGACTTGCGCTAGAGTCGTAGAGGATAAGATAAGTAGTATCGAGGCTGTAAATGAAAAAGTTGTACGTGTTGCAAGGCTGATCTCATAAAGCCCCAAAAAGTATAGTTTAATAAATACATTTCCTTGAGCAGCTTTAAAAGCTACATCAGGGTGTTATTATTTATAACACAATGAATATTGCTTTCAGTCCGCCTGGATAGGGCTTTACGTTGACTGGGACAGCTGGAGGTGGTTACTGCCAGACACAACCTTCTACAAACCGGGAGAGACAGAGTTCAGAAATTGGAACACTGGAAATCCACTCCCTGATGTAGAGAAAACATGCACATTCATGTCGAAATATGAAGGAGGATGGCATAATGATGTGTGTCCAAGGCTCCTTAAGGCAGCCTGCGTTGATGTCAAAGGTAAGAATATTAATTTAGGATGAATATTATACATTTAGAAATTGGATGAAAAGCTTCTGAAATATAAAGATATTCATGTAAAGAAACTGTTCAAAAATACTCTATGTTTTTTATGATTTTATTACATTACATATTTTATAGATTTTTTTTATTTATTGATGTCATTCCTAATATCTCGGGGGATTTAAATGATATATTTTGTATTGTAAAGACATCAATATCACCACAGGTATTCATGGCAGGCATTCTTCTCTCTGATCCATTTTCAGGGCCGAATGCGACATTTGACGTCTCTCTCGACGCCATGAACTGGACTGATGCCCAGCGCTACTGCAGAGCAAAACAAACAGACCTGGCCATTCTGAGAAACTTGGAAGAGAACCAGCAGATACTGGGAATGATATTGCGAGTTGAACATGCCTGGATAGGCTTTTACAGAGAATCTTGGAAGTGGTCAGATGGAAGTAACTCCTCCTTAAGGTACTGGGCAGAAGCTGAACCTACAGGTCCTGAGACGTGTGTTGCTGCAGATTTCCATAACTCTGGAAAATGGGAAGACTTTGACTGTGGGTTGAAGAAACCGTTCATTTGCTACAGTGAGTAAAATTCCCACCTACGATAAAGCAAGTGATGATATTGAATCTACTACAAAAGAAGCCACCATAAATGTTGTGACTGATGAAGTTTGTTTGTGTTTTTAGAACATGTTGTGCCTGTTACAATGCATGTGATTAAATTGAGGTTTGAGACATCAAACTCTGATGTGGATCCGAACGACCCCGCTTTCCAGGAGGAGATGTTGGTGAAGGTAAATCATGTTTTCCACAACCAGATTACTTTTTAAGAAAGCATGCAATAGGGGGAACTCAGATTACATGAGAGCAATCAACAGAATGGTTAAGACACACATGAAGAGCTATTCAAGAATTATGAATTCAATGTGTATACATATATGTAAACATATTTTGTATATGCATTTTTTAACCCTCAGGATTGTGGGAAACAGTATTTCAATCTCTCTGTTTGTATACACAAACTGAAAGATTGACAATAAAGTTGACTTTTTGACTTCATTTAAATGAAATTGAACTGGATGAACATGAATGCATTTCTATATACATTATTCATTCAATATCACAATTGAAAGGGCCCAAGCATTTTGTAAGCAGTGCAAATATAAGTACTTCGCAGAAACTTAGCCACCTGCCACCAAATGCATCAGGAAAATGTACAAATACTATTTAGCAACCTGAGGTAAGACTTCAAAAACTACCATTCAGATGAGTGAACTATAGATAAGTAATCTATTTGTATTTGAATGATAATGATGAAGAGTTTTGTATCTCAGATGAAGAAGAAGCTAAGGGACAAGGGATTGGATGACAACATCCAACTGGCCTGGAGGAAGCAGCCGGATGGACAAGTCTTCCAGAAGGAGGAGAATGAGAGGGATGAGCTTTAGGGTTGAATTGTTGTGTTGGCTTTTATCAAGGAAAAGTGTATTTCTTTCCTCAAAGTCCTCATGTAACAGAACAAAAATATAAACGCAACACTTTTGTTTTTGCTCCCATTTTTCATGAGATGAACTCAAAGATCTAAAACATTTTTTATTTACACAAAATAACCATTTCTCTCAAATATTGTTCACAAATCTGAAACAATCTGTGATAGTGAGCACTTCTCCTTTGCCGAGATAATCCATGCCTTAGGCTGGCCACAATAAAGGCCACTCTGAAACGTGCATTTTTGCTTTATTGGGGGGGTCTGGGGGGGGGGTCCGAAAACCAGTCAGTATCTGGTGTGAGGGGTAGGGTTAGGGTTAGGGTAATGTTGTGAATCGTGGCCTGTGTTCGTCGTCCATAACATACGCCTGGCCATACCATAACCCCACCACCACCATCGGCCACTCGATTCACAACATTACCCTAACCCTACCCCTACCCCTACCCCTCACACCAGATACCTGACTGCTTTTCGGACCCCCCCAGACCCCCCCAATAAAGCAAAAATGCACGTTTCAGAGTGGCCTTTATTGTGGCCAGCCTAAGGCACACCTGTGCAATAATCATGCTGTCTAATCAGCATCTTGATATGCCACACCTGTGAGGTGGGATGGATTATCTCGGAAAAGGAGAAGTGCTCACTATCACAGATTTTTTCAGATTTGTGAACAATATTTGAGAGAAATGGTTATTTTGTGTATATAGAAAATGTTTCAGATCTTTGAGTTCATCTCATGAAAAATGGGAGCAAAAACAAAACTGTTGCATTTATATTTTTGTTCAGTGTATTAGTATCAAAATATGTTAAACTGTCATGCAGTTATATATGGTCTTGAAGTTAATATGTGTGGGGGTTTTATTGTTGAATGTATCTGCTTGGCCTGCGGAAATTAATAACAGGCCTTTTTTGCTATTTTGCGACTTCTTATTTGTTTATTTAAGATACAATTGTAAGGAATTGTAAAATAATATAAGATTTGATTGAAGGGAACTCCAGTGAGATCCTGTTACCAATAGAAATGATGACCTCTAATGCATCTTTAAAAACATTTTCATAAAAAAATGTTGCACATGTAGATTGATTGATGTATCTGTTAAAATAAAACACTGATATATACTTGAGTATTTCATTGTTGTGCTACTTTGTAGTTATATACTCTACTTCATTTCAGAGGTAAATTGTGTACTTTTATTCCACTACAATTATTTAATACCTTTAGTTACTAAAATAATATGGATCAACACTTAAGTAAGACTTTAGGTACACCTGGAGTAAAGTTCACAAGCTATACTGCAGCATACAACATAATTAACCTTTACAAACTTTGATAACACTTTAGTGCATCACTAACCAAAACTTGTCATTTATATAATACAGAAATGGGCCATTCTGCATTATGAGTACTTTTACTTTTGGTACTTTAATTATACTTTGATGCCAATATATTTTGATGCCAATACTTTTTTCTACTTTTACTTGAGTAACATTTTGATTGCAGGACTTGTAACAGAGTATTCCTATTTTCTGGTACTTCTACTTTTACTTAAATTCAATATATTTTACTTAAGTACAAAGGTGGCAGTACTTCTTCCACCTTCCGCATTTTCAACCTTCCCATGTTGATAAGTCACCACCGGCATCTCCCCAAGCTCCTCCAATCAGTATGTTGTTTTGTCTGAACACTTTGGTTTGTAGTGTTCGCTGTAAGATAGCGGTTTTCTACCAATCGGAAGGTCTGTGATTTGATTCCTAGCCCATGCAGTCAACATGTTAATGTATCCTTGGGCACGGTACTAAACCCTAAGATGGCATGGCCAACAGTGTGTATGCATGTTAGTCTCCCTGAGGAAGTGGCCCCTCTGCCTCTGTATGAATGTGTATGACTTGCACTGTATATGTAAAAGTGCTTTGAGGGGGTCGTAAAGACTGTAAAAGTGCTATATAAATGCAGTCCATTTCCCATTTGTGTGCAATGAACAGTGGAGCCTCTAGGGGCTGTGAGCAGACATTTAGATGTTTCTGTCTTGTTATGTTTCCCTTTAGTGTAAATAGCATCATGAGCTGATAATATATCCATGCCTCCCTCCTGTGCTAACCACTATAGCGGTGTAGCGGGGGGATGGTGAAGAGCAACAGGAAACCAGAGCAAACCATTAATTCATCTTTTCCGATTTGAATACCCCTCCTGAAACAGAGAAGCACTAAGCTGGGCCAACTGGGATTTGGGAGAAGCATTTACAAGGGAGAGGAGGTGGGAGGCGTCAGGAGAGGGGAAGTGGGGGAAGAAGAGAATTGTTAATTTCCCATGGAGCCGTGGAAGAGACTATCAGGTTTTGAGGAGTGTGCACTGAGAGACATTTTATCACCTTTCATGTGTTTGTCTTCTCTAAACAGTGTGTTCTTATCAAACTTCACCACTTCCTCTACATCAGGAAACGAAAAATCGTTTGTTTGCATTTTGATGAGCTGCATTATAAAGCATAGCAAATCCATTTACACTGGCGCTGTGCTTAAAACAACTTAGCAGAACAGCAACTCCTTTGTGTTTGTTTAACTCTTCTCTTTATGTCTGTCTCTTTTTCTTTCCATTGTTAATTTGTATGTGCTCTTGCTGTCAGTGTGTCTTTGTGTGTGCGTGTGAAGCACCACGTGAATAGTGATGCCATGGAGTTAGGGAAACAAGATGTGGGCGAGTGTCATCCCGGATTACCCCCTACCATACTCATCACTCTGGCACCCACACAGCACACACTTCTGATGTAATGTAAATAGTCATACGGCCTAAGGAAGAAAACCATACTCATCGACATCATTATCATAATTTTTATGATCGTAATCTTCCCACCTCAGTGCTTTTTTGTTGACTTTAGGTCTCTTAGGCAGAACGTAATAACTCAACAGAGGAAATTCGGTTGTGTTGACTGGAAAGAAAGCCACTCAAATGTAATATTACTTTTATGTGATATTAAACTTCTCTGTGATGCGTCCTTGGAAAGCATTCCATACTAATATACAATACACAATGCAATAATGCTCAAGCAACTCACTTTCATTGTAGTTCCACTGCTGAATGTAATGAAATAAACTTCACAGAAAGGAAGAAAATACAAGATAAAAAAGCATGTTTTGCTTGATGGTGGAGATCTCTCAAATGTGTGATAAAGTATGCATTGAATACATGTATTAAATAATAATTGAAAGGTGGTTTAATGTCTTTAAATCATTCCCTCTTCCGCCATCTATCATGTTAAATGTGTATGCATGTCATTTTTACATTTATATGTGCTTCCTAATAAGCATCTTTTTTATTAACGGATGGATTTTTGCACTCCTGGGACAACCTGCAGGTCTACTTAAAAGCACTATCAGCAACAACATGGACCGTTGGGATGTTTGATATGAAAAACATTCGCAACATCATTGGCATCCCTTTCCTCTACTGGTATGCTGTCAACTGTATGTGGCTTGACACGGGGGATCAGAGCATGTACTCTTCCTGCACCTCCTCCATAAGTGGGGGTGAGGGAGTAGGTGAGTGATGCTCAACATCAAAGCAAAAGCTAACTTTAGTATCGTGACCAAATATCCTGCGTCATGAACGAACATCCGACCACAGCAGGGGGCTAATGATCTGAAACGTATTTTTTATAAATGGCACACGCCCATTGGCATCTGGTGATGTTTTCTAATGGAGGGGAAAACTTAGAATATTATATGTGTAACTGCCTCGGGGTCTGGAGCTCCAAACTTAATTTTAAATACATTTCTAGTATGTTTTTACCACCTTGCCTCTTGGAATACTCAATAAAAGGCCAACTGCACAAGTCTTTATAAATAAAATGTCAAAAGCATACTTTGCACTTTATGAAGCCAACTCTTTGATTTGGCTTATTTGCAAACTTTGCAAACAACGTTTCTCTGTAGTCAGTTTAGTTTATTTATTTATAGTGGCGCGGACAGTCCCCATCGATGAACTGTCATAGAAAACAGTAAATGGAGGAGCTTTAGCCGACATGGCTGATTTCCAGCTGTTGTCCCCGGCCAGATGGTAATAGACTCCCTTAAAATCACATCATATCAACAGCGTTACTTGTGAGCAGTGAGCAAAGCATGTTTATCCAACGTACTCCAGCTAGTGTTTCCGAAGTCCTATTTGAGTTTTACAGTTACGCTAAATGGCATGTATCTCATCTTTGTAAACAGCACGTCTCCTGTGGGGATTGACAACAAAGCATGCAAACAATCAGTGACAGGTTGAACTGGACTAGCTCAAAAGATGATAAAAACAATGTTTAATTTTTTTTTTTTTTTTTTTTAGTTGCTTCAACATATTCACCCGATTGCAAGGACTGCATGAAGATACGTTCATTTAAAAAAATACAAACGTAAAAGTGGAGTTGCTCTATAACTGTGCTCTCTCTCATTGAATAATGGGAATGCATTTACTCCATTACAGGTGCCTATAAAACAATCACAAGAAAACGTAAATGCGAAGATGCAGGTGTGCACATGCATATGCGCACCGATATTATGTGCATAGAATGGATGCCATTAGTAAAGGGTGATAACAGATTTTAGCCCACAGAGAAAAAAACACAATTTGTCTACATAAATAGCAGGGGTATTTGTTGTTCATCGTTATACATGGTTTAAGAAAAGGTTAGTAAAAAATGCATTAGTATTAATTGCCCTTCTAAGGAGTTGAAGCCACTGTAACTGCTGTCGTCTTTGTTTAATTCCAGTGTGTCCCTTTCAGCAGTATGCTCTATACGGCGACCTCTAATAAGTGATGTCATCAGCCGCCACTGCTACAGATAGGAGGACGCTCCTCTGGGACAGCCCTTTCTCGTCATTTGCAGTTAGAGAGGAACAAGGAATGTCCTCTCCCAGGGCCCTGGTTACCCAGCTTCCTTTGCATTTGCAGAACTAACCAGGCCCATGAGCAATGTAGCTTCTCTCTGTCTCTGTGTGTATGCATGTCTCTCTCTTGCTCTCTCGCATATACACACACACATCGTCACAAACATGGGTATGTAAACCCAATACATGAATATCTGTGTATCTTCTCACATAAACATCCACTTCCCTGGTGCATGCTTACCCACACACACAAAACATTTACATGCACATGTGCAAATGTAAGTCTCTACATGCCCCCGCTTACCACACACAGACAATCTCCCACTCGCATCCAACCCAAATTGACAATTTGTGTGCTCCAGCAGACAGCTTTTGTGCTTAGAAATAAAGCGAACCCCCAGCTGTCACCCACACATGCAAACAAAACACACTCAGTGTGATTTTCTAAAAGTTCAACAGAAGGGGGCAGCAGGCAGACAAATACAGTTTTTACAAAAGTGTTTGGGTAGAAATGTGCAGACTGCTATCATTTGGGCCAAGGAAAGGCAACTTACTGTGTTTCGGCAGTCCTTGCTTGGTAACATGTGAATTGTATGTGTGCAGCAGATATGTTACATTATGTGACCTCAGTGAAGAGGGTCACAATCTGTTCATGCATCCATCATGTCTATAAATGCATTCACACTCAGAGGGGACAAAAACAATAAACAACAGAACATATGGTAATGCGTATTTACAAAGGCATCAACAAGTCTGGGGAATTGGTCTATTGTTCTCTCACAAGTGAATTCATTATTGTTCTGAGTAGCCAAGCGTGCCAATAGTTCAAAGCAGAGCAGTATAGGTTTTGCAACTGCAGTTGTTGTGACAAGGAGAATAATTGCGTCACGACTAGCGTGACGTCCAGTTCAAGGAATGAGTATTAAAATTCACAAGGTTCAATGGTCAGCGCTGGTCTCAGACAAGATGCTCATCGATGCTGAAGAAGCATCAACAAACATGACAGCCAGTGGGCAAAGCTGAGTCACTCGATAAGAGCACTGTATTGTATCACTCGGTGCCACACATTAAGAATAAAAAGGATTTGTTTGAATTTGGGGATTTTGTGGTTAAGGGTCCTGTAAGAAATTAAAATCAATATTGAATGACGTAATTTAGCTTAAACACACAGTAAGTTTAAAACGATTTTATTCTGAAAACATTTCCGGTTAAGTTTACTTTGAAAAGCTGTATTGAAAGGCGTTGCCGTTGTCAACAGTGACCACTTCCGGTTTTACGTTAACAACGATTACAGCTGTTAAAATGCATTAAATAAAAAGTCATGAATGACAGTGTTGCCAACTTTGGGACTTTCTCGCTAAATCGGGCGTCTTTCCAAATCCTTCAGTTACTTTTTTTTGTCAAAAGCGACTGGCTTTTTAGCTACTTTTTCTGGTGTTATTGGAGACTTTTCTGGTGTTTGGAGAATCTGACGTGATAGCACGTAATTGTTACGCAGTTACTATCCTCCACGAGCAGCGGATGCTGAGCCCCTCCGCGGTCTCAAAGCACTCAGGCAGACTCGTGCGGCAGCTGCACTCGAGCAGAGAGGTGGCAAAGTGACTCAAAAGAGACACACTCCAGACCATAGGTCCAGACCAGGTCCAGACTGAATATTAATCGCGCATGCACAAAGCCATCGCTGATCCCGCCCTGGCTTGCAGTGTGTCTCTTTTGGGTCACTTTGCCAGTCCCAAGCCCAGATAAAGAAGGAAGGTAGCAATTCCATCCCACATAACCATTTTTATTAAATGTGACTAATTATTTAACAATACTGGACAAAATGTATGTATGTATGTAGGTATGTATGTAATGTTGGTCTAGACTCCAGACAAAGCATTAAAGTCATCAAGTGATGGCCAAACATAAACATAAAAAAAAAGAATCAACAGAAGGAAGTTCATTTGTAGTTCTAAACACATTAAGGGTGTTTTTTTCTTCACTTTTTGTATATACAATATGCAAATTATGCGATGACGTCATTTAGCGACTTCTAGCTACTGTTAGGACATCTACTTTCCTTACTATGGAGTTGGCAACACTGATGAATGAGTGTATGAGGAGAAAAGGCGTGTGGAGTTATACAATGAACACACAACGTCTAATTCCTCTGTTATGCGCGATATCGGACAGAAAGAGGTGGGAGGACCCCCGTCATCACGGCCGCCTTTGACAGGAGGAGTCATGGATTAGATATATAGATAGGTGGCGAGGTTTGTTCGCTCTCTTC
Organism: Harpagifer antarcticus; assembly: GCA_902827135.1. Taxonomy (NCBI): domain Eukaryota; kingdom Metazoa; phylum Chordata; class Actinopteri; order Perciformes; family Harpagiferidae; genus Harpagifer; species Harpagifer antarcticus. Next base: position 905,187 of record CADEHL010000266.1, read on the forward strand.
CCATCAGACCAACTTCGAGACAACAGCTGATGTCTCCATCACCTCTCTGTTTGTTTCATTACCACGCTACTTCATTAAAGTACCAATTTGAACCTATTCAGAGACTCCATTAGTATTTTATTTTACCTTCCTCCTGGACGCGAGAACAACGAACACAATCCAACAGTCCAAAACCAGATGACCAACAATGTCTAAGTAATATATCTAAGTAATCCTTTGTCAAAACAAAGCATATTAAGCTTTTACATGATCACATTTGAGGCTTACAAACTCACTAAACGGTTCCAACACAGTGACATTAGGGATCTTTAGGGTTTTAGCACTGGTGGTCCTCCATTCTCCCGTGCTCTTGCGTTAGCCATGGTGGCCCAAAAAGCTTTATGTCTTGCAGCTGCCGGCTCTTTGTTAGCTTCCCTGTGTTGTGTTGAGGATTTGTGCAGGTGTAAAGAGAAAAAAGATTCTGCCTTTTACAACTTTTGGGTTCCAAATGTGTGTTATTAATTTGATTAATGTTATAAATTAGCAGCCATAGTAAAACATATTCTGGCTCTTGTGTTTTAAACTGCATCTTACCTTTACGAGACCTATTTATGTAAATACATTCCTATTACAGATTTAAACATGCTCAGTTACATTGGGTTTTATTTCTTTTCTTCAGCCTCGAGGAAATGGATGAATAATTTAAATAAATACTGAGATATAACCAAACCCATGAATTCATTCATCATCACTTTCTCGCCAACCTTTTTTTATCTCAATACCTTTATTATACAATAAGATTAATTGTTGCTTTCTTGCTGCAGATGGCCTCAGCTCTCAGTGTCTCTTATAAAAAAGACTTGACATACATTACCACTGCCATATTGTTTCTCGTGCTAAAGAGTGTTGAACAAACAGACTTGCTTGAGTGTGTGAATAAGAAACATGGTGAAATTGCTGAACACCTTCCCTATTTGAAATGTCTTTAAGAGTTACTCCAGTTACTAAAGAACTGTACATTAGCAGCCATGACTCTGCATCCACTAACTCACAGATCAGGCTCCCTTCAGCCCAGTCACTCTCCATCCTCTTAAAATCCATGACAGACCTTTTGGCTCGAATTGCAAATCAACAAGCTTTCTGCGGAGAGGATCGTTGTGCTTATGCATGTGCCTGCATGTTTGTCTGGTCATCAGATTACAGAGCTTACGTTGTAAATCAAGAGGTCTTAAGGGTTGCTGTGTGATTGCATTACAAAGTGAGTGGTGCCGAAACCAGAAGGTTTAATGTATAAAGCAGCAGTTATTTCCTCATAACCAAGACCCAACCGCCTTGCACATTTATAGTTATGGGGCCCAAGGGGACAGGAGTTTAACGTGTTTTTTTAAACAGCTTATGTTGGCTCAAGGAGATGTAACCTTTATTCAACTGAACATGTGTACAGTAGAAACAGTTTACAAGAAAGCAAAGTTATCAGTATGTTTATGAGGCATGAAATCAATACTGTATAATTTCTACAAAATAAAATTGCTTGGGTATTCAGGCCCATAAGTAGTCTAAACATGTGACTGCAGAAACTTAAATAACATTCTTAAACACTTTAGACTTATGGAAAAGTAGATCCCTCATTAAAAAGCCTCAGCATACTTGATTATTATTCACAACATTGTCAGACTATACAACCAGCACAGCCCCTAGTAGACCCTCCCCCACACACACAACAACACAGACTATGACACCCCTTGCTGTTAAATACCAACCAACTATGTGCAATATGTGATATATGCAATATGCCGTTAATAACTGTGCAATATATACCTGGCTGCTAAATCCTAAGAACTGTTACAGGATGTGTATTTTGTAAATTGTGTAACTTTTGTTTTGTTTACTAATATATCAAAACTTTTTTTTTTATTCTAATACTTTTTAATGCATGTAAGATATGTAACATTAAGCTGTCTGTGGCTCTTTTCTGCTGTAACTACGTACATTTCCCTTCTGTGGGACTAATAAAGGTATTCTGATTCTGACAGCATTGTTATTATGAAACCTTTCCTCTTCTGCTCATCCATCAAAACAAATGACCCTCAATATTTCAGTGAATTATTTGTCTTGTGGATATAATTAACTACATATCGTGTCAGTTGTTCCTCTGGGCTGATAACTGAGAGTATGTTTTGGAGGTTGAATTAAACAAATAATGAGTGAGATCTCTGTGCAGAGACTTGCATGACTCCTTCCATTTCAGGCCAATTAAAAAGAAAATATGAGAGCGCTTCAGCTCAAACAGCCTGCAGGGAAAATCTATACAAATATAAGCGTTTTTACTGGATTATCTTTTTATTGTGCCTGTGTTATTATATTGTAGCTGTGCGGGCATTCTTTCCATTGGACTTTATGATAGCTGACTGCTGAGCGAGGTGGTGCAGAGCTGAGCTCCTCTTGAGCACACCCCAAAGACTAAAGAGGATGGCCCTAGAATCTGGTAACTGGAAGAATATCAGCAGTTCATTGTTTTGTTATTGTGAAGCCTTTCTTTGCACTTGACATACACTTATTTGTGTTGTATGCATTTACGTATTGCATTTACGTAGGTCTACTTTAGTGTTAAAAGGTGCAACCAATGCAGTTGAGATGTGTGTTCATAATATTTAATCATCTGCGTTGATCAGGTACATATCTGGCTATCTTCAATCCACACTGAGCAAACCTTCCCACAAAGGATTTACACATGTGAGGAAGCATTATTTCACTCTTCTGTTGGTACTGAAGATGGAAGTGAAAACTACAGTTTTATTGATTCTTCAAGAATCTCAATCCAATATATTTACACCAAGGAACTTGACTGGGTGCAAGATGAAGGTCATTGTTCAGGCCACAGTGCACATGCATTTGTCATGTTAAGTGCATTATCGTATATGAGATGGTGTGCAGGAAACATTTGTCAGCTGGATCTAACGTTTAGTCTTTCAGCCAATGGTCTCTGTAACGCATTCAACTATTTTTCAAATTGATAATACTGATTTCCCGAGTGGAAGTGAGAGCATATTCATCTGAGGATCAATGGAGGTCCTTGTGATTGTGATGAGTGAGTAAACCTGCCTTTTGTCTATATCACTAAAGCAGTGTGTGGTGGGGTCTATGGTTATGTGCTGTACGGTTAAAGGTCAAAGTGGACCATCAAAGCTTTGAAAACAAAACAAACGCAACAGAAGAAATGCTTTAAAACATTTGTGTTTAGAATTTGCAAACAGATATAATGTAACACACTCTTTCTTCAGCTCACTTACACAACTAATTTAAAACCAATTATCTCCCACCTCTGGTGATGATAGTTTTGTACGTGTTGGTAATTGGTTTTAAAGTTATTTGCTAGGGAAATTGCCGGCGACATTTGTTTCTGTTTGACATAATTACAACAATTTTATTTTTGTGAAAACACGTTTTGTTGGGCCTCATGCATCAGTGGTTTTAATTAAAATGCAAAGAAGTTTCAAATGATTCATCATAATTGATATTGTTTGCTCCTTCAGTAAGTCTCTATCTGGAGTTGGTTTGGAGTCGGACGCTCAGCAGGAACCTTTATTGGGATCTTCCATCTTCAACGGCGTACAGCGTCCCATTTGTTCTTTCTATTTCTGCAACAATTAGTATACTTTGACAAGGGGAGGTTACACCTTCAATGAACAAGCTAATTGCTTTTGACTCTTATGAGGAATGCCTTAAATCTCTTTTTGGCAATGAAAACAGCTGCCAAGCGGCAAAATGACGATTACAAAACACATTCATACTTGTTGAAACGAGTCACCTTTGGATAAGCTTCAGTTGGAGAGCTGAAGGTAATGTTATTTCAGCTATTGTAGGTCATAATTGTACAAATTAAGCTTTAATGTTGTTTTCCCCTTGAGAATAACAATAAGCATATACTATTTGATTGTCAGCAGTTAGCCGGGAGCTCGATGGCTTTTCAAGGTTCTAGTTGCAAACAAACAGGAACCGTAATATCCCACTCAACTGTGATCCTCTAACAGGCGGTTTTTAGTACGAGAATACTGGCAGTGAGAATGTGTGAGTGTGTGTGTGTGTGTGTGTGTGTGTGTGTGGTGTGTGTGTGTGTGTGTGTGTGTGTGTGTGTGTGTGTGTGTGTGTGTGTGTGTGTGTGTGTGTGTGTGTGTGTTAATGAAGCCTATGGACGAAGTCCAGAGAAAGGCCATCTGTTACGATCTCACCTCGCCTCTCTGCCTTTCCAAACCCCTGTTGTTTACCCTCCCACGGCCAGCTCTTCTTTATATCTCATATAACCTCGCTAACGAAAACTCATGGCATAACAAGCTTTCCATATTGAGATAAGTAATGAGGGCAGAGGAGGACCAGATGTTGTCAGATTTCTGAAATGGAAACATGAACTTTGGGTAAGAAAAATGCATTTTGTTGTGTAATATTTGGTTCAAGGTTCATATGGTCATATGCACAGCTACAGTGTTGTTATGGCAATGGAAAACTTAAGTCCCAGGCTCCTGCATCTATGCTAATTATTAAAGACAACTAGATTGACTGTTGTGTTATTGATGCGTCTGCCAGTTAGAGGTTTCATCATGTCTACAACTAATCTACTAAATACATCTTAAAGACTTAAACAGCATAGCACAGAGTCAACTGTAAAACTGTAACTTTGATCTCACAAAAAACATAGGCATCTACTGTAATTCAATCTTAACATTTGACAACTATTTAGTTGTGTGCATGTATTGCATAAAAATCTACATTAAATAATGTGTTGAATACAGTTAAATGCAGGTGATAATTTGACCCTTCAATGTGTTTGGTATATCTTTTCAAAATACTTCTATAATATTTCTGCTTAGCCATTACAGCTTACACAATCTTCACAAATTCCTACTCAACCGTCACTAAAATAAATACTGGAATATATTACTGAAATATCACACTAACTGGAGTACACAGTAAAAAGAGCAATGCACAGGCCAAACACCAAAACATCCTGTGACCTGGATGAGTAAGACTCTTCACAGAACATTAGTATTAGCTATTCATGTTAAGACTGGCGGACTGAACCAGAAATAAAACATTTAGATGATGCTAAATAAACCAAGAGCAAGAGCTAAGATGACGAGTATTTGATAATACTTTATGATATGCCAAAGACACATCTGAGCCAAGGCTATGTTGACATTACAAGCCATCGTTGCCTTCATCCAATTTGTTCCCTTTGCTCTCATATGATTTGTTTCAGAGAACTATGATTCCAGATATTCCAATTTTTTTTTTTTTTTATAAATGATTGTAATTCTGTTATGACTGGTCATATGATCGTGGAGAGAGCGGTCATATCATGTTCATGTGTCAGCACAGTCTAGTGAAACTACGCTAGCTAGTCTGACATCCAGAGGTTTTAACAGTGATGTCTCGCCTTGTTAAATACTTCTGTGACAGCCTTGTTGCGAGATACTGGCAATGACCGATATTGGGATGTAGCCCTGGACATCCTAAACATTTTGGAGGAATTGTTCCTCTGTGAAACTTTCCCCATCATCATGATGAATTCTCATATGATGAATTGTCATTTCAGCAAATCATCAGGGAGATAACACATTATTTACCCACATTCCTGTCTCCTGCTTTTTGTTGTTATTCCGCCGCAAATGTGTGTGATGGTATTGGTATCATGCGCTTGCTTGGGGGGAGATCTAATCACTCTTATTTCAGACATGCCTTACTTCCAACGTGAATGTGAACAGAAACAAATACAAATTGAATATTAAGCCCTGCAATGTGAGTAGCTACATTCAGATGTTATAGATGAAAAGCAAGCTAAACATCTTAAAAACGTGTAATATATATCTTAACACACCTTCTAATCACACTGACTGAGCCAAGGGGACCCAAGTTCCCATCAGCAGAAACACGTGGGTTTGCTATCCTGGACATCAGGACAGCAGATAGCTTACACACCTTCCGGCGCAGACTGAAAACTCATCTCTTTCGACTCCACTTCGAGCGATATAACTATTAACAAAGCACTTATAGACTAATAAAGGACTGGCTTACCTAAAGCCACTTGAGTAGCACTTGAAATGTTTTTGCTCTATGAAACCTGATGTACTTATATGATTCTGTTTTCTTCAAGTTTGTATTTTGTTGGTCGAACGCACTTATTGTAAGTCTCTTTGGATAAAAGCGTCAGCTAAATGCAATGTAATGCAATGTAATGTGAGCTGTGCTGTCATCTGCTTCTTCTCCAAAAGTTGTGGCAAACTTCATGTCTTCTGCAACATTTCTTATCGCCACTGATTAATTTGTGTTCTTCTGGTAATATATACATACACAAGTATTAGACCACAAACAATATGTTCCTCTTACTGCACATGTGAATGTGTGACTGACTGAGACAGTGAGCTATGGCACTCTGCTGGTTGTTCATGCTCATCAGTTGAGTGAAGATAACGGCTGTGAAAATCCATCCCCCCATCCCCCACAACAACTGCTCAATTTAAAGCTTTGTGTTGCTGGTTTTCTATACATCAGCCTATTTGTGCCTGTAATTATAGGCTGCAGTAAAACCCATTGGCCACAGATTGTTCTCTGAATAACCGCTGAAAGTGCTGTATCGTCACAGCAGAGTCAGTGAATACATTAATAACACAAGTGCATGCTGTAGAACTCCATGATAATTGCTCTCATGGGGTTTAGTATTTGGTTTATGTGTATGTGTACAAGTGCATGAGAGATAGATAGGGGAATACATGCTATGAATGCAGCCAGTGCAGCTGCAAGTAAATCAAAGCAAAGCCACATTCATCACTGTGGCTGAGACATAATTTATGGAGCTAATTTCCTGCCATAACTCCACAAACAAACTAAACAGGTTTTACAAATGCCTCATGATTCACTAACAAACACAATGTGGTTTGCAAATACAAAACACCATCTACAAACTAATGCATTTAGTTTTGCAAAGAAAAAACGTATCTATCAAATAATCACATACCATTTTTCTAATAAATCATGTGTCAGAGACAAATTCAGCTTAGGGTTTACAACTACAAAACTTGTTTTTACAACTACAACTACTTTTTCTTCTCACGGCGGAATATTACTGCCAAAAGTCACGTGAGTGAGTCTGGCACATGCTCCACAGCAGCAGGGGGCGCTACTGAGTCCATTGGGGAAGGCGGGAGCCTCCCGCTGGGGAGGTTGAGCAAAGCATGGAACAGCCCTTGCCAGCCTGATGACAGCGGTGTTTCTAGCGACCCAGCGATCTGGGTCAGTGTTATAGTGATAATAAACAAGGTGAATTGAGCGATCACAACGAAAACAGCCAAGACACATATTGAGCCCAGAACACTAATGTTATTAGGGCTGTAAATATAATAAGCCTTTGTCTAAAATGGACAACATTGTAACTAAGGAGATTTAAACCATACAGCGATTCTGCACTCTTCATTTTCTTTCCTGCTATATTCAATGAGTGATACAAATATTTTTTACCACAAGTTCTGAATAAAACTGACACTGTTGGACTATAGGCTACTAGTTGACTGCTCCCAGAAGTAAAATGAAGTACTTTACTATGTACTTTGTAAGTAATCCTCTGTCAGAGTCCCCTCCATAGTACATAATGCATGTTTTCTGCTATCTTTGATGAATGATAAAAATAAAATGTTACCATTAGTTCTTAATGAAATTGATACTGTTTGACTTTGTATTAGTTAGCCTACTACTTACAATACATTTAAGTACTTTTACTGTGTATTTATTGAGAAATCCTCTGTCAAAGTCCCCTGCTGAGAACACAATCAAGCCACTTCTGCTAAGTTTGATGAGGGAATTCTTTTTTGTTGCCATTAGTTCTTCGTGAGATTGATCCTGTTGGACTCAGTACTACTGAAACTACCCCCACAAGTACTATGACGTACTTATTGTGTACTTTTCCAGAAATCCTCTGTCAATGTCCCCTCCCAACTACAAGAATGCATGTTTTTCTTTTAATAAGCGTTAAAAAACATTTATTCCTGAGACTGATATTGTTGGACGGAGTATTTTAAGAGGATGGTGGACATGATATCAGCAATACTTTCAGTCAGTACCCCGGCAGCAACATTTTTACACCTTGGAAAGTCGTTAGAGACTGGCCTGGATAGCTGGTCACAAATATCCTTCAGCAAAGTGACAAACCCTTGTGACTCTTGTTGGCCTCTTATGGGGCTGCTGTCTTTTAATATATAATTATTCCTCTGCCGCTAGTTCGTACCTCGCAGATTCTTCAGTCTCTTCAGCCTCATCCTTCCATCAGTCCCAGTCAACGCCTCCAGCACACTTCCAGTGTCTGACTCCATATGATATTGTCCTGATGCTGTAAGGGTGATGCCCCATGATCACAAAATGACCTCTCTAAAGTCTGAGTGCCAAGGACCTCATATTATGTCTGTCATTAATGTTATTGTTACATCACCCATTATAACAATTATCTTTCCTTTTTGCTCCTCTCTTAACTGCATAGTCCTGTCTTTAAGTATAACCCAATGTAAAGTCCTTTTCCTGCACCATTTTAAGGCTTCAAAACAGACATTTTTACTGTATGTGTTTGGAGAAATGACACAATCAATGGCCCAGAATTGTACTTTATAAACTATGAATCTTGTGGTCTTGAAGAAATACAGACGGGTTAAGCCGGCCAGGTTATATTTATATGCCTTTTTTGGAGCCCTTTTTTTCAATATTTATTAAAATGTCACTAGTTATTTAAACAAACCACTATCTGAGGATAATACAAGCAACCATAAAACACCCTTTATCTAGAGAGCCATTGAAGCCCATGAATAACCTTTTCTTTCCACAAATCTTTTCAACTGCTGTATTAGTAAAGTTGCCACGTGTTTTCAAATTCAAGTTAAGCCACTATCTGTGCAGAACATTACAAATATTCTTCATTTGCCGTGGAGCATGTGCCAGCCATGAAGAAAAAGTTTTGTAGTTGTAAAAACAAGTTTTGTACTTAAAAACGTAAAACGTAAAAATGTGTGAACTTGTAAAACCTAAGCTGAATTTGTCTCTGAAACATGATTTATTAGAACAATGTTATGTGTTTGTTTGATAGATACGTTTTTTCTTTGCAAAACTAAATGCATTAGTTTGTAGATGGCGTTTTGTATTTGCAAACCACATTGTCTTTGTTAGTGAATCATGAGGCATTTGTAAAACTTGTTTAGCTTGTCAGGATATATATACAATATATACAAATACACAATACACAATATTGGATATAATTTCCACTGTTTTATTATGTGCCTGTCGCGATAAGCAATTCATTGACTTATCGTACAATAAATAAAAATGAACTCGATAAATTGCCATTTACATGAGGATGTGACTAGCCGTTTGAAAGGATGTACTTGAATTGTTATTATATATTATCATTATGTCAGTGGTCTAAAATGGTCATACAACGGTGCCGACAATAATTTCCAACAAAATTAATTATCGTGAGAGGCCTATACATGAAACACACACACACACAAACAAATCTACAGACTTACTCCAAACTGCCAAATATAATAATTAACACACTCTCACTCTCATATACTCTTTGACTCTATTTTGGCCTAGAACAATAAGCAGCAGACTTTTACTTGTTTATAATTTCTACTGGATCTTAGATCTGCGCTTGCGCAATACGGGTCGGCAGTTGCGGCTTCAGAGTATTTGTGTTGGGTCATCTATGGTAGGGCTATCCCATACAGTGGTGGGGCTCAAGTTAGTATTTGCAATGTAATTACACGCTCCCCTTGCCAGTGAAACGCCACGCGTGAGGGTTCCCTGTCTCAATCCAAATTGAACTGTATGAAATAAAAAGGCACATTTGTCTTGCAGTAAATAAAAAGCGTGACCTGGAGCCAACTTCCCCACAGGTGAAAGAGTTGACCTGCTGAAAACCCAACCCCTGCAGGGGGGTCTGGGGGGATTGTCCCCCAGGAGATTTTTTGAAATACTAACATAAAATACACATTCTGGTACTCTCTTGAGAAGAAAAAAAAAATCTATTACTACACGACATATTTAAAAAAATGAATGCCATTTTAATTTTGTGTTACTTTGTTCTGAAAGCTGAACCTGCTGATCCTCACAGAGGGAAGAGGCTGTGAATTACTTTACATTGTGGATAAGGGTGGATAGCCCCCATTGTTCTGTGTGTCAAAATGAAAGACAGCCCACACACCTATCAATCATCAAACCGTGGGTTCTTATTTCATTACGTGTTGATTTCTATCAACACGTAATGTTGTATCGATGTATATAGAGATGTACTACAGCAAAAGTATTCTCCGTCGGGACTTCCTGCAACAACACCACGCCGTTATCTTGATTCTGATTGGCCAGAAGACATTATCAAAGATGTTCTATTGAGAAGACGATCACTACGTGACAAAGGTTTTCAAAACCGTTTCTAGTCTTCGGTATTCTTGTTTTTGGCGTGAGAATAGTTTGGGCAGCGTGAGAGCGTGAGATTGAGAGTGAAAGCGTGTGTCACACGCCAGATGCGTGAGAGTTGGCAACCCTGCTTTATGTACGTGATGCCAGGTGTACTTGTAAATGCAGTGTGAGTCTCTTTCTGTGCACTTCCGCCTGCTTGTAGTATTGCGTATGCTAATTGGACTTATACATTTACACTTGAGTGAGGACAATTTTGCAAAGTCAGGTCATTTTGAGTTTAAGAGTTCAGTGGGAAAATAGGACGCGAGAACGACTACTGTATGTGTAAACTTGTACTGACTCCTAATGAAGCCGGTCCCATGGGTGCAGTCATTTTATCAATAAAGGTTTTTTTCACAGTGTGGATTGCACCAGTTTTAGGCAGCCTATCTGCTGCTGTGTACTCATTGGAAATGTCTGTTGAACTCTTATGGAGGTATCAGCAAAGAGCTAATCCAGTGTTACTTTTGAGGAATGGGTGTGACCTTTTAAAGCCAAATTGATGTGTCAGCTTTAAAGTTGGCATGCCATTCAGCTGATGTCTCGATCATTTAAACCTCACCCATCCTAATGTAGATGCATGTGGCCATTCATATGCCAATTCACACCAGTGTGCCATTAACAACGAAATGCCAAAATGATTACACCAAGTCGAAATGCTTTTGTACTAAGTTTTACGAAGGTAGCTGCTATAGGGTCGGCTGGTTAGTTGCTCCATCACTTTGGTCCGAACTGAAAAGCTAGTCAATATATTGCCATTCATTTTGCACGGATATTTGTGGTTCCCAAACAATGTATCCTACTCATTTCAGTTACCCCCAACTTTTCTTCTAATGCGTTACAAGATGACAATTGCTGTTCTAAGAGAAGTATTGTATCTCAACATCTTCTAAGATGGCCACACATTTGTGAACAAACATTCTAAATGATTTGAATTACTTTTTGTCAGACATTTTAGTTTTTTATTAAAAAGAGAGCCAAATAAGTGTCTGTTGACACACAGCATTTATAATGTATGCAGGTTTGGAGATTACAGATTGCACCAAAAGTCAAGATCCTATAAAATAATTTAAAAAAGCAAATGTCATTCAAAGCAGGGGTGTCAAACTGGAGCCGGAACCATGGCTGCGTGGACCAGACCTGGAGCTGCTGGAGCACGGGCTGGAATCTTGGCCTTGCGTCTCTTGAAGATTTTTTGGAGGATCAGGGGACCTCCCAAAGCCTGGTCATACCCCAGAAAAGGGTTAGAGGCTTGAGACAAGTCTTCAGGACTACTTGTGAAAAGTTGTAGCCACTAAGGCAACAAGCTCCTGAGTTGGGGCTTGCGAGCAACCTCCTGGCGTGCCTCCTTCAAAGCAGCCTCTCTACCCCGTCTAGATGAGGCGTCATACCAGGTATAAAAAATGTACTCCAGAGAGTATCAAAGACGTTCCGCCTGTAGAGCAAAAAATCTGAATCTGCCGAGTCCATATTTGGTCGGTTCATTCTGTTACGATTCGGGAAAAGGTAGGACCCAAAAGCAGTTTAAAAAGGGAAGCTGGTTTAAAAATGTAACAAAAAGCGAGCTTTATTTACAAAAACAACAGCTGTTGACAATGAAAAATACTTAACAAAACCATGAACACGTACAAAGAGTACGTACCACGAGGTAGCATCCAGACAAAACGGACCGTGACAACATGAAGGGTGACAGGAAAGACAATGAACCGACAAGGAGCACAGGGGAAGACAAGACTAAATACAAAGAAGGGTAATCACAGGACAAGACACAGCTGGGCAGGGGAGGCAGAAACACAAGGGCAACAGGTGAACACAATCAGACAGTCAGACACATGAGGGAAAACACAGCAAGGAAGACAAGACACAGGGAGAACAGAATTTCAACATCAAATCATGACAAGACAGACAACTAAGATTGTGACAGAAAACTAGGACTCTGACACAAGGTCGTTCTTATCTTATCTTACAGAAGCATGTTGCAAATAAACTATATGCCCCACAATGCATCTCATTTTGTGACATGCGCACTGAAGAGACTTGCAATTATTTTCCCTAGACTTCTGACGTTTCCCTAGACGTAGTTAATTATAAAGTTATTACCCTATCCCATAATAATCCAATGCAGAGGCAATATTGTAATGTAATTTAATACATTATTTCATATATGTTATGTATTTATATATATATATATATATATATATATAGTTACAACCATAATGCTAATGTGACCCACGATGACATTGAGTTTGACACCCCTGATTTAAAGGACAAGGAAATACCTTTTTTAAGTCAAACTGAAAATGTTTGACTCAGTGCAACGCCGCTTGACTGAAGGCATATCAAGCTGAAAATGAAAATGGTAGCTCTACAGACAGAGCACCATTCATTAACTACAAAAACCTCCTAAAACTAAAAACAAGGGACTGGCTATGAATCCATCTATACAGCCTTCATCTCACCTTTAAGTCAGCACCTGAAACTCAAAGCCATTGTTTCATTTTACGTCCGGTGTGCTGGAGTACAGAGCCAAAACAAAGAAGAGTGTCTTACTGTTCGGTCGAGCTGCACTGAACACTATAAATAATCCCAGAAGAACACAAGTGTACCCTTAAGTATGTCGTGTATACAGCCTGGAGGGTAACATATTATTCAGGATACAACAATAAACCAACTGTTATCACTTACAGATACATGGAAGAAGATGTAATCAGATTACTGTTACGTTTCTAAAATGTTGGGGACTGGGGATGGTGTATAGCTACCCCATGAATATGCTCAGTTAAAGCCAGGCTACCCTATAATACACATCACTGAGCAGTGGACATATTGTTGATACAAAACATCTTACTGTTGTTTCTTTATTCCTGTATTTATTTGGATTGCATTTGGAATTGAAGTAATCCAAAGTATCAGAAAGTAATCAGATTACATTACTTTTATTTTTTGATTTGTTGTAGGTAACTAGTAATTGTAACATCATTTATTTGTAGGTTACCCTCCCAATCCTGTGTGAATATATATTTAAAATAAATAGCAATAATGATTATTAACATTATGACTTCCCTGATTCCACATCTACACATGCTTTACTTAACATTTTAAGAACTTACATGAACCTGAACGTCTCGCTTTGGACTAGAACAAACGGGATGAATAATAATGGACAGCTTTAAGCACTTGCCCCCAGTACTCTTCAGGTATATAAGGTGTTCCAATATGTATCCGCTGATATTCGCCTCATCCTTTGGTTTCAGGCAAGACTCCTTATCGTAGGAATGTGATCGTTCAAACACAAACATGGTATTGTGCACTCTAAATCAATGAAGAGCACAGGTGTTTAAAACAATTTCCTTTACATTTCATCGCAGTAGGAATGACCTGTTCTAAATAAACTGCAGTTATTGTGTTTTTAAAATTATAATAAGTATGTGTTGACAGTATCACAACCACATGTTCGCCTTTCTCTACAACTAGCCCGATCATCCCATCCTTCTCTCATGAGAAGGGTTGTTCCAGGGAGTACTATCAGCAGCAGTAATACTGACTGATGCCACATCAGGAAACAACAGGGGCTCTGGGGGCCCCGAGCACATTTTGTGGCGCTTTTATCTCCCAGCATGCTTTGTGCATGTTGTTATCTGCCGTCTGCAGCCTGCTTTGGGAATAGACCGTAAACAGGAAGTGCTGCGCTGACACAGCCATGCCGTTAACGCTGTATTGTTGAAGCCTTTGCAGCGCTCAGAGCTAATTTCTAATGATAATCAGCAATGCTCTCTCATTGTTAAAGCATCAGGCATCCACACCTGAGGAACTCTGAGTGTGAGAGAGAGAAAATTATATAAAAGCACTTATACTGTGTGAATACTGCTATGATTATTTGGTATTCGGTTATCTTATTACTACTTTGTTGTTGTTTCTTAACCTTGTATTATGACACTAAATGCCTGTGTGTCACTTACATTTATGTGTAGTTTCCTTGTTAGTTGCTATTTTTTTATGCGAGGTGTCTGTGTCAATTTGGTGTGTAATGTTTCACCTCAAGGATTTGGGTGTTGCAGTGTATTGGTAATAGTGTGTGTTTCGTGGTGACTCAGCTGCAAGTAAGAGGTAAGATGAGCTGAGGACCGGAATGGAAATCAACAGGCTTTCAGCTCTGAGCCACTGACTATTCTGATGTGTGTGTGTGTGTGTGTGTGTGTGTGTGTGTGTGTGTGTGTGTGTGTGTGTGTGTGTGTGTGTGTGTGTGTGTGTGTTGTGTGTGTGTATTTGAGGGAGAGAGAAAGCAAGACACACAGAGGAATAGACAGAGGGGGAAATGGAGAGTGTGACTGGCAGCTCCTTCCTCCGGATGAGGCTGAATCATTCAGCAACATCACTTATTGGAGGTGAGGCTCAGTCACCCTTACTGGTCACAAGTTCTCAAATGTTAAATTGTTGTCCTTAGTAACAAGGCAGGTAAATTGAGTCTTGGGTTTCTCATTTTTTAGATTTCAACAAGCTTAATCAGGTCACATTCCTAGCCTTGCCATCATACTTCATATAATTGATGTTTTGTTTGCCTAAAGCATTTAACCCCTCAACATGGTTGTTATCAGGGTCACGTGGTTGTCAATACAAACGAAAAACCTAGTTAATTTGAATCTGCTTGCTCTTGTTTTGTATTCTCATCTTTTTAAAAGGATATAGGTTCATTAATTTGAGTGAGTCAGATCATGTATTTACCACTCCTCCAGACCTCACTAATAAACACAGTTTATATTTAGAATCTACAAAACATTTTGTTGTCATAAGAACATGTTGTAGCCTTTCTGGGAGTTATATGCTGGACCATGTTTGTCCGTTAAGCACCATGGAGTAACCGCCATTACTTTTTCATTGTGATTCACAGTCTGACAAATTGCATCCAGCTCGGGACTGACGGCTAATCACAGCTAGTTTAGGTTGTAAACCGCAGCGGTAATTGAAACAGTTTTGCTGAAAGGCAGCGTGAGCAGTAGGAATAATTATTGTGATTCAAGCTGTAAAATATCCCCTCTCAAATAGGCCAGGGGTTTCAGAGGAGCAGGACAGTTTGTCGTCTGGGGCACGACAACCTGTTTTTCTAGGATAAGCTCTCAGGCCATTAAGGTTTTAAGAGTTGAGCCTCAATCGCTTAAAACATCCTGCATGGTTTACCTGCTACAGTCAACAACGAACATAGATGATAATTAGCGTAGTGAAGCAGAGCGAAGGTATTGTGCTGTAGGTGAGTAGAGACACATAATTAAAAAGGGAGAATATGGATCATCCTCACTAACAGCATGTGGGGATTTCATTATCAATGGCAGCTTGAACTTACCACGTCTCATTATTGTGAAACACAAAGGTTACATCCTGTTTCATCATCGTTTTCTTATTTCATGGTTTTTCTTACTGGTAGCATGTTACACAGGATTATCATCATTATAATCCTTGTTGTTCTACCTTATTCATGTCTTATTTTTATATCATTATTATTATAAACATTATATATATTAGCAGCAGTAGTTCTCTTTTTGCGTTGTTATACATCGTTAGCCTCGTTAACATGGCATTTTAACTTGAAGTAGTTGTATTTCTTTTTTTTTTTAACCAAATAACGTGATGTAAAATGTTATTGCATTGCAGTGATATTTGTCTACAATCTAACATTTTGCTGCAATTTGGTACTGGTTATGATATACATGTATTTATTCCTAGTCCATATTATAGTGAAATACCACATGCAAGGCAACATTGGATTTCTTGGATGCTCACTGCTTCCAACATAAACAGCAGCTCTGTACTGATAAGAGTAGAAGATATCTAAGTGGAATATCTTTTTACAGAATCTTTATTTTCCATCTGGCATTAAAGTGCAATTAAGCAATACAGTAAATCAGAAAACCCCCAATGGCCTTGAATTAATAAACCATAGTTACACAAGATGAAAACATGTCTGCTCTAGTTAACCGTGGTTCATTTTAAATAGATAAATGCAGAAAAAAATGTTTATGTTAACATTTGGCTTGAATGTAGCAAGCAAGTGACCAGGAATATGTCGTAAGCTTTCGTGAAAAGGTTTTTCAAAATATATTGTAAATATAATTAATCTGTTTCAAAGAGTTAAGGAGATGGATGTGTGGTTGTCGTAGAGCTAAAGGACAACATTTGAACACTTGATCGATTACATTTGAAAGAAAACAATGATTTAAATATGAATAAAAGTCCCCTCCACGATAGACTGTTTTCTTAAGCTGTTACCAGAGACATATTACATAAATCCATTGTGTTGTTGTGAAATTACACTGGCAGTTTTGTCAAAAGTCAACATGTGTTGGTTTGGTGCACATTTTTCCAAATTTGAATAACACTGAATCATTTCCAGATGAGTCGTGGTGTAATTTAGTATTTCAGAGGTTAGCTGGTCCCTGTTATTTGTATAAAGTGCAGGGTTGTTTGCAATTTGTGAAATCTCTCTTAACGTCTCCTGAAGCCAAACAACACTCTTTCTCAAACTATGGGCTGAAATCCCTGGTGATGTGTTTGTGATGACGTGATCCCTGAAAGAATAAACATTAGAGTTTAAGACATCCATATTTGATTCTCAAAGTTAAAATATTCGAACACAACCCTGTTCATCTCTATCCTACATTCACTTGGACTAAAGATCCTTTCACAGCAGTGCCTCTTGTTAAAGTTTACTTACTGACACTTTACCAAGTTTCTTTAAGATTGAATATCTCAACTCTGAACATTTCAGTGAGATCTGAGGACTATGGGTGTTTGCTTATGTTTTGTATGAGGTAACCTTTCCCTCCTCTCGGTTATGTGTATTGATACTGAAGTAAGTCTGTAGCGTCGCTTGATTTTTCTTAAAACATAGCATGGATGTGAACAAATGCAAAAATATGACCAAATGCTATTTTACTTCCTGTACTGGCTACACTAGAGAGAGTATAACAAAAACGATTGGGGTAAAAATAATCGTTTATTGTGTATTCTTTTCTCCAATGAGCATCTTCTATTGTTGCCAAACATTTACATTCTCACAGGAAATAAGGTTTCTCCAAGGAATACATTTTCTGCGTCACCTCCACAGATATAAATGGACTACAAAACTCTGTTCATGTAATGTTAAACCATCCTATGTTGTTAGTACGTCATCTTTACACAATTATATTCTGTGACTTCTTGAAAAGTCATTGAAGCCCACAGAATATTCAATGGTGACCTTTTGCGGAAATAATAGATACCGTGCAAAGCTTTGAAATTGAATTCACAAATGATAAAAATGCAACTTCTGTCCTTTACATCCTCACACTATCCTTCAATCTCAAATGGTTCTTTTTAAAGACTTTTTTTTACCATTTACGGTTTTATTTGACACCATAGAGAGATGCATCCTGGAAATTAGGGTGTTATATTCCACAAAGATGATAAACAAAAAACATTTATTTGCTGATAAATTGTAAAAATAATAGGTAAACACGCTCAGAACTGGGATTTTATAGACAAATAATTGAACAGCACTCTGGAAACATGTTCCTTGATTCCGTGAAATGACTCAAGCAAAGCTTTAAGACCTCATCATCGCTGGACGAGTTTTATGGTGGGTGTTACAAAAATCCACAACCATCACTCTCAACCCCTCCTATTTCCAATCACAACAATTGTCTTTGCTATTCTGTTGTTTCCCCCACCAGTAACAGTATTAAACTCTCTCTGGTTCACCAGGTGCAAATATGATGAAAATGTTAATCCCTATAGTGCTGAAGGCAGCATGAATTGTTGCCAGCTGTCTGTCGACAGCTGTATGATCTAAAAAGACTCCCTTAATGTGCTCTCTCTTCTCAACATAAAGATATTTCTCTTCAAGCTGATAGTCATGTGCTGCCACATCAGCCCACAGCTCCCTTTATGCATCGGTGGAAGGATTTAGCTGCTATAAGGCTATCTAAAGGTCAACCGCCTGTCTCATTAGTGCCAGCTTTCCTGTGTTTTCACCTCCGGAGGATGAAGGTCTGGATATTTTGATTATATTGTGTTAAGCTCTAATTCTTGTACTCTGACATTTCTTATGCATACGGATTATATATCTGCAAAAGTCACTGTCGCACAGCGGCTCAGCATTTAGTGTCACCTGAGCAGGTCAGAAAACAAAGACACAAACACACTTGTGCATTTATTGCAATATGAAAGCCAAAGACATGGTTGTCTATGGACTATAAGACATTAGACTTGGAATGGTGGATAGCCTTTTACTGCACAGAAATACAGCCTTGCTAGAGGGACATTGAGTATGTACACTTTAAAAGTTACAAGTTACAAAAAAATGTTTTATTGTGCTGTTTCACTTTCTCTATTCAAATAAATACTTTCCAAAGATAGTGAAGGATGGCAAACAGAAAGCCTGTCTAGGTTTAAGCCCTGGCCTTGAAGGAACAACAGTTCCTGATCTGAGATCCCTTTATGTCATGCCTTGTACTATAAGTCCAAGAGATACTGTACTGTGCAGGACATAGTGTTGCCTTGCTGTAATTGTCACAACGGTTTGGACAGGTCAACAATGCATACAAAGTGTCATCAAATAAAAAAAGACATGCAGAAAGAATCACAGTAATTTTGAGGAATAATTGTTCTTGTCACACTAAAGACATTTTTAATTGTCTATATTTATTGACTCATGTTTACAAAAGAGATACAGCATAATTGTCCGTCATTAGCTCAACAACAATACAGTTATGTGAGAGTGACATGGCAAATCCTCAAATATAGTGGGAGCTGACATACTGCAAAATGCAACCGGATGCAGTACCACATGCTGGTATTTTTGGCATACTGCATTTGACATACTGTGTATTATTTTGCCCGGCATACTTAATGGTATACACAGGTTGTCTTTTTGGCGTTGAAGTCCGACAGCTTTACACTGTTTTCTGGGAATTTTTTATAGAATTAAAAGTAGAGATATATCTATAATTCTTATGTAGTGAGAAAATAGTAAATTAGTTTTCCAATAAAGATGCAATGGTTAATGATCATACTTGGGGACATAGAAGAAGAAAAAGAAGAAGAAGAAGAAGAAGAAGAAGAAGAAGAAGAAGAAGAAGAAGAAGAAGAAGAAGAAGAAGAAGAAGAAGAAGAAGAAGAAGAAGAAGTACTTTATTAATCACCAACATGGGAAATTACTTTATCTATAGATACTATGTTGTGTCACATGTAGGCTGGCATCAATGACTCTTCTCAGAACAGATGGTGATACATTGTCAAATGGGCTAGAAGATGGGTTCATAGTTGAACTCTACACATGGTTCATATGTACATACGGTACACATTTTGACCACATGGGTTCATATTGTCAATGAGCTCAATCGCTTTCATAGATAGTGATGTTTAAAAGCCTCAACTATAAGCTGTCAGGGAAGGAGATTATATTGTTTTTGTAAAATCAGCTTTCAGAAAATGGTTGCACAAAGCCAGAAGGTTTTTTCGCAAATAACAATCCCCCTCAATTTAGTTTTCTCTATTCAGCTTGTCGGATGTTCTGTTTCAAACAACATGGTGTCTTAATGGAGAATGATTCACAACTGGAACAGAGTATTTTTGAAGGCGAAGAAGCCATCTCATTACATCTGTTTGCCAGGTCATCTTGCTGTACAGAGGTGGTTACTGTTTGCCAAATCTGACTATTTCAAAGTAGATTTACTTCGAATGAGAGCCAATACTCAGTTTATTTACTGTAAGTGTTCAGTTAAATCTACACTAAAGACCACAAGTTAATTATTCAAGACGTATATGTCGTGTTCAATTTGAAATACAAATAAACATGATGGGTGATCACAGAGAGGGTGAGGGAGAGAACCAGAGGAATAAAGGGAGGATCTTTGTTACACAAGCTTTGAGAGGGCTGGAAAGAGGAGAGGATGGTGGGGGATGGAGGTGGAGAAGACCTCAGGAGTCTTGGCTTGCTGTCCCTTGGCAGCTCCAGGCACAAACAGAAGCAAGGGTATCCGTTTCCAGAAAACACAGAAAGTGGAATAGTGAAATACACGAGAGAATACACAACAGAGAAGCGGAGAATGGAACTGAAATGGAAATAAAAGAGGAACATTCGAGGGGTGAACCCACAATGAAAGATTCAGCATTTGTTTGTTTTCTGTCTTTATTTTACAGTAATCATGTTTGTATTGATGGGCGTTCACTCTGATAGGATGCAATAGTATGTGATACATGTGGCACAAATGAACTAGTCCACAATATTCTCCAGACACAATTAATTAGCACATTTGCCCCGTTCTTAGATCACATTAGTCTCGAGCTGAACCATGTCAAATGCTAACATAAATCAGCTTCTGCTCTGCTATCTTCGGCTGAACACAAGTGTGCTTCAGTGATTGGAGGCGACCATTTGGGTCAGACTGGCTCAGAAACAGCTGAGCATCCAGGCTGCAGTCGCGCTCATCGCCAGCTGGGGGCGAGCAGCAGCCATGCACAACATCAGCCCCCCCAACCCACATCTCTCCTCACCCTCTCTCCCATGTTAGAGAGAGGGAGGGAGAAATGTGATTTCGCTAGAAGGCCAGACAATTAGTGGCTGTTGGAGGAAACGCATGACACACATCTCAACTGAGGGAGGAGAGCAAGACTGACAGAGGGAGGCAGACTCAGGCACGAGGGGAGAGGGGGGGGGGCAGCTGAGAGATAGACGGAGAGAGATGGGCTCGATTTGAATGCTTAACCACCACCAAGGCAGTGGGAGTAGCCGAAATTATGGGAGATGTCATGTGACACTCTACCTGCAATCGTTTCACGTCAGTGTCCGTCTTCATTTGCCCCTGCTGTCAACACGAGACACCAAAGCCTCAATTAGTGAAATATCACACAAGGACAATTCAAGCAAATTACCTCCTGCTATTTTGTCGCGAGCTTAAAAGTGTTTTTTTTATTCCAAATGATTGATTTATTTCTTCAAAGCTGTGAAATATGCAGTCACGTGCCTTTCACAACGCTGATGGCGTTTTAATACACCATAATACATAGATGACTAATCGGCAACGTGGATGGGCAATCATGTATGACGACATTTCCACTGAGAGACGTAATTAAATGATGTGTGAGTGTACTTGCAGCTCGTGTGTGTGTGTGTGTGTGTGTGTGTGTGTGTGTGTGTGTGCGTGTGTGTGTGTGTGTGTGTGTGTGTGTGTGTGTGTGTGTGTGTGTGTGTGATGTAGGCTACTGATGGGAATATTCCTCTGTGTATAGAGTGCAGGGTGACTCAGATCATAAAGTGTGTGTGACTGTTTGACAGAAAGAGATGAAAGTGCGCTCCTAGTATCCCGCAGGCACGCACACACGGGCCCAATGTTGCGCACGTGGCATGCACTACTCACGAGCCCTGTCGAAAAAAATATAGCAACAATGCTTGTAGCTTAACATTGTAACAGCATGTGTGTATGCAGGGGCGGACTGGGACTACAAATCAGTCCGGGAAACTCGGCCGGCCGACCGGCCCACTCCGGTATTCCCAATGGCCAGTCCGCCCCTGCATGTATACCTGCGGTGGTTTAAGGTGTATTGACCTATTACATGATCACTCTCGTGTTTTCATCGGAATGTGCCGTTTTTGCAGTGGTATGTATGATCAAACAATTATCTAGCCACACACACACCTGCTCACACTATTTCATCCTCACTCCCCCTTTCCTCCTTTTCATTTTGCTTCCCTCTCACTTGCTTTTCGCACAAGCCAGTGTGTGTGTTTGGGGGTATATTGCGTTTTGTGTGTGTGTGTGTCTGTGGGCTCGATTCTCTCAGGCCGGCTCAGTGAGCACAGAGAAGTAGAGAGAGGGAGGGAGAGGGAGAGAGAGGGAGAGAGAGTTTTGTACGGGGGAGGGACAGACATCCTCCAGCCGAGGAGCAGAGCCTCAGTCTGAGCAGCCGACAGTCGCGCTGTCTGTCTCCCCATCAGCATCACCACCACCCGTCTGCACACAATTTTGGAGTAGACACCTCGTGCTGACACTGCCCTACGAGCATGGGTGTGTGACTGTGTGTGCGCGTGTGTGTTTGAGTAGTGGGGGAAATAAAACCCAGCAGCCTGCGGCATTAAAGGGCAGCATCTTCGGTCCCCCATTACGCGAACAGGGGAGCACAGCAGAGGAACGAGCGGTGGGCACAGAAGGTGGCATGGAGGAGAGGTGTGTGTGTGTCTGTGCACGGAGGCAGGGCTGTGGGATGTGGTGTCTGACGGACGCGGAGAGATGCTGTGAGCTTTGGTATTAGCAGGCAGCTGCGCACCGAGCCGCGCTCCTCCCGCCCTCCCTCCTCAGCTGCTCTACTCGCACCGACCATTCGCTGAAATCGGGGAATCGGCTCCACACGGCTCGCTGTGCTCACTACCGCTGGCGTCCTGCACGGGGATTTGACACAACCAGGTATGTGCAGCCGCGGAGCCAATTTGGGCGCTGGATGCGTGTTTGCATGGCGGGGGAATCTTGACTGACTTCATCCTACATCTTCTTGTTGCTTCCCTCCCCTCCCTCTGTGGCCCTGTCAGCGGATTAATGAAACGTTATTTGAGAATGATGCGGTTAGATGGCATCATCTGTCGATGTATCTGGGGTGAAAAATACCAAAAAATGGAGGTGTTGAGATGTGTTTTAAACGTTTGGTTGTTTATTACCAAACACAGATCTCATACCAACACTGTCAACGTCCCATTACTCTCATTCTAACCTTTCCTCATGTTGATATGGATAACGCTAAACATGAGCATGTGAGCAATGCTGTTGTTTCACACTGAGCAAATTATGCGATGAGACTGGTTCTCCTCATGCCGGCCATATAAAAGGTAATATTTTGATTTATGAGGCGAGACAATCTGTTGTTATGTTGGCTGGTTTCCTTGGGCTGCAGGCAGATATTTCACTGTTGGGAAATACACAGGTTAGGAGAAGGGAGGCAGAATGTAGCTGAGGATGGGCGTGAGGGCAAAATGATCTGAGGATGCACACACCCTCACATACTCATCCCCCACTGGTGTGCTTCACTCTTTTCTCTGGGCAGCAAATGCATGCTTAAAAGCAATCATGCACGGAGGCATGCATGGCGCACATGTGTGTGCACGCACTGCTGCACACACAGACTCATGGGCATGCACACACCCACATGTACACCAATCCACACTCCACCATAATCCATAATCATGTGTTCTGGAGACATGACGTAACACATCTCTCATCTGCATGCAGTTGGTTTGCAAAAAAAGGTCTCTCAGCTTCACACAGAATGATGAGAGAATTTACAGCCCATCACCGCATCAATTGCTTGCAGCAAAATAAGCTGAAATTGGCATACTTGAGCTTTAATCAGAAGAGGAGAGCAGATTGTACTATTGTGAGATATAGGTTAGCATGCCTCCAACTGACACTAATTTTTCATCAAAGTAGAGTGGTAGAGACTGTGGGACTGTGAGAAATTGAGTGTTTTAGAGTGCTCTGCTAATCAGAAGCATTAGGAAGAAGCGGGGGAAATGGGTCCCTGGACATTATGCAGGGCTTGGGGTATAGTGCATCAGAGCAGAGGGAGTGGGTGTGGCTGGGGTGCTCCCCTTTCTCTGGAGGTTTCTCTAGTCTGATTCACATACCTCAGGACAACAGGAATTCCCACGTTTTTCATTTGTCAGTTGCAGGTAACTATTTTTCGGACGCCTTTACAGTAGCTGTCCAAGCATATTTTACAACAGGTATTTGGAGTTTCAATGTTGCCTCGAGGCACATCACCTTTGAATTATTGAGCATGGAATAATAGGTTTATATGGAGAAAACAAAAATATATATATGCACATTAATTTATCTTGGCTTTTTGAATATATACCATGCTTGAAAACGTCATGTATGATGTAATACACGCTAATAGCTACCTATTGTATGTACTGTATGTTCCACATACTACAGTGCTCTACAGTATATCTTGGTGGGCAGAGGGTGTGTCTTTGAGCACATGCTACTTAAATTAAGTATTTATATCTCATTCTATTAAAAACCCATATAGCGTTGCCCACTTGTCTCTATAGGTATTACAGAATGAACTTTATCACACTAGATCTGCTTACATTACGCTACAAAGCATGGATGAACAATAGCGGAGATACTGTAGACTTAGATCACCCAATATGTGATCTGATCCTCACATGTGCTTGTCATGATGACTTAGAATAGATGGTTCCATTTCATCTGTTGCCAATTTGCTTGTTAGTCTTCTCTCAGCATGGGGTTGCAGTTCCTGTCAATTTGATAACACATTGAAGTAGGATAAGGTGATCCAGTTATCTGCCATCCTTTTCACCGCCATTAAGCTGTAATGAGACAATACAGGCGATACATTGTGCGTAACTTGCAGAACTCCATCTCTGGAAGAGGGTGGATACCTAATCTGTCTAACTTTAACACGCAGATGTCAGGGTGCTGGCTCTGTAAAGAGAGTAAACTCCCTAATTGTTAATGAACACTTATTAAACCCTAAAACTCTTTGTTCTGACACAGTGCAGCCACGGTGCTTTATATAAATAATGTTCCAGTCACTGTTACCATAAACAATAACATATTCCAGATGCTGTCAGCCATGATGGGGCTGTAGCTCAATTATATCACTGCATCACAATAATTGGCCAAATGAATCATTATTAGGTGTTTGTGTGGAGTGTTGAGTATTCCATAATGGTTGAGCCATTCAACAATATGGAGCCTAAAAAATATGTTTTGATTGCACATAATCTAAAATGGGAAATCAATTTGACATATTGTCTAATATAAACCTAAAATGTTAGTTAATAGTATGCACAACTCACTTCTATGCAGGCAAGATCTATTTTTATGTGTAATTACGAACTGAACCATGAATGGAAAAACAAGTATTGATGACACAATGAACAATGAACAAAACTTCTCCTTCTCTGCATTAGAGAGAACCTTGTTGCCGGTTCACCCCTCACATCTGAGAGCAAACGCACTCAAAGCAACACTAATCTGAAATTAAGCAGCCATGGACATTTTACTAAGAGAATAATTCAAATACTTTGAGATTTCTCAAGGAATGATTCATTTTGCCAATCAAGAAAGAATATCATTAAAACATTCATTTTTGATTTAATAACTTTTACAATTCAAGTGTTCGTCCAGATCAGTTGATATCAACAAACTTCAAAGTACACACCATTTGTAATACCTTTCTTTTGTTACTATTAATAATGAAGACGCCCTTATTTGTTATTTTCTGACAACACACCAAAGCAATTAGCTTGGCTCAAAGCCATCTTTTCCCCATGATCTACTGAAGCTGTGACATGGTGTATTCAATATTCGGTTAATACTTGTGCTTTGTCAAAACGGTTTTTCCTTTCCAACCACTTTTAAACCTTGAATTTAAAACTCAGTTGCACAGTGTAACTGTTTATTGGGTTTTTATTAGTCATATTCTGGACAGCAGACAGCACTCTAACACTGACAGCTACAGAGGGAGAAGTCTTGAGCTGTGCATTAGCAGCACATTTCTGCACCTTAAAGATACTCTGCCTGTGCTCAGTCACCAAGAGACAACCTCCTCTGTTATCTGTGTATCACCTCTACGTCTGCAGAGGGCAACAAACGTTTGTTTGATCGTAACAGAAAGGAAACCCAACATTGCCAACCCAAAAGCCCAGAGAGAAGTGCTTCATCTCAACTGACTGGCTAGCTTCAGAGCCGTGACCTCAACCACTTTCTTACGATGGCAACACTCAAACCTGTCAGTTCTTCAGTATAAGACTGAAAGGAGACATAGATTTTGATGCCAAAGTTGAACTTTATGCATTATTAACACTCTTTGGCTATGAAATGTTTGCAGTTGTTATCATCATCGACCACATTCCTGCATTTCTGTTGCAACCAACTTATTTAGTTTCTATAATAGTATATAGGAATCTCCCAAACATCCTTTATTATTTAGTGGTATATCCATTTCAATTTCAAGTCATTCTATTTTATATCAATCCATTACAATCCCACTCATTTTATTTCTGTCATGCCTACATTAAATTCTGTTCATTATATTGTGTTATTCAAGTTTAGAAATTATAAACATTTTCCTTTATTATACACACACATTTGCAATTTACTTTAATGCTATAAGGAACCACTGAATGTGAAAAGAACTAACTCATTTCAGATTGACTGATTATAAGTAAATCGTTTTTTCCCCAAATTTGAATAAATGGTCATGACTGTATAATGTAAATGTTCCAGTCTTAGTTCATCATGAAACTGCTGTCGAAACTCTCCACATTGTTATTAATCAGCAAAGTAGTGGGAACCCACACATTCATTTTCAAACAATTACTGTGGCTGATTAGGATTTTCTAAGGTTACAGATGGGTAGAGCTAACCGAGGAGTTAAGTGATGTTGTAAAAAAAATCAGTTATACATCATATCATAACATTCTAATCATAACAATTCCAATTAAACTTACCACAGTTGTGTCAATCAGTTTTAGTCTGTTCACGCCCCCACAGTCCAGAGAGGAGGTCTGATCCGTGAACATAAGTGGAACCACCTGTGTGGGTTTGTAGCGGCTTTAAATATTTAGCAAAATGAATCATTCCTTGAGGATTCTTTTATTTGGATACCATACCATTGACGAAATGCCTAATAGACATGTCTTATACTTACCCTGGTTGAGGAAGTGAATAAGCCATCACTCTCCTACCCTAACAACATGTGCCCTTGAACAAGGCACTTAACCCTTGCAAGCTCACTGATTAACACAAGTTGATTCTGCCTGTGCTGCGACGCCCCTCAGTTTTGTGCATGCAGGTTTGAGATTCATATGCGAGCTAAACATGTCAGTGGAAGTTGTTGAGGCAATGTCAGAACACGTTTAAACAATATCTAATGTGATTTATTCGAGGGGAGGGGCCGTTTTGGGTCATGACCCAATGGTTGCAAAAAAGCTGCTCTTGGCTTTACGCCAGTCTACAAGATAGCTGAGTCATGACTTTCTCATAGCACATTTCAATGCAGATTTTCTCTTAATTTCACAACTCAAGTCCATACTGACCAAATGTTCTAGGAATCTGTACTTTTCCATTAAATGACAGCTTAGGTTAAAGTTCCTAACTAGCTGCATTGAGTTTACTCACCTACTAAGATTGGTACTATTGCACAAGACCTTCATCATTACATACAATGCAAAGTGTTTCCTGCACAAACATCCTTTCCCCATGCCCGCACCAAACCTTAAACTGTAAAGTTAACACATGGTCAAGCCCTTACATTCATTCAATCAACCATGCATCTGGAAGAAACACATCAATGCTGGCAACTACAGTATAACCTTAAGCTCAATTTGCTAATGCCTGGTCCTTCTTCAGAGCCCAGCATTAAAAGTGAACTGTGATGCCATGTTTCACAGCTCATTTGAAGTGAGCATGTCTCTGTAGTCATGAGACTGTAGACACATCAGCTCTATATCCCAGAACTAATGTGGAGCAGCTGTCAGATGCTATGCACAACAACCATTCATTTCTAGTATGTTAGCCTGTTTTACTATAGAAAACACACACTTCTCAGCAACTCCAAGTTGTTAAAGGCGACATGGCGTGATTATAGTCTCACGCCCTTTTCCATGACACTAACATGACCATTTCATTTTCAGAAATACTATATAGTCTGATGCAAATATGCATTATGACACCTGAATGGTTCAGTTGCTGATGCTTTCCAATCTTACTAAGTGAGACATTTAATGTTTGACAACATAGGTCATTAACCTCATCATTTCAATTTGTGGAAACACTCTCATCGTTACGATCAATAAATAGAAAATAGCAAATATACAGATTATGACTTGTGATCTTAAAATATGGTGTTGAAAATGACGAACAAGAGAAGATGCGCATTTAGGGTTCTTGCATTTTTCATTAATTAAGATATTTATTTGTGGTGAACACACTCCGACAAGAGTAGTGTAGCACTGAAGCAATTACAAGTATTGGTTCTCCTGCTGTAGAAGCTGGATATGTCAGTGTAGCCAGTGTCTATTGACCTTGACTGACAAATACAGTACACACATCGATACATGAATGCTAAGCAGTCATATACACATGCAATTGATTTCCCCCAACACCTCTACCCCGCCCACTTACAAGTACATACACACAACGCTTTAATTCTCTCTCTTTGTCTGCACATAGGTTACTGCGATGCTCTGTGGGATTTGCTTTAAAGCATTGTGCTAAACAATAAAGCAATTAAATCATTACTGAGATTTGTTTAATATTTCAAACGAATGTTCCATTGTGTATGTAAATCATTGGTATCTTTGCACAATACATCCAAAGATTGTTAGATTAAACTGATTGTCTAATGTCCACAGTCTCTATATATAAGTAACAACAAGATATTTTAGAATCTGCAAGCAAATGTAAAGTTAATATTTGTTTTTTGTTTTTTTTCTCTTACAGAGAGAGATGTGCCATTTCGGGAAGAAGGCCACTGGATTAAAAAATATTGAGCTTCTACACGGACTGTGGTTTTAGTGACTGTGAGCTGGAATCCCATTGTCAATCACAGGTTGATCGTGCTTGGCTCATCTACGCTGTATTCTCAGCCAAATTCTCCTTCCACTTGATGATACAAATAGTCCACAGTATTGCCATCCATGGTTTCTGCCCTAATAAATACTATATCATCCTACATTAAAAAGATTTGCAAAGGAATGTTTACAAAGAAATCGGCAAACCCAATAAAGAAGAAAGAGAGAAGTGAAAATAAAGAGCCCAAATTGACCACTGATTTGCAAGCGCACAATCTAACTCTCTCTAACACACTGAAGACTACTGTTAAAAAGATTTCCAAATGCTCTTCGGCACGTAACATATCGCTTGAAGAAGACGACGGAAAAAACGATTGCTCATCACTGTCACCCACTTTCAGCTATCGAGTAGCTATAGCAAATGGACTCCCCAAAAACTCTCTCTTTTTGAATAATAATGAAAGTATATTTTCTGAGGTTCTTTCAATTGATAGTAACTACTCTGACTCCTTGAGTGAGACAAAACTTGTAAGGAGACTGGATGAGCAAAAATCACACACTATGCCAGTAAGACGAAACAGGAAGAGCCTCATCAGTTTGGCTCCCTCTGATGGCAGCTCTGAGGGCGAGCGAGTGGAACGCTCAAGTCTACACACACTTCGGCTTGGTGCTCTACGCAAGTTAAGAAAATGGAAAAAGAGTCAGGAATGTGTCTCCTCCGACTCCGAGGTGAGCAATTGGAGGAAAACCTTGGGCATCCGGAGCAAGTCCTTGGACCGTGCTGGACGGCAGCAAAAGAGCTCAACCCTGGAGCCTGGCTCCTCCTCTACAGGTTGCATTAGTCAGACCCAGGATGTCATGGAGATGATCTTTAAGGAGCTTCAGGGGATCAGCCAGATAGAGACAGAGCTGTCCGAGCTACGCGGCCATGTAAATGCCCTAAAAAGCTCCATTGATGAGATATCCAGCAGTGTGGAAGTAGTTCAAAGTGAGATTGAGCAGCTTCGCACAGGATTTGTCCAATCTAGAAGGGAAACACGTGATATTCATGACTACATAAAACAAATTAGCCACCAGGCCAATAATTCAACCCTGCGGTTCATTAATGTTCCCGAAGAAAAGGCAGAGAAAACAGAGAGTGTAATATACAAAATACTGAAAGACAAAATGGGTTTCGTTGATGCCCTTAAAACAATCAAAATTGAGCTTGCTCATAGGTTAGGGCAACAGAGAGAATGTTCTAATGCAAAACCCCGCCCAATTATTGTTATTTTTGCAACAACCCAAGAAAGAGATGTGATCTTAAAAAAGTGCTATAAACTCAAAGGAACAGGTATTATAGTCTCTACAGATAGCTTAAATCAAGATGGAAAGGAGAGAAAAGACAAAGCAATGTCTTCCTCACAAACCTATGAAAGCATGGATATAAAAGTCTCAGGGAAGGACAAAGTAGTGGAGAGCGATGACTGGGATTCAATGGACAGTGATAAAGAATTAGACGAATTAAGCAGAAATAAATATGCAATGGTGGTTTCAAAGCCTGTTCACAAGAGCAAATCAGAGAAGAGGCGTTCCCATGACCATAGCCGGTCAGGAGAGGAAGCCGGCTACTCAGGCACTGTTCACTATGCTGATGACGCCTACTATGACCCAGACAAGCATGCAAAGGCTTACTACTCTGATTTGACCCCAGGTTGGCTTTCCCAGAGTGACTACTCCACCCCTAAACTCAGCCGCTCTGAGTCTGACTGCTCAAAGCTTTGCCAGTCGTACTCAGAGGACTTTTCAGAAAGTCAGTATTTTACACGGGCAAATGGCGGCTCACTGCTGTCCTCTTCCGATCAGGAACTGTGGCAGAGGAAACAAGAAGACATGTCCACCTCCTGGTATGCTAGCGAGACTCAGCCACTCGGCCATGATAATCAAACATATGAACACAATGAAATTGAGACTACAGAAACTATTGACAGTGGGGTGAGCAATGGACTTATCTGCATGTCAGGAGACAGAAGTCACTACAGTGGCTCCCAGCTCTCCCTTCAAGGTGACCTATCACCCTGGAAAGACTGGCATCATCTCGAGCAGGGTGCTGACTCTGGTTTGGAAGCTTCTACAGAGGTCAGCAGTCCCTTTGACCCATCAACCATCCCCGGTTTTCCAGAAAACATCACTAAATGTCAGGAGGTTGATTTACAATTTGAAGGAGAAGAGGAATTCATGATGCTTGACAGAGACTCTCTACCACCTATAACCACACACATTATTCCTCCCGTCACAGAACGGGAGACTGTCATCAAGACATCTGCCCGGCAGTCTAAAGAAGAATATAAGGTTAGTGCAAAAGAAAACACAAAAGTATCATCTAAAGATACCCCTAAAGCTGCTGCTAAGTCTACACATAAACAGACTAAATTGGCTCCTAAAGAAGAAACCACCAAAATATTGCCTAAGGAAATTTCAAAGGTTTCTGCTACTAAAGTTTCATCTAAAGGGACCTCTAAAGCAGCTCCTAAAGATGTATCTAAAGAGGTACAGAAATCAGCAGTTAAAGAACCCTCTCAAGCCCTTCCTAAAGAACGTACAAAAGTAACACCTAAAGATACAACAAAGCCCACTGTTAAAGAAGTTTCTAAAGTGACATCAAAGATAACTTCTAATGAGCCTACCAAAGTCACTCCTAAAACTACCCCGAAAGTTAGCCCGATAGTGACTCCAAAAGAAAGTCCAAGAGAGTCACCGAAAGAGAGCCCGAAAATAACCCCATTTGTGAGCCCTATTTCAACCCCTAAAGAGTCCCCTAAAGAATCCCCTAAGGAGTCTCCTAAAGTGTTTGCAAAAGATCTACCACAAGTTTCACCTAAAGAAGGTCTGAAAGTTGTTGCTAAAGAGGTTACCAAAGAAGCTGCACAACTAACCCCAAAAGAGGCCCTAAAAGAGATAACTAAAATAGCATCTAAGGAGACTGGTAAAGTACCCACTAAAGAGGTTTCTAAGATTCCACCTAAAGAAGTTTCTAAGATTCCACCTCAAGAAGTTTCTAAGATTCCACCTCAAGAAGTTTCTAAGATTCCACCTCAAGAATCCCCAAAGGTAGCACCTCTAGAGAGTCCCAAGGTGCTACCCAATGAGATCCCAAAAGCAGTCCCATCAGAAGCCCCTAAAGTTGCACCCAAAGTAGCATCTAAAGATGCCCCTAGAGAAACCCCCAAAGTAGTTCCGAAGAATAAATTCCCTGAACTGGATGTCAATCATAGCTTTCACCAGACTCAGAATAAATCTTCAACTATGTACCGCAGTCAGAGTGAGATTCGAACAGAGAAAGTTGAGGAGGTCCCCAAGTCTTGGAGTAGTAGGCTCAGCATAGATCTCACTGAGAAGTCCTTTGGTTTTGGCTTTGGCTCTACACTGCAGAGAGCTAAATCAGCTCTGGAGGTTGTTTTGAAGTCTGGCCCTCCCACTCCTAATCCTGCTCCTCCAGAGGCGCCCTCCAGCTCATCATTTATGGGCCGTTTTCGCACCCTGTCCACCTCTGGTGTTAGTAACCCTTCTACTGCAACAGACTCAGATGCCTACAAAGAGCCTGTCAAGGCAGAGGATAAGAAAGCCGTTTCAGCCCCAGAAGCTGTGGAACAACCAGTGGACAATGAGACTCACTATGTTGAAGTGATGGAGCAGGTACTAGCCAACTTGGAGAACAGAACTAATGCTGATGAGACAGATGAGACAGATGAAGCTGTGCAGGAGTGTGAGACTTCTCAGGACTATGATGTGTCTGATGACGTTGATGCCTCTCAAGATGATGATGCCTTTGAGGACTTAGAGGCCTCTGAAGATATTGAAGCCACAGATAACTATGAGACAAGTAAAGAGGCATGTGTTCTGGAGTATGATTTCAATTTGGATGAAGAGCACAATGAAGACTATGAAACTCACCTCACAGAGGACACAGCTGAATATGATGCAATGGTGGAATATGTAGACGTAGAAGATCCTGATGACAATGATGTGACAGAGGAGATGGAAGAGGGCGATGAGGAGTTGGAAGAGGTAGAGGAGATAACAGAGGAGGTAGCTGAGGTGTCTGAAAAAGTGGATCAAAAAGAGGATGAAAACAAAAATATTTCAGAGGAGAAGTCTACAGAGAAGCCAATAGAGGCCCCACCCAAGAAACGTATCCGACCAACATTCAAGGAGGCCGCACTGAGGGCTTACAGGAAACAGATGGCTGAACTTGAGCAGCAGATCCTGGCAGGAGGTATGTCTCTTAATTATTTTGTGTTTGTCTCATTGTTACTATTTTTATAATGTTTTACTACTGTTTAATAAGGAATTACATTAGCAATACAGGTACAACTGTAACAGTAAGTAGTCATCAAAACGAGACAGTTGTGACTTAAATAACTATATCAGTGTTTTGAAATCACAGAACTTTAACTACACATTGTGAATACTTAACAGCACATTCACAGCAACATGAATGTACAAACTCATGTTTTACACTGAGAAGATACAGCAATAGACTCTTACGGCCTGTCCACACAGCGGCGTGCGTTGAAAGCTTCACCATTCACTTTGAATGGGGTGACGTCACTTTTCGCCGAACTGCATTGTGGGAAGCGACGCAAAGCTTTGCTGGCGTGGTTCGCTGCAAAAGTTGAGCAATGTTCAACTTTTGAAGCCTCGGCAGAAGCGTCAGCCAATCGAATCATATGCCAGTACAAGCTCTAGCCAATCAAACCGCTGCTTGTGTGTCAGGGGCGGGAGATTCATGTGACTGGTTGTTGGTCGAGTTTCAGACACGCCCACCGGCATGCTTCAACGCACGCCGCTGTGTGGACGGGCCGTTACATTTCATGTTGGAGCATCTTTTAAAAGTTGAATGTCTCTCCAAAAGACTTGACGCCTGAATTCTGACCTAAGAATGCCTATGAAAAGGAAAATGACATTAGAATTGTTTGGAAAATGTAGGTAAATAATCTAAAGTACACATGTTATTTAAGTTAAGAAGATATACAAAAACATTGATGTTTTTGGTAAGCCATTCAGTGGGTACAGTGTCTGAATCATAGTGAATATATTTAATTTTTGTTGTCGATACAAGCTGTACAATTGAAACGTGGTGGATTAATATTGTTGGGAACATCAGACTTGACCAACTTGAAGGATTTCTCTTTGAATTGGTAATATGCTTTGAGTTGAAAAGCTGAGTTGGAGGACTTTCTCTGGAGGTGGATGACAGTGTTACTGGTGGCATTGACTTTGAATTGGTATTCCCATGGCACAGCACTAGGTGATTTTATTAGCAGACTCTGGCTGAAAGGATAATACTCTCAAACATGTTTTCTGAAGATTTATCATTTATCATCAATATTGAAAAGACCTTTAAAAGCTACGATAGGGCTGGCCTCCAAAACTACCATCAATACTTCACACTAAAATATTTCTACAGTCAATGTAAGTAAGACAGTTCAAGCATGCGTCTACATGAAGTCTCACACGTAGGTTGCAGTCGAATAGTCCATTTAGCTTAGGAACCTTCCTAATGGAGTGAAATGACCCGGAAGTCCCTCAGTGGCAGCCATGATAAGTGCCGTTCGAATTCTAGATGATAGGAAGGGAGGTTTCAAACTTCCTTTATAACCTCCTTTAGCTTAGGAACCACTGGACCTCCCTTTACGAAAGGAGAGGAGAAAATGCTGTCCCACAATGCCTTGCGGCCACAGCATTTGCTGTCACACAACATTCGGCCGTTCACGGAAAGAACCGATTATGACCGAGAAATGATATCATGAAAGTTACGGTGCTTATTAAGCTTTTTAAAACGTATGTGGTAAGTTGTCAAAGTGCTTTTTTTTTAACGTTCATCAGTATTATAATCAAAAAGAGAAATATGAACGTTAGTTTTTACTGAAATTATCAAATAACATTTCACTGAGCTGTGTGGAGTTTGTTCAACTTTTAAAAGATGTTTGAATGGTGATATACACAGTGATAGATGTTAAGGACTAACGTTTATAATAAATACATTTGTATTGATTTTAAGATCTTTTCATAGTTCATACAATCATACGTATTGGGATCATTTGTATTAATGTAGACGGAGGGAGAGGGTGACGAGCATAAGTTTCACTTTCCTTTTTTATTTCAATTCCAACTTTGGTCATGAAGAATATGTTTCTCTGTTGTCCACGTTCATAAAGCATAAAGCAACAGCATCAGAGCACGGTGCAGAGTCTCTAGATGAGTTTACAGTAGTCCCTCGTTCTTATTAAACATCCATGTTGTAGTCCGCTGTATTGAAAACTGTAGTTTCCATAGTTTCCCCACAGCAGCAGACGCACAAAATGACGTCCGCTGGCGCATCATAAACACGTCGGATAGTGAAAGTGCAGTCGGATTCTCTAAAGTACCGCAGTCTCTTCTCCTAAGTCCTTTTGAATTCTCCTATCCACTATCCCTTAACCCCGTGACGTTTCACTCAGAGGTCAAGGGATATATGTTAGGGTTAGATTGATTTTTGGACTATTCGACCGCAACCGTTGACTTTGCATTAAGGAGGTTCTGTATATCACTTATGTTTGCACTACTGTTTGAAAAAAGGAGATATGCCTGACATGGAGCAGAATATATATTGCCAATGCTCTCATTTGTATTTCTGTATCATACTTTTGCCTTCCTGCAGAATGGCCTTGAATTAAAATGCTGTGTAACACATGGCTTGAGACTTATGTACAAAAGACACAATTCAAAATCAACACAGGCATTTTGATTCATTGAAGGAAAAGTAGTCCTTCAACTGCAGTGAAAAAAGAGACCAGGGAATTTCCACTCTTACTTAAAATGAAAAAGCTCCTGACCTACATATGTAGCTGCTACTGCGGTACTCATGGTGAGGTAGGTACTGTAGATCAGGGAATACCGGCACATGAGGACTGTGTGACAGATGAGTGCGCAAACACAGTGGCCACATTCAACATTCAACAAACATGCTGCAGAGAACAAATATTTTCCAAAAGTCTTTTTAAATTAAATGTGACCATGCCTACTGACATGTTGACACCAACAAACTGCAACTATTAGTATGCAAGATAGAAAGGACACATTGTCATTACAATTATAACCAAAGACACAAACACCATGACTATTGTTCAAATGATTAAATTCAGTGTTACTCATCCTTGTTGATACAATCTGAATATTTACCCTTCACATACATTGTGGTTTCTTGTCTACCGGGCAATATGCGTCGGATTGACTCACTTCTCAGTATTGACTCGTTCATGTGCAAGTTGTGGCGTGCTTTAGATTCTGGGCATATGAATATAAATGAAAATATGTGAGTAATTGTCCTCAGTCTCTGATGGCTTTCGGCTCCTTTCTTCATCTTTCTTCACATTACTCAGTGGCCATGTCTAAAACATTGTATATTGTATATAGTTTTTCCTGGTACTAGGAAAAGTGGTGTATGAGTCAAGATGCTTCTGTTAGTTTTCACCGAACTGTGCGAAGAACATGTGAGACAATGTGAGAAAGGCCAACACTAGGAAGATACATTAGACTTTATACTGTGCTTATTTTGATGATAAGAGTTCATTGTAAATATTGGTACAAGCCATTCATGGGTATTTTTCACAGATTGTCTATGTAGCAGCAAGATGCCAAACCTAGAAACGAATGCTTAAAATCAAAACATGACAATATTTCACTCGCTTAGGTAGCTTTTTATTTGGTAAAAAAGTGTTTTTTTCTTTAAATAGAATATTGTAACACCCCATACATTTCAGTTATTAAATCATGAACCTGCTGTATCCGCTGTCACCCACAGCATATATAATGCAACTTGACATCAAACTCGAACTCTGACTCTGTCCAGCATTAAACATTTCCTGAAAGTTGCATTACAACTAACGACGTTACATTTAACACAATCTATTTCACTTGCTCTGGGTTGATAGAAATCAATGTAATATGCATTTATGGGCCAGTTGTTTAAAACCCATTATACTACTAATGGAGAAATACCAACTAATGGAGGCACAGAGATGCATACACTCCCCCCTCATTAGACTCATGCTTTCATCTTGTGTATTTGATGTGTGCTCATCATGCTCGGTCTCTGAAGCATGCTTGCTGGTCTGTGAGGGAGCTGTGGAGGGAGTCTCAGCAGTACTGCTACTCCTGCCAGGCCTGTCTTCAACCGGGTACAGCAGCGTATGTATTCAGATGCTAATTCACACTCCCAAGGGCATTCTTTAACCAGGTCAGCCTTGCTTGGAATATTTATAGAGGTCTGCTGCTAGTGAAGTTTGCTGCTTGCTCTTAGGGGAGCAAAGGAGGTAGACCCTCTTTATGCTTAGTGCACCATTTCTCATGAAAGTGTGTGTATTAAAAATGCAGATACAGGGAATGAAGAGTCTCTGTTGTTGTTTTAGATGATACTATCCAATTCAAAGCACTGGTAGATTCAATATCGCTGTTTTGATTTAAC
The DNA here is from genome assembly GCA_902827135.1 of Harpagifer antarcticus. NCBI lineage: Eukaryota > Metazoa > Chordata > Actinopteri > Perciformes > Harpagiferidae > Harpagifer > Harpagifer antarcticus. The sequence goes on from CADEHL010000266.1 coordinate 942,713, forward strand.
TGCAGTAAATAGGGAAAGCCTCAACGCCACAGTTTACTCTTAAACCTTTGAAGAGCTGACATTAATTACAATACTTTACCTCATATCATATCTATGGCGTTCAGATTAGACACACAGTATCCTCTCTCTGATTGGAGTATTCCAAATATTCCTCTTTATCATCATGCTTATACTTTTCCCACTAAATAACACTTGAATAATAACATAAAACTAAATATTGTATAGTAGTTCTGCCTTTAAATGTTCAAATTAGATCTCAGTTTAAAATACAAAATGCACATATCTTTAAATAGAAGGGCCAATTACCCCGTGTTACTCCAATGTCCTATTCCTCGTTCATGCCTATAGGTTGGAACTGTTGAGCAGAAACTGAACAATATTAACCCTCTGAAATCAGCCTGACATAGCTTCAAACACATTTAGTCATAGCTGAAGAAATCGGAGCTGATGGGAACAGCGAGTGCACATATACAGTAGATGATGCATGTTTCTTCTATAGGAGGATGTGGTCTGGTCATGTGGTATTGTTTGAGTCATCAGATGGACAAGCAGTGAACACATTGGTAGCAGAGGCACCCATGACGTTCACATCTCACTCTGACAACATGTCATTACATCAAAGCGTGGAGGGGTGAAAGCTCTCACTGTTTTATCACAGATCTGTCATCCTGTATCCAGACAGAAATTATTTATAATGCAGCCTTTAGTTGTCTAATATATGATAATATGAAACACAATGTATTACATCGATTATATAATGATATAGTCAACTAATAAATGCGTTGAAGGCTATGAAAATCCAACATAACGTCATAAATAAATAAATACACAACACACAGGTATCAGCAATCTCTATATACATTTCATCAAAATATCCCAGCTTTCGGGAACTCACCGAACAGCACATAATAATCTATAGTTGAGTCAACTGAAAATCTTATTGATCATATTGTAAGTGTCAACACTGTTCATTTTGAATTCATAATATAAAATACTAAAATTGGTCTGACATTCACAAATTAATATATAATTCATTAATTGATTATATTTTAGATAACCTGAATCTGCCTACTTTTGGGATGAAGACAAACCAGCCCATAAGCACTTTTTGTCGGGTCTGATGAACTAATACTGAGTCATCTAAAATGGTTGACTGTTGCTGTTAGAAACAAATCCTGATCATTGGTAAAGTGCAAGTGTTGAAGGCCAATGTACTGTAGCAGCAGCATGAAGGTCAGCCTTAATCATGCCTTTGCACTGAATGGGAATATGGACATTTGTATTAACAACCAGGCCAGAACTGTTTCTCTGATGTGTTAATATTGCAGGCCTCTGTAGCCTTGGTTGAACTAGGCAGCATTAGGTAAGGCTAAAAAAGCTGTTCATAAAAGTAGAACATTTCAAGTATTACATTATCCATGTCTTTTTAACTTTTACCTGAATGTTTATTGATATTTAGCTGACAGTGTAGCATTATTGTTTGCGTGATGGAAAGACTTCATCACATTTCTATAACAAGGTGCTAGTATTATGCTTCACTTCAGATATTTAGTCACTTTCCCGTTGAGACTAGTAACTGAGTGTTTTCGTTGACACTAGAAGGTTTTTCTGCTCCAGTGAGCTTTTTTTCTTCCATTTGTGTCAGGGTGGTTTCACTTCAGGTCCTGCTGCCTACAGCTTGCTGTGTGCTGGGGTCTCGCTGCGCTGATCCCATGTGCCAGAACACAACGGGAGGTCATGTCAGCCATGCCCTCATGGTCTCTCCTCTCTCCTGCTTCTCCCTAAATGTACTTTTACACAATCCTTCTGCTCTCTGCAGAGAGGTCTATGGATTTAATATTTAGCAGAATGTGCAAAAGTAACGCTTGAGATGTTTTTATCCTAGATACGCTGCAAGGTTCCAACCCCATAGTGAAATGACAACATGCAATGTAGGCGATATGAATACATTAAAAACACAACATAATGATCATACATGGAAATTATATAGCGCTTTTTATTACACAATGATATGGCAACACTAATAAAGGCAAAAAAGAGACAGTAAATTATTAGTTATTGAAAAAAAAGGTAATTTTAAACCGGAACTTACCCCAGTTCACGCCATATGTATTAAAAGTACAAAAAAGGCAATGTGAACATGGCCCGAAGAGATTAACCGGCTTGTCTAAGTTATTTAGTATAACATCTATTTTATTCTCACTAACAAAAAAGTGTCAAAGGCGCCTGGGCTGTAGCCTTTGGCAGCATAGGGAACATGTATTTGCCGCACTTAAGGGACGTGTGCATGCCCATATACTCTTGCAGTTTTGCTAGCTTTTATACTCGAGCCTTACATTTCCAAGGAAGGCTAGAGGTTTTGAGTTGCTATCAGAGGTCCTGCTCCTCTTTATTATCTTAATTACCTCTGTTTTTCATAAGCTCCCTTGTAATTATCCTCATGCCCTCCTCACACACTCACACGTTTGGACTGCGATCATAGCATACCTATTGTGTTGAATACTCAAAAAATATCTGTACAAATAACGGTATTCACAAAATGACTCATCGCTGATTAAGGGTTTCTGGAGTTAATATTGATTTCCATGCTGGCAAAGAGGACTGTTTCTACCGCTGTGTGTTGTCTACTTATACCAAGACACACACCACTATGTGTGCGTTAGTGCGTCTCTGTGTTAATGTATGCCTGAACGTGTCCACATAAACACACATGTTTCTGTGTGTGTCGGGGCAGGGGTCAGTCCTGGTTATACTATCAGCCATGTGCAGGCTTTTCTGCTCCGGCAAGCTTGGATCTATGTACAGAGCGACCAAGTGTGTCGGTACTGAAATACAGGATTTACTGCTACTGCTGGAACCTCAACATGTTGCATGCAGCACACAGAGAGGCTGTTTCCTACCAATCAATTACATTTTTGTTCCACAGATTGAAGGCACCTGTGAAATTAAGTTTATATCAGCAGTCTATAGCCTATCTTTGTGGTCTGGCTTTATCTAGTGCAGCTGCAGACTCGCTGCTGGAGGAGATGGCTCTATCTTGTATAGCAGTGCTGAAAGTAGCTTCGCTGATCGCTGTCCATGGCTCCCACTTTCGGCTTAGCTCTCCTTTGAGTGCTGTGTCCCCGCGTGTGTGCAACCTTTGTATCGCCTACCCCTATAAACAGATATATTCACACAGTTGTACTAAGATTGCAGTTTTTCTAAAAGTATACACCTATCCTGAATATACTTGAGTAGTTAAATTGTAAAAAGGCAAAGTGTTTACTGAAAGCATTTAAAGTCGGAAAAATCCTGTCAAATTGAATCTTCTGGGCTGCCTCGGTCAGAAGACATGGCATTTACAAGGTATTCACATTTGGCTTCCCTTCTTTTTGGCACATATAGGCTTAATAGAATATACGAGCCATCTTTCTGAGTATCTCCAACAATGGCTTGAGAAATACATTTTCAATTCTCCTCTCAAGCCAATAATAGCAGACAGGGCTAAAACAGAGCATTTCATAAAGGAGTTAAATACAGGTATACCATTTTCAAAGTGTTTTTAGAACATTAAAGCATGTAAACATGTTCTATAATAGGGCCAATATACCTACTGTGAGCCTGATTGAGCACCTTTAAAGGTTTTTTCATAGAACCAGCACCTCCATAAGGACCGTCATTATAAAAGGATATGCACTTGTGGTAAACACTAATGGTCCTAAAGCGCACTTTGTAATAGCATCCCGCAAATGCTATGTACTGTGTTCTCAATCATTGGGCAAGTCGGGAGTAATTGCTGTTTTAATGGTTATCAATTAATAATTTAATGATGTGATTTTTTACCAGGGCACAACTTTCAACCAAGCAGACCAAACCCATTTGAATAGATACAAGTGAAAGAAGCTCATTTGCATTGCCTCATACTGATGATGCGGTAACTGCACGCAGACAAGAAACCGTGTATCATGTCATTTTAATCAGAGCAGTAATTTGATCGTTCTCTTGTGAACAGCTGTTTTCTGTTTGCAACACGTTAGGTCGTGATTATGCTGCCATTTATCACCCATGGATCAATAGCACAGCAATTACACCCCTGCAGTCTTGCTTATTGAAAGAGCTTGCCCTCTCGTTGTTTGCATTCAAAATGGCAATATGAAACCAACCGCCTATGCTTACCTAATGTCCCATGTCTCTATAGATATGATGGTTAACTCAGGTGATGTTATCTATCAAAGGCGTCGTTGTTTAATTTGTGCTGCATAGATTTAATCTACATACACTATATATGTTCGCCTTTCAACCGTCATCTGAGAGCCTCCTGGTTTTTCTTTCTACTTCTACTTTATAGGGTATTCAGAGTTCAAAGCCATTCTCCCTGAGGCAAATGTTGACTGTGTCTCCATTTCTGCATAAATTGTTTAGCAGCACAGAATTGTGTCATCAGGTGGTGATAGCAGATAAGTGGCCTAACTAAGTGTGTATATTTTCCAGCTGCTCCTACCTAACTCTCCACATTTCTGTCATTTTCTCCCTGCAGACAGCGGAGATTTGGATACACAGGTTTAAAGTCATTGTTTATCGTCAACCACATGAACCCCTTGTGATTTATAGCATGTGCATGTCTTTGTGTACATGATTTTAAATCTGTCTTTTGTGGTGTGTGGATTAAGTGTGTATTTTGAAGCGGATTTGAAATAATATCTGGCTGTATCCGTAAGAGTGTGTGTTGTTTTCTGTAGATACATGGAAATGATATCCGGAAGTATGAAAGAGAATATATCCTGTGCCTTTGAGTCATCCTGTTGTTGTTGTTGTTGTTTTGCGCTGGTTATCCCTTTTGCTGACGATGATTTGTGTTGCAAACTGAACTTTTTTGGTCAGTGAAGAGCGAGTGTTACACAATACTCAAACCCTGCCTGAAGCACTGAGAGCGGCAACACTCTCAGTCTTCAGTCCACAAATTACATTGATGTGGAATAATTTGGTCTTTTGCCTGTAGTGCTTCCCTCCCTCCTCCCTGTGCTGTACTCCCCTATCGTTTTGTTATCCTGAAATGACCTCCCTATCTACTGTATTTCCCAAAGTACCCAAAGTCACAATGCTTTTTCTTTTGTTTTAATATAGCCCCTGCTCGCTTTGTGTTGAGCTGTTTGCACTCACCTTGTATTGCTTGTTTTACATCGTGTGTTTCTTCTTTCTGCAGCCTCGCAGTCTTTTGGACCCCAAACTGCTCGGCTTGCAGTCTGGAGGGTGAGTTGTGGCTCGCATCCCAATCTAATCTGTTTATAAGTACATTCCTCTTTGCTACTGTGCTGTTTTGTACCCCCATGCTGAGGCATATGAAGCAGAAATGTTGCAGACATGCTGATTCTCTGGCATGCACTCCCTGTTAAGATGCCACACTCCCAATGTTGTGACCAACCACAGCGAGAAGATGAATGTTCAAGATGTTTGATGCCTTCACAACATCTGTAAAGAAACGCAACCTCTTGGCTTCACACGTAATTAATGACTCGGAAATGCATTCAAACGATCACTGTAAAGACAGATGTTGTCGTAAAGAAAACACAGCTAACAATCATATTTAACCTCCATTACCCCAGCTAACGCTAAGACTTTGCAGCCATTTGCAGCCTGCTTAGTGTAAAGAGGCAGCGGGAAGCACGGGCCCTCGGAGGGGCGAGGGGCGGCACAGCTCGTCACGTCGTGTATCTTTAGGGTCACTCCGCTGATGTCGCTGAGAGCACTGACAGGAAAGCTTGAGGAGTTTTATCTTTGTGGAGGCATTGGGGCCTTGATGTCATGTTGAGGTCATTAGAGAGGCTTTGAGTGACAGTTGAGGTGATGCCACTGAGAGCCTCATGGGAAAGCAGCGAGGGAGCACAGTCGTGCACAAGAGAGTTGAAGGATGGAGAGAGTGAGACCAAACCTAGAGATTAAAAAAGTGTTGCGCCGACTGAGGAGAAGTCATCTTCAAGTGTCTACTTGTGAGGAATGGAGAAAATAATTCCAACTTCAGTATTTAAAAATGTAATAACAATGCATTTCAATGATATATGTATTAACGGTATTAATGCAGCAATATAATCGTTTAGATCAAATAAAAGAGACAGGGTCTACAGATCCAGCAGATAATAAGTAATACCAGTGCTAGAATGTAACAGAGTAAAATCACTCAATCAATATACTTTTGTGAACATCTGAGGTACTTGAGTATTTTCACATTATGCTACTTCAACCTGTTACTCCACTACATTTTGTGCGATAACATTGTGCTTTTTGTTTTTAAACTGCAATTATGTTTGCTTTAGATACTAGCTACTTTGCAGATTTAGATTAATAAATCAAACTATACATCAAATAATAAACTATAATAGAATAATGAATGAAAATTAGCTACTTTACCAGCTGCAACACAAAGTAAATTGTCCTTCCCACATAACGAGTACTTGTACTTTTGGTACTTTAAGTAGATTTGGATGCAAATACTTTTACTTGAGTACCATTGTTATTGCAGAACTTGTCCTGGTATTAGAGTACTTTTACACACTAGTAATGCTACTTTAACTTATAAGTAAAAGATCTGAGTACTTCTCTAACCTCTGGGGATCACATGGAGCTCTCCTGTTGGTGGTCGGCCCCGTGTGAAGTGCAGAGGACGGGGTGGGACAGGTTAGGTAGGAGGCGTGATCCATGGCATCGCCGGCTGTGTAAATCAAAGCCCCCCTTTCTCCGTTGTAATGTCTCCCCCAGCACGGCATTATTATGATATTAATACACTTTAAATCTGTCTGCTTCTCCAGGTCTGGCAGTATTCTTTATGGTATTGACAGCATGCCAGATTTACGCCGCAAGAGGATAGTGCCTCTTGTCCGAGACCTGGTGAGTCATCCGCCTGAACAAGGTTATGTGTGATTTATGTCAAATCTATCTGAGTTACCCCACATTGTGCCACGCTGGTGGAATCCTGCTCTGTGTGAGTATGGACCCCTGCAGAAGACAATACTAACTTTACTAGGAACTCAATATAATGTATGTTTCTTATTCTTATATGATATCCTTGGACCCGCCTAGTGGTTATAGTACCCTTGTTTATTTTAAGCTGTATTCTCTAACACAACAATGGTAATCAAACGTAATCTGGATAGGTTTGTACTTGTTTGTTACACACGCATACAATTGGGAGGAATACACATGCTCTCTTCCCATATGTAGACCTGCTATAGTTTAACAAATTAAATAGCTTTTTAAAAAAAGCCCATAAACCTTTATTGTGATAAAAACACACAAGGAAAAAGTTTGATTGGTGATAAAAGCAACCACTTAAAGCTGTTTTGTTGAGTGTAGAGCGCTGCTTTGTGGGAGTTCTTAATGTAACCTTAACTCTATGGCTTGATGACTTGTCCTAGCGAGGGTGTTTAAGATATTGCATCACAGTGATGCTCACCCATTTGTTTTTATTGCAACATAATGTGTTGTAACATTTCCCACAGAGACGCATGTTGCAGAGCGGTCCACTCTAGCACTGTGCCACATGGTTAGCCTTTCTGAGAGACAACATGTTGCCGTGCCAACACTATTCATGTGTGTTTATAACTGCTGGTCCAATATGTGCTGCACAGTGTCCGTCTGTCTTGTGTATGTTTGTTTTTCATCTTCATGTATTCTAGTCAAAATATTAAAAAACAATTATCAGAGCTCTTAAATTCAGTTTATCTTTAAAACAACCTGTTTGAAACTCTTACAATATATTGTGAAATATAATGATGCAGCTTGATGTCATACACGTAGATGCTGATGAATGTTTATTACAGTGAACAACATGAGTTGATGCTGTATTTGTCCATATCTCTCATGAAATTAATAACCAACAATGTCTTGGTAAGTATGGGTTGTCGTTTTTAAATTTAATTATTTTGGATTTTGCGTGTATATATGCCATTCCTACATAGACCCATAACAGCTATGGGTGATATTTTTCAGTGAGTTGTCAGATTTCAGCCTCGTCGATGCTTGGGCATTTTTCTCGGCAGGTGTTGAAAAAAATTGCATTTAACTTGAAATGATGACAACTCCACCCAAAAATATATCCGAGAGACTTCATTGACTTCTGATTTAACTGTGTGGGGCTTTTAAATCATGTAAAAGTGATACTGAGCAAGCCTTTTACACGTGGGATGAAGTCAGTATTCAGCAAACTAATTGGTCCCCTTTCATGCCTCTCCTTTGTCAATGACCCCCGTTTGCTGTGTGATTGCTTCCGGGCAGCAGCAGCGTTTAATTGGAAAGGACAGCAGGGTCCCCCCGCAGCATGGCGGGATGCAAAAACATAAACAAACAAAAAAACAGAGTGTTGAAAATGGATTCACAATGCATTTGATGCTATATTGTAGTCGAATGGATATCATCTGGACACAGGGTCATATTGTATTGCCCGTAGCAACCTCAGCAGTGCTGGTGCATGTTGATAAACTTACATCAACGCTCACTGTTCATGTAGAGGTCACGTTCCCTACATACTCCATGGCTGCCATGGATCTTTACCATAGCTGGGCTGTACACTCAAGAGGGTCGTGGTAAAGACTGATCCAATATTGTCAGCTGTCCATGTCTGCATTCCTCTGTTAAATATCGTAACTTTCTCCAGTATGGGATAACTGTTTAACAATCTCTGGTCACTCAAACTCAGTTGATATAGAAACAGCTAATTTACATATATGTGTATATGTGTGTGTGTCTGTTACTTGTTTGTGTGGGTGTGTTCTGTTTAATGTTTAAGTATATTTGTGAGTGTGTGTGTGTGTGTGTGTGTGTGTGTGTGTGTGTGTGTGTGTGTGTGTGTGTGGGAGAGTCTGTGTTGTGCAGTACAGCTGGCTTCACCCATACGTGAGTGTGTGCGTCTTGTGTTTCTCTGTTTGTGTCAAACTAATGTGCAGAGCAGACAGCAGAAAATATGATCAAAGCTTCATCCAACAGAGAACTGAATATAAATGCCAAGCATGACTGCAGTTTAGTAACTTCCAGTGCATGAGTGGATAAAACAAATCATGCAACGGCTGTATAATTTCTCTTGATGAATAGTTGAATCTTTCTAGAGCGCTGCGGCCTAACCAGCAGTCCTGCATGGCAGTAGAGGCACTTATGTGCTCAGTTTGGATAATAAATACAATTCTTCTGCTGTTTGTGCTTTCACCATTCATCCACCCACTTCTTGTCTAATTCAATGTCTTCCTTTCTTTCATTCTCTATTCACGGCCTCTTCGGAAATCACAGGCTTTGGTAAGCTGGCTCTGTTTTCACTTGTTCACAAGCTAAGGAAACAAGAGCTAAAAATGAATGCTTTGTCTGCAGAAACAGTTTGTATCTATTCATGTACTTTTGTTAGCTAATTTCCTAATGTTTAATATCCATTCACCAGCTACATGCTGCTGTGTGTAAATCCATTCAAATACTGTACAAAACTGCAGATATGTAAAATGTATTCCTGGATGTATCCTTCTTCACGATCTCTCTCCTCCTCTTCTTCACACAGACCCTCACTGCTCGAAAGGCAGGCATCTCGTTCGCTCTGGTGAACCGCTCCACCCTGAATGACGTAGACCTGGTGAGTACTAACATGCTGCATGGAAAGTCCTTGTCTGTTCATTGTGAGGGCTTATGGGTAATGGGATAAACTTTAGGGACGTGGGATGCTGTACCCATGTTCTCATTATATTTTAGGGGGTGGTGTTTTGAGAGGAGAGTGCAGCAACAAACATTTATAGCTGTGCTGTTTGAGCAGCCATTGTTCTTTAGGACCTGGGATCACATTGCCTGACTCAGTCTATAAAACAAGCCGCAGTTTATTAAAATGGTCTTTGCGGCCAGCTGCTCTCTCCTTCCGCTCTGCTCCTCCTGTTCGAGGAGTTCAGATATTCGGAGATAGCCCCATTATTCCATTCAGACCATGCCCTCATAACCACTGAGCATGGAGGAAGCGAAAGCTACGGAAGAAGGCAGATGGAGTGAGACACCTCGAAAGCGCTTTCCACTTTAATTGATTTCAATTCTTCCCTCCCTCAGGGAAGTGGCATTATAGGCTGCAAACAGCAGGAGAAAGCAGTTTCACAGCAAGACAAACAAGCAGACAATTTCATATCTAATGGTGTGCAACAAGGGGCTGCATAAACCTAGGAGATTACCGACTTACTGTGTGCATCATAAACACATATTTCATCTTTTCAAACATGAGACATCAATTTGTGCACACTGATTTGTGTAGATGTCCGTATCACTTGACTCGGTCCTAGTGGACCACGTGCTCCGTTGCCCTACAGTGACAGGGTCTTGATTGCTTACTAATAGCTATGGGTCTTATGAAAGGGGCTTTAGGGATGAACGACTCATGCCCCAGATGAGAGGATGGATGCACTATGTTAATTGGTGTAGGAAAGGGAAATGATTATTCGGCAAAAATGGAGATTGCATCACAGTGGTAAGTAAGGACTTGAGGGTGAGATGTCCAATAATCTAAATCGGAGCTCGCAAAGAAAGAGAATAATAATAATCGGTGGCCGAGAGGGAGCCCGGTTCCGAGCAAAGCTGCAGATGTGGTGGTCTTGCTAAGTAGGACGAGCAGATGTCAGAGTTGTATCTGCTGCATTAAGTCCAGGAGAGTGCTTTCCTGTGAGGGCTGCGAGAGTAGTCAGTAAACTGCCATATGATGTTCAAGAGTGTGTAGGAGTTGGGGGATGAGAGGAGAAAGGAAGGGTGATAAATGGAGGGAAATAAGAGGAGAATGAGAGAAGATCAGAGCTCCTCATCATGACCCTCTGGCCCTGATTTGTCACTGATCAGCCAGCCATGTTGAACAATCCGCCCCCTAGTCCCACGAGAGATGTTTAACCTATTTAGAGAGCTTCTGTCTTCCATCCTCTTTTCTTCTCATCTCTGCTCCACCTCTTCTATTTGTCTCCTCTGACAGCATAATACATTTGAATCTGATTAACATATCTTACTCTGTCATTGGTGACGTATATATAAGTCTCTCTTTCTCCTCATGCGTCATGTATCCCATGTTTCTGCTTTTTAGAGCAGAAAGAAACAGTATGTGCACGCGCCAGCGGACCGTGTGTCCGCTCGATGTTCTGAGCTGCATGTGATCCAAGCACCAGAGCCTTTTAACAGTCACTGTCAACAAGAACTGGGGTTGCGGTTACCTGCTGAGACAAAGGCATTGACTCAGTTATACAAAGGACCAAGGGAGCCGCAATCTGACATGGGTCAATGAGTATCAGGAAATAAGATGTGATGCGTTGTTTGAAGACGGTTCATATGTCATCAGGCGGAAACATTATACGACATTGATTTCAAAATGCCTGCCTCTGATATCCACCACAGTCATTTTGAACGGTCGTTTGAATCTTACCAGAAAGACAAATAATAGATTGAGTTTAAAATGATGGCCGTCACTGATGTTTTCTTCAGTATAGATTTATTTGCAGCCTATTTTCGAGATAAATAAGTTATCGTTTGTTCTAGAGAATCGTAAGAAATGTCCATCCTAGTTTTGTCCAAGGTGATGTGTCTTGTTTTTATCTCCAAAATCAAAAGACATTGATTTGATATACAGTCATATATGTAATGTACATTTTAATTGAATTTGAACCAGAGCAAAGCAGGACATTTCCATCATTTAGAGGCAGCTTTTTTCAAATGTTTGCATGAAAAATGACTCACAATTAATCCATTCTGAAAATAGTTGGCAATTATTTTTCTGCCAATGGACGGATCAGTTGAAAAATGGTTGCAGCTCTAGTGGAAAGTGATTCATAATTCTTCCATTTAAAACCAATCATTCATAAAATAGTTTATACCGTGACTTACTTATCAGATTTGTTTTTCTTAAATGTTAAATTCTGTTTTATATCATATACTAAATCCAGAAATCTCAATATGTGAGGCTGAAAGCAGCATTGTCTTTTATTTTTCATGAAAAACTACCAACATGATGAATCGATTATCAATATAGTTGGTGATTACTTTTCTGTTCATCATCTAATAAATGATTTTTCGATTCATTGTATCAGTTCTGTTAAAGTACTTTCAGAAATCCAAATCAACCCCACTGTCTTGTGGTTTGCAAAAACCACCATAGATTCCTTGTTAGGGCTGAAAAGGTAGTTAAAGTAAAAGAATGGAGGTGTTGACGGATGGAGCAGGACGGTGAGGATGGCACGGCTAATGAAGCTGTTGACAAGGACAACAGGTGGTGAAATTGGAAAGGAGGGGTGAAAGGAGGAGGAGAGATTAGATTCCTCTCTGTCATGTTGCTCTCAGGCAGACGCTGCCGCAGCGCCTGTCAATCAATTCTTACAGTGTCTTGCACAAAATCACCAGGGTTACCTCACGGTGTAACACATGAGACTCACACACGCAGCACTCTTCCCACATCTGCTGCACAGTGTGACGTCCAGCGTCAGATACTGAAAGTGAGAAGCCAGAGAGAGGGGGGAGAATTTAAAGAGACAGAAACAGATGAATAGTGAACTACTACTGTATAAAAAAACGTAGTACATGCTTAGTACCATTTTAACTTTTAGTTGGCGGGTCAGAAAGAGGCTAAAGGATAGATATTTATTATTTACCTGCCAAGTCAGCCCTGTGATAAAAACACATGATAGAGAGGTCTCTGAGATTTCCCACGCTCCACAGAAATTCTGGCTCACTCATCTCCTTCGGGCTGTGTCCTAATTCACTAGTAAATGTGGTAAAGAGCAAGCTTCCGGGTGCATCCCTGACCTAGCTTGTGTGCAAGTTGTGGATACATCTCAGACATCTGTTTCATCTCATCGTCCTTAGATTAAAAGGAAAATCTTGCTGTCTCTGCCTCTGTGTTTCATTAAAGCTTCCCAGGGTTCAGTGGCCTCTCTGTTCCATCGTCTCACAGTGTTAGATGGCCTTCTTGTCCTGTCATCTGGTGCCATTTCATCATGTGCAAGTGTACGTGCGTGGGCATTTGTATCTGTAAGTGTGCTCGAGTGAGCAGTGAAGCAGTTTTTGTGGTGAAGTGCAGGGCTGCTGTTCAGGTGTTAAACAAAGCACAACACACATGGGGCCGACAGCAGAGGGAGGGGGGGGGGGGGGGGGGGGGGGGAGAGGAGTGGAGCGTAGAAGAAGTGGAGAGCAAGTACCTCTTGAAGATTTATTCAACCGCCATACATCTCCTTCTCTTCCTCTGTCACTTTCTCCCTCGCTTGAACGCTCCCTCTCAATCTGGATAATGCTCACTTTTAAAAACCTTATTTACAGCATCCATTGATTCTGCCTTCGAGAATTGGCAAGTCCCGGGCCGTTTTCCAGTCCTTGTGGATGGCAGGACTGATGCTCTAAAGCATTCAATTTGAAGAGGCTTCTGTTACACAGCAATCAGTCTAGACAGGCCTCTAGAAGACTTTCTTATTTTGTCTGGAGGAGCTTTAGTCAGTAAACCACTCAATGTGAACAAAGCCAGTGGCCAGTTAATCTAAGCTTAATGAGATATCTGACTGATTCACTCTCATTCAACTGACCTCTCCATTTGATGATAAGGTAATCAGCAAGGATCAACAAAGCCTCATACATGGTTTTTCTTCGAATAGTACAATCTGTTAGATCCCTTTCTCTAAGAAGAGACGTTGAAAAAAGCTGGAGTTGTGATGAATAATAGCTGCAGGCCGATTCGTAAAAGATGAGATATAAGATTACTATGGCGCAGAAGTTTATTGTAAATGTAATCTTACTCACACTGCAAATCAATTTTGAAATGAACTTTGTTTGATGACATTAGTCTGTTGCTTTCCCTCAGCAGGTGCTGACATATTCCTCTGTTATTCTACTGATCTCACCATGTATTGAACATTTATGAAAAGCAACCTTGGTACAAAGTTGCTTTTTTCTTAACTTTTAAAGTTGTTAAGACTGTTATTTTCTCAAGCTTATAGTGCCAGGAGTCAGCCTAGCTGCTCTGCTTCTCACTTCATTGTCTGTCATTGTCTCCATACCTCATTATTTCTTTCAATTTCTCAATGCCTTTTCTTTTTTCTCAGAAACAACATGTCTTCAAGAAGACTCTCCAGGCCTTGATCTACCCAATTTCATCCACAACACCCCATAACTTTGAGGTGTGGACGGCGACGGCACCGACCTACTGCCATGAGTGCGAGGGGCTGCTGTGGGGCATCGCCCGGCAGGGCATGCGCTGCTCAGAGTGTGGCGTCAAATGCCACGATAAGTGCCAGGACCTGCTTAATGCAGATTGTTTACAAAGTAAGGAAGTGCATTCATCCCATATTGCTTTGATGTATAGTTCACACAGGATTGAAACACAAAGGCATGTATTCACAATCATGCCTTTGTGAGGACAGTGCTCTGTGTCTTTGTGAGAGAGAGAAAGTGTGATTTCTGGCTAACTGCATTCACAAAAGCGGCAGTCTTTCTCGTTTTTACATGTCAATCGTATTTATGCATGACATTCAGAACATTAATAATGCAGCTATTTACTATATTCAACATTCTGGAGTAATGACTACCTGAGCAGAGAATAAAGTTCACTGTGTTTTGTAATCTGAGCTTCAATGTGCTTGTGTACATAGCAGTCCCGGCTGTGCCTGCATGCTATCACATGTGTGGCTAGCTGTGACCGCTGCATTGTCCTGTGCTCTTACAGTGGTTACTGCTGATAATGTTGTCCAGAGCCACATAGTTGTCACAGAAGCTAGCGTTCACCCTCTGGTTCATTCTCAGGTTAAAACATTTAGCTCTGTGAATTGTGAACTGTTTGCTGTTGTTTGCTAATTTAGCTGCTAGCGCTAATAGCTACTAGAATTGACGTCGGCCTGTGCAAAGACAATCCCTCCATCATAGATATGCTATGAACTCCATATAGTGAATCTTTCATTTAATTGAATATGTATGATTTTACAGTCTGATGTTAAGATTTACTATTGTTATTTACTCAAAAATGTTTTGAATCTGTTCAACCTAAAAACATGGTTTGTCTGGGACTCTGTTAGGTGTCCGCAATGCACATCATCTCCCACATTTCTATAAATACCAACACTACATTGAAATGCCTGCAGGACACGTCAATGCTGTTACGGGGATTTGTGTTATACATTTTACATATCCCCTTGCACTTATTGCTACAAGGTGCATTTACACCGCTCACCGCACTCATCACTGCCTCCAATCAGTTTTTTCAATCAGGCTCACCCTGTTGTTACGGCGTAGTCAAACAGGAACAATGTGACATGCTGGCTTCAGGATGATCCTCGCGGCAATCCTCACACACTATAAATGGATTAGCTACACCCAGGCCTTTTTTTATAACAGTTTTATTCCAGCAGAACAATGTTTTGCAGTTCAAGCTGTGATTCATCTTTATCAAATTTCAATCTGCTCTCATGAACACACTCTGGAATGATAATACTGTATACAGAGAATTAACCGTCACGTCTTTTGTCTAACAGACACACATTCACATAATTAAGTACACTCATATACACCAGCCTTTATTTCCCTTCCTCCACACACCCCACACACACTCAGACTCATAGTGGCAACAATTGATTGGATGGGATAACACAGTACACTTTTGTTTAAGAGACAGAGAGTTAGGAGTTATTTAAAAGATGGTGTCCACAAAAACGTGGTGAATACAGATACTTTGCCACTTTGATGGATCACCAGTTTTCTTACGTACTTCCTTGGTATTAAATATGCAGAATACTGAGCTCTTTGACTTCTTGTTTCAGGGGCTGTGGAGAAGAGCTCCAAGCACGGGGCGGAGGACAAGACCCAGAATATCATCATGGCTATGAAGGAGCGCATGAAGATCCGCGAGAAAAACACTCCTGAAGTGTTCGAGGTGATCCAGGAGATGTTCCACGTCTCCAAAGAAGAACTCACCAGCCATCTGAAGACTGCCAAACAGGCGGTTCTGGATGGGACCTCCAAGTGGTCGGCCAAAATCACCATCACAGGTTAGCCTGGTGTCCGTATTTATATCAGAAAGTTAATTCAAAACATTCATCAACATTTGGATTCATAATCTCACTATCTCACATCTTTCACTTGTGATGAGGAGTTTGTATTAGCTCTCATTTGCACGTTAACCATCAATCATCTGAACGTTGATACATGCTTTATACATTTGGTGCTGCAGCAGGTGACCCTTGACCTTTGCTCCATGACCTATAACCTCTTTGTTCAGCCCTCCGGTGCCAAAACCACACAAATGCCATTACCAGTCAGGCTCATTATGACAAATATTGTTATTCTAATAAGTATCAGTTTGTTATTAACCCCATGACCATGGCCGTTAACCTCTGATGCTGAACTGATCATCAATGCATATTGAATGAGAAATAGAAATAGGAATTGATCAGGGATTTTTGGGAGATGTAATTGGTTGGTAAGGATCTCAGGCAAGGCAAGGCAGTTTATTTATATAGCACGTTTCAGCACACGGCAATTCAAAGTGCTTTACAACATAAATTAGATTTAAGAAGAAATACAGCAGAAACATATTATAAAATGGCATTTAAAAACACGCATTTAAAAAGCTAAGATAATAAAATAAACACAACAGGTATAAAATACATGAATAAAAGCCATA
Source organism: Harpagifer antarcticus (assembly GCA_902827135.1). Classification (NCBI taxonomy): domain Eukaryota; kingdom Metazoa; phylum Chordata; class Actinopteri; order Perciformes; family Harpagiferidae; genus Harpagifer; species Harpagifer antarcticus. Next base: position 959,328 of record CADEHL010000266.1, read on the forward strand.
CTGCAGTGTCAATAGGAACAGCTCAATCAAAAGCAGCAGCAAAAAGATACGTTTTTAGTTTCTTTTATCATCAAGTAGAGATTTTGAAAACAGGACACGTGTTCTTTTACTATCCATTTGACTCGTGAACCTAGACAATGACATCTTTTTAGATACATATCCATTTCAAACAGGAGCTCAGACTGGGACGTGCTGCTCCACTGAAAACAACAGACGAGCTGAGCTGTGGAAAGGCTTGAAAGGTTAAATTGCCTCATGTTAAACAAAGGCACATTGAACATAATTAGAGAAAGAAGCAATGTTTGATAGCAGTGAAACCGACAGACTGCTTGCTGTAACTGACAGAGATCTTCATGTCGTTCTTAGCTCAATAACAAACCGATTTGTTCATACTGCAGCTACACTTAGAGCTCTCTCAGAGGTGCCAATCAAAGTGTCGTGCCCCTGAGCGAGTTTGACAGTACAGCACTTTACAGCTTGTTCAGTTGGGAAATTATTTTTAGGGCAGTATTAGTTCCTTGGGTTACAAAATGGTTAGATGGATTGAAACAAGATTAATTAGTGTCTCTTTAAAGAGTCTTAGAGAAGCCCTATAATGCTTTTGGGGGTTTTCCCTTTCCTTTAGTGTGTTATAAGTGTTGTACATGTAGGTTAAAGTTACACTACATGTCACTTGTTAGATGCTTTGATCCAAAGTGACTTACATACATTCAATTCAACTTGTGGTGAAGGGTCTTGTCCAAAGACACAGCGGAATGTTGACTACAGCGGGATTCAAACCAGTCCCCCTGTGATCCGTAGATCAGCGCACTAACCAATTCCCCCAGATAGAATTTATCTCCCAAACACTTCCCCCCCCCCCCCCCCTGCCTGAAACACCTCCATTACTTCCTTAACACAGTGATATCAGTATGAAACACACGCCCTTCTATTGGCTAGCGCTCTAACACATTGTACGTGATAGGCAAAGGGGCGGGATACTTCTAAGAGGTTGACCAATCACAATGGAGCCGGCCAGCTAACCAATCAGAGCAGACTGGGCTCTGGTTTCAGACAGAAGGTGAAAAGAGGTGCTGCAGCACAGGCAGTATGAGAAAAAAATATATTTTTTGAACATTAAAGCATTGAGACATGTCACAGTAGAGACACTAAATACATATTAACTTAAACATTAGCATAATAGGGCCCCTTTAAATGTAAAGTGCATAGTGTGTTCCTTCTTAACTTTCATAACCACTGTCTGTTGAGTGTCCTTTTTGAGGGAAAAGGATCTAAATCCCATGACCTCATTTACTTTGAATTTACAACAGTATTTTCCACTCCCTGATTACATAACCTATATTTATATTTATGTTTATCCTCATTTCAGTACTCCATCAAACTAAAGAATAATCATCCTTGAGTATTAAGGCTTTCTTTCATGTTACTACTTCATTTACATACACATTACACATCGCTGGGTTTCATTCTATTTCAAGCCAACTGAAAGAAGGTCAGGAAGTTAGATTTGTCACCTTGACCCCCCGACTTCAATCCAGCTCTGTGGTCGCTGTGCCAGGCCCAGCTCATTTATTGCTCACCTCGCATTTCTCACAGTGTCAATACACCGGAGAGAAATAGAATCGGAGAGAGAGGGAGCCAAATTGAAAGGAGGAAGGAAAGTGTGGGAATAGCAAGGAAGAGAAGAAGAAGAAGAGTGAGAGACATTGAAAAGACGCATGGTTTCCTCACTCGATTTCCCAGGGGCTTATTGAACGTCACATTTTAAGATGTAGTTATCGAGTTGGTGTTTATTCGACATTCATTAAATGATAAATACCGACTGGCATTGACTCTACAGCACTCTCTCAGTGACCATGAGATATTCTCATACTGGCTAATGTGCATACTACAAGGTCTGCCAGTGAATATAAACCTTGACTTTGCCGGTACTATATAGTCATACTATACAATCATTTGCTAATTAAACATGACCTACTAATCAGCAAATATGCTATTGTACCTCCAAAGGCACTGATTGCAGCATTATTATACAAGCACGAAGTAAGAACAAGTTAATTACATCGCTGTGGAAGATTTTCCTTTGTTTATATTGCCTAAAAACAATTCTATTACTTTCTTCTAAAGCCTTGCTCAAACACACCCCTGTTACTCTGCTCTTCTCCAATCAATACAACTTTATAGTAAAAGGCAGTCTTGTAAACTTGGTTTTAATCCTTATATCGTAAAAGATATATACAACTTTTGCCAACCTTAATTAGAATATGCTTCCAGCTGAGTTTAAAACATGCACAGACGTACACACTTTTTCCCATGGTGCAAAACAATGGATTGTGAGCAAACACTCTTTCCATTTTAACATTGGAAAGACTCAAATCTAGCATTAATCTATCATCTCTACTCTTTTTGAGATTAATGTATTTTCTGCACGGCCCTGGTTGAATATACACATCAATATAATAACAGTAAAGTATTCAATACAGATATATAATTAAAAACCCTTACCGTGCTCCTAGTTTACTCAGTTCAAGGCATTGGGGGGATGCGAAATGTAGCCACACTTAAAGGCGTGGCAAAAGGCCGTTCTTCATACAGAAGGGTGAGGGATAATTGTACTGTTTGCTTCTAGTTGTGTTCTGGCAGACCCTCTGTTCGGACATTAGGTGTGATGCTGAGGGATGGTCTGACTGATTCCTTAAAGCAAAGTGTCCCCTCTATTTATATCGCAGTCTCTGACCACTTTTTCACGATGAGAGACATTTGATGTTCAGTTCTCCTGGAGCAAGGAGGCCATGGCTCTTCAGCCTCTATATCCTCCACACCAACTTCTGTCAGCATTGAGCTGAGGGATATATATATGTACCCTGAATTATTTAGTCTGTCACTTATGCATATTTAATGCTCCAGTGTCCTTTTTCCTTTTATGGCGCGGTGAAATACTACTGTCTCTCTCCTCTCTGCACCTCCCTTTCTCAGTGTGTGTGTGTGTGGTGTGTGAGGTTCTTAGTCTTAGCACAGTAGACACATATTGTGGCTTTATGACTGGGATTGAGAGGCTGCTGTAAAATGTCAGCCACCAGGCCAATGCTTCCTGTTTATGACTTCCACAATAATATGTTCCTGGGAATAGAGTGAATTAAATTAGGGATCAGTGCTGTTGTAATTAAGTTCAGGGAAAGAAACCTTCAATATAATAAACCCAGGGACATATCAAAACTTTAAGATGGTGAAATAATATGCTGCTTGTGGTACTTACTATCCTTTATTGTTCTTCCAACCCTGTGTTTCTTCAGTAATGAGTGCACAGGGCTTACAGGCCAAGGATAAAACGGGCTCCAGCGACCCTTACGTCACCGTCCAGGTGGGCAAGACCAAACGCAGGACGAAGACCATCTTCGGAAACCTCAACCCAGTCTGGGATGAGAAGTTCTTCTTGTGAGTGCTTTCTATTAATTTGACCTCTGCCCGACAAGATAATCCCCACTAAGATTAAGAATCAGCAGTTCAGGGTCTTCTCAAGGCATTAGTAAATACGCAAGAGACAATTACTCTATTTTTATCACTGATTTTAAGAAATGTTACGCACCAGATGCACTGCAGAGTTTTGGGGAAATTCAATCCCTGCTAAAGTCATCTTAACAATGACATCCAACAATTTACACAACACAAAGCTTAACCTTGTTGTTTTAAAATCAAAATAAAAACTTTGTACGCTAATGCTTTAGTAGTATGTGGATTCTTGTTGAGTATGACCTCTCCATTGTTATTACCAAGCATCTGACCTTTTATTTTAAGCACAGGCTTTTCTCCTTGGCTACATCCCCATCCAATTCACTGTTTACCACTCTGCCTCGCCCTTTGTTAGAATATTTGTTATTCTTCACACAGACTACATAAACATATACTTAACCCGTTAAGTAGTGTTGAAAATGCAGGAAATTGCAGCTTTTGTGAAACCTGTTGAAGTCCTGCAAAGCTGACCCCAATACAAAACTCTGAAAATAAGATCAAGGTAAAAAACAAACATGTAATTTCCAAAATGGTATTTGAAAGTAGTTGGTATTTAGTTATACCTTGAGCATCAGGTTTCCAACAGGTTTCCAACAGGTTTCCAACAGGTTTCCAACAAGTTTCCAACAGGTTTCCAACAGGTTTCCAACAGTCCGGGGAGTTGGAGCAAAGGTTAATACAAATGACTAAAAATGTTTGTCATGCTGTCATTTATAGGCCGGATACTGTCGAGATAACCCCAAAAGGCACATCATTTCAAAATGTTTTTTTCCAGGCCTTGAAATGTTTTCGAAAAACATGAAATCCTGAAAGGTTTTGAAGGAGTCATGCACAACTAAGCACTCAAAGACGAAGGAAGTCGTAAAAGAAATGCCAATATAATGTTAACCTATAATGCATTATTATATTTGTCATATCAAACGTGAAAAGATTGCACACAATTTGAGCTGGATCACTTTAGCGAGGATTGAGAAAGCACACACGAGCCACGAATGCGCCGCTTCTCACACATCAAGCAGATTTTGACATAGTAGACGTCTTGCTGGGAGCTCGGGTAGCGCTGCTCACACTCTGCAATGCATACTTGTTTATTGATCAGACTGCTGCAAAACAACTAGCATTTCTCACAGGGCAAAGACCCACCTGATCACCTACTGTCACCAAACAGACATCAAACCAAAGCCCTAAAAGCAGATTCTTTACAGCAGTCATATTTAGGTTGTTCCCTGATTGCAGCTTCTGCATCACACGGTTATGTCCTAGACAAAACTCTTCATACGTGTAAAGCAAAATCTTGAAATGCATGTATTAAAGTTATTACACAAGCTTACATGAATACATTTATTTTTTTATTTAACCTTTATTTAACCAGATAAAAGCATTGAGATAGAATCTCATTTTCAATGCTGACCTGGCCAAGAAGGCAGCAACGTTACACATAACACAAACATATAAAATACAGAGAACATAACTAAGAAAACAAAAGACAAAAAAATACATAATAATTGGTTGTGAGAATTGGCCAAAATATGAACTGTCATTTATAACCCAAACATATAATTAGACTCAGGTCTAAACCACTCTCCAAACCCACTAGTCGTCAAACCCGGCCAGCATTATGTATTCATCTATTATTTTCCTCTTACCTGGGACCCTCTGTCCTGATATGATTATGTTTACTTTAACCAATGAGATAGCAGCTAAGACATCTTTGTTTAATTCATGCAGACAGTGAGATTTCGAGCATCATACCTCTGGAGGTTCCTGTCTGTATATTTCTATTTTTTGTTGTGTTCTTTTAAATGTGACACTGTTCCTGAAATTATTTTTAGAGTTCTGTGTTTTGCTTCTGAGATGTTATGCATATCTGGTGTGTGTGTATTTGTGTGTGGATGTCCTATGCCAGTTTCAAACAGGGCTCCACACCTGTAATGAGACTCCGTTGGGGGCTGTAATAAAACTCTTTCCCATTACTACAGGGATGTAGATTAATAGAGCGATGCATTACTGTATGCTTGGCAGAGAGTCCCAGACTGGTGGAGCGGCAGCAGCCAGCGCTTCCCCCGGAAAGGGATTAGTTAAAAAAACACTGCAGATACTCTTTCTCTGGCTGTCGCACACAAGATGTCATTAGAACAAAATGTAATCTGTCGGTTTTAATTCCAGAGCGGTACAGTCTGACCCTTATCTGAGGCTAAGTGCTTTGGCCACCTCCGTTCTATTTAGCATAGACATTATTGTGAAAAGTCTGTCAGCTGCAGCGCTGCAAAGAAGATCAAAGAGAGGGACGTAAACCCTTCACAAATAAACAATCCTTGCTGATTATAGCATGCATTGGGAGATATATAGGGATGCAGAGTAAAGGTCATGCCACATCTTGGAGTTATTCCCCCTTGCAGGCTTAGCGCCTTTCTCCACACTCATATACACTAATGTGCACACACAAATACACACACTCTCATTTGAATTCTGGCAAGCATTGTTCTCCATATGGTACTTGGAAAAGAGTCAGGAAGGTTTCTGAACTTGTACTTATGCTTGAATTGTGCATTTGGATGTCATTCTGCTCCACTGAATACCCCCAACCTGATGATGGTACTGAATGTACTGTTTCTGTTGTTGTTCATGTTGTTGTGATTGTTTTTACTTGACATTATCATCTCCCAAATTACAGTGAATGTCACAACGCCACTGACCGCATCAAGGTGCGAGTGTGGGACGAAGACGATGACATCAAATCTCGGGTGAAGCAGCATTTCAAGCGCGAGTCGGACGACTTCTTGGGCCAGACCATCATCGAGGTCCGCACGCTCAGCGGGGAGATGGATGTTTGGTACAATCTAGGTATGTAATCTGATCTCAGAGTCAGCATACAAGAGATATTGATTGATGGCAGTTGTAATGGCACATCTCCACGTAAAATATTTACTTTGTGTGATATTATGAGATGTATATTGATTTTTTAATACAGTACAACATAGATATGAAACCTGAGTCTCTGGATTAATACCACAATAAACACAAACTTGTTTTATCTGTTGAACAAAACCTCACCACAGATGTTTTCTGATTGCAAGAAGCCACACAAGAGCTTTGACTGAATGAACAACCGATTTAAGGCGTTTGCCCACTGGGGACCATTTTTGAGATTAATATTTGTAGGAACTATCGATTTTGTGATTAATTCTTTGACACAGAACATGCATATTATATGAAAGTAAGCGGCAAAAAAGGTTGTTTTGTATGAGCTTTTTCACCTCAAATATAGGAATCAACCAATCGCATTGTGTGTTGCTGGCTTAGTTGTGCCTGAGTATTAGAAAATACAGAGGTGCAATAGTCTGAACCGAGACAAGTTTATTCTACTTGAAGATTCACAAAGGAAACACATACACGTTCATTCTCAGCTTTCACAATGAAAGAGCTAGACACAATATTTCCAGGTGAGTAATTCATATTCTGGTGTCATCATTACATGTCACTTGTTACTTGTTAGACGCTTTTATCCAAAGCGACTTACATACTCAATACTGTGGGCAATCCCCACAGGAGCAATTTGGGGTGAAGTGTCTCAGGGACACAACGACATGCTGACTGCAGTGGGGTTTGAACCTGTGACCCCCTGATCCGAACACCAACGCACAACCACTGCATCACACGCCACTGTGTGAAGTCCTTTAGAGCAGAAAAACCCACGATTCAAAATAGAAAGGAAATACATTCACAATTTCTCACAGCACAGGGTGATGGCAATCTTAAAACAATTCCCACATTTGAGATTCTAGTTTATTTTATTGCCAAATTATTTTATTTAAGTTAAAAACTATTACTTGATGTATCGACCAATTGCTGCAGCCCAAGTTGACTGTTTCTAATGTTGGTGTATTGGACACATTAAAACACTTGAATACCAAGAGAAAATGTTTAGATACCCAGCCCAAGTTATCATTTCTATGATTATGAAGCTTCTCATAAGGTTTACATACCATTAGCATTATAGAATATATCCATTAAAACTGTCTTTTTATTTCTCTAAACACTCCCTCTGCACTAAACAGAACATGAAGATACATGTCGTTTGGCTACTGATGCACTGATCCTTGTTTCCTCTCATACATCACTGGCCTCTCCATGTTGCATGAGCTTGAATGGCAGCATAATGGGAGCTTCCACTTGTGTTGGAGCATTATGAAGGAGGATAATGTCTTTGTTTGCCTCTCCAGCTAAAAGGAAGCAATTTGTGGTAATTTCCGACCCCTGAACCCTCCTGCTGCTCTGTGCCTTTTTAAATGTCCACAATGAATGTTTAAACAGGCATCTGTGTGGTGTGGGTGCTGCTCTCATCTCTAAGCCTCTTCAGCTCCACTTCAGTCCGGGCCTTTCTGTTTACTGTGCTAGTCGCTGTCGCTTTGTCACGTTATTATTTTTTCACTTGTCTGTCTATCTGCCAAATGACTGTAGGGTGACATTTCCCTCAGTTGATCCAGTAGTGGTGAATCATATCTGGGATCACAGAGGGTGGGGGGGGGGCACTTTAACTGTGGAGCAAACCCCAGCTAAAAATACGTGCTTATACTGTATAGTATGTGTGCTGATATGTGCATACACTAAATAAACCCCCTAAACCTTCATCCCATCATAGCCAGTTATATTCCAAATGCAAGTGTACTATATGTCTGTGAGCAGGGATATGATGCCATTCATGTTTTAAAGGACATGATGTCATACCATTTATGTTCTTGTCATTTAACAATGAGTATTTTAGATGATTAATGTGTTTTTTTTCTATCAGTGTATATATGTCACTCTGTTTAGCTGTGGTCAAGGACAGATTTTTATCGAGGTTGACAATATTGCTGTTGCTATTACACTAACTGGGACCAATTATTTGCTGGAGCTTTTTCAAATGAACTGAATGGAATAAAAGTGATATCTTGTTAATACGTTGTTTCCTGTTATGTGGAAACATTTAAAGGCAGAGCTTTGACACACAATTTAGAAACAGAGATTTGCAGTCCACTAGTGCTACTCTGAGGCTGAATTATTTTAATATTAGATGTTTGGATTTAGGGAGGCACATGTTGGCTTGTAATTGGCAGTTTCTTATCAGTTAATTTGCAGTCATGGCTAACCCTGTTTGGTTGTGTGTTACAGATAAAAGGACTGACAAGTCTGCGGTATCTGGTGCCATCAGACTCAAGATCAGCGTGGAGATGAAAGGAGAGGAGAACGTGGTTCCTCCTCACGGCCAGTACACCTGTTTACATGAGGTAACCCCTCACTATATGACTCAGAAAAAATGTACTTTCTCTCATCTCCAATCATTATCTTTGGGAGCTAGGTATAACATTTGCAATCATCATAAAGCAAACTAATCAATAGTTACAGCTTTGTAAAAGACACTTTCAAAGTTGTGATAAGGGTCATTTAGTGCTGTGCTCCATCACCGTAACATGCTCGGTGTTATCTCTCAGAACCTGTTCCACTACCTGACGGAGGTGAAGAGCGGCGGCGTGGTGAAGATACCGCAGGTGAAAGGGGACGAGGCGTGGAAGGTCTACTTTGACGACGTGTCTCAGGAGATAGTGGATGAGTTCGCCATGAGATACGGAGTGGAGTCCATCTATCAGGCTATGACGTGAGTACTACCCTGATCTATGGCCTTTTACCTCACAGATATGTCATTGTCTCATTGGGCAAAGTGGAGGGGAGAAGGAATGAGAGAAGGAGAAAAGAAGGAGAAGAGCAGTAGTAAAGATGTCTCCTCAGCAGAATCAGAGCTTTGGAGGACTATCGAGCTCCTGAGTTTGATTGATTAGTTGCTGGTCTCATGGAAAAGCTCCAAACCTGCCTTGGTCACATTGATCATGGACTCACATAAAGAGTCTTGTTTCCCTCTATCTCTCCGTCTCTCTGATCCTCAGTGACCCTGTCCATCCATAAATGTTTCAATGTCTCTCTTCATTTCTTCACACACACACACACACACACACACACACACACACACACACACACACACACACACACACACACACACACACACACACACACACACACACACACACACACACACACACACACACACACACACACACACACACACACACAACACACACACACACACACACACACACACACACACACACACACCACACACAGACACACTACCTGGAACATTACAATCATTGAATATTGATCAAGGTCATGCAATGCAATGTGAAGTGTGCAGTTTTTATACAATGGTTACCAGTGCAGAAGTCTGCATAATGCATCACATGTTACATGACTTCCAGTAGACTAGTGGCTACTCCAGTTTTTATTTATATATAAGTACCGTGCACCCACTTTGTATTCAGTGTCTAATCTATTTATGTACTCTCCATCCGAAAGGAGTGTGGGATTATTTTTATTTGTTTCTTTTCCAAACTTTTACTGATTCATACGGCTGCAATGTGTTATAGTAACCCACTTGCTTCAAAGAAATATGTTTCACCTCATGACTCCTACTGAGTTCAGACACAATCTAGACTCCTCGATATAAAAAAAAAGCATATATACTATCTAACAGCAGTGGAGCAATGTGCTAGATTCCACCAAACAAATATTATTTTGCATATTTGCTAGAGCATTAAGTCATTTTGGTAAAAGCCCAGCCCATTGATAAATCCAATTACAAACATTTTGTGAAAATAGCAGAAACAGGAGCTCTGGGTTAAACCCCCTTATCTTTTGTCCCTTGTTTGCTTATGACTTATCTTGCATTTACCCAATTCAGTTAGTAGTTAACAGTCAATGACTATTTGCATTAGCCCAAATTGTGATCTCATGCAGATCTGCTGATTAAAAAAATGCTAATTTCACCACCAATCCGCACCTATTAGAATCTCCTTTTCTTTCCGAATACACTTGTTGGACAGTCCCAGTTGCTGGATGTGTAATTACTGTAGCTGCTGCCTCCATCAATCAGACTCTAATTACACACAGATTGTGTTGGCAAATTGAATGAAAGGCGCAGCTCACATTTGGCTTTCATGTCCAGAAAGCTATCCTCATGCATTCCTCAGGTGAAGCAACACTGAGAAAGGGTATTTTTGTACGGTCTTTATATCATATGCAAATGTAGCAACATAAAATACTCCTGGAATATGCCTTTTGATGTTTTTTCGCAAAGTAAGAACAATGGGATTAACCGTTGTTCAACAGGTTGTTGGATTACTAGTGACATACCCTGTTTCTGATTCTTTCCACTCAACCGGAGGCGTGTTTGATCCCCTCTTCTCTCCCACTTTTCTGATCACAGTGAACGTGACTCAACCTCATACATCCCACAGTAGCTCCCTGCTTTATCTTCCTACCGGCTCTGAAGGGCAACCATGTGTTTTTGTTGCGCCATGTGAAGCTAGATTTAGCTCTTTCAAAACCCCCCTATTATTATCCATTATGTCCATACTGTATAAGTAAGGTGTGGAACTGCTGCTATAACAACACATACAGTTTTATATATAAGTGTTGGATTACTTTGGTGCTGCTAACTGTTGCTAGGTTACAGTTGTGTCAGTGTGACAAGGTATTGCAGCATACTATATGAGTGATCGCAGGCTTCTTTAAGTGCAGACAAGTGAAGCAGTCAGAGGCTTTATGAGCAGTTCTCAGCTCCAGGTGATGCTTCAGGCTTGATTCTTGTTAAAGCTCTGCGTTTCTCATATCAGCGCTTATTATGCTTCATCAGGAATTTATGAACGGCTCTACCTTTCCTTTTTCTTCATCACAGAGCCTTGACTCCCAGTCACTCTTGTCTTGATGGCTGCATAAATCACAGCAGCTGTGAAAACTCCACTGTCCCTCCTGTGCCTCAACACACACCCTCCCTCACTTTCGTTGTTCTTCATCACACTCTATCACCACTCCCTACCACTAACCCTCCTGTTTCTCATCATCTTTTTCTCATTTCTCCCAATCATCCGAGAGAGTAAAATGATATGTGAGTGTGTGCGCAGTGTGTCTCAGCTGCTGGTGAAAACCCAGGAAAGGTAACACGAGGAGAAGGAACGCCTTCCTCTTGAGCTCAGGAGATCCACCTCTAAAAGCACCACGGGAATTCAGCGGATGCCATCATCACTCTCCATGCATCACTCTCTTAGCTCCCCTAACCCCAAGTGCTCCTGGGTAATTTGGAGGCTGAAAGCAAAGTAATTAAATAGGCCTCCCTATGAGAACGTGTGTGTGTGTGTGTGTGGCCTAGCATTACTATACTTGTGGGGACCTAAATCTGTTTACGTGTGGGGACTCACCCCCCTTATACAAATTGGAGGTCCCCATGAGGGGAATCATTAATTTTAGGGTGAAGACTTAGTTAGGTTAAGGGTAAGGGTTAGGCATGTGTTGGTTATGGTTAAGGTTAGGATAAGTCTCCAGGAAATGCATGTAAGTCAATGTAATGTCCCCTGAAGTGATGTGTGTGTGTGTGTGTGTGTGTGTGTGTGTGTGTGTGTGTGTGTGTGTGTGTGTGTGTGTGTGTGTGTGTGTGTGTGTGTGTGTGGGGCTGCACTTTTGGAGGGTGGTACATCTGTAATCATAACTCCACATAACGCTGTGCCTGGCCCTTCTCTAACACTTTGGCTTTATGAAGCAATAGCTCACTTTGCAGGATGTTTCTAGTTTCAAATATCTGTGCTCCAGGCTCTACATCCAGCTTTACGATACTTATGGTCACCTCTAACTTGATATATAAATAGATATTTATGGAAAGATAAGATACACCTTGATTAATCCCCAGAGGGGAATTGAAGTGTAATAGCAACACCTACAATGTGAACAAAAACAGGAGAGGCGGATTCCAAGACCAAGCAAAGACACAACACATATAACTATGATTACAAATAGTGACACTGAGTAAACTAAATATAAATATGTTGTGCACACATTTTAACTGATATGTAATATACAATAAATATATGCTTGATTGATCAGACATTTTTTATTTGTCCAACAGCGGGGTATTTAAATGTGTTAACGCAAAGGGGAAAGTGCAGATACAAGGCAAACATGTGAAGAGTGGACTAACAGATTTGAGAATCAAGCACACATTAATGAAACAAGTAAGCACTCATCCATAGTAAAACAATAAAAAACAGCATTTAAAAAGTAAACATGAGATATTAGGCAGCAGTCAGTAATGAACAATTACCAAAGAAAGACTGTGTATTGGCAACTAATAATATTATTATCAAAATAGATGTCCTTTTCTCAATATAAAGCAACATTAAGAGAAATGCAGGCGATGTGAAGGTTATTGTGTCGGGTTAATGGTTTCTAGATGTCAGAATGAGCATTACACACGGTTTATTATAAAGCCCAGCTGGCTTAAAGCTCTCAGGGATCTTACTGTAAAAAGCATCCAGATGTTTGGTTGCCAAAGGTCACCAGAGGCTGGTAAAGAAGCCCCCGCATTTATTTTTCTCATTATAAAAGCAAACATACAGATTTTTGCATTTATACATTTTTATCTGGGGTATTCCATCAAGATCATTTGATGTGGTGTTCTCTCTCTCTCTATGTCGGTACCAGTGAATTGTAATGTGGGAGGCTTTCAACATGGCTTGTGAAGAAGCAGTACGAAGTGTTACACGTAGCATATGTTCTTCAGTGACGCAGAGATCTCTGTTCAAACCAGGCCTCTCTGGCTCCACTGCTTAATTACTGATGTGTTGCTGGGTTGCAGATGTGTGTCTTCGAGTGTAAGGAAAGATCATCGCAAATCTGGAGCGGCAAATTGTGCCAGTTTGTTTTATTGTGTGTGGTTAAAGTTTGGGGAGGTAAAAGGGCGCTGGAGAAATAAGATGCTTCTAATCTAGACATCAAGTTGTCAGCAGTAAAAGGCCTCGTGTGTAATGTTTCTGTCTCCTCTGGGAAAGCTGACGTGTGTAATGTTTCTGTGCACTGCACCTTATTGAGATGTAGTTTGTTTGGATTCACCTCAATGGGAAACACTTGCTCTGCTTGCATTTGTCGAGGTTGTATTTGTTACAGAATGAAACAAACATAAAAGTTAAATGGTTCTCGGCAGAACTTACATTCGTCTCCTGTGTTCCCCTGGATGTGATTATATCTCAGCCCCCACAGGGTCCCTTGATTTATTACCAATGCGCGCGCTTCAACACGTGTATTTCGGTTTATTCAAGGCATTCATTTTGTTATTCTACAGTATTGTTGTTTTATAGTTATTTGTTAATGTAACCCAATTTGTGTTCTTTGAAATTGAAAAGGATATTGCATTGTGTGTGTTACTTTCGTTGCAGTTGTGTATATGTCTCAATTTTGTAATTTGGCTTGGCTTCCTATTTTGTACGGACATGTTTTTATTTTGAAGGAGAGTTAGCGCTGTTGACAGGAAGTTGTTGTTGCTATGGAAACAACGTGACGGAGAAAAGGAGCGGATATTAACGGATAAAAGTAATATCTACATATAAAGACGGAGAAAGTAAAGGATAACGTTTATGGTTAAGTGTTAGCACCCCCCGAATAGGCACAAGCTCTTACGTCGATATTGGAGATTTCAATAAATTCAATTTAAAAAAACAAATATCCAAATAACGAAATTGAAACCCGAACAGTAGGCCAACGACCGACTATTCGGATATTCGGGTACAGCCCTACTGTGAAGCAACTCATATAATTGGGGTATGGGTAATTTATTATCTATGTATTTCATGGGAATTCCTTCAAAACTTTTAACTATGTTTTCTTTTCGCTTTGTGAATTTTGAGGATTACTGAAGATTGTGTCTTTATATTTTTCTCTCTCATATATAATAATAATAATAGCTGTTTATTTTCCTCTCCAGGCACTTCTCCTGTCTGTCCGCCAAGTACATGTGTCCCGGGGTGCCAGCAGTGATGAGCAACCTGCTCGCTAATATCAACGCTTACTTCGCCCACACCACCACCACCACCACAACCACTGCCTCCGCATCGGACCGATTTGCTGCCTCTAACTTTGGGGTAAGTGCACCTATTATTGTCTTTTAGTCTGACATCCACTGACATGCCTGCAGAGTGATGTATAGTAAAATAGTGCTAAATGAAAATATGAGCTCTGTGGTCTCCAGTTGGACTTCAGTAACCTCTACTGCTGTGTTATAGCTTCATATTGAAGTCTTGCCGTCAATACTTTTTATCATCCTTCTCATTTAGAGTTATTTGTCTACAGCAAGTTGGGCAGAAATTTGCCAGTGCTTCAGATTGGAATTTTAATAAGCTAATGTTGTTAGGCATTAAATAATATTTCCAGGCAGGAAGCCGAGTCAGTTAATATATATAGCTAAACCCCTACATTTTGTTCCAGGACGTACAAATGAATCACTGCAAGCACAGCAAAGCTACCGACCACGCAGTGTTGTCAATTTGTAGACTGCAGAGTGCTTTAGGTGTGGTGACTACATTATGATATTTTTCATCCTGACAGAGGGAGAAATTTGTCAAATTATTGGACCAGCTGCATAACTCACTGAGGATCGACCTCTCCAAATATCGGGTATGTAAGGACTCCTTGTTTGTTTGGAATGGTGTTTGTTTCTGTGAATTTTGTCAATTCAAAAGAATTTTTTAAGGTTGGATGTTTTAAATTGACTTAGAGACTACACTGACAGTATTTAAAATACATGACCATTTCTTCCCTATCTTTCACACACAGATGAAATTCACCTTAGCTGTAAAAATCCAGGCAGCTATTTAGCATGGGTGTTTATAATTGACATCCTTTAAAAGTGACTGGACTTTTGACAGAAGTGCTGAAGTGTCTGCTACCTGATTGATTTGATAGGCTTCAAGGTTAATTCAACTCTGTTTACAGCACACTGTGTGCTTACTATATCTGGCTTGGAGCAGCAATCCATTTACCATTTGTTCTAAAAGCCAAATGTGTGCCCGTCCCGCTCCAAACGTGATTATTGACTGGAACTCCTTTTCTTTCTTGTGCTCAGTTCAGTGAGCATTTGAATGCATGCTTGCCTTATATACATTCTACAATTTAGTCACACATGACGCATGTAAATGCCTTTAGTACTAAAGATCCGGTTTTAGAAGAGGTAAATGTCATAAGAGATGTGATGGTCTTATACCAAGAATGACATTTGATAATGTCACATGACTCACATATGGGTTCATAATATTATCACCATAGGCTTAGTATATGGCTTGGAATACTTTGTGGTTTTAAGCTGCGATGATGAAGGAAGATTAGCGAATTGGGTGATTTGAAAAAAACAGTAATTACAGAAAAATACCCAGACATACCTCGTGTTACACATTCTTATTCAAGAATAACCCAAAAATGACTGAAACCATTAATTATAGTTTTTAATTAATGGATTGATCTATGACTATAAAGTGATTTTGCAAGGCACACAAATATCGATGATCAGCCTACAGTGTCAAGGGATCCATCAGCAGCTCAGGAAATGCTGATCCTCAAGGTCTAATAAATAGCCCCTGTTGTTAGTGTCCAGCACTCTTTATGCTATGTTGGTTTATGGATTAGGAGTATTGGCCACCTTGTAAACATCTGTAAACTAGGATATGTACTCCACATTTTTATTTGTAGCCAACAGCACCTACACACATTGTTTTTGGCTATAACCAATATGAAAAACAGAAATCCTGTTCCTGTTCTACATTAATTAAAAGACTATTGTGTCTTTCTTCTGCTTTGTTTTATAGAGACATACTATATATTGTGATGCTATGCTGCAGTCATAGGCTCCATCATTAACTGCTAGCTACAAGACCATACATACTGCAGCAAAAGCAAGGTGGTGCACCGAGGGAGTGGAGAGAGGGAGGAACAGCTAAACTCTTTAAGCTTCTGCTGCAATGAAGCAAAGAATAGCCAGAAGCTGTTTATCATTTTTAGACATAATTATTAGGGTCATTTATCCACATAAAAAAGGCAAATTGCATAATAAAGTTATATAAACAAGTGAATGCAGTTCTATGAAATAGCCCTGCAACAAACCTTTGTGAAAGTCTCTGTCAAGCAGTTTGCATATATATAACAGTGTGTTATATCTTTGGTACAGTCATTTGTTTTAAGTCTTTGTATTTTGTCAACCATGCTGGGTAAATACTTCTTCTATATAAACTTTAGTGGTGGCGTTGTATCCAGTGGCGCCTCCAGAAATGTTTCATAGGGGGGGGCCAAATGGGGCCACTGAAAATCTTGGGGTGGCCCACCAAAACCAAGAATTTAATTATTGTAAAAGTATAGACGAAAACAAGGGCAAAGAGAATCACCTACTGATATACTTTGGTTTCTTATTTTACATGTTCTGATACTATTCATCTGAAGTGAATATAATACGGATAGTTAACATTTTACTTCAAACAACATTTAAAAGAACCTTGTTTTGTGTTATGTGTACATGTGTTGGTGATTTATTGTTTTGTTTTTTATATAGTTGTTCTTTCCTTTTTAAAAAGACAAATAAAGCTTAATTTAAATAAGTTCCTTTATTGTAAGGCACAACATGTTCAGCATATTATGTCTCTAGGTTATACATAGTTTTAGACTGAACAAAGCTGTTTGTGTCACTCTGGGATCAAAGATGATTGACATGACTTTATTAAATCAAGTTTTAAAACATGACTAATTTATTTCAACAGGACCCAAAACACAAGGGGTATACAATGGTAAATACATACTGTGATTGAACACAACAACACCATCTATTATTGACCTTTATAGCAAATTCAAAACATTATAAATGATACAAAACACCACCTTTTAGTATTAGACAGAAAATAGGTGACGAGACATATTTCTATTTTTTTAGATTAGGCCACTGTGGTGAGAGTAATACATATAGCTTGTATTCCATTTGTTTTGAAAATGTATATTTATACTTTATAAACAAACTGGTTACCCTTTTGTTAAATTAGCATACAGAACATTATGAAAACAAACTTGACTAATGGTCGGCTCATAACCTCAGAACACAGAAGAGGAAAAACTGCATAGATTCTCGTTTCATTTTGAAGGAGCTGCAGACCTAAAGTGTGTAGAAGACTTAAATGATTACAAAGGTCACAATCACATTAATAAAACTGTACTTAGGTTTTAGTTTCACTTTTACAAAACAGAGTTCCACATGTACTTTCTAGCATGTATGGCCATCTCCTCACTAGCCCTATGCTGCTGCTCCCCTGCCAGCTCTGTCTCTCCTTTACTCATATTCTTCTTCAAATAAGAAGAGATGTCTTAGAAAGCTAAACTAATGCTAACTAGGATAGCCGCCAAAGTGTGTTTACAGACGAATTATACCTGAAGTCAAGCCAGCCTTTACTGAGCCCCGAGCCTGTTTTCCAGGTCTTCCAGCGTTTGTCTCATTTTAATGCCATTGAACATACATTTTGATCAGAATAACAGCTAAAGGTAAGCATATCTCCGTGTTCTGCTACCTAAAGCTAACACACTAAAGCCTAAAGTGTTGTGGGGCTTAACAGGCAACGAACGTATACGACCTACCTTCTAGAAGTCTGGTGGATTTTTGTCAAGTCAGTAGAAAAGTCAGTAGAAAGAAACGTTTTGCTGCAACCTGCTGCACTCTGCGAATCTCAGAGTGGTGCGCCGAGTATCAGAGTGTTACCATGGTAGCAGAGGGAGAGGGAGGGGCTGCAGTATGAGCGTTGGAAGCTCAAATCAAGCGACTCGCTGGCTGTGTATTTGTTGTTAAATATCAGATAAACTACTACGCATACGTGACTGGCGAGGCGGTGTGTGTGTGGTGGGGGGGCCAACAAATATATCAGGGTGGCCCTGGCCCCCCCCTGCTGGCGCCACTGGTTGTATCCCCCGCTGAGTCGGGTGATTGTCACTGAATGATGAGCGGCAGGCGAGGACTGTTAGCAGGCTCCACTGCGCTGCTGTGTATGGAGAATCTTCTGGTTGACCTGGTACAGCCGCCTTTCATTTAAACGGGTGACTGTCACCATTTGAAGCATCAGCAGGCTACATAGTGTCTGTGTCTACGAACTTTTTGTTGTCGGCTCCGTGAAAGACAAACTGTACCTGCTTGACTTTAGTATACTCAAATAAAAATAAGATAATTATATGTTGTATAAAAAATATATAATATACCTAAAAAGCTATATTAAAGTGGCAAACTGACAACTGTCCAACTTCAAACGTACATTTTCCAAGTAACATAATTGTTAGCGCAGTTGTTGCAAAGACATTCAGATCCTACTTTGCAACAACTTTGTTGCATTTTCAGACTATCAAGAAAATTGAATACATTAACACATATCATATTATAAATAATTTCCATGCATGCTGCCTAAGTAATTGCAAATTAATCTTGCAAAAAGCCCTTCTGTGAACAGCATGGGGTCTCTTTCTCTCTTTGGCTATGCACAGTGAGTCCCTCCTTCTAATCTCTGCTGTTTCATCATTATAAAGCAATGTGCCTGCCAGATGCACTTCATAATGAGAAGTTAAAGCCAAAAACGTGCCTATTTTCACTTCAATTGAAATAAATACAATATTAAAAGCAATAAGAATAGATAAAAGAGTCATATCAAATCACTTTGTTCCCCTCCCTAACCTGAAACAAATGACAAAAGGTGCCAATCAAACATATGAATCAAATATCCTCCGCTGGAAGAAAGGTAAATTGAAGAGACTGGAATTTATCTCCCAGGTCAATAAAGGGTTCTCTGTATTCTTCTCAGGCAGATTGAAATCCTGACATACAGTACATAATCTCCCAGAGCAATCCCAGGAGAGCTAAACCTATTAGTCATCACACAGCCAGCCACAGACGTTTTTCCAAATGCGCAGACATCCAAGATTCACCTGAACCACACACACACGCACGCACACACACATACCATGTATACATCACTTTAGGGGACATTACATTGACTTGCATGCATTTCCTGGAGACTTATCCTAACCTTAACCATAACCAACACATGCCTAACCCTTACCCTAGCCCTAATCCTTAACCTTACCCTTACCCTAAACCTAACCAAGTCTTCACCCTAAAAGTAATGATTCCCCTCCATTATGTCCCCATACGCGACTGTGTAAACAGATTTAGATCCCCACAAGTATAGTAATGTTAGGCCACACACACATACACACACACACACACACACACACACACACACACACACACACACACACACACACACACACACACACACACACACACACACACACACACACACACACACACACACACACCTCTCTCCCCAGCTGGTGGCTTACTATTGTGAACTGTAACTGAAATATGACCCTCACACCGTTTCATTTGACACAAAAGGCAACATGTCCTTGGGTGGGTGATTGCTTTAGTCCCCCTGTTCTATGCCCCGGCTTGCTGTGTGAAGCCACATGTGATCACAGAGACACTCCCTGATGACAGCAGAGTCTGATGTCTGTCTACAAAGACAAAGAAAGAAAGCATGAGAGAAAAGCAACAAGATGTGATGCATGAAAGAGAAACAAGAGAGAGGACTTCAGGGAGACTGAGATGGAGTTGCAAATAGTGAGGAAGGGATACATTTGGACAAAACAGAGTTAGATGAAATCAGCAGAGACAGTGAGTTAGAGGAGATGCAATTTGGACAAATAGGAAGAGAGCTGGATGCAAAGAGGGATTTATTTGGGAGAGAGAAGAGGAGAAACACTAATGATGACAGGAAGCCTGGTGGGTGGGAAACAGAGAATGTCGGAGAGGGTTAAGTGAGGAGAGATGGCCTCTTTTATTTTCAGATTGCATGGCTGTCTGGCTTCACCTGCCAGCACCGCTGCCCTGCTGCTCAGCCTTGTCAAGCCTTCCACAGACCAGTGGTTTCACACACACACACACACACACACACACACACACACACACACACACACACACACACACACACACACACACACACACACTCACACACACACACATACCATGTATACATCACTTCAGGGGACATCACATTGACCTACATGCATTTCCTGGAGACGTATCCTAACCTTAACCATAACCAACACATGCCTAACCCTAACCCTTACCCCTAACCCTAAACCTAACCAAGTCTTCACCCTAAAATTAATGATTCCCCTCATGGGGACCTCCTATTTGTCCCCATAAGGGAGGCGAGTCCCCACACGTGACTGTGTAAACAGATGTAGGTCCCCACAAGTATAGTAATGCTAGGCCACACACACACACACACACACACACACACACACACACACACACACACACAAACACACATTTCTTTTTTCATAACCTTTACTTAGTTCATACTCTCTCCCACTTTCTACAGCCATCCCTCAGAGCCGTCCTGCCACTATCCGACAGTAATAAGATTCAAATATGGCTACTCACCGTATGGATTTCCCTATAATGTCATTCAGAGGGAGATTGAGTTTGCTTTTGTAAAACAGGGCGCTTGAATCAGCAGAGATGGAACCGGGGTGCAGCTGCCACTTTACATTTTGCCACATACGCATTTCTTCGCTTTAAACTTTATTCTAACAGCGCTGATACACAGTGACACCTTGTATAGCCGGTCTGTCCCAGATGGGATTTGCACGTTTCTCCAGGTCGGACATAAACCCCTCAGTATTCCGAGCACGCTGCGAGGGATTTGGGCCATTGGCTTAGTTTGGACAGTTTGATATAAAGTGATGTTGGTTCAGTTAGCACCCCCTGGGATGTGTGCTCTATTGTCTTAGAAATCACACTCTGTGCAGTATTACGCTGTGCCTTTAGAGAAAATGTGACTTAATGCAAAAACCTTCTTTGTTGCTTTATGGTGCAGTAGTTCCTGCTGCCTCTGCAATACAAATCAAAATGTGTTCCATGCCATAGCTCTAGCTCTCCAAGGCAGTATCGTGTCATATTAAGTTACATTGAGCTGTTAATGGAGCTGATAAAGAACCAACATTATACTTCTAGGATCATCTCAACTAGGTTGCTCTATAGCAGGGGTCGGCAACCCCTGGCACGCGTGCCAGCATTGGCACGCGGCCCCGTAACCAGTGGCACACTAGGAATAAGTGAAATAAGTGTGCAAAAATATTTAAATTGTATTTTCGGATCCTGAACGAGACCGCCGCCAGAGCGCGTCTCCCCGTTACCCGCAGCAGGAAGCCATGCACGCAGCGCAGCCCCGCTCTCTTTAACTCCAGGTGACTTTCTGCCGCTTTCCTCCGTGGTGCTGATCGTTTCACCACGGAGGAAAGCACTGCATTAATTGCAGTAGCCATAAGGAGCTGTACAAATGCCGCAGTTTTTGCGTGGCTGTGTCTTTAGTTGAAAGCCCAGTGGCGATCTGCTCATCTCTCATCGAAATAATATGCTACAAAGGGGCGGACTGGCCATCTGTGTGTTGAACCTTCCTGTCGGCTCCCAGACCGTAGGCCTAGTCGAAGAGGGCAGAAGCATCAAGCTTCAGGTTCAATAACCCACTTTAGCTTCAATGACTGGAGAGAGGCGAGCTCTTCGTTGCATTTATTTAGCTGTTCTTCTGTTTCACAAAATACAGACTTCTGTTTTTCTGCTTCCTCGTGTCACTTCCAGAAACATACACACGTTCTCTCCATAGGTTCTCTCACTGTCGCTCTACCATCCACACACACACATGCACAAGCCACACCCCTCTCTCTCTCTCTCAAAGGGACAGCGATCTCATCTCACTCTGCATGACCCTAATATCATAACATGTGTGTTCTGGAGAATCACAGAACGGACGATCGTCCTTATTATTATGCCGTTAAACCAATTATTTAAATGTTTTTGTTAAATTCGGCATCATGTAAGTTGCGCTGACAGGTCCACACACTGCTTCCCCGCAGCGAGGCTCCCCCGCCCTCCTGCTGATAGTTGACCAGCGTCAAGCTCCTCAACCCCCCCCCCTTGATAATTTTCGATCCTTGGCACGCTGATAACAATTTTCTTTTTAAATGGCACTTCATATCAAAAAGGTTGCCGATCCCTGCTCTATAGCAAGATTCCCTTATACATATCAAGGGTTGCTATAGGTATACAACCAGACTGTTATCCTCAAATGCCAGAAAAGCTTATCCTTCTGCTTTCTTTTGAGAACAAAGCTGCATCTCCACAGTTGTTGGCTAATCTTCTTTTTCTCTGCAGAGAAAAACCTGCATCATTCCAAAGCTTACCCATGAAATGTATGACAGACGATGTAAAAAGCCAAGTGTAAGAGACAAGCTAGTATCACCGTTCACAGAGCGCAGACGATAAGACACCTCCAGCCCTGATGGAGGAAGAAACAAATCATGAAAGGGAAAGAAAAAGTCACAAATGTGAAGTTCTGCTCCTACAATTACAATAAAGAAAATCAGGTATTCATTGTTCAATGCAGATTTTTATATTAATTCATTTCAAACTACTACTTTCTGCATTATATGATGTTTCAATCAATTCCAACCTGAACCACTTTGAATGGAGCTTAAAGATATGCCCCGTAATGTCAGAATATATAATGTATACCCAATAAGTATTACATTTTTTACTTTATAAATCATTTTTCACCATTAATTGTGCTGTTTCTCTCGGAGACATGTATGCTTTACACATTGTACATCACCCTGAGATAAATGTGTAATTTGTCATATTGGGTTATTTAATTGAAATGTTACTAATTCATTGATATAATCCAAACAAATTAGCATATGTCTTAGGCCATGATGCATGGCAGAGTGCAGGGTGACAGTGCAGTGTTCCTGTGGCAGTTGGAGGTCCAGTGAGCATGACTGCGTGTGATCTCTCCTTCCACATGATTTCCTGCACGAGCTCCACTTGCTGCATGGTGTTTGACCAGCAAGTCATTTGATAAAGCCATTATGCTGCCTCTGTAAAAAGGTTTAAAAAACAATGATATACTTACATAATTATGAAGTTGTACAGTGTCACTGCTTTTGGGTTTTGTTCTCAGTGAACGACCACACCATAGTTTTCAAAGTAAGCGAGAACAAAGACAAAGAACTCAAATCTCATCAGCGTTACTCACTCCTTGTCTCGTCTCATAATGGACTTTCTGTCATCTTTTGAAGCCAGTGCTGATGTTGTCTTTACTTTCAGGTCAGAGATGGATGCCTTTTGTTTTCAGTATGCTTGACTGCTCTCGGGCAACAAATCTGTTTCGCTTTTTCTTAGTTTTTCTGCTGATGAAGTTCCTAATTTCTGGTGTTCATCGGTTGGAAGAATTCAAAGTTATTCACACCACTGTCCCTGCGTTAATAAACAGTGTTTGCCGATGTAAGTGTTTTGTGTATTGTAAAGCCTGGCATTGGATTAACTGTTTTAATATGAGGAACAGTGTGAAGCTTTATTAAGTTAAGTTGTTTCTCCAAAGTAAGTAATGCTTTCCATAATCAAAAGAAGTACTGTACATGCTGTTTATAAGCTATTTACACATCTATAACTTGGTTCCCTGAAGCTTTGATTATAATTTAGATGACATTTCCTTCCTCCCTTAACACGGATTTAGTCAAATATGAATACATTTTCATTCACCCCTGCCATCTGCAATCAAAACGGGATGTCAAATATCAAATTAGATTGAATGCTGGGACCATAATATTATGAATGAAGTAATTTTTGTTGTGTGAAAAACCCACCTACCTCCTTTGCAGCATACCTAAGTGTCAATGAGCACTTAACTTTACTTCAATCATCATAATTACACAGCTACATAACCTTTTGATGTCAAAATGCACTAATTAACACATTTCAAATTCTACACTGTGAATCATTTATTTCCTTTTTAAATATACAGCTTTAAAATAAGATTGTATTATATGTGCAACTCAAATTAATCCTCTCATTTAAAGACAAAGTAGATTCAATGGACCAGTCTTCAACTATCTCTGTAAAGCAGAATAGCAGCAGTGAAATTGCAGTTTTATGTGCAATTTCAGCTCTTTCAAGATTTTCCTCCTATAGATAAAGGTGTTAATGCCTCTATTGGAAATGCAAGAAAGCAAAGATTAGTTTGACATTACTTGGACAAAAAAGAAGCCTTAGTGGGTTACATGTCAGAGTGTAGTCTCTTGGACAAAACTCAAATGACAGTTCCTACACAGAAAACCCAACAGATTAAACGCATGTTCCAGCAGAGTGATTTCAGGCAACATTCAAGGTTGCAGGAGGAAGCTACAAAATCAATGTTTCAAAGGGACTGATGGTTTCACTTTGTTCTGAAGGCTGCATGTATGTGCGGTTATTGTGAGAGAAAGTGCAGTGTCAGAAAAGAGAGAAAGGGAGGTGAGTGATGGAACTCCCATGTGTGAATAAGACTGCTGCAAGAAATTCATTTTCTCTCTGCTTGTAATTTAAGATTTATTTTACCCAGAGGCGTCTGCTGTTGAGTGGATGACAAAGGACACTCAAGCTTCGTAAATCACATTTTAAAATCTTTCAGCGAGATACCAATGATGAAATACCCAAACAACTTTATTGTTAATATTACATCACATGTCACTTGTTAGACGCTTTTATCCAAAGCGACTTACATACTCAGTACTGTGGGCAATCCCCACAGGAGCAATTTGGGATGAAGTGTCTCAGGGACACAACGACATGCTGACTGCAGTGGGGCTTGAACCTGTGCTCCCCTGCTCCCAACACCTACACACAAACTACTGCACCACACGCCACACACACACAATGATGCAAACTGCTTTAAAAGAGAAGCAAGAAAACAAAACGGGTACTGTCCACATTTGTCTGTGCAGAATGTGTGTCAATGTTGTTTTCCTGGAGGCTGTTCATCTTTGGGAACTACTCTACTCTTTCAGCTCTAAACTAGACTGTTCCCATTAGTCATGGCTTTAGAGAGATATACTGGAAGTAGATAAAGATACAAAAAAGTCCTTTGTAGAGGCACTAGACACTTTATGTGACCAAAAGTAGAATTTCAACTTCCAGGCCCATTGCGTGATGCCATAGGGCGCATATATATATATATATATATATATATATATATATATATATATATATATATATATCAGTGGCGAACCATGTCCCCCCCCCCCCTCCGCAGCATTATAATGTCCGTCTTTTCACTGAATTGTCGTCTTGAAAAGGGTACTCACAACAATTCCGCAACAACTTCCTCTTCACCTGTTGCACTTGTCATTTCAACGTTAAAAACAATAAAACAGCATGAATTGCTTCGTGGCATTCATCTAGATCAGTGGTTCTCAACTGGTGAACAGTGGGTCGTGGAAAAAATGAAGAAAAAAAATTGAAAAAAGAAATTGGAATTTTGGAAAAAAGTCAAACTTTTATTTTGAAGGCCCGATTTTGTAACGCTGTGCATGCAGTCGGCGTTGGGCAGGAAGTACCGGAGACCATAAACGTCTTTGAAAACGTCTGTCACGTAGTGATCATCTTCTCAATAAAACATCTTTGCTGATATTTTTTCGAATCTTCTGGCCAATCAGAATCAAGATTGTTGCCGGAAGTCCCCACGGAGAATAACTTTGCGGTAGAACTATTCTTTATACATCCATGGGTACAACTTCAGATAGAAATGAACACGTAATGAAATATGACCCTCGGTTTGATGCTTGACAGGTCACAGAACAATGGGAGTTATCTACCCTTACCCACAATTTAAAGTAATTCACACAGACTATCTCCTCGTTACTCTTCTCTCTGTCAGGAGCAGCAAGCTGTCAGAACAAAGTGAAAAACAAACAATGGCATAACATATTATTAATATGTTGGGTAGTGATAGATTTATTTATTTTCTTCTCAGAGTGTACCAGAATGCGTAGTTTATGTTAGTATTTCTAAAAATCTCCTGGGGAGAATCCCCCCAGACCCCCTTCTGGGGTTGGGTTTCCAGCATTTGTGCCTTTTTATACAGTTCAGCTTTGATTCCATCAACTCATTAAACTTTTTTAAAAGCATACTTTAGTTATATGAAGGGATATAAGGGATATATGCACTGTATTTCACTTTCATTAATATTGTATGCTGAAAAGCGTATATTACAGCACGATTTTTTGTTGAATAGATTTGAGTGCTTCAAAATGTTGGGTCGCGATTTACTGACCAAGTAAAAAGTGGGTCCCGAGGCCTGACCAGTTGAGAACCACTGATCTAGATCCTCTGTCTCGAGCTAGTTAACTAGCGGGCCTTCTAGAATACCCTGGAACCGAGGGAAACTCTGAAAGAATACGCCCATTGGCTACAAATCAATATATGATTGGTTGATCAAACTGTCAGTCCAAACGTACGCTCTCAGTGCAACGGCCAGGGCATCCTATCAAGGATGTAGAATACCTTGGTTGAAGGATATTCTACCCAGAGACCCAGAACAAGATCTGATTGGTTGCTTTCTTTTCTAACACAAAACCACTGAAATGCGTAGTGCATGGTCCGAGAAGGACAAACAAATCAATGTAACACTGTAATATTACAGATCAACAACACAGACACGATTCTCATTTATTCATTTTATATACATTTTATTTATATAATTAAATCAATTTTTTGTTTGTTTTATCTGAGTGTTCCAGGGTATTCTCTGAACCTCTTGAAGGCCCTGACGGTTCACCACTGCTATATATATATATATATATATTTTTAGACATGCAATACATAAAGGAAATGCTAGTGATGTTGCTCTCTGGGTCCATAGATGCAGAAGATAACCGGAAGATCCGATTAAATATATTCTCCACAGTCTGTCCATTTTGGCTTCATGCGCCACTGAACACGTTCATAGCAATAAACGTGGTCCTGCCTCCGTGCTGTATCCTTCTCTCTTCCATACCATTAACATTCCATCCACATGTTTTCCCCTCCATTGGCTCTTTTTAAGACCACTGTCCAGGTTGTGTTCAGCAATTATTCTTCAAAACTCCACTTCTTTGTAAAGTGGTCAGCTTGAATCATTTATCAACTCAGTAAGATGCTGCTCACGTCCAAACCATGTCAGGCGAGTTTTGTTTCTGCTGATCAGCCGTGATGTCGGACAGACCTTTTTTCTGTGCTGTCAAGCCTTGAGGCTGCTGAATCCGGCTCTATTTCCTAAATCTCTTTTGTGCATTTATTGACAAAGTAGAGGAGTAGTAGACAACGAGTAAAAAATGTATTTGAGCAATGAGAAAGAAGGAGAAGTAGGATAATGTATGTGGCGGCGAGGCCATCCTGGACGTCAGAGCTTGATGCGCTCCCGTCACGCTGCTCTGCACTGCTTGATGACTTCATGGCCCCGAAATAGAGGATTTCATCAGCAGAGACCTCCCTTGTCCACTAAACGTTTAGACCGACAGTCATTTCGGTGTGATTACTGGGCGTTGCACTCTAATCAATTTCAATGTTTTGGGCTAAGTGCTGTGTTGGGTGAAGGGGTTTGTGACGTTAAAAGGCTGCTTTCAACGAGATGTCTCCTCGTGTTGATTTCCTTTTTCTTTTTTCTCATTACAGGATAATTTCCCTGCAGGAAACCCAGAGCGTCTCCAAGATCTGAAGTCCACTGTTGATCTGCTGACCAGCATCACCTTCTTCAGGATGAAGGTAGCTGTGTGTAGGAAAGCGTGTGTCGGCAGAGAGAAATGGAAAGAAACATAAACAATATCATAAATAATGATGGAGCACACCACTAAAAAAATATATTCTTTGAAGATGTAATGTTTTATCACAGAAAATGCCTCGCCCCCTGAGTAAGCGAAAACGGCACTTTCAGCCCTCGGCATGGCTGTGAAATCTGACAGAATGAAGTCATAAACATAAACTCTGATTGATTTTAGGCACCTTTCATTTAGGCCAAATCGATTTCAAATCATAATTCCTGGAAACCTGTCCCTCCTAACACCAGTGACTATTCAAACCCAGATGATTTAGTGCTGCACAATTTCTTGACTTCAGGCTGGTGGGGTCATGTTTGTGTAACGTGTGTTGACCTGCATACTGCTGGAAGCCTATTGGTTCATAACGCTTCCAGCTCTCTCCTGTTTCCTGCCCTCTCCTGTTTCCTGGCCCTCTCCCTCTCCCCCAACACTACGTCTTGACTGCTATAGGAAGAGCTTGGCTCTATTCAGCTCTCTTTTGCCTGGAGTGGGGGGGTAGTGCTAGTTCACCGAGGCATAGCTAAGATGGCAGCTATGAGCAAAGGAATGAAATCTGTCACTTTAGGTTACCAATGCTTTCACTCTCTGCCATGCTGAACTTCACCATGTATACGCACAGCTGCTCACACACCGGAGCTACAGTGTGACTATACTGCACACACACCTAAATGTCTGGCCACATGTCAATTATGATATATATAATGGATGTAAGAAGGTTGCCATTTTTCCACAAGGAAATAATGTTGCACGTACGTGTAATCTTATATAATTTATCACTTCACTGATGGAACAACATAAAAATGTATTCAAGACAGTAAATGTCATTGCATACATCATCTATAGTTACTGGGTCATTTTAATATCATCTGCTTTGATACTGAAAAACATTTAAATCATGTGTGTGTATTTGCTCGTGTGTGTGTGTGCAGGTTCAAGAGCTCCAGAGTCCGCCCAGAGCCAGCATGGTAGTGAAGGACTGCGTGAAGGCGTGTCTGGACTCTACATACAAATACATTTTTGATAATTGTCATGAACTCTACAACCAACTCCTTGACCAGGTAAACAGCTTTCAGATCATTTTCACTTCCACTGCTTATCAATTGATTCAGGCTCATCCACGTATTTAGTTGTGCTTGGTGATTCACGGCCACATCTTAACATTAGACCTGTCAAAAATAATGACATTAACGACTTGTTGAACAACATATGGATATGCCTTTGCATTATTGTTGCTGACTTCGATATTGCCCGTGGTGTTTACGTGATTGCTTGTTGACATACGAATGTCAACAACATTTTGCCAGCATCACGCCAGAGTGACAGCAGGGATTTTAGCATGATATAACTTAGGCATTGCATATTTTGGTTGAGTCCATTTTAGTTATTGTTTTGATTGTGCGGTCTTTTACCAATTCCAATATCTAAATGTTTCTAATAAGTTGAAGTATATTGCTCTTTAAAATAATTTAAAATATATACTTATTATATAAGTGGTATCGCATGGACTCAAAATGACTATAATATATTTCATCAAAATGATTTCTGGGAAAATCAATTGTCCAACAATAGATAGTTATTGTGCTAATTTAGAGCTCTGTTTTCTTTACATTAAATCTTGCAGATGTAATGGTGTAAAAATTCAAAAAACATTTTACCTTAATACTCAATGAGTATTCTCTTGGACTTAGTTGCCGCTTGTGCACTCGCCATGCAAAACCTGCCTGTTGTGAATGGTGCGATGGCTCGGTCTCCAGTATTGAGATTTGTAATACACCAGCCATGCCCGCACCATCCCCTAGCGCTAGTGAAGTGAACATTTGGGTGCAAAGGCTAACACAAGCAGAGAAAGAGCTGCCCCAGCATGCCTTTGGCAGTTTAGCAAATAATAGTGACTTATTTATAACCACCATGTTGTAATAGTACGTGTGTGTCACTTCTTTCAGCTCTTTTGAGTTCATCAGTGCTGACTGTTATGTACAAGTCGTTTTTTAGTATGGGATTTGTGTTTCGCTTGTTCAGCTTTAGTGTTCCTTTGTTTATTGTTGTTAAGGTTGATGTTTTTGTTGCTTCCCTGGGCTTGAAAGCCATAACCCAACCCACTGCTGCCGCATCCAAAGCAAAAACAATCTCCAAGCTGTTACCAAAACAATGTTATTTCTAACAAGAGGATTTGTTATTTTATGGATGGTTCGGAATAATAAGATATAGGCCTTTCTGTTTATTGTTTTTGTAAAGTTTGGTTTTATTTTCTGAATGTCTTAACAAGTAAGATAACAAGAACAACACGCTTTATTGTCGGTATGCTGCTGAGCAAGACAAGAGTACAAGTGAATTACGATGGAAAGTGAACATAAGACTATCCAGTGTGCCGATAAACATTAAACAGAAGCATACATCTAGCACTTACAGAAAATACAAATATCAGTGTAGAATAGAGTTGAATGAAGCTAACTGTAATGAAGGCAGCTGACAGCATACCTGCTCTGCTGATTTATGTTATCACATTTAATCTACAAACTAGCATCTCAGCATCTGGTGATTAGCCAAGCTGCAGGGCAACGCTAACTAGATAACTGACTCCTAATGGGTCTTTATGAAAAACCTACCTGCACCAAGGCAAGGCAATTGTATTTATATAGCACCTTTCAGTACGCGACAATTCAAAGTGCTTTACAAAATAAAAACAAAAGACATTTAAGAATAAATACAGCATAAACACATTATTAAATGGCATTTAAAAACAGGCATAGAAAAGCAAAGATAATGAAATAAATAAATAAACACAGCAGGTACAGAATACATGAATGAAAGGCATACTGCAGTGTGAGTATGAACAGCTCAATTAGAAGCAGCGGAAAATAGATATGTTTTTAGTCTGGATTTGAAAATAGGAAGTGTTTCGGCGGACGTGCACGATTCGGGCAGTTTGTTCCAGATTGTCGGGGCATAATAACTACACGCTGCTTTTCCATGTTTAGTTCTTATTCTTGGAACAGAGAGCAGACCCGACCCAGAAGACCTGAGACTCCTGGATGCTTCATAGTTATGCAGGAGGTCGTCTATATACCTCGGTCCATTTAAGCCATTTAGAGATTTAAAAACTAGCAATAGTATTTTAAAATCAATTCTTTGGTCGACTGGAAGCCAGTGTAATGACTTCAGAACCGGACTGATGTGATCCACTGCAAACAAAGAAATGTTTAACCTTGGTGATGTAGGCTAATAATGTAGCAGAATACCTAAAAAACCTAATTACTAGCAGACCTTTAAAAGTCATTAATATTGAATATAGTTATTAATTCAGGGCCTCTCCTGAAAGTCCAGGTAAACAACCATTTGTTACATTTTGTGCTGACAGAAAATCTTGATATTCCAGTATAACTGCATCAATTAGGCTCTATGTATTGCTGTAAAAGCAGAACATTAAAAGTGTTTATTGTTAACTTAAAGTTTCAACCATCCAAGAAAGAGAGAGCTTGCCATGAAGAGACATATAACAACACATTAGCATCAGGCTTTCTACATCTATTTAGGCTCCAGATGGATAATAAATGAGCAAAAAAACATGGACGATATAAATAAACTAGCATGAGAGTATGCTGCCATACTGCGTCCTCATGTGCTAATGTACACTTGCATACCACGAGCAGCTTGAGGCATGTTTCCAGATAAAGAACTCACTTAATTACATTTTCATGAAACATGGCATCACCCATTCTTAAGTAAGGGCATGCTTCTCTGAACACATTGACATTTCTATGGGATTGAGTTTACATGCTTTGGCCTTTTCGGGTTAAATAAGCAGGCAACAGGCTGTCCCACCTTATTATTTCACGGTTTACTCCCCAAGGAGAATGGCCTCCCCACCTCCGAATATAATGTCTTTAAGATAATGGGTGCAGCCTGCTCAAAAGTTGAATAATAAGCTTCCTTTGTTCAAACAGCCTGAAGGTTTGTAAGCAATTACCAGACCAGGAGAGATAGACCGTTTCACTAATTACATCGTCGTCCACCACAGTTCCACAACTGGCAGCCTCTCCATCAAAGTGTCCTACACGGCAGAAGAAAAAGACATCAGCTTCCCCCTAAAGCAAATCTCACTGTGAATTCAAATGATTATGTTCACATACACTAGGTAGCCTTTGACTCAGCGGTTAGAAAACAATTCACACCCCAATTCTCCGGTCGCTAACAATGACTGAGTGCGGCGACACAATCACTGACACGATGGTCAGGCAGGCGGGGAAATATCCCAGCCACTACGAGGCATATTGCATGACATAACACAGCTCTCTGCTTCGGTCTGTTCGTCAAGTGGATGAGGGAAGGAGGGGTGAGGGGAATGTAGCTTAACAGTTTCCTACATTGTGGCAGAAAAATAGCAAGACTAGGGGGAAATACCCTGTGAATGAATGTGGATTTGCAAGGATGGTTCACAAACCAGAAATGCTAAGTAGCTTGCACTTCTATGAAAAATGCTCATGTATATGCACACATGAATGCATTATGCAAATGCCCATGCTTAAGTAGGCAGATGAATAGAAGCAATCTGGTTATGAAGAGGGAGGCTGCTGTTTGTTGACAGGTATGCAGAAGAAGGGATCTACTTTGTGAGAGGAGCTACTCCTCCACTTGTTACTGAGCAGGCAATTCCAATTGATTTGATATGTTTCCCTCTTATCACCATGATCACATATTTGCACACAATACCCAGCTGGTTGATGACTGCGTTTGAAGTGCATGCTGTTTGTCTTCAGAATATGTGCCTTTGACTATATCCTTTCATACAATTCTTGAACAAACAACCTTTTTATCTCTGGGCCTTTAAATACAGCTTCAGTTGGCCGCGCAGCTCTTTCTCTTGGGATTGTTCTATTCTCCAAGAACATCCGTCAATCAGAGATTTGTGTCACATTGTGAGAATTGATGAGCCAGTTGTATGGTAATGCTGATTTCTCCCACACAGGGACTGGAAGTGCTAAACAATAACCATAAAGCACTACCCTCTAGAGGAGTGATGCATTTCTGTGAATATTTCTGCTAGTGCCCCCTCCACCACCATTCACTGGGAGTAGTGAGTTCAGGACAGTATTCACATCCTAGTACAAGTGAGAGTGAAGCCCATGGGTATGTTGTGGGCTGTAAAAAGACGGCAAGACACTTAATCACCTTTAACCATGTGTGTGTACTTGAGATGAATACAGATGAGCTATGGGAGACTACACTACATTTTAGCTCGCTGCATATCACTTTCAATTTAGTAGGGATGACACACCCTTCAATGTCCTTCATATGCATACAGCCATGCACGCGCACAAGGATACACCCATCGACAGATTTTTGCATAGCCAAGTGACCTCCTGCAGGGATATTTGTTTTATTATCACATGGCTCCAATTAACCAGAAATGTACCTTGTTGCATTTATTAGCATATCTCCCCTTGATGTACCTCTCCTTCCAAGTAAGCATCGCATCGGCATTTCATTAACGATGAGTTCAGCGCCGAAATTGATTATTTAATTGTTCTTTACTCATAAGACACTTGTTAACCTCTCAATGTTTTGAATTGTGTGATTGATGGAACAAGCAGATCAATCTCTTGTGATGCTTGCCTTCATTTATGATCACACTAACTGATGTTTCTATACTAGTTTTACTAATGCATACTGTAGATGTTTACTCAATCAAGGTTAACATGCGTTTAGCTTGAATTCCCAACACAGCCTTTGACTACGTTACACATGGAGCTCCCTTTTGCCTCTACTTTGGAAACTGGTTCATGTTTCATGTATTGATACAGAGCAAGCATGGGAATATCCAAATGATAAATTCATGAGCTTTGATCAATATGATGTCCGGGATGGAACCGCCCATGTTATTAATCTGTGTTCCTGACGATGGCACACACGAGGATGGATTAAAGCAGAACCCCTGGGCTCACACAATCTACTGTCGCACAATCAGCTGTACACCGTATTTGTCTTTCTTGTTGCAGTGAGATTAGATTGTGTCGTTCTTCCAGCTGCAATGTGTGCCTTGCATCACAGGATATTTAAGACTACCATCAACGTAATCTGATACAAGTTGATCATCGTAGGAACTTACTAGGTTTTAAGGGTTGAATTAATGGTACATTTCAAGCTCTCGCTACAGCGTCTGCTCTCAGTGCTGCAACAAAGTCAATAGGCCTAAGGTTGTTAAATAATTCAACCTAAATGATTCAATAACTGATTGGAACATGTTTCATTTTTAACACAATTTCCTTTTACCAGCATTCATCAAGTAAACATTTTCTTTAGAGTTCCATACACACATGAGAAAATGTGTATTGCTTGCTCTTGGGAGGGGTTGTCAAAGAGGGTATGCAGATCACATTATAACCTATGACAGTGGACTGTGGGTACACAGCCTCCCAAGAGACACACATTTTCTCATTTTATGTAATTGTCAGTGTGCATAAGTGCATGTGTGTATGTGTGTGTATGAAACAGAGCAGCCAGTAAGCTCTGTGTTTTGTGTGTGTGCACGGCCTAGCCTGTGTTCTGCAGAACCTGTTAGTGTCAGAGCGAGAGACTGTGACAGTAACTTGCTGACTGCAGATCAGTATGGTTACACTCAGTGTGGGGTGAGCAGATGGCAGGGTCAGGGAAAGATTTCATATTTAACAAACATCACCCCAGGACAGCCACAGAGATTTCTGCCTCACACTCTGACGCACACCCACACACTACTGATGGATGATTACACTTTTCAAACTGAAATGCTCAACATTTCAGTCCGGGTGAATCCTGTTGTTTTGGGTGTATCTGTTCCGGTACAGTTAAACAAGCTCACATTGTTGTGGAAAGCTTTTCAGATTGTGTCTGCTCTTTCTTTTTATGTTACTCTATAAAAGTAAAATAAAATAAAACTCTAAATGGTAATACTCAATTACATGCACTTTGTATTCTCTGTGTATCACTTATAAGTGTGGCAGTCAAATCAAATCAAATCAAGTTTTATTTATAAACGATTTTTGGTTGAGCCAAAGTGCTGTACATATAATAAAAATAGCCTTCAGTAGAGACACTTTACAGCAAATACAACAGCACAGATTGTTCATAATATCAGTATGAGAAAAACGACTCCCTCTATCCTTAGACCCTCACATCGTACAAGGAAAAACTTCCGAAGAAAACCCACAGTTTAAAGGGAACATGGGAGAAACCTCAGGGAGAGCAACAGAGGAGGGATCCCTCTCCCAGGACGGACAGACGTGCAATAGATGCCGTGTGTAAATCCAAGAGATAATACATTTTACAGCATATAGACCGAATGTTAGGAAATGCATGTGTCTGTAATAAGAAGATGAATCCACGAGGATGTCAACTACAATCCTGTGGAAGCCATCAGGGAAGCAGCATGACGAGACCCAAGGCAGGACCGCAGAGACAGGTTCAGCCACGACCCGAAGTCCACGACTTAATCCAGAACTCAGGATAGAGGATCCAAGACACAGGACTACAGCAAGAGGATCAGCCTCGACTCCGGATCCCGGCGTAGATATAGATACACAACAAGAAAAAAGATTTGGCTGGGTTAATCGGAACAAGAGAATACACAGACACAGACAGAGAGAGAAGAGGTCATTGGATAAAAGTTATTCTTGATAATCCTCTAGAAAGATCTCATGAACTTCCCCACTCAAACTATCAAGACCCGAGCAGTTCTATTAGAAGTCCAATGTAAAGGCACAGGCCGGCGCATACCGCTCATGGAATCCCTCACCATATGAACTCTGACCCCTTAAGTGTACAAGTGAAGAGACACCATGTATGAGCTCCTTTTTAGAATAGTATTTCTTCTCTTCTCTGAGAAACAAGGGTATGAAAATAACAGCCAGAAACAGAGGAAGAGAGGCACAACGTGACTACGTAAATGCACTCTCCTAAATATTAAACGAGTAAGAGGTGAAGAAACACAAAGCCAGAAATTGAAAAGACAAGGCACCATCATGCTTCCCCTTAGAATAGGGTGGACATTATGAAGACCCAAATTATAAAGAGGGGACATGGGATACTAGTGAAGAGGGACAACAGTGAAAAAGCCCAACGTATCCAACGTACTAGCACTCTCCAAAGAGACAGAAAGTCAAAGTACACGCCGAGAGGCACTACGTAAATGCACTCTCCCGTAGTCATTTTAATCTAATGAGGGAATGGAAGCTTCCAATACCAACACATTAATATTAATGCATTTGATCATCACAGAATCAAAATGTATGATCAATTAAGATAAGGATTAAAAAAAAACTGCTTTGATTTCATGAAATAACATTTGTAATCTGGTTTTATGATTAAGGCTTATTTGTATTGTCCTTACAATGTCAACATCTAACATAATACTAACTTATTCAGTTCAGTTTAAATGAACTCCAAGTACATTATCACTTTCATAAAGATGTCTTACAGAGATACTATAATGATATGCAATATATATTCAAGTGTTGTATAGTCATATTTGTCTGGCTTCCTCTTTTTCATCCCTTACTATTTTAGCTGAATCCAAAAATGTTAATGGTCTCATATCTGCAACGCATTATGATATGATGTTGCTCTATTGTCAGATCAAGTATGACGTGTATTTAGCATTACAGCAACTCCATTGGCAATGCCAGAAAGAAACAAGGAAACACACTTTTACCATAACACTGAAGACAATATTTCAAAACAGTTTTCAGTCTCCCACCATCTTTCTTTTCTCCTCTGCAGAGCCGGAAGCAGGACATCCCCCGAGAGGAGCAGGGCCCGTCTATAAAGAACCTGGACTTCTGGCCAAAACTCATCACTCTCATGGTGTCTGTGATCGATGAGGACCGGACAGCTTACACCCCAGTCATTAACCAGTGTGTACGCCTTTATTATGCATCTTATCAAGCGTCATTCGGTACTATGCCAGGTTATGGTCGTAAACTGTTTGGTTTTTCTCATTACTCATCTGATCATCGTGTTAACTATTTACATATTACCATTTATCCTCTATTTGAATTCAGAGGTATAAATGACCTTACTGAAAACTCTCCTAAAATGCAGGCTG
Organism: Harpagifer antarcticus; assembly: GCA_902827135.1. NCBI lineage: Eukaryota > Metazoa > Chordata > Actinopteri > Perciformes > Harpagiferidae > Harpagifer > Harpagifer antarcticus. Next base: position 996,514 of record CADEHL010000266.1, read on the forward strand.
AGTTTTCACTGTTCTCTCTTAAGCTTCATTTCATAGGGTTTAATCTCAACCATTCGTGACAAAATGGTCAATGAGTAGTTTGGCTTGAAAGGAGGTTTGAAAGGAAGTATCAGTGTAAAGGTGTTTGATGTGGAAATACTCTAAGATGAATACATACAAAATGTAAGGCTCAATTGATGAAATATGTACTGATTTGTTCAATATTTATTCCTTACTGTATGTCTGTATTTATTTGGTTGAGTTAAAGGCAAATCAGGCTTGAAGGAAAACAAAGACAAACCATCCCTGTAGATTTAAAAAAAAATGTATTTACTGCTTGTGGAGACATGAATGAGCGCAGTGTTGCGCAATAAGGCTGTGAGGCAGCCAGAGAAGCCAACCGTAAGGAATGCTTTGTTTTATGGTGAGCCATAATATGGATGGATAAAATGGGATTGCGGAGTCAGTTAAGTTATATAACAGATGAAGGATTTGTTTTTTAGAAAAGGGGGATAGAGGTCTGGTTGTGGTGGTGGTGCTGAGGGGGTGTTTGTGTTTGCTTACTTCCTTGTGGAGAAATAAGATGAAACATATTATTCTCTCTTCGTCTCGCTCACACATACATCCCCTCATTCTCGCCTCTTTTTCTCCTTCCTCTCGATTTACGATGCTTATTAACACTCTGTGTATGCCCTGAGCCTTCTCTCCTACACTGTCTAATGATAGATTTGCAATATTCATGCCCATTTCCTCCACATTCCCCTGGTCAAGTTACAGAGTGACAGCATTTCCTTTGCCTTTTCCCAATAAACCCCGGAGTAGACTTGCTGCCTTTAAATAATGGGAGCTGCTGCCCGAGGGAAAAGTGTTCATATGTGACTCTGTTTCCCTGACCATGAGGATGTTTACTTGGGACTGTAGCCTAGATATCTTTTAGACAATAGACCGATCGACAGAATTTGTTTTCTGATTAGAAATATACAATTGGATGCTGCCGTTGTTCTTTGAAATGTAAAGGATAAGAAGCTTTAGAGATTACTCTCATGAATACTCATCAGGCGGATGTAAACAATAGCTGCAGATGTTACATTTCTGCTATTATGATGTGTGTCTGCCCCACCCACAGCGCATGTGTGTGTGGAAGACGACAACGGAAAACACAGAAGTTGAGAAAAAGATTTGGAGAGTGATAGAGATGAAAGGGGGAGCAATTGTTTCTGGAGATTCTTTTTTTCTGTCCAATTGCCTTAAATCTTAAATGGATGTGCCAAAGATTGGAGAGGAAGGTGTCAATACAGAATGAGTGCCACACAGAATGGTCTCTGGCAAAAGTAAAACACTTCCAGATAATCACCTCTCAGGCCGCGCCCTGTCATCTTTAAATGTCCTCCCATCACTGTTTGAGGATACGGATAATTAAACCATTGACACCTCACATTCAAACTTTGACTGAAAAATCCATATGCATTCAAAATAGCAGATTACTTTGCAGATAGGTTGCCGTCCTTTCCCTCACTCTCCCTTTGTCACTTCCTCCTACACTTTTTCCAATCTTAAAGCCCCGCGCATGCATCTCGATCTCTCCCAAATCCAACGAGGTTTTCAAATAATGTGGGATTATTAGATTATGAGATTCCCCAACCATGTCTCGTTGCACTGTTAGAGTGGTTTGTTAGAGATTCAGGCTGGGCCGAGCCATCAGGCCACCCAGCGGAGCGTATCATTATAGGGAAATAAGTCTGATTGGAATCCGTTTCTATTCCACCAGGTTTCCGCAGGAGCTGAACGCCGGCAAGACCAGCGCCGAGATCATGTGGAGCCTCTTCGCCCTGGATATGAAGTATGCAATGGAAGGTAAGTAATGCTGCAGATCACACAATTATCTCTTGCTCGAGGGAATGTGTGTGTGTGTGTGTGTGTGTGTGTGTGTGTGTGTCAGAGAGTACATGAGAGCTGAGGATAAAAGTGTTAGCTGAAGAATGATAGGTCTCACTTTGCATCCTAGTGGATGTGGAGCTGCGTGTTAGGTGTTCTCTCATTAGCAGTTAATTCCAATGTATTCCCACTAAGGAATAGCTTTTACTGTGCCGTACGAGTGCTGTTGTTTATCAGCTGCCTCTGGTCAGCTCTAATGAGTATCTGCATTACACAGCGCGGATTTCACTTTATTGATCATTAAAGAGAAACGGTGTCTTTTTTAAATCAAGATAAACAATTGATCCATGGTTTAATCAAAACGAGTTGCCTAGTCTTGTGTAAATAGAAACCAAACCGCCATGGTGGCATATCAGATAGTGCACTTGCAATTCCCACTCTGTCATAAATCATCCATTTCTTCCATTTCCTCACAAATACATTTTCTCTCACTCCAACCTGAAGGGTCATTACACCAATACTTCCTTGTTATTTCCTTCTTGTGTGTGATCAATGTGTGTGGTGCGCCTCTGCATTACCACATATCAGGCACTATGATTGCTAGGGCTGTGTGTTGGCAAAAAGCTGTAAGCACGGCAATATATTGCGATATTTTCACATTTTTGAAAAGTCTGTTTGTAAGAAATGATTCAGTATCACAAAACACAATATGTGTATCAATGTGTTCTTACACACCTGATGATTGTTGTGAAACAGTTTGAAATGAAGTAGGAGCTTATGTGGGTCCATCCAAACTTCTTACATGTGTGGAGTTGTGTTGCTTTGCATTGATCAATGTGTCTGTTTTCATTTCCATGTTGAGTTCACTCCCCACTTAACCTTAATGTTCATAGTAGAGGAGGACGTACAGTTTCTTTGAATGTGGTATAGCACTGACTGACATGGTTTTGAAACTTGCATCAGCACATCAATAAATCATTTTACGGTTTTTTAGGTGTGTATTTTCTTTACAAAGTAATTCCACAAGTGTAGTAAAAAGAAACAAAGTCCATATCTAATCCATATCTCTGTTTTTACTCTTAGTAGTTTTACAGATTTCTTCCTCTCCTAATTTCTTTAGTTGTGTTCACTAAATCTTGATGTTAATCTATCTATAATGACTGATTTTAAATGCCATTTTCTTAATGTCTTTCATTTTTTGTAAAGCACTTTGAATTGCCTTTTGTTGAAAAGTGCTATATAAATAAACTTGCCTTGCCTTGCCTTGCCTTGCCTATCACAGAAATCCAGCTCTACAGTCTCACTTGCCTTTCTAATTAGTATTGTTTAATTAAATGAAACCAAATATTCAGTGTGTTGTAACTGATCAGAGTCAACCTTTAAATTATTTAAGGTCATTTACAATTTACACAGTTTGCAATTACAGGGTCTTTTACAATGCAGCATTATGTATTAATGTACTGTATGGGACCGTTATGCGCTCTATTGGGCAGCTAATAGGTAAACAGGTTAAGTCAGCATAAACACCGCAGCCATTTCAAACGGAAGTACTCAACTTATTATATAACATTGTTACATAATGCAGTTAGTACATAAGAAGCATTGCCCTTAGTGTTCAGGATTAAGGAATACAAAACGCATGTTTCACCATATGAAAGGAGTGATTTACAGTCTAATCTAGCACGAGCCAAATAATCAATCAACTTCCTCCACTATCACTAATTACTCAAGTGTGTAAATCCGTCATCTCGTAGCAGCCATATGGGGCACAGTTTGAACAGTAAATGTGCTGCAAAATGTTTTATTTTTCACATTTAGGATTCTTGTAGTCTTTAATAGTGTATGATACATTTTGTCAACACGATACGTCTTGTTTCCAAAGACAGCAGAGATTCACAGCGATCAAGCAATACATCTCAGATCTGCCTCGGCTGACAAGGAGACAGATGTGAACAAACTTGGGTTTTGATTTCAAACTCTATCTCCTCTGACTCCCGCTCATCATCTCAAGCTGCATTACCCAGAAAGCAGAATGACACTAGCATGCAGCACACCCTATGCTCATGTTTACCGAATTATTCTCACGGCGGTGATCAATCTGAAGTCAGACTTTCTCCACTCCTCTTATCTGCCGCCCCCGGATGAATATTTAGGTTAATGCAGGCGCTTTTCACACATTTCGTGCCTGTTGCAAGCTAAACCTGTGAACCATCTGGATGTTAAACTAAGCATGACAGAGGGCATGACATCTGCCGCTTTAATGATGACAGAAGGGTGAGGTCAAGGATTGGGAATGCTCTTTAGAGTGTGTAAGAGAAAAGGCAGAGGAGCACCAAAATAGCTTATTGGTGATTTATCCTCATCTACACAGCAAATACCTACCGCTCTCTCTGCTAAGCCATCTGAGGTTACTATGGTAACCATGGGCCAATGCAAACTGCGGTGCCTTGATATACCCACAAATGCATATGGAGCAGATATAGATTATGGTCTCATATATGTGAGGTGGTTTTGAAATGTGATCTGCCTTTTGGATACAGTATGTGCCGGCACTGTGTGCATATGAATGTGGCCATGCATCAGATTTTAATAAAACCTGCAGCTTGATAGAAGTGTGTGCACAGATGGATGTGTATTTCTGTAGGGACTTAATGAGCAGCTATAAAGCCGTAAGAAGATGTCTGGATTATGGGAACTGAGATTGACTTACATTATATCACTAATCGTAACCTTTTTCACCATTCCACATGTAACTATAGCTTTTTTAAAATAACTCTGGTAGCATGGCACAGATTGACTGAGAAAAGGCTTCCAGTAGCCTCTTTCTCACTTCGGTGGTGATGTTTCAGGTCCTCAGAATTATATTATAAATAAGATGTTGTTACTTATTATCACATGTCCTTCTTTTGCCCGAAAGAGAAAAAGTATTTCGAAAAAAAACGTCTTTTGTTTCATCATCTAGCAACTGGCTGAAACTGTGTCACTGTTTTCACTGCGAGGATAACGACCTCTGTCTGTTATGTGTTGCAACACAAACCAGCAGATCTTTCTATAGACTTCAACCCACTGACATGCTTAGAGAAATTAAGGGTTCTCATTAATTAGTAATCCAGCAATGTAGCTTGGGAAATTATAATATTCCAAAGTTTTAGAAATAAATAGTTAGTCCATGATATATTGACACAAACAAACAGCCAGAAATAACATGTCTTACCATCCAAAACCCTAACCCTTTTTTTAAATTTTATATATATATAAAAAGTGTAGAGACGAGGAGAAACAGTGCATATTTTAAAATCTGATTGTATTCATATTTTTTTTAGATAATCCACAACCATAGAGGAAACCCATAGACACTTATTATCGTCACTGAGGCTTGATTAATTGAAAATGATTGCAAGACTTCTGCTGTTTCATGATAGTGCCATAACTATTTAGATCTCTCCTCTTTTCGTTTATACAAGGGTTAATAAAGGGTTAATAAACAGTTAAGTGGATCAATAAAGAGACAGAACTGGCACACAGAGCCATGTTGACGGCTGGGCATGTGACCACCTCAGGTGTTACTGACAGCAGGTGTGTGTGTATGTGTGGCCTAGCATTACTATACTTGTGGGGACCTATATCTGTTTACACAGTCACGTGTGGGGACTCGCCTCCCTTATGGGGACAAAATGGAGGTCCCCATGAGGGGAATCATTAATTTTAGGGTGAAGACTTGGTTAGGTTTAGGATTAAGGTTAGGGTAAGGTTAAGGGTTATGGTTAGGCATGTGTTGGTTTTGGTTAAGGTTAGGATAAGTCTCCAGGAAGTGTATGTAAGTCAATGTAATGTCCCCTGAAGTGATGTATACATGGTATATGTGTGTGTGTGTGTGTGTGTTGCCTGAAGGTGTCCGTGTAACAAAAGGAGACAAGAATCATGGATGCACTCAGTCACATATACCCTATTTCTCGCTCCTTGTGTGTGAACGCTCCTCCATTGCTTGGTCTCCTCTTGCCTCGTCCCGTCAGCTCATCGCTGCCCGCCCACAGCGACACGTGCCAGGAGGAGGACATGACTGTCATTTTCCTCAAAGGAGCATTTTATATGACTTATTGCTAATTTCTCGTTGGTCCCACTGCCCGTCAAAGTTTGGTTTGGTGTGCTGGAGACAGGCTAATTAAATGAAGGACAGTATGAGAGCTCATAACTGCATACCAGTGTATAATGCAAACGTGCACACAATAAACCACATCATGTGTTTTACTGTAGAGATTGTGAAGCCACATAAAACAGATGGTGCCACTAGCATCTTGCAAAGCGGAGCCCACTTCTATTTGCAGATACTGTGGAGGTCTATTACTCACCGTTCACACACAGTATGTGACTATAGTTTTTGTTGCGGCATATATTGATGATCTAAACCTTTGAATGCTTGGATGTGTGATATATTGACATGAATATCTCACCTCCTGTCCTCTAAACTTTACAGAGGGCCTCATAAATCGCTGCTGTGTAACCAGTGGAGCTACATAAAGTAAAGAGGATGAAAAAGTCCTTATGATAATTGACCATAGTATAGAAGGGAATTTGTATTGAATTGTAGAGTACATACAGTGAAGGTTTCTTACTATAAATCACTTTAGGCCTCACAAACGTTCACATTGATCCAAGCTGCTGCACTGGCTGGCAGCAGTCTCTTCTCACAGATAATAGTGCGGCTAATGAATTCTCCATCCAGTTGATAACATTGACACGGTGACTAAAACGAGCAGTGTAAGGAAACGTTACGCGAATGAAGGCTCAATGAGTTTTAATGGAATGGTAAATGTTCCTTATAGTGGCCTGGTCACATGTATCCGACTCATGTGTGTGCTCTAGAAATAAAGATTAGTGGTTCGGGAAAAGAACTTCATTGGTTAAAATAAAATGAGTCACCACAAAGGATTTAATTACTCTTATAACTCACTGCCTTTTACAAAGATCAGTCACAAAAAAAAATCATTGGGCTGCACATGAACAGATTGACATTTTTGGTGGAACACCAACAATTGATTGCTGAGTTCTCCTGGTTGTGTGTGTGTGTGTGTGTGTGTGTGTGTGTGTGTGTGTGTGTGTGTGTGTGTGCGTGTGTGTGTGTGTGTGTGTGTGTGTGTGCTCGTGTATGTGTTGAGAACTGCAGAAATGTGCACAGATGGACGTGTCTGCAAGTTCACTTTTGCATCTTCTGTAGTGTGAATGTACATATTCCTTTATTTGTGCATGTATGGTAAACTTATACAAAGTTAAAGAGAATAATGATGTGGTAGGAGAAGTACAGAGACAGTCCAGGTTGCTGCTCAGACCAATGGAAGTAACTCGGAGTGACCTGCTTACATAACAAGGCACACATAACGGGTTAAGCGGCTGACAGAGACACCCTGAAGGAGGCGGGACAGAACGTCCTGCTCGGTTGGTCTGTGTTTCTCCGTTTGTGCGTGCAGGCGTGCGAGTATTAAAGAATGAATGAGAACAAAAGAGAAGTTTGTATTTGTGTGTGAGTTGCGTGCACACGTGTGCATGTGCATTACTTAATGAAGTCTTTGATGCATCCTCTGCATCCTGCTCGGAGGCCTTCGTTGCCAGAGCTGGTGCAGAAGTGGATGCTGCTAATTTTAGCATCGCTGTGTGAATCTCTGAATGTGGGAGAGAGAGGGAGAGCTACTAAGAGAGGAAGGGGGAAGACAGAAACAGAAGATAAAAACAGAAACTAAAAAACGGAGAATGAGACTGTTAGAGTACGGCTGTAGCTACTGTAAGAACTCTCACCCATTCATATTTTCACTAAACACTCAAACTGATACTCTGCAGGTTTACATTTCGACACTTATTAATCATAGGCATCATTCGTTGACCACTGACAGAAAAGGTCACATACTTGTTAAAGTTCAGACTCAATAAATAGCAATTGTCAAATAGTGTGGAGGCAGCTCACTATACCTCCAGATTAGATAAACTAATGAAATCACTGGCTGATTACAAAGGGAGGAAATACCAACTAAATCAAAATGGTGTCTCAATAAAGGGTTAATCTCATTAACTTAATGCTGCTTGTGGACCTCAGAGTACTTCTGTGATGAAGTTCTTCAGTATACGCTGTATGTGTAGCTGTTTAATGGCCGTGGTCATTGGAGCGTGTCATCAACGCTCCAGTGCTCCAGCAGCCCATTCACTTTTACTCAGTCTGTTGGATCAGCTTCACTCCATAGAAAATGTTAATTTTATTTCAATGAATATACCTCTGCAAGGGGGGTTTCTTTCCCACAGAAAGGAGTTGTTTACGGGGCTCGGCATGACTAAAGGTGGTGTATTGTCCTGCAGTGGGATTTGAGTAAGGTGTTGTCTGCTCCAACTGTTAGTTTCTAATTACTTTTTCCGCCCGGTGTTACTGCGAGGGCAACCAATACCGCTGCTTGGGGAGTGGTCATTGATGAATGCACTGGGATTTCAAGTAACTCCAATAATAAGCCATTTCTATCAATATTAGAGGCTCAGATCAATAGTTAAGAGGGCACGAGTCTGATGAGGCTGAGAGGGAGGGGTGTTGTGGTGAAAGGGTCAAACAGACACAGGATTGGAAGTACACCCAGGGGACGTTTGTGTTGCGTGTGAAACCAAATTATTTTTACTGAAGTATATACCATGTGATGCTACACCAATGAGTCATGTGTTACAACTTTAGCTTTGGCATCATGATACAATTCGAAAGGCTAGTTGCAGTTTTCAAGATATGCACACTCATATCTAATCTCTATGTCTCAGCTAACAGTCTATGGCTTTTCAAATGGATTAAAACCTAAATGTATGCCAGCTTTTAATTTTGCAGTGGAATCTTTTTCATTATTCTTAAGCAAAGTGTCCTACATTAGTATAAGCTGTTCTGCATTATATTTTCAAACAACATCAACAGGAGTCAGTGTCTCTTTGGGCTCACGTGTTTTATCTCTTAAAGTGTTACCACGTGAAGCTAAATCACTGATTCACGTGTTACAATGTCAATCTTTTACATAATATTATAATGCAAAAAAACCTGCCCAAAGCTGATAGTGAATGCCGTCAGCCTATTTGCAGTTTTCAGCGTAGCTATTCACTTTGAATTCAAATCTCTTTTAGTCTCAGCTACACGGTATCACTTTTTACATTGATAGGTTTAAAAATAACAGTGTTTTGCTATTCTTTAACAGAGGGGACCCCCACGTTAGTATAAGCTGTCCTAATGCATTATATGTTTGAGAAAGTGTCTCTGGCTCTGGTGTTATAGCAGAGCTGTGTCAGTAGGCTCTGTGAGACATGGTCTGAGGCCCTTTGACAGAACTGGGTCAGAAGCGGAGATGAAGGAATTATGTCAGAAGGAGAACTATACTGGCCTCGATCCTCCAGCCTTTTGTCTTGAACCTGTCCAACCACCCGCTAGATATATCCGCTGAATGATAATTTGAGTATTGAAATGACGTGGTGAAGCGCTGCAGTTCATCATACTATCCCCGACATTTAAATCAATGAGGCAGAAAGTGAGTGAGCCTCCTGTGAGTTAGTCGGTCCCGGTGGGCCGAGTCAGACAAGATGACATCCTCACCAGGGACCCTGAGCCTACTCCTCCCCCAGGACCGCCCTCACTGTTTACCAACAGCAGGGCACAATGGCAAGCACACACACTTACAACTGCATGATGTAACACACGCAGACGTGCACACACATGTTATGACCCTCAACATTCTGATAGCAACGCTACATCATGCTATGCACAGGCAATGAGGCTACATCCGAGCCCACTTGACGCTTTTGTTTATCTTTGTATAAAGGGCAGTTGATGTGATTATAAGTAGGTTGACTGTGGTGATTAATCATTATCTCTCAGGCAGTCACATTAGCCATTGAACAGATGTACCAATCACAATGGCCCCTAATGAAAATGTCTCACTAAATGAGGGAAAGAGACCGGCTTCTCCAGGCTATTGTGGTGCAGAAAGTGGAGAGGGGCAAGGAGCAAATGTGGTGCCACAAGCCATTCGCATGATTGCATAAACACAAAATGAACCATTAAACTGACGTTTTAATTTTTAATTAGTCATAATTCTGCTGTATCACATCAAGTTGCAGTTATCAAGGCAATGATCAAACCTGTTGGGAACTCGGCGACGAGGCACGCTGTCGCAGAAACCGTTAACTTTGTGTTTTCGTCCAAAAAATGGAGGATACGTTTAGTGTGGGACTTGGAGAGAAGAGGATTTTTTTTCTTATGGAAATGCATAGCTTATTACAATCTCAGCCTCATCAGTATTCCTGATATTGTTTGTGTTTTCAAAACAACCTGAAGAACCATATTCCACATTGCTGTATAGACCCGATTCTTGGAAATGTTTTTCTCGTGCATGGTATATTTAACGGTCAGTCAAATCAGGCATTGTACGATGCTTGCTCCTGTCTTTGTGATGCTGCAAGACACATTCAACAAACATGCATAGGGGTGTAACGGTATCCGTATTCGTCCCGTACCGTCACGGTTCAGACGTCACGGTTCGGCACACGCAGTCACACGACGAATACGCCTTTTTTTTACGAGTGGGAAAAAGTCTTTCATTCAGGGCAGTATCCACTACACTATATATAATCCAGGGGCCGGTATTGCGCCTAAAAGCTGTTTGCCAGCCGCCCTTAAACAACAAATGAAGAACAAGAAGAAACACAACAACAACACGAATAAAAAACAAGAAGAAGAAAAGTTAGTATGGCGATTTCAGATAACACACAGGAGCTAGAACCCACCTGCTTCTTTTAAATCAGCTGTGTGGGAACATTTCGGGTTCCCTGTGGAAAACAATAACGATTAAGGGTGCGAGTGGTGGATCGGACGAGGACGGTGTGTCGGGGGTGTGTCGCCGTTGTTCTACAGTGGTGCGGTATGCTAATGGTAACACACGCCAAACATGCTAAATCATATCAGAAGGCATCACCCAGATTCACCGGAGCCCGGCCGAAGACAACAGCAGTTCAACAGATGATCCCCGCTGTTTTCAAGAAGCCAATAGACATGAGAGCCGAGAGACCAAAATAAATAACGGAAGCTTTTGGCATATGTTTTTCAACGACTTTGCGCTCTTGAAACACTTTCTTATTATTTATGATGTCATATTTTCAAGACATTCTTTTTAGTTTTACAGCTTGATGAAACTGTTTGTTTTGTTTGACATCAGCCATTATAGATAATATGGCCATCTGAGTGTACTGTGTATGGTTTGTTTTGAACTGTTTAATACAGTTAATTATTCAAAATGTCAGAGTTCTTTATTTTTAAACTGAAACTTGCACTACTGTTCAAACATAAATAACAACAAACCTGGAATTATGCATTTGGGCTTTTTTTTTGCTTATTCTTGTTGTACCGAACCATACCGAACCGTGACCTCCAAACCGAGGTATGAACCGAACCGTGACTTCTGTGAACCGTTACACCCCTAATGCATATAGAATGTTAAATGCTAAAATGGTCAAAATCAATCCATGTAAGGGACCCAGGAGGCTGGATTTGCATAAACATCATACATAAATAAAATATGCAATGACTTGCCTCTCAAAATAACATATTATTGCATATGATTGCATATTAAAAAAGTATGACACCTCATCTTCACAAATGATTCCTATCATGGAAGCAACATTTGATGGATGGTAAATTAAAAACATTGAAGTTGGACAGTCTGTAGGCTTTTGCTCCGTTTAAAAACCAAAGAAATGTCTGCCCCCTCCAACATGTGTAGCTAAATATAAAACATTTACAAAGTGTTTTAACTAAGAAAAGAACAGATGACTCATTCTACAGTCACATATCTTCTGTATGTTTTATTACAGTATGTTTAAACACTGCTCCCTACGGCCTCATTTCCTTCAGATTCGCTCCTCTATTCAAAGAACCACATAGGGCTCGGTGGGTGGAAAATAATATCCTTTTGCCTTCATTCAGAGTGTTCATAGAAGCACATGCTGTCCCTCTTCCCTTTTCTAGAGAGAGGATATTACCTCCATGAAAAGTGAAAGGAAAGACGACAGCTTTTCAAGAACTTAAAGCTCTTTTAACCGCTGGCAGATATGTCTGTCTTCATCCCACACATATTAAAGCTTCAAACTAAATGTCATGCAGAAAATGTTGCTGCTGCATTTTAATTCGTAAATAAAATGCATTTAAAGAACTTGGAGCTTTGTGTGTTGGAATGCAATTGCCTCTAACAGCCAGGTTATCCTTATTGCTGATTTAAGCCAATTGAGCATAGACCTCTTGCCGCCCCAAAATAAATGTGTATAAATAAGTTTTCCTGATATGTCCTTGTGACCCGGTTGTTTGTTTTGTAAACAACATCAGGCCCAACTTCCCAAGTGTTGACAATAAGTATAAGCATATTCATGATCTCCCCAAATATGCAAGAGCTTTCCTCTAAAGCCGCTGTAAGGGCAAATATTATAATTTCATCCCCTCTAGTTTTAATCCCAGAATTGCAAATGTGTGTGGTTGCCACAGTAACAAAAAGCAATAAACCGTGTGCAGAGGATCTAACGAGGCTGCTCCAACTTTTTTAGACTCTGTTTCTATTTTGGTCACATTTTGTACCATGTGCCATGTGTAATATAGATACACTGTAGACTCTTCTGCATTTCCCTACAGGTATTAATAAAGGCTTATCTTATCTTAGAATGGCCCAATGTGTTTATCTTTTACTAATGTGGACATCTCGTGGATATGTCTGCAAAAATATGAGGTGTGTGATTAACCTCTTGTCAAGTAGTTTTGTATTATTTTTGTATTATTTTTGATTGAAAGCATCCTACTTTCTAAATGGATGCTATAGCAGTCTATACTTGATGCAGTACATGTTTGAGTGGATTTAAGGACACACACACACACACACACACACACACACACACACACACACACACACACACACACACACAAGTGTTCACATACAGCAAGCTAGCAGATCATGTCTGGTAGCACCCAACAAAACACCTGCTGACCTTTACTTTTCTGTCTCTCAACTGACCTCCATCTGCTTCCTTTAGGTGACTGTGTGACAGTGAGTGAGTGTGTGTGTGTGTGTGTGTGTATGTGTGTGTCTGTGTGTGTTTGTGTGTGAAGTTTGGAAAAGGTTGACACACTGTGATTACGTGTGTGTCCATCCTGTGTGTGTATAAGCTGCCTTGCAATGCCAGCTCAGTCATTAAAGTGGCGCTGCCACAGCAGATCTTGCCGCAGCAGAATGACTGCAGGTCCTCTCGAGTAAAACAATCTCGCCTCGGTATTCACATTGTTTCACCCAGCTGCTCCTCCAGCGACTCAGACTGAACAGGTGAATCCAGGTGAAACCTTAAATCCCATGGCAATTTCAACCATCAACACTGCTTCGTCCATGAAGGTTAGGTTTTTGATGAGAGCAGTGATCCCTGCCATTTCCTGGCATTGGGCGTAAAGCGAAAATAACCCCGGGATGCTGGTTTCATTGTGGCTTTTTATTTCAGCTATTCACAGAACATTGCAAACTTTAAAACAGTCCCCTCATATGGCTACTGTGAGTTGTGTAAAATCTACAGTATATGTGCAAGTTGAACAAACTCCACCTCAGGCATTTACTGTATGCGTGGAGAAAATGACAACACTCAAAAGCCAACTGCTTTGTTTTTTCTGACACTCTGTTACCTACAGCATGTGTTAAGCCATGGTGTCTATGGCAACCATCCACCTTTTTCTATACAGTATCCTCTTCACTCTTACTGTTGCTGCTTTACTGTAAAATAGCACAGGTCTATGCATCAGAGATAATATACCTGGAGATACCAACACTGTCAAACTATCCTTAAATACACATTTACATACACAAATGGGGCGAAGTCTGCGAGCTAGTTCAGGCAGTCAACTCGAGCACTTATGCTGCATTCATACGCCCCTTGCCACTCTACAACCAACCAAACAGAGTCTCCTTAACATGCTGCTCTATTTAACCTGCCAGATATCTCTCAATACATTGCTTGCTGCTGCTATTGCTGCAGCTACTTCCACGTCGCTGCTGCTTGCTGCCCCACCACCACCCCAGCTTCCACCTGTAGCCTCGGGGGGGTTAGTTATTTAATCATCACTCATCGTGCTATGTATATCTGTGGAGTGATGATGCCCGAGCCTAGATGCCAAACTCAACTATATGCTGCTTCTTATATACATGTTAAAGAAACATGTGAGTTGTCTGACTGAACTACATTGTTTTTACAAACAATGAGTAATAGTCACGTAAGTCAATCATCTAAAATACAAGCAGGCTTGAAATAAGTAGCAGCAATTAAAATAACTTGAGTCGTGCTCTCTTTCTCTAGTCCGTTCCAAGGAGCAATATATTGCAATGTAAATTTGATTACATTCATCCACAGGTAAATATGTTAATTATACATATATAAATATTTCCCTCCGAGCTTAGAGAGGAGTGTGGGCTGGCAGGCTATGCACTATTCATCAGAGTAAGCAGCGAGGTTCTTATCAGGATTAAGGCAGCCAGGATGCAACGCATGGATTTAAAAATGTCTTTGATGTTGCATGAATGTATGAATCTTCTATTTGTGTGTTTTTATGTCTACTCTTTAGAAGCACCTGCTGTAAAATCAAAAATAAATCTATCACAAACCTTTTTTTCTTTAGCCTTGGTTTTCAGAAATGTTGGCTCATGTCAGTGGAGAGGTATTGAAGTCCACACCTGCAAATGCAATATGTCTCAGATACCCATGTATGATCAGATGTAGCTTCAACACTCTCTACGTTGTATCTGTGGAAACATGTAACAGCTGCCAAGCCAAAAATAGATTCCCGCACTGTGCCATAGAGAAAGGGATTGTATGGCTATTTGCATACTGTATAAAAAGTACACAAAAACAGAGACAAAAGGTTGGACAAAAACGTGAAACAAGACCATGAAGAGAGAGGGGCTAAGAAAGAAAGAGAAAGATATACAGGAAGGGGTGGAGAGAGGAAGAACATGGAGACTCGCCTCGGGTAAGGAACGAGCTTAGGGAGGGTTGTCATGCAATAATTATACAGCATTTACTTTGTTCAGAGCATTTGAGGATGCCTTTGTGTTCACACGACACTTAATGTAGACTAATGGGGACTGACAATGCCAAATGTGACACGAGAGATCTGACACTGTCTTTACGTGAATGTTGGGTTAGGGTTATGCAATAAAAGCTTTTTGGTTAACGGCAAGGGAAGACCATAGATCTCCATGTTCATTGGCAGGTCTGAGACAGGCTTTCTGCCCAACAAACAGTCTTTGTTTCGTCCACAAAGGTTATACCTGCCAGGAAAAAGGCTGTTTGGGAATTTAAACGACCCTCAAAATACATTTTGGACAATTTTAGTAGCATGGCTCAACAAATTGCAATGTTGGTCCGTGCATAACTTTGGTTCACACTGAAAGATCTCCACAACTATTGGATGGATTATGATGGATTTGTATACTGATTATTTGTGTGTATTTTGTTATTCAGTTGCACTGTGTGTTTAGAAAATATTGCTATATGTACATGCTAGACTAAGGAGATGAACATGGTAAACATTATATATATTATTTGAGTCTCTTTGAGAAAAGTTTTTTTTCTATTTGTGTTTATTTCCGTGATAAAATTGATAAAATTCTTCTTCTCCTCAATGTCATTCCCTCATCTGCAGAGATGTAGCAAAACGTTTAAAAGTTTACCCACCATTGCACAGATGTTTTTTGTTCTCTCTGATTAGTCTATCTCTTTCATTCTATGTCATCCAACGTAATTGGTTTCCTTCTTCTCCTCCAATCAGCATCCATCTATCCTCCACTAGATCCCATGGAAATGTTTCATTGTTCTGAAATGTCTACAGTGAGCCGGACTAAATGACTCAGCAGCCTTGTCATTAAGTCTTATGCCTTTATTCAAGGACTTTTTTAAATGTCTTTTCACGGCAGCCAGACACATTCACAGTCTGGGTTTATTTTCTTTGATAGCTCAAGGCTGTTCATAATTGAGCCTTTTAGAAAAGTCGGGATAAAAGCAACCCTTTTCTACCCAGGTCTTATTATGCCTGATCTTTTCAAGTATCTGTTGCTTTTGTGAAAGTGTGTGAGTTTGTGGAAGAGGAAGACGTTTGTTGTCCACCACATGCAACACAAAGACTGAAAATGTGATGTCACTGTGCTACCACAATTGAACTTGCTCTCTGCTCAGACCAGAGGTGTTCCTATGTGTGAGTTGTATTATAAGACATGGTATCTCTGTTAAAGCTAACGTGTGCTTCTCGTGTTTTCATCTGCTTTACAGAGCATGACAAGCACCGCCTATGCAAAAGTACTGAATACATGAATCTTCACTTCAAAGTCAAATGGTTCCATAATGAGTATGTTCGTGACCTGCCGGCCTTCAAGGGTGTTCCACCTGAGTATTCACTGTAAGTGTCCTCTCGTTTTCACACACATGTACATGCAGATATGAATTAACATGCATACACATTTACATTACTGTACGTACCAAAGTATGGAGCTTTTAAGGTGAGACTGCAGCAATTATGTCAAAATAAATTAATATAGGTGACAACACCTAACATTTCCGTGTTGATTTCTGATACTAATATTGCTCATATTTACCAAAACAAAGGTACATTAATCCTACTATCATTTATATAATGACAAAAGGAGGAACCCAAAGATTGATCTCTGCGGAACTCCATAGGAAACTGTTTTGTAGTGTAGCCTGAAAACATTCTCCATACCAAATTACTTTTTTACGTTTATGTCAATTTGACAATATGTAGCTTTTCTTTAAATAATAATAATCCGTTTTTTGCACAGATTTGAATGTGCAGATGTTCCTTTTCATTAAGTATGATAGTCCAAATCTCCAGAACCTTGTTTAAGTCTGAAGTAGCAATGTTTTTTCTTTAATCTGAAATCCTTTTCTTGTATCACAAAACAATACAGCTTTATTTGTAAAACACTTCAAAACCTCCAGATGGTAGTGCTATAAATCACAGCTCAGCTCACCAACCATAAAATATGCAAAACTACAGATAAAAAAATAAAACCAGCCATATAGTAAAAACAATAGACCGTTTAAGAGCAATAAAAGCAGCAATCTACATCACAGGAACTATTGACAGTTTATGCAATTATGTAATGGTCAACATTGCGAGTCCAATGCATGTAAGACAGTGAATCGTGGTAGTTGAAGCTTATCCTAAACTGTTTTGGATGAGGGGACAAATGTATAGCCTAAAAGCATTTTTGCGTTCTTCTTTTTTCGTGTAGCACTGTGTTATAGTGTGCATACATCATGTGTAATGCAGGCAGTGAACGCAATGCCCTCTCCCATCCTGCCAGGCTATCAGAGTAATAATTCACCCTCCCCCTCTCAAATCTGTCACTCAAACACCATCTCTAGCATGATTGATTCCTCCCCAGACATACACAACATACACACACACACACACACACACACACACACACACACACACACACACACACACACACACACACACATAATCATATACACAACCGGTCTTTTTCTGCCTGTCTCACTTCCCTTTCTCAGTTGCCACACCCACCTTATTTATCGGCTCTCTCCCTCCTTTAGCATATGTCCTTAGCCAGAGTACAAAGCCGTTTTGGGGGGACATCCGCTGCTCCGAGGACAAGCTGCAGGCACTTAATTAAGCAAGGAAATGGCAAAGTGAAACAGACACAACAGCATTATTATTCCACAAACAAATTGACTTCCTTACCCTGCTCATCCGGCCCGGCCTGTCGTGTCCTCTGCTGTCCTCTGTCTGAGCCTCACAGTCGAATCTGTCCACAAACTGAAACCTGATATCAATGCCTTCATGGATAGAAGCCTTAGCCAAAACCACACTGAAATCTGTGAGGTTATTGCAGAATATCTTAACTTGAAGTTGTTGTTTTTTATTGATCTCTATTAAATACTTTAGTTCCCCTAGAATTGTTGAACAACAAAAACAAATCTTGTCATTTTTCTCATATAATAAACCCTGATTCATCTGGTGCTACCGAAAAATTCATTAAATGTTTAAAAAGACTATGATTTGACCCTTCAATTACAGAAAGTGTTTCTTTTCTAGGTGGTTTGAGCCGTTTGTCATTCAGTGGCTTGATGAGAATGAGGACGTTGCCATGGATTTCCTAAATGGCGCTCTGGAAAGGGACAAGAAAGATGGAGTATGAATACTTTTTTTATATATAGTTTTATATGTAACCAACCAAGCCACTTAAGACTGCTTTCTTATTCACAAGGACAGATGCTGAGACTGAATGTACCTCTTGAGGGTTTGGGGGATTAAGGAAATGCTGCACAAGACAAGAATATGAATGACATTTAAATTACGAATTGATAAAAACAGGGGGGAAAACACTTTTTTCAGAGCAGTGAAAGGCACGAAAGGATATTAGGGAATAATAAAAGGAAATATGCATAAGCCTTATACAAATTTGGCACGGAAGTGATTTAAATAAATTGATGCATCTTCTATCTACGCACTTTACATACAGTATGTGATTTCTATTACCTAGAACGTCCTCTAAACAAAGTAAACATTTTAAACCAAGATATGTTGTTTGTCAATTATACTGAATAAATGCAGAAATTCATACGGTTCCAGAGAAAACTATATATCGATGTTAAACGGGTGTGAGTGTTAAATGCCATTACTGCACCTCAGCTGCTAATGACCATTCACACAAAGGGTTAACATAACACCCTCTGGTATAATTGTCAGTAAGTGGTCTTCCCTGTGAGCGATGGATTTATAAGGTAATTGATACAAATGGTCAAATGTTCTCTTCACTTTGCCTAATTGTTTCAGTCAAAGCTTAACAAATCTGCTGTCTCTTTTCCTTCAGTTCCAACAAACCTCGGAGCACGCCCTCTTTTCTTGTTCGGTGGTGGACGTGTTCACGCAGCTAAACCAGAGCTTCGAGATCATCAAGAAGCTGGAGTGTCCGAACCCGCAGGCTCTGGCTCACTTCATGTGCCGATTTGCGAAGGTCAGAGTCTTTGGAAAGCCCCTCTTTCGTCCCCCTGTGAACCCTAAACACTCCTGTGGGGAGTAATGACAGTTAAATAGTTTGCCATTGATCCAAGAAGACTCAGTGGTATATGTATTCGATTTGATCTTATCTTGTTATTAGGTTGTGACTGCCTAAATCTTTTCAGTGTGTTCCAGAAATCCAATAAAAGAACGGCAAACAAACTGTAATTACACAATTGTTTCTCTCCCTCCCTACAGACTATCAACAAAGTTCTTCTGCAATATGCTGCCATCATATCCAAGGACTTTCCTTTGCATTTAAACAAGGAGAACGTGGTAAGTGACCCGACACAGAGTTAATAGCAATGGTTGAGTGTATTTTGTTGCAGTGTAAATATAGTTAGTCAGATAATAGTGTTTCCATGTTTTCTCTAACCGTGGAGAGAGCTCCAGATTTGCAGCCAACTCCCATCTTTTGTAACGGACTTAATAAAGTGTCTCTATTAACCAAGATGCAATTATTCATGTCACAGCCGTTAGCTGATTGAGAAAAGTCCCTGGTATTTTTCTGGGTTCTCTGTCCATTGTTAATGTGATGGATGACTAAATGCAGAGCCTTCCGAGTGGCCTAATTATCTTCACTGGTCTTTGAAGTTCAACTGAAAGATAGCACGCGGGGTACTGGCGGAGGAGGCAGATGTTTCCTCACAGTGTTGACAGGCTCATTACAATTGTCTCCGAGAAAACCTGAAATGTCCCTCCTCGAGACAGGGTTGATGATGGAGAGAGAAAAAAGGTAATGAGAGGCAGATGGAGGTGGGATTATGTCAAGTTAAACCTTGTCAATCATTTGTTAGACTGGCACGTATATAGAACGTGACCCAAATCCCAGAGCCATATTTACCAAGAATGTACTTTGTGTCTGTCTTTGCCCCAAAAACTGAAACATAGAGCGGTGTTATTATTAAAGATAATAACTTTTGTATTTACTCCATGAACCCGTCTTTTTCCGTTTTAGTCTATGTAGTCCCGAGTGATGTCACAGCAGCCTTTGGCAATTAACTAATACATACAAATATCTTCTCTCAAGCTAAACATATGTAGCTAAGGGATATCTCATTTGTTTATATCTAGATTTAGCATATCACCACTCTCATATAGTATATGCTCATCAATCTAGTAAGATATTATGTGCTGCAGCTCAAACACTTTTGACTGCTTTTTTGGTTTTCAAAAAACATCAATTATTGTTTTCCTGTGGGGGCGCAGAATAATCACTTTAGTACCATCATTACCACGATCATAATTTTGGGTTTGTCAGTTGTTTTTTGGGTAGATGATGTACATAATCTGTGCCTGACTGAAAACTCTGAAGAATGACTCCATAAAAAGCTGTGTGATTAATGTCCAACAGCTGTTTAACTTGTTTTGCAGCTGAGAATCAATAAAGCCTGACACACTCAGTGTAGACATTTCGCTCCCTGTAGTATTATGTATTGTATTTCCCTGTTGACTGACTGTCAATGTTGTTTCAGAAATCTAATATCTTTGTAAAAAGTATTTGTCAGAAAATCAAAACTGATGGATTTGACGTTTCGTATCCTCCTGACAAAGTGTTGCAATTATAGGGTCTCAAGCTGACAAGTGTTACATTACAATAGCGGTTCAAAAAAGGAGAACTAGGCTTTTCTAGGATGTTTTTCTGACACATGTTGTTCGCTGTCCTTTAGGAGACAATCTTGTTTTATTATTTATTACACTCTTTCAGCCCTGCATCATCCTCAACAACATCCAGCAGCTCCGAGTCCAACTGGAGAAGATGTTCGAGTCCATGGGAGGCAAACAGGTCTGTGCCTAAGTGTGTATGTCTGCAGTGTCTTTGTCACATTTTGAGGAAATTCACTTTCACTTCAATTGATATTTTCTATTCTAACTTTAAAAAATATGAATTTCAAGGCAAAAAAATTATGCATTATTACAATGTAGTTCTTCAATGATCTGCATTCATCCACTGGAAGGTTAAAACACAAGGTTGGCTAAAGTGTCCTTTGGGCTTCAAAGGATTGAGTGTCTTTCTAAAGGACACTTCAGCAAGGTTACTGGTTCTTCTCGAGGGCTTAAGTCTACATCCTGGGATCAGCTCTCTGCTGTGGAATACATGCTGTGTCATGATAGTATAAATGATCATATGTGATGATATGTATATATGAAGTGAAAGTGAATTGACCCCTACAGTGAGTTGCTGTAACCTTCCCTCCAATCTGTACTAAACCATCTGATAGACTAATCTGACATGTAGTTCAGTTTGCCAGTGTCACCTTTTTCTACAGTTCCTAAATAACTCCCTCTGTACCCCATCACTGTTCCCCTACCTCGCTCTAACCCCCCCCTCCTGTGTATAACATGTGTTGTAAATATTGAGTGAAACCCTATGAATCTGTGTGTTTGATGTGAATCACCCGTGACTGTGTTCCTGTCAGTCGAACCTGAGAAGGTGAAGCATGTGTCTCCAGTTTCTAATGCCTGTCTTGCCTTGCGTTTTGTCTCCCGTCGTTGTGTCCTCTGTTTCCCCCCCGTTTCCTTTCTGTGCTCTCTCTCTCTGTCTCCAGGAGGAGGGGGTTGTGTCCTTCTGTAAGGTGTGTGCAATAGGACTCTTCAACACCCCTTCCCACCATTTAGCGAATGATACGAAACAGCACGCCCCCTCCCCCCCTGTTCCTCCCTGCCACCCCTCACGCTCTTACGCTTTTCACCCCACTTCCCCAACCCCTCCAGCAGCATGTGCCACAGAGCATACGGAAACTGAATTACCCATCACCCCTCTGGACAGGCTGCTCAAGCTCACCATCCCCGGCACTCTGGGGATAGTGGCTCAACCCACCCGATGCCATCTTTATTTTTAGCTTGCTTTCTTTCCCGTCGTCCACTACTCTATCCATGGCTAATTTAGTAGAGCGATACAGTTCGTTGTTCCCGATTTTTTTACACGACCCAAAAAAGGTAGTCAGAGATTCGCCAAGCTGCTGGTTG
This sequence comes from Harpagifer antarcticus, assembly GCA_902827135.1. Classification (NCBI taxonomy): domain Eukaryota; kingdom Metazoa; phylum Chordata; class Actinopteri; order Perciformes; family Harpagiferidae; genus Harpagifer; species Harpagifer antarcticus. The sequence continues at coordinate 1,018,457 of CADEHL010000266.1, forward strand.
TGGTTTTGATCATCTCTATCCCATTCCCTGAGCTGCAGCTACAAAATGCTTCAGACCGTGTTTAATGAGCTTCTCAAACACTTACTAATCTCTCCAGCTGTGTCCTCGGCTGAAGTGGTGCCACCTCCACACAGTTAGCCATTTTAAACCTGGATCACTCCCAGCCCATTATTGTCTGAGAGTAATGACACCAAGTCTTAACATCCCTTCAAAAAGTTAAATTATATTCATTGTAAATGGGCAATCATGTATTTCTTTATACTCATTTTAAATAATTCCTCTTGAATACTAATCATACAGCCGAGGTGTATTAAAGGTAAAAGTTTGATATGAGTTTCCTCCTCTGTACAGTAGCCTATACATTACAGAATAGTTCCCTATCAGCAATTAACTCCCAGAGAGCCAATGTAATTACCAACAGCTCTTATCATCGCATTACCAATAACACAGATTAGCAATAATCTCTTACAGTGCCCACATTTATGGACTGATTTCCCTAGATTGGTTTATTTTTGGTGTCAGCCTGTTTGCCAATGTGCTTTTCTCACTTAAAGAGATGTTGGTTTAATGAACCTTTATTTACTTGGCACTGTTCAGGAACAACTACAGTATGTCTCCGAATAACAACCTGCCAGCGAGTAGATATTGTATTGTTTAAACAGGCAAAGGGAAGCAAAGCTGGGCTGCTGTTGATAGGCTGTCAGCCAGCGCAGAGTTCGTGCACTCTGGAGGACTCTGGATGTCAGTCAGCATCGAGTGAAAGTAGCTTTGGAGGAGTCAGGTGCTCTATAGATTCTAAAATTGATGTTTTTCTCTTGCAGGAATAAAAATAAAGTACTTTCTGTAAATGCAAATTGAGAGCCAATTACCTTAGCCAATTACTTATTCGTAGTAAGTATATCTTAATATAAGTAGTAATCATTACATTATTCTCCACATTATACCAAATCGTTTTAGAAGATTTTATATTTTCGTCCTGAGAAATGCCTTAATGGCAAGTCAGAGTACCTTTGAATGAAGGCTCCTCAGAGAGGATTGCAGTCTTCAGGTCGACATTTGATTCGAGCACCAGTCATTTCACAGTCAGTACAGAATATTCGTCTCTCTGTAGCTGACAGGTGGCCTGATTTATAAGAGCAGAGCGAATTTCCTGTAGGAGCATGCCCATTTAGACAGTGACAATCACACAGTGTACATGGGGAAAGAAATCTTAGTTTCAGAGACAGACAGGCTTCAGATTATAGCGCAGTCTTAAACTTTCCACAGACAAAGAGTAAATGATAAAAGACCAAGGCCTACAGTGTGTTTCACCTGAAAAGATGTTATTCGTTACTCAAAGCGTAAAATCACAGCCCCAACATACATGGTCAATTTTCTCTGTGACAGGAAATCTTTCATGCTGCGATCTTTTCCACTGAGGTGACAGCAGTGTGATCGGTGCACATGCAAACACTAATAAATCTGTTTGTGCTTCAGATAGAGGCATGTCTGCAGAATAACAATATCTTTAAAAGGTTTAGTTTACACATCAGTTTCCCAGCTGAGCCATCCGCCATGATAACGTGCGAGATGAGCGGCTCCATGGCTAAGCTGATCGGTTCTAATATGACGATCTGTCATGCATGTGGTGCGGTGCCTGGCCTCACATCCATCTCAGGCACTGAGCCCCAGCAATGTGTGTTCTCCACCCCCATCCAAAACATTAATGTTTGGACATTTGGTCATGGTAACGTAATTCATAAGCCCTGAGACGAACAGTGTACACAGAAGCACTCATTCATGCAGTTACTTACTTACACACATACACACACACACACACACACACACACACACACACACACACACACACACACACACACACACACACACACACACCACACACACACACACACACACAACTGCACTCAACACACAGCACAAATAGTGGATCTCCACTCATGCGTTCTCTCAGAAATTGCCCAAAACCACAGAAGTACACAAACATTTGCACATCCATCACATGCATAGAGATAGTGCTGCAGAAACCCAACACATGCCATGCATGGACACATACATGCTGTCCATCAATTTTGCAAGTATATTTGTGTAAGTTGGTATGGAAAATTGTTCATTGCAAGGTCATGTCTAATCATAATGTGTATCATACTATGATTCATGTATGGTTAATGATGTTAAGGCAAATAGTTCATGGATTAGATGCTTGTACCACAATTTAACTACAGATAATTAAACACCAACATTCCTTAATATTAAACTAAATATTACAGAGTTGCTCACTCCAGGAGTTTATTGTGAAACACTTGCAGGAACAATTCCTGAACACAAAAGCTCAGTCAGAGGATTTCTGTATCAGAACTTCTGCAGATACAAGGATGTATGTTTATATAAGAGCCAGCTTAATATGACTAAGATGTTACAGTGTCCAGGGTGCCTGACAGCCTACGTTCTCTACTGTACCTTGTGTAGTAGTGCACACAAATATTCCCTTTTGAAAGACCACTAGCTGGCTGCCTTTTTGCTGACATCATGTCTTGTGACTCGACAAGCAGTCATCATTGCAGCGCTCGGAGGTGAGCCATCCATTTGTATTCAGGGCATCTCTCGGCACAGATGGCAGGCAGAACGAGAGGGAAGCCACCAGCGAGGCAGGTTACCTCTCCTCTGTGCCTGTCGGCTCCCCCCTTAACACCCGGCACCCCCACCGCATTTGAGGCAGAGATTCAGAGCTCTAGTCAGCGTGAGCTAGTGTATGAAGTGTAATGATGTAGTAACTGTCCTTCTTTCTCCACAGCTGGATGCAGAGGCCAGTGATTTGCTGAAGGAGCTGCAGAATAAACTCAACACGGTGCTGGATGAGCTCAGCGGAGTGTTTGGCTCCAGGTGTGCATTAATGTGACTTAACATCTGTGTGTGTGTGTCTGTGTGTGTGTGTTCGACTACACGACTGCTTAGTTATCAGCAATGAATATAATTGACTTGAACTCTTGCTGTGCACAATGCTTAATAAGCAAAAAATGTACGAAGCATTTTATCTTGTACAAAAAAACGTCCTCTGCTTCTACAGTGTAACACCTTTTCAATAATATTTTAGGACCCACGAGAATGAGTTACGATCTCCTTAAAAAGTGCTCTACAACAACACAAACTAATGGATATTTAAAAACAGAAAGTGCTTCCTAAGACAATAATAGCTGATAAATGAAGCACATGTTAAAACAATAACTCTTAAAACATATCAGTACATAAACGTAACATGTATCTACAAATGCATACAGACAAACACAGACATTGTATGTATGGTATATACATGTAACGTATATGCTGTATACCCACTCACACATTTTGTAATAATAACTGCATGTATACGCATTGACAGTTTAGAAGTCCAAACTCAGGAATGAACTTCTGCTGCAGTGTTTATTATTAAACCAGTAGCAACAGATTTCAAGGATTGGTTTTTTTCCATCCTGCAGTTTCCAAGGTGTGATAGAGGACTGTGTGAAGCAGATGAACCAGGAGCTGGTTCAGATGAAAGGGCCGGCCAAAGGAAGCAACGCTGCCATGGACGCAGAGACCGTCCTCAGACCTCTTATGGACCTCCTGGATAAAAAGTGAGTTTATACTATATTATGTTTCGAGCTGTGTTGTTACTGTTGTCTTAAGTCTGTGCAACCCTCTTTTGTAAAATAATTTAAAGTCATGAATTCAGTTAATAGGCTCAGCCATCCGTTGCCATGAAGGTTGAGAGCTATGGCCTTGAAGTGATGTTTAATAATTCTTCACCTGGTGAAATGTACTCAAGATGTGTGAAAGGAAGGAGTGTGGATGGTGTTGCGAACAACAGCTGTCTTGTATCTATTATTTTTGCAAATTAATGTTATCACTTTACTGTTATACTCCTATGTTAGTCTCTTTGCACTCAACACGTTCCTACTGCTTGTTATAGCGTCTGAGAAAACAAAGTTTCTTTAAGGGAAACCTACATCCCTGCCTCTTATTCAAACTGGCTGGTCTCAAAGTTCAATTGGATTAAATGCTATGCAAAAAATAATTAAGTATACCATCCGAGAATGTGTCTTTCAACATTTGTCATTTAAGTGCCTGGAAAGAACGATGATTAATCCATCCTCACCCACGCAATTGTCAGACAAATGTTAAGGCTACGCTTGGTTCCCTCTCAGATAAACAATGTTAGCTCTGTGAACACTGTTGCTTTGGTTTCAAATATTTTGGATGTTAGCATGGTAAGCTGCTAGTTGTAAGTTATATGCAAGTGTCCTGCATCATTGATATGCCCTCAATCCAATATTAAGAACATTTTGTTATGTTGATGAATACATTGTGAATAACACTGCTAATAAAATGAATAATGCAGCATATAATAATTACCATTTACATTTGTTTTCAGAAAATAAAGCAGAGGCTTGCAGTATCTGTGAATGTCTATTAATTCAACCTATTGACTTATTCTGTGTCGTTCTTGAAAGAACCGAAGTGGTGATATGGTTCAGCTGAGCTCTAGGAATCTCTCTCCACCATTTTTCATAGCAGCATTGAGGCCAATAGGGTATTACAGGCAATCCTCTTAATGATATGGAAATACCAAATCCTCCCTCCTGTCTCTTAGACCCTTCTTGCACAATGCGGTGAGATTAAAGCACATCGCTGCTGCATTTTATTCTATGAATCACAGGTGCTTTCTATTCATTTAATAACATTATTTATGAATGCGTCATCACTTGTTGAAGCCTCCATTCATGCTGGCTCTGTTTGAGACACATGCTCATAGTGTTGACCTAACACACGGCCTTCTTTTTCCGCTCTGCAGTTTGATGTTATTTGCCAAGATCTGTGAAAAGACTGTGCTGAAACGAGTCCTCAAAGAACTTTGGAAAATCGTGCTGAACATCATCGAGACAACAATAGTTCTTCCTCCTCTGAATGACCAGAGCGTGAGTTGGATCAATTATCTGTCTCCTTCGTTTCTCTGTTATATTTCCATCCCTCGGTCTCCACTCCACCTCCCTCCTCTTCTCCGCCTGTCTCTTTTTCAATTTCCTCCATCTGTTCAGCTCCCCCTCATAACACACACATTACTGTACATGAGATGAAACAACATGGCATCTCTAAATCTTCACACGTGGGGAGAATTGTTAATCCTTGTCTAAAATACTTGTCGACATTTTTCATTTTGGAAAATCGCATTTACTGTTGTTGTTGTCGATGGACATATGAAAGTGCAATTCACGTCAAGCAGTCTTCAAACATTTTAGTTTCTTGGAGCTTCCAAAAAACAATGAAAACACAATAAGTGTCACAGTTCTGTCTAAGTTTGGGTGTTTTCACTGTTCTCTGTCATGTTTTCCTCCTGTCGTTAGTGTCCCTGTGTGTTCTCCTCCCTCCTCACCTGTGTCTCGTTTAGCTAATTGTGTTCACCTGTGGCTCTTGTGTTTTTCTCCTCCCTCCTCACCTGTGTCTCGTTTACCGATTGTGTTCACCTGTGTCTGGTAATTAGCCCTCCCTGTATTTAGTCTTGTCTCGTGCTGTGTTCAGTGTCGGTGCTTCTTTTGTTGGTGACGGACTCCACCGGTGAGTGTTCTGTGTTTTTCTGTATTCGTTCCATTTTAGCCTTGAAATAAAGGTTTATCAAAGTTATCTGCGCTTGGGTCCTGCTTCCTTCACTCAACCGTGACAGAAAGCACCGACCAGAGATGGACCCAGCAGATGACCCATTTGAGTTGGAATTACAGCATTTTTCATTTGCTTTGGCTTGCTGCTATGATTGGTGGAGGGGAGCGTCCAGTGTTCGGCAGAAGGAGGCCGCTCTGGTAGAGGCGCACCGGTTGGCTATGGAGAAACCGGACTTGGTGAAGTTCTTACCTGACTGGATGTTGAACTTCATCTGGGCGTGTGATTTCCAGCCTGCGGACTATAAACGTCTCGGTGTGTTCCGTCTGGAGTCAACCAGTGCTTCCGCCCCAGTTCCTGCTCCTGTCCAAGAGGCGTTTTCTGGAACTCGGCTGGCTTTTGGAGGTCCACGGAGCCTTCAGGCGGCTTCTAGGAGAAGGAGTCGCAAGTCCAGGCTAGCAATCCGAGCCCCAAGAGTCATGGTTCCGGCTACAGAACCGGCCCACACAGCCATAGTTCCGGCCCCAGTACAGGCCCCAGCAGCCATGGTTCCAGCCCCAGTTCTGGCCCCAGCAGCCATGGTTCCAGCCTTAGCTCTGGCCCCAGCTGTCCTAGTCCCTTCTCTAGTCCCTTCTCCAGTCCCACCTCTAGTCACTTCTCAAGTCCCTCCTCGAGTCACTTCTCTAGTCCCTTCCCTCATCCCATCTCAAGTTCCCTCTCGAGTCTTTTCTCAAGTCCCCTCTCAGGTCCCCTCTCGAGTTCCCTCTCGAGTCTTTTCTCGAGTCCCCTCTCAAGTCAACTCCCCAGTGTCCTCTCGAGTCACCTCCCAAGTCAACTCTCCAGTGTCCTCTCGAGTCACCTCTCAAGTTTCCCCTCAGGTCTCCTCTCGAGTTCCCTCTCAAGTCCCCTCTCTAGTCCCCTCTCGAGTTCCCTCTCGAGTCACCTCTCAAGTTTCCCCTCAGGTCTCCTCTCGAGTTCCCTCTCAAGTCCCCTCTCAGGTCCCCTCTCGAGTTACCTCTCGAGTTCCTTCTCGAGTCCACTCTCCAGTTTCCTCTCAAGTTCCCTCTCAAGCCCTCTCTCGAGTCCCCACTCAAGCCCCTACTCATGTCCAGTTGGAGGTCCCGCAGACTAGTCTTCTGCCGGGGGTCCTGCCAACCCCATGTCCTGTACCGTTGGAGGTTCCGCTGGGGGTCCTGCCAACCTCATGTCCTGTCCAGTTGGAGGTCCCGCAGACTAGTCTTCTGCCGGGGGTCCTGCCAACCCCATGTCCCGTCCAGTTGGAGGTCCCGCAGACTAGCCCTCTGCCGGGGGTCCTGCCAACCCCATGTCTTGTCCAGTTGGAGGTCCCGCAGACTAGCCCTCTGCCGGGGGTCCTGCCAACCCCATGTCCTGTCCAGTTGGAGGTCCCGCAGACTAGCCCTCTGCCGGGGGTCCTGCCAACCCCATGTCTTGTCCCGTTGGAGGCCCCGCCGACTACTCTCCTGCCGGGGGTCCTGCCAACCCTATGTCCTGTTCCGTTGGAGGCCCCGCCGACTACTCTCCTGCCGGGGGTCCTGCCAACCCTGTGTCCTGTCCCGTTGGAGGCCCCGCCGACTACTCTCCTGCCGGGGGTCCTGCCAACCCTGTGTCCTGTCCCGTTGGAGGCCCCGCCGACTACTCTCCTGGCGGGGGTCCTGCCAACCCCATGTCCTGTCCCGTTGGAGGCCCCGCCGACTACTCTCCTGCCGGGGGTCCTGCCAACCCTATGTCCTGTTCCGTTGGAGGTCCCGCCGTCTACTCACCTGCCGGGGGTACTGCCAACCCTGTGTCCTGTGCCGTTGGAGGTCCCGCCGTCTACTCTCCTGCCGGGGGTACTGCCAACCTTTTGTCCTGTCTCGTCGGAGGTCCCGCCAACCGCTCTCCTGCTGGGGGTCCTGCCAACTCCTGGTCCTCTTCCGTGGGGGATCCTGCCGAAGCCTGTCCCGCCGGCTCCGGTTCCTGTCCGGCCGACACCGGGTCCTGCCCGGCCTCCGGAGCTGTCTGGTCTTCGCCCTCGATCCCGACCCTCTGTGAGCCGCGGTCTTCGTCCGCGGGCCCGGCCTCCTGACTCTTCCTGCCGCTGCCCTCGTCCTCGAGCCCGGCCCCCTGACTCTTCCTGCCGCTGCCCTCGTCCTCGAGCCCGGCCCCCTGACTCTTCCTGCCGCTGCCCTCGTCCTCGAGCCCGGCCCCCTGACTCTTCCTGCCGCTGCCTTCGCCCTCATGCTCGGCCCCCTGAGTTCGCCCGCTGTGGCCTACGCCCCACCATGGACTCTGCCTTGCCCCCGGGCCGTCCGCCCGAGACCCCCACCATGGACTCTGCCTTGCCCCCAGGCCGTCCGCCCGAGTCCCCCTTCTCGGCTTCTGCCGTGCCCCCGGGCCGTCCGCCCGAGATCCCTTCCTGGTCCCCTACTGGGCTCCTGGGCGGTCAGCTTAGTCCCGTCCTCCGGACCCCCTCCACCCACCCTGGTGGCCTAGGGATACGTCCCTCCTCCGGACCCCCTCCACCCACCCTGCTGGATTTTTTTTGGATTTTTGTGTTGGGGTTTAGGGACGTCTGGAATCCGTCCCTTGAGGGGGGGGTTCTGTCACAGTTCTGTCTAAGTTTGGGTGTTTTCACTGTTCTCTGTCATGTTTTCCTCCTGTCGTTAGTGTCCCTGTGTGTTCTCCTCCCTCCTCACCTGTGTCTCGTTTAGCTAATTGTGTTCACCTGTGGCTCTTGTGTTTTTCTCCTCCCTCCTCACCTGTGTCTCGTTTACCGATTGTGTTCACCTGTGTCTGGTAATTAGCCCTCCCTGTATTTAGTCTTGTCTCGTGCTGTGTTCAGTGTCGGTGCTTCTTTTGTTGGTGACGGACTCCACCGGTGAGTGTTCTGTGTTTTTCTGTATTCGTTCCATTTTAGCCTTGAAATAAAGGTTTATCAAAGTTATCTGCGCTTGGGTCCTGCTTCCTTCACTCAACCGTGACAATAAGTGTAACAACTGCATGTTGAGAATGTTAACCCTTCATCTTCACTTGCTTTATATTCTATAATCCTAATTTATGCAGTCATTTAAAATGTAATCTATTCCTTGTGTAATGATTTAAATATCTGTCTGTCCAACAGCAAGGAGCTCAGATGATCTTCAATGCTGCCAAGGACTTGGGACAGCTGTCCAAACTGAAGGTAATTGTTGGAGGCGGGTTCTGCTAATCTTAGCTAAACTAAACCCACTCATTGTTTTCTCAGTAACCTATGACATCTCTACTTTGGCTGAACATTATGAACTACATTGTAAACTGCATATACGATGAATGATCAGATAATACAGCTCCACATAAACGCAATACACTTTCTCAAGAGCCTTTTTGGTAGAAATGTAACTAAATATTAGCATTAATCCCATCATGATAACTTCCAAGAGTTTAAAAATTATCAATTAAAAGTATTTAATAGGAAATAAAATGATCCGTTGGCTGCAGTTATTTATGCATATGGATTCATCTACAAATGTAGATGGGTTATGTCATTTGGAAGCTTCATTATGTAATCCAATCCAATCCACTTTATTTGTATAGTACATAAAAACAGAGGGTTTATCAAAGTGCTTCAAACCAAACATAACATTATAATAAAATATAATATTACAATAATAGATAAAAGGCACACATAAGAATTAATACACGGTCCACAAAGGCTATGGACAGACAATGAAAGCATACAAATCGATAAAACAGCTCAGACTAACTGGAAAGCGAGGGAAAAAAAGAGGTGGGTCTTCAGGCGGGACTTAAAAGTTTGGAGGGGGGGCGACAATTTGACATGGGGGGGCAGGTCATTCCAGAGTGTGGGGGCTACCGCTGAGAAGGCTCGGTCTCCCCTGGTCTTTTTCTTGGTTTTAGGGACTACCAGCAGCAGCTGATCAGCCGACCTCAAAGCCCTTGAGGGGCTGTACACCTTTCAGGGTTCTTACGGTCATTAACAACCTGGAAAAGTCATGGAAATTCAAAATGCTAATTCCAGGCCCTGGAAAAGTTATGGAAAACAATATTTGTCCCAAAGTTTTAGAAAAGTAATGGAAATGTAACTAAAGTTGCATCAAATATAATTTATTTGTTATCTAATCGCCGAAATAGTAATACTATAATGATAATACATACTGTATCGTAATGAAACGTAAAATGGCATTTAACTGACGAGGTATTTTGCTGGTGAGAGATTTGAGTTGCTTTAGCATGTAGAAGCTATTAAGCCTATTTGATTTGTTTTAGAAAGGCACAACATGTTTCAGATGCAGACCTTATTTTCCTGTTCCATGTTCATTTTCAGTGGTTCCGCTGAGAAAGAGTAATTTTGTTGGTCATGGGAAATTAGGTAAAGGTCATGGAGAAGTCATTGAAAATCATTGGTGAAAAAGTGTATGAACCCTGACCTTAAGGAGGTCGGAGATGTACTGAGGGGCCAGCCCATTAACCGATTTAAAAACAAGCAATACAATGTTAAAATGAACTCTAAAATGGACAGGAAGCCAGTGGAGGGAAGCCAGAATGGGTGTGATGTGCTCATGCTTGCGTGTTCCTGTAAGCAGCCGAGCCGCAGCGTTTTGTACCAGCTGCAGGCGTGCCAGCGAGGTCTTGTTTAGGCCGGCATAAAGTGCATTACAGTCATCGAGACGCGTAGAAACAAAGGCATGAATTACACGGTTTCATTTTGGACAGGAGCCTCAAGTGATAAAAACTGGACTCAACCACAGAGTTTATCTGTTTATCTCATTTAAAAGCACTGTCGATTTTGACGCCCAGATTAGTGACCATGGGTTTTGCATATGGTTCTACTGGCTTTTCCATTTGAAAGTGTAACTCAGTGCAACACTAGCCAGCCTGGTGTCTAATTGCGCATGTGACCGGAGGATGTGTAATCCCCGGGGCTCTGAGTAGGCACTGGCTCGGATCAGTGGGTACACTGTGGTTTCACTAACAACAGCGCTATGACAATACCTCAGAGAGGAATTTTATTTCACATTCAAATGCGGGATGCAAATGAATAACTGTCTATGTACCTATGTACCTATGTATGTGTGTGTGTGTGTGTGTTAGTGTGAAAAATGTCCTTTGTGGGAACTTCTGGGTCCAGCTCGTCATCACACAGATGGTCGTTTCCGTCTCTCTCCCAAAGCATGTTATTTATGATTATGACTGTATTTGTTTTATGTATTTCAGTGTACATATGTATTGTGTTTCTTGCTGTGTTTGTTAAAATGTGTTACATCCTTATTTTCTAAACTCCATTATATTATATTGTATTATTAATGCATGCATATACTGTATGTACTACAGGGATTACATTACATTACATTATACCTACTTTGTATTATGAATACCTTTTAATATTCAAGTGCTCTGAACCTTGACTCATGTAATGGTGGGGATTTATAGCAGAGTTAATTGGGCTGATATGTTGTTGTCTGAAACAAACAACAATGTTTGCAGGGCTATTTACACAATCATTTCCGTTGGGCTTCACAATCCCATGTTCATTTCTGGGCTGCACTTATCTGCCTTAGCATATGCTGCGTACGTGCATACATGTATACATCTGCATCATGGTGTTTTCATTAGGAGAACTATTTCTTCCTGCCTGCGGCCCTCAGTTATTTTGGGACTCACCACATTATTTTCATCGGTTTGGGAGATTACTGGAACTGAGTCAATACACAGTCAAGTGGGCCCAGTTTAATGTTGGCATCAAAAAGAGACAACTACATTATTAATGCTTTAGTTTTGTTGCAGAATAAAGTTGCTCCATTTTGTTGAAACAACTTTTTTCCGTCTCAGTCTCAGTTTGTAATAAGAACTTCATATTATGAATACAGAATACATGTGTGTCTGTTTAGTCTGGAGCCTTTACTTTAAAGGATGGGGAGTGTTATTTCACAGTGCTGCACATTGTGCACACTTCTTGTAGAATAGTTCATGTTGGTTCATTCTTAGCAGCTAGCACTAAGACACACAAGGGACCAGATGTGTGAAAGTCAGTAAGTTAGGGCTAACGTAGCAGCGTTTGCATCTGTGATTTAGTTTCTTCAACGCCCCTTTTCATAAAGCACTAATGCTATTCTCTTTGTGCCGATGAGGAAAACACCAGGCAAATAAGGCTGAGACAGAAGTAATACATTCACGGATTACAAACAACATTTTCCTTGATTAAACTCGATTTGTTAAACCTCTGGGTGCCTTGCTGCATAACAAGGGTTTTAAATGACTGCAATTGCTGATGATTTATGAAAGGTAACTAACTACTCCTCCTGCTGCTGAGGTGCCATGGTGCACCTAAGGTCTTCCACATTCAACTGGAGAAACATCTTAAATGTAAAGCGTTTGAACGTGCCTTGTGTTCCTCCCTCCAGGAGCATGTGACCCGAGAGGAAGCCAGAAGTCTGACTCCACGACAGTGTGCAGCCCTGGACCTCGTGCTTCCCACCATCAAGGTGAGTGTTATGGCTTTGATTACACTGTTGGCTGTACAGGGAGTAGACACCTGGATGGCTAAGCTTGACCTTTAGAAAAAGACAGGAGAGGCACATAAAGCATAGCAGAGCAGAGAAATGCAAATGGATTTTAATGAGAGTTGTGTACATCAAAGACACGGAAAATGATGAGGCCGTTGCTCATGTCATGAGCTGGGGACGTACTGGCCAGAGATGTAATTGACCCTCTTCTGCTTCCTCTCTTACTCTGTCTAATGTTTTAGAAGGCTGGTTTAAAGCAAACATGGCATACAGTTAATGCTTGACTGGTCGACTAGTAATGTTTATGTAAAGATTCTAACATGTGCATTCAATAAACCTGTAATGCATGATGTGTGTTTATATTAATATGATTTATTTTATATAAAATATAGAGAAATTATTTGACTCACAAATTGCAAAACGAAAAAGCGAAGACACTTTTTTAAATTTTTCAAACACATTACTTTTCATGTGCTTTTAATGGTATTTTAATCGCAATTACGATTTTGGCTTGCAACGATTAAGAACACAACGTAATCGAAATAAAACGATTTCTTTTAAAATAATTTTTTTTTTTATTCTAATTTTTTTTATTTTTTTTTATTGGTTTTTCAGTTGAATTATCCTTGAAGTTCAGGGTAATCAACTTTTTAAAATATACTCTTCAATTTTTTTCAATAAATGGATGTTTTCAAAGTAAGTGGATAATCGTTTTTAATAATTGTGATATCAATTATTGACTCAAAGTATTGCCATAATCGTGCAGCCCTACTTCTGACTGGTGAACTCAATGTAGCTGCAAACAGATGATGCATCCAAATAAGTGTCACACTGCTTAGTCTGGACCAATTTCAGAGATGTAATTCATATCTAGAAATATGGAAAGATGCCCGAAGCTTCTCAGCAACATAAGGTTTGAAATGCAGCGCTGTTAATTTACTGCCATACGACTGTTTGTTGTTAAGGGATTGTGAGACCATTTCCAGACCCAGAAAAGAGTTATGGTGGAGGGGCCACTTGGGAAACACTGCATCATAAAGTGCAGAGACATCTAATTGATTCTGCCGTCTCCAAGGAAACTACCTGCGGGTTTAGATCAATCATGTCGCTGCATTTTGTGTTCATCAGCTCTCCATTGAGATAAGTAAATTAGCACAGATCAGTAATGCCTTAGGAGAGTTAGCTGATTAAGGATAGAACGCTAGATGTATAATGTATGTAGGGTTGTTTGCGTCACATTCTTCATACTGCAGGACAACAGCTTTGAACTTGGCATCTACAAAAGAACAAACTTAAGAACAGCCATCCCTGCTTAACCACAGAACACATTATAATGATTGTTAAAACACACACACCTACACACACACACACACACACACACACACACACACCAATGACTGTGACACACGTATATACACACCTCCACCCCTGAAAGGAGGCAATCATAAATTAATATAAACAAATATATTTTTCTTTTACCATCTATTTATTATTATTATGTAAATTCTGTAGCTAAAGATTACCATTTAATTGAATATACCTAATGCCTTACCTTGCTGCTACTATTGCTTTTATCACTGCAGGTATTTCATTGTTCCTACTTGAGAGAGGCACTTTGTCGTACCTGATCATAATGACAATAAATATATTCTTATTCTGAGATAATAAACAAAGACATTAGTTTAATAGGAACTTAATGTACTGTACATATTGACTAGTACAGACACAGTGATTAACTACTAGCATTAGGTCTTAATGTTACCCACAGGGCACACATAGAATAGACTCTTTAATGGTCACACATGCAGAGCACACAGTGACATTTGGCCTCTGCATTTAACCCATCCTAGTACCAGGAGTCTAGGAGCAGTGGGCAGCTATTGTACAGCGGGGAGCAATCAATCAATCAATGTTTATTTATATAGCCCAATATCACAAATGTTACATTTGTCTCAGTGGACTTCACAGTTTGTACAAAATATCAGTATGACAATACGACACCCTCTGTCCTTAGACCCTCACATCATACAAGGAAAAACTTCCGAAGAAAACCCACAGTTTAAAGGGAAAAATGGGAGAAACCTCAGGGAGAGCAACAGAGGAGGGATCCCTCTCCCAGGACGGACAGACGTGCAATAGATGCCGTGTGTAAATTGAAAAGATAATACATTTGCAACATAGGTAGACCAAATGTTTGGAAATGCATGTGTGTATAATAGGAAGATGAATCCACGAGGATATCCATCCAGGACCTATGATCCAGGACCACAGCCACGACTCAAGATCCAGGGCTCGCGATGCAGGACACAGGACCGCAGGATCATCCATGACTCCGGATCCCAGCGTATATAGACACCAAAAAGAAAGAAATTTGGGGAAGCTGGGTTAATCGGAACATGAGAGTACACAGGTATAGACAGAGAGAAGGAAGAAGTAAGATGTCCCCTGACAAACTAAGCCTATATCAGCAAAACTAGGGGCTGAATCTAATCAGCCCTAACTATAAGCTTTATCAAAAAGGAAGGTCTTAAGCGCACTCTTAAAAACGGATAGGGTGTCTGCCGCCCGAACACAAACTGGAAGCTGATTCCACAAATGTGGAGCTTGATAAGAAAAGGCTCTGGCTCCCATTGTACTTTTAGAGACTCTAGGAACAACAAACAACCCTGCATTCTTGGAACACAATGCCCTAGTAGGACAGTAGGGTATAATGAGTTCTTTAAGGTAAGATAGCGCCTGCCCATTAAGGGCTTTGTAGGCGAGAAGAAGAATTTAAAATTATATCCTGTGTTCTAAAGGGAGCCAGTGTAAGGCAGCCAGAACAGGAGTAATGTGGTCCCTTTTCCTAACTCTGGTTAGTACACGAGCTGCAGCATTTTGAATCAGCTGAAGCGACTTGACTGACTTCTTGGTACACCCTGATAATAAAGAGTTACAATAATCCAGCCTAGAAGTAACAAATGCATGGACTAGTTTCTCTGCATCGTTTTGAGGCAAGATATGCCTGATTTTTGCAATGTTACGTCGATGGAAGTAGGCGGTCCTTGAAATTGATTTCATGTGGCCGTTAAAGGATAAATCCTGATCAAATATAACACCAAGATTCCTTACAGTCTCACTGGAGGCCAAATTAATGCCATCCATAGTTAGTATATCTTTAGATAATTTGTTTCGTAGATTCTTCGGGCCAAGTACAATAACTTCAGTTTTGGTCGTGTTTAACAACAAAAAGTTTAAGGTCATCCACGTTTGTAAGTCCTTGAGGAAGTCTTGAATTTTATTTAGATGATTAATTTCATCAGGCTTGATTGATAAATATAGTTGAGTATCATCCGCATAACAATGAAAATGTACAGAATGATTCCTTATAATATTGCCGGAAGCATATATGGGATATAACAATGGAAGGAAGGGGGTTGCCCGGTGCCTTGCTCAAGGGCACCACGGCAGGGCCCAGGAGGTGAACTTGGACCTCTCCAAGTAGCAGTCTCCACTCCATATTTAGGTCTGTTCGGGGACTTGAACCAGCGACCCTAAGGCTCACAGTCCTAGACCCTACTGACTGAGCCACTGCCGGACACATATGGTATTAACAAGCCAAAGTACGTGTTTCAGCCCCAGTATTGCATTTATATATTTCTAAGTGCATGTAGTGATTATCTAACTGACAATAATTTATCTGGACTGAACTTTGAACTTCTGTGGAAACTAATGGGGGATAATGGGTTGATGCACTGCCCCAAAGACCTGTTGGCAGATGGCTTGCAGTCCATTTAACTGATTCCCCATAATGCACCATTCGTTCCCTTCTGTAAACTTTGACCTGTCAGTGATCGTAGAAGAAAGACAGACTTAGCTTTCCCACCAAATCCAGCTTTGTTGTTCTAGATGGAGTTGTGTGTGGATGGACTACACATGGGATTATGTACTATGTACTATGTATGTTTCTTTTTCTTAAAAAACGAATTTGAAAAACAAACATAACACCCTGTTATTACAATTCCTGTTGTCATATGTAGGGTACTATTTATTTGGGAACTTCTTTTATTTTGAATGCTGGTTTGCTTAGATGTTTCATGAAGTCAAGAGAGGAGAGCTATTTAATGGTCTATTGTGTAGTCGGTTTGAACCTATCCTTCTTTGAAAACTGTTTTTATGAAAATGCGTTTTTTTACATAGTTAGCCGTGGGGGTAGGACATACAGTAGTGTAGATATTATGACCTTTGATGAAAGGACACTTTAGTAAATCTTAACCTTTGAATTTGATTTGAGATCTCCAACTAGCAGCAATACCAACTGCAGCATGTACTCATATTATAAAACATTTCTCCAAAAGCTGCAGCTTCATCAGTACTGACAGTAAGTTAAGCCTTGGTTCAGTTCGTCAAGGAAAGCATTCACTTTTGATTAGATGTGTTTGCTCGCTGTAGGCTATGAATACATCGCGCAATATATAATTGATTGTGTGTTTTTTGTGTCTTTCTCTGGGTAAACTCCACCCAAGACTCACCGCCTGCATAACAGCTTATGCATCATCCACAAATGGCAAATGCCATACAAATGTTGTGACTCATGAGTTATAAGTGAGGAGGAAAACAGTGCCTCACTGTGCTGAGTCAGTTCAAAGTGCAGACCCCGGTCAAAAAACAATTACCAACCAGCGTGGGGAGCGTCATTCCATGTGGGATGGAGATGATGTGGGAGGCGTGTGGTGCAGTGGGTTGTTCCTTGGTGTTCGGATCAGGGGGTCACAGGTTCAAACCCCACAACAGTCAGTGGCCGTTTCTCAATCGCGAGGATGCTGGCTTGGTAGTCGCGTACTTCCAAGTCACTTCCTTCAGAAACAAAGCAAGTATGCTTCCAAGCCACGGCTTCGGAAAACGAAAAAGAATGGAACAGGCTAACAAGTGTGCCACTCTCTCTCTAACGGTTTCAACATAAACCGTACCGAAAATAAATACCTCACGATGTCTATCTAATTATGAACTTGCTTTACTTTCACGGAACACATTTTTGGTGGTAACAAACAAATGTAACAAAGTAACATATTTACCAACACATGTTCTACGCCACTACATACTTACATTTAAATGTGTGCTGCGTCGGTTCAGCCATTCTCCGCAAGGGTTTTTGAAATTGGTCCGTGCGCAAAGCATTGTGGGGATTTTAAGGACGCGAAGTCTACCCATGTGCAGCCTCAAAATGTCCCACAAACCAAGGACGCGGCCTTCCAAGTATGCTGGAGATTGGAACAGCCCTTCGGCGGCACTCGATGACGTAGCATCCTTGAAATATTGACTTGGAAGCCAGTATCCTCGAGATTGAGAAACGGCCAGTTTGTCCCTGGGCAAGACACTTCACCCCAAATTGCTCCTGTGGGGATTGCCCACAGTATTGAGTATGTTAGTCGCTTTGGATAAAAGTGTCTAACATGTAATGTAATGATGTGGCTCAAATGTCACCTGGCAGCTAAATGCAATCTCTGTCTACTGTATTTTAAATTGAGTCTAGTGCCTTTGAGGTTATGAGGCATATCTCCTTGTTTTACTTTGATCACGACAACAGACCCTACACTAACTCTGCAAACAGCCTGACAAATAAACCTGTGTTCAATGATCATGTGTTACAGAGGAGAGCAAGGACAAAACAATAAAGGGTTGAGACAGTCTCTCCGAGTACTCATCTTCACTTTTCAGCAACACCTCCTTTTTTAATAAGATCTGTCCTTGGTCACCCTCCAATCCTCCACATGTGGGAGTGGAAGCAAAGCCCTGTCTGTGCTTAACAGGACAAATGTGCATTAACCAACCAAGCATGGGTTTCAGATTTAAATGCATGGTCATTAGCTACAAAAGGGGCAATTACTGTTGTCTCTTGTCTGGTCTGTTAAAGTGTTTCCCCCTCCTTGTGAAATGCACACTGTCCACATAATAATGGGCTTTTCTCTCAGCCATCTGTATCCTGTCTTGTGTTATCTAAACAAGAGTTTGCATCGTTCAATGCTGTTTCAAAGTTTATGTTCACCTCAGGATGAAGTATAAATCTGTTCCTTCCTGTTTGTTTTTTTTACAGCAATACTTCCATGCTGGAGGAAACGGGCTGAAGAAAACCTTCCTGGAAAAGAGCCCCGATATGAGGTCCCTCAAATATGCTCTCAGCCTTTACACTCAACCTACAGATGCCTTGATCAAGAAATATATATGCACCCAAACCTCTCAAGGTAATGAGCTAGCCAAGATTGAATTACGTTTCAGTTTAGGGAGTGGCTTTACCTCAGCATTCAAATAATGAAACACTTAGGTTGGAGCTCTGTTGTTTGTTATAAAGACACAACATTTCAGCAAGACCATGTGATGCTGTACCATGCTAATTATTGTGGAAACTATTGTGTCACAGCCCTTTTGTCTGACACTAGTTAAGAGTAAACACATTCCAATTCAACTTGATTAACTCTATTAGTGATCAACATGAGGTCACACAGCCATTTGCTCATGTAACAGTATATTTTAAGTGATACGGTGAAAAGCCTTACTACCAGCAAATCAGCAGCTGCTTCTATTTGTTGTTAGAAGTGATTACAAATAATGACTCCAGTCCTGGCTTCTTTTAAGCGTTATATATTTCTATTTTCCCATCAGTGTTAGCTTCCTTTCCACAACAGTCTATGTGCTCTGAGGATCTCTCCGTGTCACGTCATGTTCTTTGGTTGCAACGGAAATCCTAGGAATTGCATTTATCCCCTTAACTGTTTAAGTCCTTTATTGCGTTCAGGAGAAAAGAAATAAGCAAACTTTCCAGTGGCCACTTCACCCCATAGCCTGAGGGGCTGGAAGACTTCCATGCTCTATTTCTCTCTTCCTTATTAGAAACACATAAAAACCCTGTCATGACACAAACGTATCGGTACATCCGAAGTGTGAAATGTATAAATTCCCATTTGCGCTCGTTCCCTCTGTCATCACAGACCCTCTTTATCTGGTGTCGTCACATCCATCCGTCTCTATGTGGAACGTTGTTACTCCATCTCTAACAAGGTGTCCGGAGAGATTCGAGTGGAAAGTCTGCCCAGTGGGGCGTGGCAGCTTTAAGCTCCCGGCTGCTCGGTGTGCTCAGCCTTGCAGAACGATGCATAGGCTGGCAGCAGGAAACAAGATGGCAAAGGCAGAACGCTAGTCAGGCAGGCAGCAGGACCTACGAGCATCCATTCTCTCTGTGTCTAGCCTATACGTGGAACTAATGAGGTGGTAGATGGGCATTAGGACAGTAAACAGTGTGGGAATGTGATGATGCTTGATGAAGCACAGTGGAGACCGTTTCATTAATCACCAACCCCTGTGCTCTGTCACATTTAGACCATGCTATGCTCTCGTCTATTCCCCTCTTCCTGTTAGAGAGTGCTGAAGCCTCATAGCTATTTGAGGCTACATCACTGGACAGTAATAATAACACATCTTTAAGTAACACTTTCTATAAAAAAAAAAAACATATCATCTATAATTCATCGTAACTACACTCATACATTTACATAATACTTTTCAACACACTATAGTTACAGTCATAACACTTTAAAGCTGTGACTTGTGTTGAACTACAAACAATTTCGCAATCAGATCACACCAGCAGTGACTTTAAATCAGACCAGGGGCTCAAAGTGGGGTCCAAAAGGTCGCTTCATTATGTTTCTACCTCCCTTTTTCCAGCGCCCTTAATTGCACCACTCCCATCTTTGAACTTGACCTTTACTTTGATCTGAGCTGCACACCTGTAAGCTTTCGTAACTGCATTTGCACAGTTGCAGCATCACATGGTCACATACTCTGTCCCCAGCTAGACAGACAGACAGAAGTAGAAACACCTGAATAATTAGTGAAAAAAATGCCTTGATGACTGACACGCGCACACACACACACACACACACACACACACACCAACCTCACTGTTGTGGCTGATAATAGGAGTCTCATATTCTTTAGCTACAAGAGGTTTACTAATGGGGCTAAAATACTTAATGCCGAGCTTTACTCTCCTATATCCACCTCGATAAGCAAGTGAGGTCAGGACTCAGTATGCTAATGAATACATATTGAGGCATCTTTAATATTGCAGGCTTTATCATGACTTTTTATTGTTGCTGGTATTAAAGTGTAATGCTTTTTTAAGCATTTACATAAATCACTGCTGCATCCTCATGGCTTCAAAATGTATACTAATTAGTGTAGTCATAAAGCATTAGGACAGCAAGATAATTCAGTATGGATGCTCTCACAATGCCCTATAGATGGTCTTTGTTCTATCACCTTTGTTCATACAGCAAATGTTTTACGGCGTTCTGCCTGAAAAGGAATCTTCTTTTGATTTCCCACTTTCTGTGCATTCAGGCTAACGTTAGCCAGTAAAGGGCAACACTTTCAATCAATTAACCGCAACTCTGCAACAATTAATGTCTACAACTCACCCCTCTTATCAGTTACTACTCTGTCCTTTTGTTAGCCTTCTCCTCACTTTATCTGC
Source organism: Harpagifer antarcticus (assembly GCA_902827135.1). Classification (NCBI taxonomy): domain Eukaryota; kingdom Metazoa; phylum Chordata; class Actinopteri; order Perciformes; family Harpagiferidae; genus Harpagifer; species Harpagifer antarcticus. The sequence continues at coordinate 1,039,100 of CADEHL010000266.1, forward strand.
TGACTCTCTGCCACCACAGATTTATCTGCTTTTATTCTCCATTATCTACCTTATGTGCCATTCTTCTTATTCTCAATCAGCTCTCCCTTAAACTCCCCATTCGAGTATCTGCTGTGTGTCGGTGACGGTGTCCGGGAAAACATACAAAATCTATTTATTTAAAACTATTTCAACCGTTGTAGCTGAAGTAAATGTGCAGTGTCATTGCTCGGTTCATTTCCCAAAAGTCCAGGGCTTAATTGTGCAGCAGAAATGTTTTTTTTGCCCTCAGCCCCTCGGGGCCTTATTACAAAGGTTTGTTTCTTAATTACCCTTTATTATAAGTTGCGCCGCATGTTCGGCACATATTGATAATATATTGGATCATGCTCTTTAACCAACCACATCAGCACACCGTCCAGTGTTCAATATCTTATTGTCCCGGGGCGGGATGAAACACGAGTCAGGAAGCCCTGTATGGAGCAAAGTGAGACACATTGTCAGAAATCAGATCGTTTTCTGGCAGAAACATGTCCCTGTGTGATTGGACCTTTGATTTTAATGTAATTGCGGGATGTGTGATGCCCACACCCCCCTCTCCTCTCTCACTCCTTTCTTGTACGTTGTTTTGCTTTAATTTAGAATATAGTCAAATCCAATGTTTTGATTGTGCTTCTGTCGACTTGGACGGTTTGATGATTTCACTGAGCACAACATTATTTTTTGAGCGTTTCCCTTCACACCATCTGCCTCCTCCGTGGCCTTCAAACCAATCGGATTACTTCATGTTTCTTTTTTCTATCCTTGTTGTTTTACTTGTTCAGCCTCAAGTGAAAGTAAACCCTGGCTGTTGTTGCTACTGGGCTCTAATAGGGGTGAAACCAAGTCTACTCCCCTTCCTTTACCCTGGGTATAGTTTTTCAGCTTTGACACAGAGAGTTGTTTATACACCGCTGTTTGGATCAATTTCTGGATACCTCATCCACCAAAAAAGCTGCACCTACAGTTTTGGATTGTTTCCTTTCATCCTCTCTCCATCTCTCTCACTCTGGCTTTATGTTGGTTACCCGATCCCTCTATTTCTTCTCTGTGATTTCTATTATGCCTCTTTTAAATTCTCCTGTTGTTGTTTTGGTGTGTGTCCAGGTCAGTCATCTAACGGATCCGTGGGGGAGGTGTCGATGCAAGTGACTCTCATCTCTCACCCTGGCACTGGAGAGCACAAAGTCAGCGTGAAGGGTGAGCATCACCTTTACTCAGACTTACTTTGTGACATTCCTGTTTAATAGTATTAACAGCTGCACATGTTCAAAGACACAGCATGGACAGCTCATGGCGGTAATCTAATTTGTATGATAGTGCTGCTGTGCCATGATTAGCAGCATTGTTATAACAGAAAATAAGGACATTAACACACAGCTGGGGTTGTACTAACTATATAGGTCTCGTTTTTTATTCTTGTAGTGACTGAGGAAGTCACTTATCATGTATTGCTTGGAAAAGTGTTTTTATCTGCGACGCTAGTACCACCAACAGTTTAATGGAGCATTTCAACTGCAGCGGGTAGCCCCGTTTAAGCGTTCTTAATCGTCCTCAAGCGGCCAGGCCAGTTTTTGGTGGCCTTTCCATATAGCGTAGCACCGGCTAGCGGGTACTTTTCCCCTCTTTTTCCGGCCCCATAAAATCGTGGTTCTATCAGGCCAGGGCCAGGGCCAGGGCCAGGGCTGAACTAGTGACGTCAACACTCTCGACTGCTGATTGGTCAGAGAGAATCGTCACAAGATCGCGCGCGAGATCATCCCTAGCGGCGCATATATATCTAGAAGCAAGCTTGCAGCATTTTTATACACAGCATTTTTGTAAACGGAGGAGCTACAAAAATGGCAACGTCAAAGAAAAACACACCGTGGTCGACCGAGGAGGTGACGACGTTCCTACATCTCATTGGGGATGATACAATCCAGCGGGAGCTCGACGGAACAACAAAGCCGATCGCCCCGCCTACACTGCGTTGCTACCCCAGGTCCTAAACTGTAATGGAAATGCACCACGGCCTCGGACGGCCAGCGAGGCAGCCCGGCCTGAGCGAGGACGCTTAGGGACGCTTAAACGGGGCTACCTCGCTGCAGTGGAAATGTGCCATAACATGTGGGGCTTTTCATCAAATGTCTTGACAATTTACTGATGTATTGCGACAGAATTATAAAAAGACATTAGCAGTGGCAAGAAAATTAGTTTGTCAAGGTGTTAATTTATCCACTCAAATAACTCCACATTTACATGATGGATTAGCACAAGGTTTTTGCAGTTAGGAATCTTGATGACATCTAGCGATATCAGCAGATCAATGTTGTTACAACCAAAAACCTGCGTCTACAGTATGACTCTCCTATCCTCCTGATCTTTGCTTCCTAAATGTCGGCGACAACGATCGGACTCATCAATGCCAATGATTTCCCTTCCCCCTCCTGAAGTCGCACCATACGCACTGCAGCTGGCAATCAGCTGTAATCAGCCCACAGCAGTTACATGACAACGTGATTGCCAGCGAGGTTACTATAGCAATCATCGTTGGATGTTTCTATTTTGACAGGATAAAAACATGCACTTTAGCCTTTCTTTATTATTTCCCCTTGATAACCATAACTGACCAAAATAGAATCAGTATGTCAGCCTTTTATGGTTGATGTATCGACCATGCTAAATGTTCTGCATATAATGATAATGTTGCAATTTGACTCACAGGCACTTACATCTTAAAAGGATTACCAATACTATTCCAGAGAGGTGGAAATGTATCTGCTATCAAATTGTTTTGTACTTGCTCTGAAAGCATCTCAGCATAAAATACAAATGTGTATACATTCAGACAATCATCTTGGTGAAGAGGATAAAGACACTTCCATTAATGGGGCCAAGAATACGTTTAAACAATGCTAATGTTTGACGAGGATCCGCTTTACCTTAAACCTTATCTACACTTCTGATAAATATTTGTGTGTGTTTCTCAGTGGTCGCAGTGAACAACCTCATCTGGCAGACCAACGCCATGTTCCGGCCGTTTGTAGAGGTCAACGCCGTGGGACCGCACCTGGCTGACAAGAAGCGCAAATTCAGCACCAAGACCAAGAATAACAACTGGTCACCAAAGTACAACGAAACATTCCAATAGTAAGTCACCGTGCTGAGTGTTCGTTACAGAGGGGAGGAGAAAGGAGGCAAAGACTAGGGCATGTTTAAAAGCACCTATGATTATTACCTGCGATGGAAGGGTTTCTTAAAAAATGTATTATGTTACAATAATTAGTTACATGTTATAAAATATTATTAGTAACTTAAACTAAGTATCACAATATGAAAGTAATGTATCCTGATTACTTTCCGTTAGAATATGAAATGCAAAAAACAAGAGAAAATAATATGTTTTTTGTAAGTTTAAATGTCTTATGTAACGCAACAGAACAATGTAACCAGGAAGAAACCAAGATATTTAGTATAAAAAATGTGTCCTTTTAAAATATGGGATAGACCTCCAGAACAGTAATACCAATAATCTGATCACTCATTTTTTTATGTAACTTTAAGTGAATAAAGTAACCTTTTTTGTGGTATCCTGATTACATAATCATGTTACAAATAATCTGTGACTCCCCAAGCCTATAATGTACATACGTCAAAGTCACATTTCTGAGACATCCTGTACCATAACCATTTAACAGTATCTTCAGAGAAGTGTTCAGTATGCTTTCTGCACACTAAAGTCTTTCCTCCAGCAACATGATACCTGTAATACCTTACTCCAAAAATTCAGAAGTTGTAGGTTATGAGTGGAGTTGAAATTGCTTTACCGACACTTTTACTTCATTGAAACTCTTGAAGGAAGTGAAGAGACGGTTTGATGAATCTTTAGGCTCTTCTCTACCACTGTCATTCTGAGCCGATCCAACTAAAGTCACACAGCTTAAACGGTTTTAGTGCGAGATGTAGCAACGCCTTCGCGATCAGTGCAGGCTCAGGGCTGGATTCACTTCTGGCATGTCATTTTCCTTTTAAGAAGTCGTAAAAGTTGCTGGGGATATCAGAAAATAACCTGAAAAAGATAGTTTGAAACAAAGAAGAATTTGAATAGAGCAATTCATTTAACTTGCAAAGCATGATTGAAACGACTCATCACAGCCACACAGATACTAAGAAGGTTTGTCGGTAGTTGTCCCGCAGCCAGAGACTTTTACTGCCATATTATATCCAGCTGCCAAGAAATCCAATATCCAAAAGCAATCGGTGTGTGTCCATGAACAATTCCTCAGAGTGACACTTTGGCCTTTTTGTTTAATTTGATCCATCTTAAAAAAATTATATAAAAGTCAAGTTAATTTTAAGTGACTTTCAACCCTTTTGACAGTTTGAAATGGTAACTGACTTTTCTATTATGCAGGTTGAATCATCTCCTTTTAATATCCTGTTATATAGTACTGCAGTGTAGTAAAACAGCTCTGATTTTGCTTGTGAACATAATATGTGTCCCCTCTCTGATCTCTCGTGTCTTTCCCCCGCAGTATTCTCAGTAACGAACACGGCCCGGAGGTCTACGAGCTCCACGTCTCAGTGAAGGACTACTGCTTTGCTCGCGACGACCGCATCATCGGCATGACGGTGATTCAGCTCAAAGAGCTGGCGGACAATGGCAGCTGCTCCGCAAACTACCCGCTGGTGAAGAGCGTCTCCATGGACGAAACCGGCCTCACCATCATGAGGATACTCTCTCAAAGGACCACCGACGAGGTGGCCAAAGAGTTTGTGCGTCTCAAGACGGACACACGCTCGGCGGAGGAAGTGTCGTAATGTGCAGCAAAAACGCAGTATTAAAAGAGTTGTGTTGTCTTAAGTGGAAGATGAATAGAAAAGGGAGAAGGAGAAAGGGCAGTAGCAACAGATGTTCTTTCTGAAGAGAAGCTGGAGAATGTCCAAAGAGAAGCGCAGGAGGCCCACATGTGGCGAGGCAGCAAGACAGTGACAGAGAGAGTGAGTTGTGTTTGTTTGTTTTTGTGCATGTGCGTAAAACATCTGTTGGAATGTTCATTTTAAAAACTACAGTATGTACAAGTGTTTACTTACCGTATGCTTACTATTAAGTACTATATTCTACGAGTTATGTTAACGAGACATGAAATACCTTTTGTACAACATTAGTCTTTTTGAACAGAATTTGTTCCAATAAAGTGCCAAACCCGTGAAAAAAAGAACAAAACCAACGTATATGAATTATGGTGAACTTAGTATGTTTGAAATTTGCTCGATTATTTTGTCCGGTGTAAGTCGTTTTCTGACAGTGTGGCGTTTTGATTGTTGCAGAGTCTTTTCATTTTGCACCCTCGTTTTTTGGCTTCACGTTCTTCCTCACAGCACTGTTGTGCATGTCCTCTTCTCGGTCATGTCTCTCCCATGATTCCACAGTGACCACCGAGCAGGGTCCTGTCCCCTTGCCTTCAAACTGTTTGTATTTTAAGTCGACCTGAAAATAGACCATGTTTTTTTAAATGGCGATGACTGCTATGTAAACCTTCATAGGTGTTTGTAATTTTATAACCATGACAACAATGACGACAGCCTCCAGTGCTAACAGTCTTAGCAGAAAGGATGGAAATGTTTTCCTTTTTTTTTTCGGGCTTTTGTTCCTTGTTTTTGGCCATCAGCTTCCAGCCTTTCTGAATGACCACTGTGAACATGAGCTTTGGAAGGCAAGCTTACATGACATTACTGACAGTTTGATATTATTGTTTCATATTTTTCCGATAACTTTGTTCCTGATAAACTGCCAAAGTTATATAAAATATTTGTACAAAAGCAATCCATTACATGTATGATATATGATGAAATATGTACATGTGATCTATTACTTTTTCAATGCTTGATATATGATTATTGATATGGTGGTAATAAGATTTTATTTTTTTTATTTCCTGTGAAGCTGTTAACCAATATGAAAGTTGCACATGTTACTTTACACATTAGTTATATCAGCTTCTGTCATTGGAATTTATTTTCTTCATAAAGGAAAGAGTAACATTTGGTAAATATGCAACATTCCTATGTATTGCACTGATGGCGAATTGTATGTCATGTAAATATATTTAGTGAGATATTGTACAAAAGTCTACTTTTCTTCAATGTGCATAAAGTATGTGCAAATGTGTTTAAACATCTGGGTCATTTTGAGCAATCGTTGGAGCAAGCATCTCTCTAACACATACATGTAGCATGTGTGTTATCATGGGGCTTTTATGATTGAAGCTTCATATTTAGGTAGAGTTACTGGAGCGGAGTTGTTGAAAATTAGAATATCAAAAGATTGAAAATAATGTACTCTCTGGGAGCAGTTTGATCAGGTTTGCTAGACTATGACGTTCGGTCTAAAATACCTCAGTTAACATGATGACAATTATGGTCAGTTTCATTTAAAGTGGACCTAGTATGCTATATTGGAAAAAGATATTGTAGGGCCATACCTATACAAAACATGTCTGTGAAGTTGTTTACTTAAAATACCAAACAGATCACCCATTGTAGCCATGCATCATACTGCTCATACCCCTCTTTTGCAGCCCTGTTAGAGAAACGCGGATTTTGGGTCCTTAGCTTGAAAAAAAAAAAGAGGAGGCGGAGCTAATGCCTGATCAGAATTCTACCCCTTTAAATTGGTAAAAACCGTTTTGCAGGTCTGTTTGGTCCTACAGTATAGTGAGTGTTATACGGTGATGCACATAAAACATTTGGACAATACACTTTGGTTTCTAAAGAGCCGTTCTGAAGTTTAAAGTGCCGTGCCCACACCGCCTTCTACACTAAAGAGGTGGGGCACCGTAGATGTTCGCTAGCAGCTTGCAACCTGTGAGAGCACCCACCTGTCACTCAAAGCGTATTTTACTGTTGGTCACATCACTATAAGAAATATATTTTTTCATATGCTTTTTTCCTTCATCAATACCTTCATCTTAGAACACCCACAATGCAACTGGACCAGCTTCAGTACAGTCGGAGATGTTGGTGTATGTTGCTAATAGCGGCTAATGTATCCTCAGGTGGCTAGCCTCAAGAAGAGATGAAGAGCGGGCTGCAGAGGTCTGTAATCTTCTTCCCTACTTTCACTTCTTCCCACACCCTGGATTGATCCAACCAACACTGGGATATGACATCAATTGGGACAATATATCAACCTGCACACACTGTAGCTCCATTCAAGTTTGTTTTATTATGCAAATATCCACTTGTACTTCACAAGGCTTCACAGTTTTTGATGTGGATTTGCTGCAGTCTCTCTTAACGTTACAAAGACCCCTGAATACATTCATAAAGAATATTTAGCAAGATTTGATATTCTAAATATGTCTTTCAATCCTCCCTCAATAGGAAGAGGAAGAGGTATCCTTAAAATTAAATAATTATGACTGTGCTTTGGGAACTACGGGATTGCTTAAAAGTTAAATATTTATTTCATGGTTTTGAGTGACAGGCCGAGACAGAGTGTTCTGACTGATTTCCGACTGCACAGACTCTTCCAACTCGTGTCTGCAACTTAGTCACTTAGTCACACTTTAGTAATTTTTACCTGTCGATGCTCACTCTATGAAAACGCCTACAGAAACTTTCACTGGAAACTAGGGGTGGGCGATATTGAAAAATATAATATCACGATATTTTTTCATGTCGGTTATTATGGTTATTTTTCAAGTTACTTAACAGTACAACCACCTACAAAGTAACTAAAACTAAAATAAAAAGGAGTAACAGACCAAAATACAATTTCAAGCTGGTTTTAATTCTGCAATGAACCCTGAATGAACAATTCAACAGGAATGTTGATATGGCTTCCTCAGTGTTCAAGTATAGGTAGGCCTACACCCTACACAACAAACGTTAACACTGGTTTCTTCACCAAGTAAAGTGCACTCTCTTGCTAAATAAAATAAAAATATTCAAGGCACAGTTTCTCAGTATAACAATTCACTTTATGTTTTAGGTAAGTAGCAGTGATGTAACATCAATAAACATGAAGAGGAGAGTAAAACATAACTAGTAAAACATAAAACATCAATGAGGAAAAGTCAGTGCCAAAAAATGAAAATGTAAACTTTAGACTTGACGTGCAATCAAAGACTTTAACATAACTGAACATCTGTTTCAAAAGGGAAAAACAATATAAATACCTTATTGATAAAATAAAATATAAGCCAACAGAATCAACCAAGACAATAAATTAAGTGCAATACTGTCTGAATCCTGACTAGACAGCATGGTTTTTACTAAGTAACTTTTACTTTTATGAGTATTTAGTTAATTCGCATCATTTTGAAACGTCTATTACAATTAAATCACGGTAAAATAGGTTAATGTTGTCGTAGTTGGTTTCCACCACAGTATTTACATGGATATAAGCCCCGCGTCCTCTCCAGCGCGTCCTGTTTGAGTGACAGGAGTAAACACAACTGACAGCCGCGGTGAAACTCCAGCGGTTAGGGTGAGAATATTCGCATCGCTTCCGTTGTGAACGCAGCATAACGCAGTTCAGAAACCACTGTTCTGACGCTTTTAAAGCAACTTCGAGATGTTAACAGTATCAGGGGCACGCAGGCCATGGTGGCCGTAAGACGTACAATTATTTTCGGGCTTCACGGCCAGACCGGCCGTCATGGCCGCCGTGAAAATCCTAACCTGGTGCACTATCACGATAATAATAATAATAATAATAATAATAATAGATGTAATTTGTTAGCGCTTTTACAGGTGCTCAAAGACGCTTTACAGATATAGTCAAGGGAAAAGGAAGGAACAACAAATAAATATATAGTAAACAATCACACATTAAAAGCCAGATTGAAGAGGTGAGTTTTTGTAAGTTTTTTGAAGGTGGTGAGGTCAGTGCAGTCTCTGATGGGTTGGGGGAGTGAGTTCCAGAGGGAGGGGGCAGCGACGGAGAAGGCTCTGTCCCCCCAGGTCCGGTGAATGGTGCGGGTGGGGATGGATAAGAGGTTGGCTTCTGATGAGCGGAGGCAGCGGGAAGGGGCGTGGTGGTGCAGCAAGTCTGTGAGGTAGGGGGGGGGGGCTGATTGTTGAGGGCTTTGTGAGTAATGAGGAGGACTTTGAAGTTGATTCTTTGACGGACGGTGGGAGCCAGTGGAGGTTCTGGAGGACGGGAGTGATGTATGACGATAGATATGATATCTCTGAAAAGGCATATCGTGGAGACCTATTATCGTCTCGACGATATATATCGTCATATCGCCCACCCCTACTGGAAACTGTAATCCTTCGCACTTAACATGAAGGCTTTTACTTTGCCAAAGTTAACATTGTATGCTTGATTTGGTGCTTCAGAAGAGTGTTTTCAGATCAGTTAAGTTCTACTTACTGTCATTCAACAACCACAGGAAGAAATCCAAGTTTGTGTCAGAAAATAATCCCCAAAAAACACGTCATGTGGCAAAACTTCAATGACACAATTATGGAGGCGTGTGGCGCAGTGGCAAATCTATTTAGGAACCTATTCATTTTTTTTTTTTAAATGTTGGACTTAAATGCATCAATCTGGTGCATTTTGAGGGGGAAATAAAGAGACTACACCCATATGAAACATAACTGTATACATTTAAATAATCATAAAATCATAAAAACATGGCCATAACCAATAACATACCATATCCAATATGAAAAAACATTGAAACTTGTTTATTTATTTGTTTTTGGTTCATTTATAGTTGTGAGTGTGTCTGTGCTCCTGAACCAGCCTCACCTGTCTCCCTCCTCTCCTCCCTTCTCCTCTTTGAGGCAGAAGCAAACACTAGTTTTACCTCTCAACAAGTTTTAATAGTTTATCTTACCTTTTTTCACCTAGTTAACGTTTTTTTATTATTATTCATGCATATTTGACTAATCACTCCCCCTCAAATGGAAATATGTGTTTACATCACTGGTGACCAAACCGTTTGAGACCCACAGAGAACTTAGACTAAGTTAACTATCTAAACACTCAGAGAGTCCTTTACCTCAACAGGGGCCTCATTTATAATGCCGTGCGTAGGATTCACGTGGGAATGTTACGTAGTAGACATCCAAAAAATAGGTACAGAAATGTTCCGACATTTTCCGATTCACCAAACATTGCGCACCGGCGAGGAAAGTGCGTACAGCACTTCCTACGCCGGTTTCCCTTTATAAATCACAACCGACTCGAAATGCGGTGCAGCTTTTGTGGGCTTCACGTAACGCCCATATTTGCCTATAAATAGTCAAAGAAACGCCCATTCATTCATTCTGACTGACTTTATGAAGAAGATCGCAGGAAATGACGACAGAACAGCTAAAAAAGAAATCATATTGTTTGGTGGATGGAGTTTGAACCAGAGTAGCAGCATGGAGGTCGGATCGTCACCAAAATAAATAAATAAATGTCCCGAAAAAGTTTAATGACAAAAACAATACAGCCAATACAATCCCCCCGGTGTGGAGTCATGACGACTGAATCTGAATTATGTTTTTGTATTTGGTGGTTTGTGTTCCAGCTGTCGATCAGCTGTGCGCAGCGTCTCCACTGCAGCCTGTGCATCTCAACCCCCCCCGCGCAGCAACCCTATATCCACCAAGGAAATACAACTAATGTGTTGTGTTATATTAGCTGTACAATTTACCACATATGGTGTTCTTAGCTTCCATACCTCCTGTGTTTTACGAGCGACTTATCAAGTCTTGGCAAACGGCATAAACACGATTAAACATGTATATAAAACCATGCTCGTACAACCTATAGAAATGCAAAAACGGCGTCAGTTTAGACATAATTCTGTCCTCCTGCTTGCCGCATCATTTATGAGAATACATTTCATAACATTAACACAACATATTCGAGGTGGTTTTCAATAACATATCCATATTTATTTCTCCAAGTTATGTTTTTGTGTGCACTGAGGAGTCGCAAACAGGCGTTTGTTTAATCGTTTTAAGATTGGCTTTAATCAATGTTTGAAAATGAATTCTTCATATATGATAAATGAGAGGTAACATTTTATTTATGGTATTATTTCCACATATTTCTCTCCATTCTTCCTTCTGCCAACGGTGTCGCAGTTTCTCGTCTCTCCCGTTTTTGTGCTTAGTGCGTACGCATGGGTTAGAGTTTGCGTGGAGGACCAACCCAGTCTCATGGCATTTCGTGTTCACCAACACGATTTTCCCCTTTTTTTGTGTTGCACAGCACGATTTTAAAAGCAATGTATTTCTACTGGTAATGTGTTTCGTGCCTGCAGCACGCCTTTTTCTCCGGTTGGGTCGTGGAAGACCGAAAGCTGTGTGGTTCATAAAAACATGTTCTTACTCAATATCAAGCCACAATTATTGCTTTTATTTTAAATCGTATAATTTCTGACTTTTGTTGCCGTCTGTGAGGAAAATAAATGGGGCTCAGAGCCTCAGGATACTGAAATCTGTATTTTTAAATATTTTTTTCCTTCTAATTTGTTATTCTTTTCAAAATAACACTGTTATTTACTCACCAATAACACACAATTATCCTTGCTTTTATTTATTGGTTTAATTCCATAATCTCTGGCTTTTTTGGCGTCCGTCAGGAACTGAATTAAAAATAACCGGAAACAGACGTAGGCCTATAAGGGACATTTCGAGCATCATTGCGATTGTCAACATTTCTGAATTTAGGATGGCCGAAGACACTACACTACCCATCATCCCCAGCTATCATTTAGGACTACAGTCCCCGTGATTAATCTTCAAGCTCTGGGATTGGATGTTGGAGTGGCAGTGCGCAAAGGTTACACCGAGCGTCAAACAGCTGTTTGAAATGGAAGAAACCACGCCAGACTATCCAAAACTGGAATCGAACGCCCCCCCAGAACTACACATGCTGGCTATTGTGTTTCGCACAATTAGAAGTTGCCAGTATTAAACACATTGGTGTTATCAAATGTAAAACATATAATTAATAAATGGGTGAAAATCGCTTGTGTCCATAATGCGCAGCATTAATATATACCCACATGACAGCTCATTGTTACTTTGTAATTCTACTCCACTACAATTCAGAGGTTAACCTGGTATTTTTACTCCACTACACTTATTTGAGTTACTTTGCAGATTCTGATTCATTATGTGAAATATAAACAACCCTTAAATCAGACTTTAGTTACACCTGAGTAAAATTCAGGTCAAGTGCCAACAATCAGGAGAGATATTTGATAGTTGGTGCTTGAGAAGACTAAACATTTATCTGCAATTGACATGAATGGAAACGAGTAATAAAGTATATTCATTACTCGTTATTCTCTACTACTAGTTAATTAAAGACTGTATATTATGGCTATTTGGCACATCCCTTTCAAGATTTCAAGATTTTCAAAGGTTTATTGACATATCATATACACAACTATAGTGTAGTTATGCAATGAATGAAAAACTTGGGTCACAGGTTCCTCAACAGTGCATTACAAGACATCTATCAATATGTGTGTACCTCCACCATTAAACTGTCATATTCTGCACATTTCTTATACTATCTACATACATAAGAGTATAATTCATATGTATACTATCAGTTAAAATAAGTGCTTCAACATCGCTAACATTGCAGGAAAGCAATATATTAGACGTTAAGTACTTTGTCAGGCTTAATATTTATCTGTAGATAGATACCCCCAAAGTTTTTTTCTTATTTAAAAGAAGACCTTAATGACCGCTAGGGGCGTCTAATGGAGTAGACGGATCTAACAGGTGGTCCTGGTACTTCATAATAAATCCATTAACATCCTGCTATTTTTTGTTCTAATTCGACCAAAACTTGACCCAGTTTAAGATTAAAGCTATCTGTGATCTACTATTTGGATAGATGTGCAGCTATCATGCCTCCAAAGGTGAAAAAGACGACTGCTAGCTTAACCAGTAGCATGGTTAAGGCTAAGGATCAACGCAACGAGATGCTAGAGGACATCCGCAGAATTGTAAGGGAAGTGATTCAGGATGAAGTTTCCTTGCTCAAGACAGACATTCAGCTTGCAATTGCACCAGTAAGAGCTGAATTGGATGAATGTAAGACTCAACTTGCTGATCATGAGGAAGGTTTAAACACCCTGGCCGCCCGGATTGACTCTCTGGAAGCCCGCAGCACTCAGCTAGCTAAAGACAAAGCTAAATTACAATTGAAAACAGATGACCTGGAGTATAGAGGGAGACGTTGCAAACTACGTATTGTTGGAATACCAGAAGGTGTTGAACAAGGCAACCCTACTACGTTCATCTCTAACATGCTTCACGAATTGTTTACCGGACTGGAGAAAGCACCGGTACTTGACCATGCTCATCGTGTACCCGCTTCCCGACCTAAAGACGGAGAGCGCCCACGCTCCTTCCTATGTAAAGTTCATCTTTTTCAAGTGAAAGAGGAATTACTGAAACTCTCACGTCAGAAAGGCAAGCTGGTGCTCGGTGGCACCCAGATTTTCATATTCCCTGACTACAGCGCAGATTTGGACAAGCGCAGAGCTGCATATAATGAGGTGAAGGCTGTGCTTCGCAGGGCAGACGTCAGATATGGGCTCCTTTATCCGGCACGACTGCGGATCACTTTCGGCAGTGAGACGAGGATTTTCGACTCTCCCCAATCCGCGATGGAATACTACACTACGAAGATAAAGCCTACAGCCGAAAATATGTGAACATTTGTGCTGTTTGTGCCAGGCGGGTCGTCTGTTAAATCAAGGAGTCGTTTACCACGGACTAGAAATCGGGATCGGAATGCTCTGGGTGGATGAGGCCTGATTTATCTTGAGAATTACGCTGCTTCCTTGTAACGTTTAAACAGACTTTTCATTCACGGGAACTTTTGAGACTCTTTCCCTGAGATCTCCTCCTGCAGGTTTGGTCTGTCTTGTTCACCGGTTGCTTCAGTTCGAGTTTAACTTCAGTAACTACTTAATGAATGTATCTGTTCATGTTTAAAGCATCTTTTTTCACTTATTATAGTAACAGGTGCTCACAAGATCATACAGATAGCATATAAGCAAAACATATTTGTGAGAGGGTTTAGCTTTGAGCAAAATACCTGTTACAATTATTTTTGCAAGACTTTTGGGTCTTGTTTTATGTGATTATATCTTTGTACATCCTGCACTAAACTGTTTTATTGTAGAGATCACTTATAGTATCTTCTTGATTTTTTATATTCTATATTTATATCATAGACCTTCTACTTTCCCCCTATGAAAGTATGTACTCTTAATATTTTTGTAATCAAATATAACACATACAAACAATAATTCAATAGCGTACTTTAACCACTAGGCGGTGCACACAAGTATACACAGCCATAATAACTTTGTATTATCAGTGTAGGACACTTATGTATGTACAACATCTGAAGATGTGTAGTTTTATTCATACTTTCACATCATTTTACAGCATATTGCTATACTATTTCAGACTCAGTATTTACATTCTTACATTCAAAGAAAATCAGAAATATCTTTTAAAAACTACAAGTCCTTTTATATCAGCTGTGCACCATTATGGTGTAAATATAACCTATCTATGAATTAGATCAAATGTAAAAGTCAGCCGAATTAGTGTTGATACTGCAAGGAGACGTATTGTGTGAAGAGAAATTGAAGATGTTGTTTAATTGTTGATATATTTATGATGCACGTCAAGTATTCCGTTTTGGCGGCATTTCTTCCAGTTTTTCCAAAGGTCTTCTCATCAGGGCTCTATAAATAAAGAACTACGGCAGATCTGTATTATGTAATGCAGCCGAACCGTGTATTACATGCTAGTGATGACTTTCAAAGAGAAAAGCAAGCACACTCGGAATAAAGTATTATTTTATTCTTTGTTTTCCGGGTTTTCATATAATATAAACACCAAATCCCAGCATGCATTACGGCTAAAACATCCAATCAGCGAGCTTAAACCATAGCTGAGGATCTTGGGTAATCGCTCGAAATGCCTACGTCTGTTTCCGGTTATTTTTATTTTGAAATTCAGTTCCTGACAGATGCCAAAAAAGGCAGAGATTATGGAATTAAACCAATAAATAAAAACAAGGATAATTGTGTGTTATTGGTGAGTGAATAACAGTGTGTTATTTTGAAAAGAATAACAAATTAGAAGGAAAAAAAGATTTAAAAAATACAGATTTCAGTATCCTGAGGCTCTGAGCCCCATTTATTTTCCTCACAGGCGGCAACAAAAGTCAGAAATTATACGATTTCAAATAAAAGCAATAACTGTGGCTTGATATTGAGTAAGAACATGTTTTTATGAACCACACAGCTTCCGGTCTTCCACGACCCGACCGGAGAAAAAGACGTGCTGCAGGCACGAAACCAGTCTATGCACGAAACACATTAGGCTTGTTTGAGACAAGCGAGACCTGCGCAGTTGCGATCAACGTCTTGCTCGTGCGTTGCATGATGGTTGGTCATTTTGTCCGACTTGCTCTGGAGGCTCACCTACATGAGACGTTGAAATCTCGCGGGACAAATATGGCGTTATATTTGTGCCTCTATCCTGAGCACGCAATGAAACATGTTGAGCATAGAAAATGCGATTGAGCGCGCACTTGAACATTTTTGAGCACAGAGAAATATATTTTCTCTCATAAAGCTCCTGCTCCGTGCGCAAGCAGACCGCTGCACGCGCTCGCTCGACCTCTCCAGCCTGTGCGCGCTCAGCTTTGCCTGCGCTCGCTCAACTTGTCGAGAGAACTCGAGAAGGTAAATTCTGATTGGCTGGTCCAGCGCCATGAGTTGCGACAGCGGAAGTCCAAATTGCTTGATCATCACGTGGTTCAGAGAGACTCCGAAAGTTCCCGGAAGTTCGTGGCGGGCCATTTGAATCACGATTTGAATGCATTAATACCAGGATAGAAATGCAATTTTTGGTAATTAGTGGTCAATAAAGGTTTTGATTTGCAATATGTATACAACATATCGATATGTGTATGTAGTTACATCAATGTGTTTTTTTTAAGTAAAATGTGCTAATATTTGAGGATTAAGATAAAATAAGAAGTACTTTATTGATACCAATTGGGGAAATGTTTACGCTGCAGCAGCAAAGGACAAGGAGGCATTGTACATTAGACAGTTAAAAGACTAGAATTAAACAATCGAAAATGTAAACATCTTAAATAGACATAACATAGCATTACAACGTAGAAAGTAGAAAATATACATAGTGTGAACAGCTATTTTACCTGTTAACATATACATGTTAGGCTAACGTGGCCTAGAGCCTGTTGCTGTTCATTGCTTTGAATTCTTTAAAACAAATATTATCTTCTTAAACCTGTATGGTAGTCAGGAGCATCACATCCTAATGTTTATTGATATATTTAGAGAGAGGGGGGGGGGGAAGGTTTCTGATTAGATACATTTCTACCATTTCTTTAATTCATGGTGGTTTCAGTAATCCATCGTCTAAATGACTAATGTAATCTTTATGACTTTCAGAAAGGACAGGAGACCCACAGGTGCCTATCAATGATTGTCAACTGACAGCACAATGAGTCAAAGCACTAGCAGCAGCATGATGTTGATGTTAAATGTGTTGTTTTAGGAACATCCACTGTAAATAAATGGAATTCAATAAACATTGAATAGCATATCATGCAGTTTGTCTATGCCTTTTCCTCTGTGTTGTCCTGGCATATAGTCTCCCCCATGGTTTGCTGTGCTGCTCCAAGCGCTCAGAGAAAGGAGTACACGTGTAAGGTTTCCCCACTGACACAGAGAGTAGGAAAGAATGGCTGGCTCAAGTCAGCAGGAGCAATGTAACTATTACAAAAGACAACAACAGCAATATGTGAGGTAATCATATTTTTCACAAAACGAAGACCACACCATTGGGAAGCTTAACGTCTGTTTAATCAAAAATAAAGAACAGGTAGAGGCTTGCTAAACTCTGGGAGTGCAGGGTGAGGGTCTCATTGCAGGTCTTCAGGCTCCATTGAATCCCCGTGTGTTTTTTGTGCTGAGAGAGGGAGACAGGAGAAAGGGTTAGATACATCTAGCAACCAGAGGATGGGAAATTGCTGACCTATTTGAAACTTACCTTGTGTTTTCACTCTCACTTAAGTCCCTCTCCCTTTGCCATCAATCCAAAATCAGCTGAGCTGCAACATAATACAGACAGGTAATAATCAACAGAATCACAAGGACATTATATGGCTCTGCTAAAAACACTCACCCATAAGTTACGTTTTTGTTTACTGTTTGGAAGTCTCAAATATGCACTCTAAATCCATATCAATAGCGATGTATCACACAAATAGCTCTCTTCCTTATTATTGTGTAACGTTAACTATATTATACTAGCTTGAACTCCAAAATGGATATGCTCATTTCACCACCTCCTC
This sequence comes from Harpagifer antarcticus, assembly GCA_902827135.1. Taxonomy (NCBI): domain Eukaryota; kingdom Metazoa; phylum Chordata; class Actinopteri; order Perciformes; family Harpagiferidae; genus Harpagifer; species Harpagifer antarcticus. Next base: position 1,056,492 of record CADEHL010000266.1, read on the forward strand.
CCACTACAATCACACGCCCCAATGTTATATTTAACTAATATACATACTCCCTCCACCCCGGAAAAAAGCACGTTAAGAAGCCCCTTTTCTCTAATTCCACAACGTTGGAAGAAATAACATTAAGAGAACGGATTAATAGGCTGTTCATGGTTAACGTGTGTTGCTAACTTTATCCAGTATCCTAGCCTCATCTGTCCGGTTGAAAATTAACGCAAGCTCTATGCCCATTGTAGAACAGGAAACAGAAGTTGGTCCAGGTTCTGGTCAACCTAAAATTGTGATAGAGAGAGAAACATGTTTTGTCATTCTGCCACCTCTAATGCTTACAGCAAGTAATCAATACCTCAGAAGGGTTCATGTACATGTATGCTACGGTTTGTTAGCGGTTTGCTTAAACTACCCCTATAGCTATGTTGCCGACTAGCAAACTCAGGCATTGCAAACAAGAACGTGATATCATAAAAATAGACATGTATAACTCACCTGACACTGTGGCGTGCTATTCTCTTCATTCGAGTCTGTCATGTCCTGTAAATGTCAACGATAGATGTGTAATAAGAACGTCAACAGCCTGATGGCAACCGACAATCCCTCTCTCATCTCAGATAGAAGATATGATTGGAGACGACCAGCCAATCAGAATTGACCTTCTCGAGTTCTCCGATTGGTTGGTTTTGTGGCACATTTGTAACGCTGCGACAACTTGAGCGAGCGCAGGCAAAGCTGAGCGCGCACAGGCTGGAGAGGTCGAGCGAGCGGGGGAGAGAGAGCGCGTGCAGCGGTCTGCTTGCGCACGGAGCAGGATTTTTGTGAGAGAAAATATATTTTTCTGTGCTCAAAAATGGTTAGCTAAAAAAGTGCACGCTCAATAGCATTTTCTATGCTCAACATGTTTAATTGCGTGCTCAGGATAGAGGCACAAATATAACGCCATAGACAAAGACGCCCGCAGCCTTGAGAGCGAGGCGCGGCGAGGCGGCACGGCGAGGCGGCGCAGTTCCTCTCCACGGGCTGCGGAAGCAAAATGCTTGATGGGAAACGACTCGCTGGTATCTCGAGCTGAGCGCTCATTGGTGGTTTTTACCCCGTGCTGCTGATGAAAGTCTCCAATTGGCTCGGCAAAAGTTTGTTGTTGTTTTGTGTCAGTTTTACGTCGCCACATCCATTCCCATTTTTCATCATTGTTCCACAATGTTTATCATCATGAAATTAATATCTATATATTTTATACTATACTTGCACTGCTTACCGTTTTCATACTTTATATATCTTAGCATATTCATACACACTGTTCATACCCCTCACTGTTTATTCATCATTCAATTCATTCTATATTTTATTCTGTCTATTGTGTAGGCCTACATTACTTTTCACGTTACTGCTTGTTGCACCTGGTTAGAAGCTAAACTGCATTTCGTTGTCTCAGTACCTGTAATATGTGCAATAACAATAAAGTTGAATCTAATCTTGAGCAGGAACAAATGTATTTACTTAGTACATATCTGACATTAACGATTAAACCATAGACTGTATATGGATTAAACACATGTGTGCATTCTTTATAAATGCAAAACCAAGTCAAGCCGACTCCGGAGGTGGCGGTATGCACCTTAAAGTTGTTTGCAATCCGCCAAAAAACCGAGAGAAGAAGAAGAAGACGAAGCCGATTCCGAGCTGTCCGACTTCAGGCAAGCTTTTTGAGACCTCCCCCGGCTGCGATCGGCTATTCTCGTCTACTTTCGAGGCGAGCCGCAACGCGTCTCAAACAAGCCTAGTACCAGTAGAAATACATTGCTTTTAAAATGGTGCTGTGCAAAAAAAAAGGGGAAAATCGTGTTTGGTGAACACGAATCAATAGATTAAAAATCGTGTTGGTGAACACGAAATGCCATGAGACTGGGTTGGGAGGACCGCATATTTTCCCATCAAGTTAGTATTTTATAAATCGCAAACAATGCGTAGAAACTGGCGTACGCCATCTTTTGAGCATATATCCCCTTATAAATGAGGCACCTGATCTGTATCAGTCTGTCAGTATGACAGGAGAGGACTCTCCTCCACCTTGTTGTTGAAAAAGCTCCTTATAACCGTTAGCGCAGCTAGCTAGCACCAGATGCTAACAACAACAATACACGTAACCGGTGTGCACGCTTTATCTCACTCGCACCCTCCCGAGCTTGAATGACACACAGAGACCAATCGAGGGCATTAGTGTGAGCTGTATGAAAGTGGCCATGTCGGCAGGCCACATCATGTAGACAGCCAGTCACCCTCTGTGAGGCAGAGTCAGACCCACATTTGCACAGCGTTGCGTTCACAATACATACATACAAAATCCTCAGGCCAGCAGGCCACTTAGCAGGCCAGGGGCCTCATTTATAAAGGGATATACGCTCAAAAGATGGCGTACGCCAGTTTCTACGCAATGTTTGCGATTTATAAAATACTAACTTGACGGGAAAATGTGCGGTCCTCCACGCAAACTCTACCCCATGCGTACGCACTAAGCACAAAAACGGGAGAGACGAGAAACTGCGACACCATTGGCAGAAGGAAGAATGGAGAGAAATATGTGGAAATAATACCATAAATCAGTGACGTGCGGTGAGGTTCATGGCTGGTGAGGCACTGACTCTTTCAGAGTCAGATTTACAAATATTATATTTTGACCTTAATCGAAATATTCAGTTATTTTCAAAAGCTTTTTTAGTCTGATGCTTCAATTCATTTTAAACAGACCGTTCAACAAAAGGATAGGCCTACCCACAATTTAAATATTGGATTGTTCTTTCTTAGTAAGAATCCATTTGCATTACAATTGTGGTCTTACCTTGACTTGAAGATGAAGTCCATGCTATCCTTCTGGACAACAATCTCTATTACTTTTTTGTAAAAGTCCTCCTTATCTTCCTGTAGTTTCAAAAGTCTAGTTTGTTGTTCGCGTCTACCGTACCGTCCCTGCCTAGAATAGCAGTAGCAACAAGAACCTGTGGGCTCACTTGCGCCCCCTTCAGTGCGGCAGAGGTTATGGCTACCTCCACTGGTGCTTTTCTCATTGCCGTTGTATGATGAGAACAGCGAGCCTAAATATCATATACGTGAAATAAGTTATTTAGAGACTATGGATGGCGAGGATAAATGTAATAAAGGGATCTACAAACATTACATTGGTGACATACAGTGAGATGGTGCAGGCATGCGCTTAGGGTCCGCTTTCCAGCCAGTTTCTGTGGGGTGACGCATTTTGAGGTGAGGCAGATCTCATCTGTGCCTCACCTCACCCTACAGCAGTGTTTCTCAAACTTTTTCATTCCAAGGACCACTAAACCAATACAAAAACGCTCGCGGACCACCTAACTCCAATAATATCCAAAAACACATCGTTTTTTACAAATCGCCTGAAAATGGTACAAACGAGTGGCCGCATGTGTGATGAAGGTGTTTTTCTGGGCTATATCATGCACTCGAAAGTGAAACTTAAGCTCGCTCCATTGAGGAGATATTCCCGCACGAGTGCGGAAAACTTAAATGTATTTATTTATTTCAAATGTGACATTTTACCAATATACTCACGGACCACTAGGGGGCGCGGACCACAGTGGTCCGCGGACCACACTTTGAGAATCACTGCCCTACAGTAACTGGCTTTAGCGCGCTCACAAAATGTGTGCCCGCGTTAAATTAGTGCCCGTGCTCCAGTCAGTTACTGTGGGCTTACTAGAGGCAGAGCTCGTCCCTGCCTCACTTGTCATCGCTACCTGTAGTTGTAGCGGAGCTCGGCAAATTTGCTGATTTTGACTATAAAAAGCGATTGGAATCATACATAAAACACATTTACAAAACAGATCAGTGGAGACATTTTATTATCATTACTATTTAGTTGTTTAGTTGTTTTTCCGTTACATTGGAGTATGACATGTGAGGCTCTGCGTCCCCTGACTGCACGTCGCTGCCATAAATAAAATGTTACCTCTCATTTATCATATATGAAGAATTCATTTTCAAACATTGATTAAAGCCAATCTTAAAATGATTAAACAAATGCCTGTTTGCGACTCCTCAGTGCACACAAAAACATAACTTGGAGAAATAAATAAATACAGATATGTTATTGAAAACCACCTCGAATATGTTGTGTTAATGTTATGAAATGTTTTCTCATAAATTAAGCGGTAAACTGAAGGACAGAATTACGTCTAAACTGACGCCGTTTTGCATTTCTATAGGTTGTACGAGCATGGTTTTATATACATGTTTAATCGTGTTTATGCCGTTTGCCAAGACTTGATAAGTCGCTCGTAAAACACAGGAGGTATGGAAGCTAAGAACACCATATGTGGGAAATTGTACAGCTAATATAACACAACACATTAGTTGTATTTCCTTTATCTGGTGGATATAGGGCTGCTGCGGGGGGGGGGGGGGGGGGGTTGAGACGCACAGGCTGCAGTGGAGACGCTGCGTACAGCTGATCGACAGCTGGGACACAAACCACCAAATACAAAAACATAATTCAGATCCAGTCGTCATGACTCCACACCGCGGGGATTCCCCGTTCACTTCTTACAGTTTCTCATCAAGGGGGTGTCTCCTGTCCCCGGTACAAACACACTGCCTGAGGAAGGTTATGTGTATTGTTTTTGTCATTAACTTTTTTCGGGCCATTTATTTATTTATTTTGGTGACGATCCGACCTCCATGCTGCTACTCTGGTTCAAACTGCATCGTTGTTTGGTGAATCGGAAAATGTTGGAAAATGTCTGTACCTATTTTTTGGATTTATACTAGTAAGCAACCTTCCCACGTGAATCCTACGCACGGCGTTATAAATGAGGCCCCAGGCCATCGGGAAACCCCCCGGTCCTCCCGATGGCCTGTCCGGGCCTGATCAGGGGAGCACAGGTTCAAACCCCACTGCAGTCAGCATGTCGTTGTGTCCCTGAGACACTTCACCCCAAATTGCTCCTGTGGGGATTGCCCATGTAAGTATGTCGCTTTGGATAAAAGCGTCACAAGTAATGTATTTTTATTTAGAGAGCAGTTCATTTCTTGCTAAATGGGAAAATGTAGACTCAAGCTCACGTATGTAACAAGTGGATACGATAGTATTAGTGTAAGATTACTCATGGGTAGTAATTTAGGGAAAATGCTAACTCTATAAATGTAGACAGAGGTCTATAATACAATTCAGACTAAAACATACATTTCAAAGAAACACTGATAAAACTACATAATGTAAACAACTGGTTCCTTATACCTCATTCACACCAACGCAACTCCGGTTCAAGCTCCGTGCTAGAGCTTTTCAGGTTCAGAACCGGTTCTTCAGTTTAGCTCCGGCTCTTTTCACACTGCCCAGAGTCCGATTGGTGCTGCGTCATTGCGTCATCGTTTGCGTCCTGACATAACCGTTTGCAAACCCCTCACAGCTGACACCGACAACAACAACAATGGCCGATTGTGCTCCAGCTTCCTCTGTACCTCTTCAGAAGACCAGATTCCCAGTATGTAGCTGGTCTCTTCAGTGGACCACTGCTGCTTGTTAAGTTTCTCCATCGTTGTGTACAAACTGGATAAAACGCGGGCTTTTTGTTGTTGTTCAGGAGTTGATCCCGCCCCTTCCCCCGCCTCGACGTAAGCGTGACGTATGCGGTGCTTTTGCTCTGGCCGGACAATTTTTTGGTGCTCAAAATGAACCGGATTCCGGAGCTAAGAGGCTGCTCTGCTGCGGTGTGAACAGGAACACCCGGTGCTTTTCAAGCTCCAGCTCCGAACCGGTCCTGAAACACCGTTGGTGTGAATGAGGTATTAGAGAGAAATTGCGGTTCATAGTAAACTGATTTATCTCGGCCCGGCCGGTCACTTGGTCAAAAACCCACTCAGTGTATCTAATCACCTGGAAGCTGCACATAAGAGTCCATTTATCAGTGTCACCCTTTTGTCTTTTCTTTTCTGCTAGTCCATTTGGGAAAGAGATTGGGAAAGTGAGAACATCAGAGATACCAGAGAAAACACAGGGAATAAGAGTCCAATAGAGATATGGAAAACTGTTTTAAAAGAGAAACATACAGGAAGTACTTCAGACAAAGTCCTGAGTTATAGTGCAGATAGACATCAATGCAGTTGTTTCATACTGGCATGATGGTCCTTTTTGAGTGTATTATAATTTGATGTATATACATAGAGAGTCTTGTAAGCAAGTTTTCTTAGTGAAAATGTTGGTGTTTACATCCTTCATTGACAGGGTAATAGGGTGATTTGTTTAATCTGTTATGAGGAGTCAACATGAAGTGAAAAAGGTGTCACATTAGCCGAACAACATAATATAGATTCATAAGCACAAAGAGAAAAGGAGAAACACAAATGATAAAGCTTATTTTAAGTTCAAATACCTTGAAGCAGCAGTGCAACAATTTTTGAATTAGGCTTTGCTTTACGAGTTGGAGAAGGTCAATACAACTTAGAGACAAAAACGTGTATGCTCGAAAATGTTGGTTTACTCCTAATATAACTTTTGAAACTTGTTCTCTGGGGATGATATTTTTAAGGTGACCTTCCACAACAACCTGGGAATTTTGCTTTTTAACAAGCAAAACTATGTGTTGTATACAGATGATATATTCAACTTGCGCACATCTACAGTAACTTGATGTGGCAAGTAAGTATGACTTAAGGGAGGTGTGTGGCGCAGTGGAATAGTGCGTTGGTGTTGGTATCAGGGAGGCACAGGTTGGAACCCCACTGCAGTCAGCATGTCGTTGTGTCCCTGGGCAAGACACTTCACCCCAAATGGCTCCTGTGGGGATTGACAACAGTATTGAGTATGTAAGTCGCTTTGGATAAAAGCGTCTATACTGTAGTAATATGTTAAGATAGAGTAAATGCTACATATAATGCTATATCTTCAGTATAAGAGCATTGTCTTAATGGCAGATCTCTTTTAAAGGACAGATGGTTCAAATGCATTAGAAGAGTATCGATATGAACACAGATGTGATGGATCACTAAGTACCAGTTTAATCAATGCAGGAGCTACAGCAATATATAGATTTGTGATGCCATTAATCAAATGTAGCAAAATACTGTGACATTACTTAGTCAAAGCAACATTAGGTGCGCTTGAATTAGTCCAAAATTAGATTGAATTACATAACAGGTAATTGCATCATTGTTTTGGCTTTTTAAAATCTCTGACTGCTCCAATCCCCCACGTCATCTGCCATTGTGTTAGCAGTTTTCTTATATCCTGTTCTTTTCTTTTCCTAAGCCAAGCATGCCAGTCACGGCAGCTTGTTTCTTCACCGTGTTATAGGGACATGTGGAAGAAACAAGTTCAAATAAGAAAACAATCAGAAAAGAGAAGAATCCGAAGCAGGGGTAGGGAAAAACTGTCACTCTTGTTCTCCCTGAAGGCAGAGAAGATGGAGTAAAACACTAACCTGACTCATTCTGCCGTAGAGCTGCCAAGATTCAAAATGACATCAACTTTGTCTTGCGCAACCTTGACCTCTCATTTGCATATTGTCAACTCCTTCAGGAATGTTGACTCATCATCTGCAACACACACAGGACACACTGATGCTACTCAAATATGATCTCTGAGGATGAGCTGGTTGATATGATTTATGGTAAAATGAAGACCACGTTGTTAACCCCACGGCCCTATCTGTGTGTGTGTGTGTGTGTGTGTGTGTGTGTGTGTGTGTGTGTGTGTGTGTGTGTGTGTGTGTGTGTGTGTGTGTGTGTGTGTGTGTGTGTGTGTGTGTGTGTGTGTGTGTGTGTGTGTGTGTGTGTGTGTGTGTGTACAAGCAGCTGGCTTCCTGCCGACCTAGGCAGCTGATTTCTCTTAGTGGTGATACTTAAATACAACAACGTTCAGATGAATTCCAGGGGCAGTTAATTGAGCATATGACAGGAAGATAAAACATCAATGACGCTCAACAATAGGCGGAAACATTATCGAGAATTTATGAGCCAAAGGAACATGTCCATCTGTGTGGTAATGTAATGCAGCAAGCTGTTGTGTAACAGCCTGACATACATGAAGCATCCGACCTGGACTTCTCTGTGTCCTTCAAAGCAGAAGGATGTTCTTCAGAGCAAGATTGATGGGACTCACCTTAAGGCAGGGACAAGTCATGCACAGAAAGATCCAGACAGGTGCATCGGTTTTATAACCAAGTTTACACATACGAGGAATCTGCTTCGGTATATGTGGGGCATTCAAAGAGACAGCAAGAAGAATAGGTATACAACTAAATAAAAATAAAAATAGACTTTAATAACAACTCTTTTAAAAAACGATCTAAGACTACATAAACAATATTTTAATATGACAAATACTATATTCTGTATTTAAAGTGGAGAGCTGTGTAGTGTCCCGTCAATTATGTTAAGTTGTGTCATGTTTGTGATTGTCATGTTCATGTTAGGTTAATTTATGTTCCACTTCCTGTTTTATTTTGTACTCACCTTGTCTCATTCCAGGTCCCTTTACTTCCTGCTTTGGTTCTTTTTCCCGCCATCGTCAGTGTTTGCCCCGCCCCTGATTGTTTCCACCTGTGCCCACTTACCTCATGTATATATTGTCCTGTCTCCCCTTGTTAGTTGTCGGTTCGTCTTGTTCGTCGTCCCAAGAAGCCAGATCCAAGCCATCGCTTAAGACAATCAGTGTTTTGCCTTTTTCCCTCCATGTGAGCGCTTTACTTTTGTCATTTTGTTATTTCCTCTAAAAGAGTGATTTTGTTTTTGCAAGTAAAGATTATTTTTCTTCAAACATTTTTTGTCTCTGGGTTGTGCATTTGAGTCCTCTAAAACTATTGAGTCAAGGTTCTTAACAAGCTGTGTTGATTTAAAAGAGGTAGTGTGGATAAGAAATGTGCAACATGTGCAGGATTTACAATTTAAAAAAGAACAAGATGTTGTTCACATAATGTGCATTAATGTAATGCATAAGGTTTTTCTTGGGTGGATAAAAGTCAGTGTCAAAGGGGGCCGTGGGCCTTGTTGATGAGGCTGGTAGCGGAGGGGAAGAAGCTGTTCAGGTGGGGAGAGGTTTTGGTCCCCTGCCAGAGGGGAGGGGGGTGAACAGTTTGTGTCCAGGGTGAGAGGTGTCGGCCCCCCTCAGGGTCCTGGAGGCAAGCAGGTCGTGGAGGGATGGCAGATTGCAGCCGCTCACCCTCTCTGCAGAGCGGAGGATACGCTGCAGCCCTGGTCCTTGGCTGTAGCGGCAGCGTACCAGATGGTGATGGAGGAGGTGAGGATGGACTCCATGATGGAGGTGTAGAATTCCACCATCATCGTCTTTGGCAGGTCTTCAGCTGTGAAGAATTAAAATAATGTGTTATAGCAGGAAGTTTAAAAACAGTGTAATTCTGGTATATTCATTTTTATGTCACCTGATAGGATGTTAAGTGTTAGTTAATGATGTATGTGCGTTCATTTCCTGCAAGACTCCTAAAGAGCAGGAGACGATTGGGTCACACACAATTAGAGAGACAATGGTCCTTCTGATTCTGGGTGAGCTGACTTCGGGTGGAAGGAAGTTCAGAGATGGCCTGAGGGTATGAGGACAGTTAATCTTTGTTGGTTAGCTGGTCCTGGTGAGGTCATGAGATGATGACTGGTAAACCCCAACAAGTATGGCTTTCATAAAGGAAAACATGTGACATTGGTGTGGTGAGCTGGAGGATAAGATGTGTGTGCGTCAAACATGCATAGGGAGGATGTGTGTGTTTATTAAATTATATGACTCCAAAGCATGACAAGGGGGACTGGCTGAGGGTAAACACACACACACACACACACACACACACACACACACACACACACACACACACACACACACACACACACTGTAAGGAGATGGAATCAACAAACTGCTGACTCATTGCCTAGGGTTCGCCCAGAAGTGAAACCGGCCAAACTCCTCCCCGCTTATGTGTATAAATACTGAAACATTCTTATGCTCAGTGCTCTCTTCCTGACTGGCTGTCATGGTACGTTTATCACACAGTGGTAGGAATTGAGCCCGGAGTACTGTTGCAGAGTGCTCTGTATGGTGTATTGTTAACAGATTATTGTTGAAAATTGTATCCTGGTGCTTTTAAATTCCTTCCTTTTATGATTTAAAACCAACTCATCAAAAGGACACGCGGAGCCGAGGTGGGATTCAGACCACTCGCATCTTCAACAGCTGCCGTAGGAAGAACATCCTCTGTTGGGCTTTTTTGGTGAGGGAGCTGATTTTCTGCTCCCACTTGAGGTCTTGGCTGAGGATCGTGCCCAGGAAGCAGAAGGACTCCAACACTTCATCTCATGTTGCAAGGTGCAAGAGAATAACACCTGTTGTAGTTCTAAAGATAAAAATAGTTCAATACAATACAGCTTTATTTATAAGGCACTTTAAAACCTCCAGACTCAAGTGCTGTACTGTTAAATAAACAAACAAAACATACACAAAATCACACAGCTCTCACACCATAAAACAATAGACAATTATAAGTAACAGTCTACAAGATGTCAATCGCGAAGGAGAAGAGGTGGGTTTTCAGAAGTGATTTACTCTAGAGGCCTGTCTTCAAATAAAACATGTGGATCACTATTTCCCCACACTGGCTAGTAAATGCTGTGCCTCGATGACACACATTAAACGGAGCCAGCATTTACTAAGATGAGAAAAACCCCTGTTGTTAAAAAGATCCATAAGCACAGTTACACCCTTTTTACTAACAGCACAAACAATGGACCCCCTGCTATTTTCTTCCAATGTCACAAAATTGTGCACTCAAAAACATTCTAGGCCTTTTATTCGGCAGACATTTTAACTTGTCACAGGAAAAGCACACGATGGCTCTGAGCTATTCAAGCGAGACAGTGAGCAAGCACCCACAACACCCTGAAAACAATCAGCCATTTCAGCCAGCTTATTATTTACATCCGTGCTTTTACTATGTGACATGTCAAAATGTCTTCCGTGAAAAAGGTCTCTACAAAGAGGTGTCCATAGGATGTTTCATACACCATTTGTATTAAGTAGTGCTATTAAGCTAGGCTAGTAAGCAAGCGTGGACTATTTTAGGGCAATGACACAACTTAATAAAAGTCATCCCTTGAAATGTGTCGCACCTGTGTATGAAAAGGAAAAACTTCCTAGTAAAGTCCTCTGTAATATTCCAGGAGTTCCCAGGATTTATCACCCTTCGATTTGTATAATTTGTTACTTTATCATAAAATGTTTTTCGGACATATTGACCTGGAGAAGTTGCTGCAGATTATGAAAAATTGGCTTTAAGACTAGCTTACCCTGGATCCACTCACACACTGATACTGGACACAGCTTCACTGTGACAGTCGTCAAGGTCCCGCACCTCTTCCTCTCCCCACAGCTTTCCCCCTCACTCTCCATCACTGAACTCCTGCGCTGCTCCTTCTCTCCTCTCACCGCTTTAATAAATCATCAGGACATCATCGTGTGTCTGGAGAGGTGTGTGTGTACGTTTATGTGTGCCATATACAGTATGCAGTGCACTAAGAAGATAATATTGTGTGACCTGCATGTGGATGTACCCAGCTTGTGTTGCGTCCCCATGAAAATATAAATATATGTGCTTGAATATGTGTTTTAAGTGTGTCCTGTGGGTGTACACTTGCCCTGTCTCCCTTACCAATTTAGCTGAGTGTAATTACAACTGTCTCCGTGGGCACAGGGAACCTGCTCCTCCTCCTGCCATTGAAACAGAAAAAAGGGGAGGTTTACAGCCACAATGGGGGAGAAAAAGCCAAAGAATTCAGCACAGTTGGATGCTGCACTTGTTGACCAGTAAGCAAAGCAACAGAGGTGGTCCACTGGTGATTAGACGTACAGTATCGAGGGATTGCTGCATCGGCCTCTGTTACGGTGTGCGGGACTACAGAGCTGCTGTTCCTGACCCTGATAGATGAGTTGTTGAGCTGAACCATGACACTGAGCAGCCAACCGTTAGCGTTTAGTTGGCACAAACAATGCTATAATTGCTTCTGCTGGGTGACAGTTTTATAGCAAACACATATGACGAAAAGGGAGGGGGAGACATAATTTATTTCCTTGTGCGATACAGTCATCTGGGTGTAGTTTTCAGTTGACTGCGCACAGTTTCATTTCGCAGCTTTTGATTAAAAGGAAGTGAGTGCACATCTGGTCACCAAGTCGCTCAATGGCAAGTATATCACTTTGATTTGACAAATCATTACATTTTAAAGCCTGGAGCTGTGTTGTGGCGGGGCCCTTGGAAACAGCTCAATTGGGCCACAGAAACAGTAAATATCTCCAATTTCATATTTGCTCAAGAGCTCTTTGGCCCCTGAATCATTTGTGAGGCGCCTCAAAGTACTTTGCATGAAAATATAGTAATTCATTCTTAAAGAGGTCCTCTTTTCGGCTCATTTTCTTCCTCTTTCTATACATGACGAATAGGAGTTGGACTGGATTATATGTGTTGTTCTCTCTGCACTGGACCACTAGCAAAACACAACAAAGGCTACATTTGTATTCCTCACTCGTAAATCACCCCCACGATTTCAAAGAGAGAACAAAGGATATGGCCGGCACAGCAAACATCTCTCCCTCGCTATCTTTATCTCATGGGAGTCCATGAACTAGTTAAATAAATAACAACCACACTGTACTGCATACTATTCTTCCTATTTCTGCAGTTAGTGAATGTGTTCATTTAAATCTTGAGAGAAATTAAACATTTAACCAAACGGTTCCTCATCAAATGCTGTCAAACACTCAGGTTCGGGGACTTCCTCTCTTAGGGTATTCAAGACTTTTCTGCATCATGTGCAAAGTAGCAATAACAGTGTAAACAGCTCCAGGATTCACATTGTTTTATATACTGCCCTAAGATGGTTAGCCACAGAGGCCGTGGTGGTTTGGCTGTTTCATTGATGGTGGTAACACAGCCATATATCTAACTGCAAAGCCATCCTGCCAACCCCCCATTTACTGTGGACAATAATCAATGTGAAACAACGCAGGGAGAGCTCTGAGCGCTGCAGGTAACAGGTCTGGGAGAAGAGGGTTGAGGGAGGAGAGACCTCCAGCATGGCCATCTGTTCATGTGTAATTACAGCTTTGGGTCTCAGTAGGATTGCTCTGTGCTCCGGCCCCCTGACCACCCTACAGCCTGGCTGAGAGGTAAATACTGGATCTGGCTTTTGCACTGCAGCTTACATGGTTTTTAAGTCAGGAATGAGCTGTTAAATAACTCTGTAGCTGACTGGATTTGAACAGGAGGAAAATCAGGCAGTGTATTATTTAAGACAAGAGGTAATGTCTTTTCAAGTAGCTTTATAGGCTTTTTTCCTGACAATTTATATGACAAATAGCTTATTTACAGTTTCTACCCACTAACCATTATAATAACCTCTGGTAATTTCTGTCAGGCAGCATCATGAACGACCAGCCTGTATGTTTGTAATGCCACATCAAATTCTGTATAGCACGTGAGCTGTCAAACATATTAAATGCAAATTACATGTGAAGAGGCTTGTGTGCATGTGCTGCCTCGTAAATCCACCAAGCCGTGTGACAAAGCTTCATAGAGTGCAACATAATCTTATGTGCAGGCACTCAGCCATAGTTGTTGCTCGGTGACAGTTTTTCTATTAATCATAATCACTGGAACAGCACCACCTTTCACATTTCCTTCACACAATGTATGCAAATTCCCAATTGGTTCAATGGCTATTGTATTTTTGCATATGTGCATGTCTGTGTACAGAGTTATGTGTATGTCTATACCCGTGAGTGTGTTTGTGCAGCATGATATTTGGGATTCAGGCAGGTTGTCTGACTGCAAATATCAGCAGTGACAGTTTAAGTTGTACAACTTCCTTTTCCCCCACCCCGACCTCCTATAACCAGATGGGGAAGTACTGCCCAGTTGGAAGGCGTCTGTGTCGCGATCTGTCTGTGTTGTGTTTTGTCTTGTCTTTTTCTGTCTTTGGTTTCCTGTTTTATTTTGAAAAGTGTTCACCTCCTGTTTTGCCCGTTGCTTTCTGTCTGTTTCCCTCCCTAATTACCCGATTGTGTTCACCTGGTGCCCCTGTGTTTTCTCCTCCCTCCTCACCTGTCTCTTGTTTGTTTGAGATTAGTCACGTGTGCATTTAGGTTCTGTGTTTTCTGTTAGTCTTTGTTAGTTCCTTGTTGTTGTTTGACGTTGTTCACGGGGAAGAGTTCTGTTTTGTTCTGTCTTTAAGCCTTGAAATAAAGGTATTTTCTGTTTATCTGCATTTCGGGCTTGCCTGCTTCGCTCTCAACCATGACAGTCTGAGTTTCATTTTTTAACACTGGGTCACTACAGTCTGCCCCTGTTTCTGTCCAGACTGCAGAGAACAGAGGAAAGCCCTGTGGCAGATGGCCAGAGAGGGGTTTCATAGCTTTCCACCAAACTGTTTAAGTGTCTGTGGTTCTCTAAATGGACATATGGCACTACAGTGTCCCCAGCCACAGTTGCAAAGCCTGCCTATTATAAGGAATTTTTGGGGTTGTTTTTCTGCAAACTCACTTACAAGTAATGGTCGGTTTTTGGGCATATTTCTGAAATAGCCTGCTGACTTAAGCATTAAGATCAAAACACAGCCGTGCCTAAATATGGCCTCAAAGACTGCTAGCCTGGCTGAATTAGTATAATGTTTTATGGTCACATACTGTCTGTACATTACCGTAAGTAATGGTATATGGACTGCGTTTATTCCCAGTCTTTATGACCCTTCAATGCACATTTACACATACAATTAGCATTCACACACATTCAGAGAGACAGGGATGACATACTGTACAAGCTGCCACCTGCTCAGGGATACTAACATCCACACACATCCACACACATCCACACACATTCACACACATTCACACACATTCACACACATTCACACACATTCACACACATCCACACACATCCACACACATTCACACACATCCACACACATTCACACACATTCACACACATTCACACACATCCACACACATCCACACACATTCATTACATTACATTGCATTTAGCTGACGCTTTTATCCAAAGCGACTTACAATAAGTGCGTTCGACTAACAAAATACAAACTTGAAGAAAACAGAATCATATAAGTACATCAGGTTTCATAGAGCAAAAACATTTCAAGTGCTACTCAACTGGCTTTAGGTAAGCCAGTCCTTTATTAGTATATAAGTGCTTTGTTAATAGTTCTATCGCTCGAAGTGGAGTCGAAAGAGATGAGTTTTCAGTCTGCGCCGGAAGGTGTGTAAGCTATCTGCTGTCCTGATGTCAATGGGGAGCTCATTCCACCATTTTGGAGCCAGGATAGCAAACCCACGTGTTTTTGCTGATGGGAACTTGGGTCCCCTTCGCAGCGAGGGTGCAGCGAGCCGTTTGGTTGATGCAGAGCGGAGTGCACGTGCTGGGGTGTACGGTTTAACCATATCCTGGATGTAGGAAGGGACAGATCCATTCGCAGCATGGTACGCAAGTACCATTGTCTTGAAGTGGATTCTAGCAGTTACCGGGAGCCAGTGAAGGGAGCGGAGGAGCGGCGTGGTGAGGGAAAATTTAGGAAGGTTGAAGACCAGACGAGCAGCTGCATTCTGGATGAGCTGCAGAGGTCAGATGGCACATGCAGGTAGACCAGCCAGGAGGGAGTTGCAGTAGTCTAGGCGTGAGATGACGAGAGCCTGGACCAGAACCTGCGTCGCTTTCTGGGACAGCTGGGGACGTATCCTCCTGATGTTGTAAATCATGTATCTGCAGCAGTGGGTTGTAGCAGATATGTTTGCAGTGAAGGACAGGTTGTTATCTAGGATCACACCCAGATTCCTTGCAGTCTGAGTCGGGGAAACAACAGAGGTGCCGATGTTGATCGTCAGGTCAAGAGTGGGACAATCTTTTCCCGGAAGGAAAAGCAGTTCAGTCTTGTCAAGGTTGAGCTTGAGGTGATGAGCAGACATCCACTGAGAGATGTCAGCTAGACAAGCAGAGATGCGTGCGACGACCTGGGTCTCTGAGGACATAATTAATTGGGTGTCGTCAGCGTAGCAGTGGTATGAAAAACCATGCGGGCGAATGACAGATCCGAGCGAGTTTGTGTACAAGGAGAAGAGGAGGGGACCAAGAACAGAGCCCTGAGGGACCCCTGTAGTTAATTGACAAGGGTCGGACTCCGACCCTCTCCAAGTAACCCTGTAGGTGCGGTCTTTGAGGTATGAGGTGATGAGGGAAAGTGCAGAGCCTGAAACTCCAAGTTCTTGGAGAGTGCGATGGAGGATCTGATGATTCACCGTGTCGAATGCAGCAGACAGGTCCAGAAGGATGATGACAGAGGAGAGGGAGGCTGCTTTAGCAGTGTGCAGTTCCTCAGTGACAGCAAGGAGGGCAGTTTCATGCACATTCACACAAATTCACACACCGTTGGCATTATATATATTGTTAAAGAGTACAGATATATTTAGAATATTTGATACCTAGAGATTATAAAAAAGGTATTTGACTAGCAAAAAAAGATATAGTGATATGATTTTTCTCTCACCCCCCTTTGAAGGCTTATCTTTCCCATTGTTCACTTCTCAGGCTGAGTTCACACAACCGCCTCAGGGAGCAAGATTATTAAGCAAAATGAGATCTGAATGAACTCTGGCTGGCCCTTCTTGATGGTTGTTCCTTTTTTTTCTTCGTCATGTATGTCACCATGGAGACCCACATTGCACGGCTAACATACCACAGAGCAGAGCATCTTCAGGCTGACAGATGTATAGAAGCATGAATCTAAACTAATCAAGTCCCTCCGGTCCACTGTGATGCTCAATGAACATTCTCCTCTTCCCCTGATGATTTATTATATCACACACTGAACATTTAATGTGTTTCATACTTATAGGCTGTTTTGCCACACTGGCTGCTAAAACAGCAAATGTATAACTTACATTGGTTACATAAACCACAGCTTTCATCATGATTTGACTTTTACTGATGCTGTGCTCTGACATTCATACAATTTCCAGAAGTAACTGATGCAATTTATTGTCACAGCTGCACTGGGGAGCCTGAGGCCAACTATTGAACTCCAAGTAATGTCAGTCCTAATATGATAGCATAGCATTTCATCAATGAGAAGCACTCTAGCTGTGCCTTAGTGCCTAGGTACTGAAGCACAAACCTGTTTACACCATCTGAAATTTACCCCGAGTAATCCTCTATAGGTCTAGAGCCAACAGTATTACTTTTCACTGTTAACAATGTTTGTTATTGATCCTTCTTGAGAGAAAGACATAAACATTCATCTATGCTTACCCCAAACGTTTGGCTTTGCCCAATTTTATATTCCATTATGCCTGATTCAGTCCTTATATTGCATTTCATTTCCCTCGCTGAATAATCTACTCGCAGTTATGACCTCATTTCCCAAGGGAAATCAATAAAAAGTTGGGTTATCTTAAACCTACTGCTTAACTTAAGCCTAGATGAAGGGGTTGTTTACTGTCTTTGGAAAGCTTGCCCGCCAATTGGAGAGAGACCGCATTAACAGTTATTTTCATCCCTTATTTGGATGGTCTACCAGATTTGTATTCTGTTTGCGTTTGTTAAATTGTTACTGAAGTTGAGCATGTGGGTGTCAGCCCCCTCTCTGTCTACATATTCATGAGTTGATTCCTCTTGGCCAGTTAAGTAAGCTAATACTTACTGATAAAAGTTGGTCTTACAAGTCAGTAGAGAGAGAATCACTTATTGTATGCACCTCATGTGATTTTGAGTCCACCTTCTTGTCCAGGGTATCAAGTCTGACAGCGGATATTTGGAAAGGGCCTCTGTTAGCTTAGCAAACTGTGGCACTGAAGCTTTTGTCATCTCTTCAGGTAAGCCTGCAGCTTTTCAGGCTGCTTTTGAGGTGTTGTGTTTGCACTTGATATATTCGATCTCGACATCACAGTGAATTTACATTATTTAAGTTTACAAAAGGTAAGGTTTGTCACCCTAAGAGAACAGGCCCTAACCGTACTGAATATCCTTTATGACAAAAGGCTTGGTTTTCTTATATTTATTATACGTGGCAATCGATTTTATTCTGATGTTTTTATTAACAGAATTTGAGTCTAACAATAAAGATGAACTAACTGATAAAAATGTCTCAATAAATGTGTACATCTGTGTTTGGGGTAAGTAATAGTTAAGTAACAATCAAGAAATTAATAAGGAATTAAGGAATACCTCAATAAATGTACGTGAGGTTTTCTGATATAACGTAAGTGGTATGTTAATTGTAGGCCACAACACTGGCAAAGTAAAAAATCCTCACCTGTATTAGATAACCCTTTGGTGTAAGCACCAAGATGAGGGTGTCCCATCTAGGCAGCCCGATGATTTAAGGGTCACAACTCACTGAGTTGATCCCATTGCATTGTCTAAAGAATGAGGATTTGTTGCCTTTAGGTGCATTGAAAGACTTGATGATTTGTGGGATGCTGTAGTTTAGGCTCGTCCATAGGGTTAATGGATGTGGGGGGGTCATTAATCTCTATAAGGAGAGGAAATGGCTCAGGTATACAGGGCATGTTAAGGCAGGCCCATCTCAGATGATGCATCATCACCAGCGCTCTGCCTCTTTACACACTCGTCTTTGTTTTCATGTTCGACAGGATCCCTTAACTCCGTCAGAGCCTCATAAAAAACAGGAACAGCGAAAGTTGCGGTAACACTACCTAAAATCACTCTCTGGCTGAAATACTCTTGCAAATACAGATGACAAGCACCATAATGTTACTTTTGTATTGCTTATATAATGGGTCATATCTCCAAGGGAAAGACAGGGAAATTGTCTTCTAATGAGTATGGGTTATTTCTTTCTCCGTTTTGTTGCATAATAGTGAACAGACGTAAAAGAAGAAAAGGATAACAGAAGGGTGAAACTCAGGATAGCGGTGTTACTCTCTCTCTTTAATATATGCATGTACACTGTTTGTACAGGACATTTAGTTATATTAGCATACAAAATAACACCCTGCAAAATGTATTTTACACTTTTATTATGTATTACTTTTAACTATATTTTATGATATATTTCTATATATTTTGCTTGTGTCGTTTCTTTACGATATTTTCCAAATACTATACTGGGTACTTTTTTCTATGTCGTTGTTTGAATACTTTTAAGCTTCCAAATTGAACTTTTTATGAACTGACCAAATAGACTTATTTTGTGAGACTTATAATAGGGAACATTAAGAGTTTCAAATGATTGCATAAGATGTTCAAGAATGACAATTTGGCTAATTTAACAATATATTTCACTAACTACCCTCTTTAAAATCTGGGTTGAAAAGACTAATAATTATAGTAATGTTTAATCATTTCAAAGTTATGCTTACAATTCTTGACATTTCTAAATTATATGAATTAGCATTTAAAGATCTGGTTCTTAATCATGTTGGCTGATTAATCCTGGTTTAAAAGTTCAAGGGTCGTGAATAGCAAAGTTGATCAGAGCTGTATTTTATTTATTGTTTTTGAAGAACAGAGAGGGGTAGAGCGATGGAAGGCTTCCTGTTAGACATATCTATATTCAGAGTTGATTTATCAAAGACGGAATATAAATGGAAAAAGGTGGATTGACATCACTCTACTGACCTTAAGTAGAAAGGTTAGGATGGCCTTGGAAAACTCCACATTTCCGTCTGTTCAAGTTACTCAAGGCAAGGCAAGGCAAGTTTATTTATATAGCACCTTTCAACACAAGGCAATTCAAAGTGCTTTACAAAAAATGAAAGACATTAAGAAAATGGCATTTAAAATCAGTCATTAAAAAGAAACGCGAATAAAAGAAACATTAAAAGAAAAAATACATGGATACAAGTTACAATGCAGTAACAGCAGCAACAAAAAGAAAAGTTTTCAGCCTGGATTTAAAAGTAGTCAGAGTTGCAGCGGACCTGCAGGTTTCTGGGTGTTTGTTCCAGATATTTGGAGCATAATAACTGAATGCTGCTTCTCCATGTTTAGTTCTGACTCTGGGGACAGAAAGCTGACCAGTCCCTGAAGACCTGAGAGATCTGGATGGTTCATAATTTAGCAGTAGATCAGAAATGTATTTTGGGCCTAAACCATTCAAAGCTTTATAAACCAGCAGCAGTATTTTGAAATCTATTCTTTGACACACAGGAAGCCAGTGTAAAGACTTCAGAACAGGAGGACAGTGATGTGATCCACTTTCTTAGTGTTAGTGAGGACTCGAGCAGCGGCGTTCTGAATCAGCTGCAGCTTTCTAATAGATTTTTTAGTAAGTTTTTCCAAATCCTGCTGTGACATTAGTCTTTTAATCCTAGATATGTTCTTTAGGTGATAGTAGGCTGATTTAGTAACTGTTTTAATGTGACCGTTGAAACTCAGGTCAGAGTCAATGACTACACCTAGATTTCTGGCTTTATCTGTTGTTTTGAACATTGCAGACTGAAGCTCAGCGCTAACTTTTATACGTTCTGCCTTGGCTCCAAAACCCTTTACCTCAGTTTTATCTCAGTTTGGTTGATTTGAATTGTTTGTTTAAATAAACATCTTTTGCTAACCGTTGATATGGTGTGTCTCCTCTTTGTTGTGGCCTTTTGAGCTAGGTCATAACAAAGTACTAGCATCAAACATACGTAAAGTTCCAAAAGTAAAAGTAGTCATTGTGCAGATTGGTCCATTTCAGAAGAATATGATATGTTTTATAATTATTTATCATTAAAGTGTTCTCAAAGCTGGTAAAGTGCAGCTAGTTGTAATGACTTTGTATACTGCAGTGTAGCTTGTGAATTTACTGCAGGTGGAACTAAAGTCTTATTTAAGTGTCTATCAAGGTTGTTTTAATTGTGTTTTTTGGATCAAAATTATATTATAATTGTACTTTTGTAGAGACTGTGCTCTGGTGTTACATAAAAGGACTGCTCTTTCTGCTAAATAGTGATGACGCATCATCTGCAAATTTGTGTTGCCAGGAAAAAGGTCAGATTTGCATATGTTTAATGTGCTTTGAAGGTATATGGCTCACATCAGGGCTGTGTTTGATCTGAGTAAACAGAGACTGAATAAAGCAGTGGTTAATGACATGATGGCCACAGCAATGTCCCGAGGATGCGATGCATGTCAATTGGTAGAGGCAAATGACATAGACAAAGGATCCTTGATCATTTTATAAACTGAACTTCTTCTACCTCAATTAAAAGACGACGGGGAAAACCAGGTTTTTATATTTGCATTGTTTTTGAAATTGCAGCACCCTTATTGGAAGTGTTTTGGACATTTAGCGCGATTGCACCCGTCGGCCAGTGTAAAGACATATTTACAAGCGATTGAAAAAATAAACAATACATTTTCATAACAATATTAATATAAAATGTAATATATACGATATATATCATACACTTTTGCATTGAATTTGAGGATAGTTTTTTGTTGAGGAACTCATTCTGAATTTCCTAGTAAAAACTATTTGACTAATTACTAGCTTTTTGTCAAAAAAGTAATTAAGGATTATACAACACTGAATAATGTAGCACTCTCCTTGAGCGGGGAAAAAAAGTAATTTATGATTATGTAATGAATAATGAATAGGTCAACCAGTCTTGCGCCGCTCACTCTCACATAGTAAATACAACTATTGAAGAGAGGGGGTCAGTATGTTGTTCACACATATTTATGATCTAATTATTATTTAATGTTTCATTAATAAAGTATAATCTAGTAGATCCAGTCTGTTATCCAGTTACGTATCATTATCTACTATTAGTCCTGAAATCATACATTAAATATGTGGCTTTGTGAGTATGTGTGAGTTTTCAGGAACTACTCATAAATGATTCAGCAATTACTACGTCAATCCTGATTTGTTCCTCACTCACGAATAACCACATACCATTTTGTATACCTTCTTATAAAGCGTTGGAGTCATAGAGAAACCAAGCCACCTTCATCATCAGTTTCAAAAACACCAATCTGACTTTAGGGCGTTTTAGAAAAAAGTGCTCCTTGGTTCTGAGTGAAAATGAAGCCAGGGTATTGTGATGATGTGATGGTGAACTGTTAATGACATCACGGCTGATGGTGTGTTTGTTTACTCTGGGGAAGTGACGGCACATTGACATGTCATTAGAGATATTGGTTGTATTCAGCCAGGGCTTGTACTGCTGGGCAATAATGAAAAGCTTTGGAAAGAGGCTATAATGAGTTGAACAAGGTACGCTCTAGAGTGGACAGCTGACATATCTCACAATTCTATTGATGTGCTTTCACAAGAGCTGCTGTCAAAATAAATCTCACTGATGACTGTGTAGCTATTGATCCACCATGTTTATTGTAAAACAAATTGATTGGATTATTCAAAGTATAGTGAACTAAAGGAGGACTAAAGGAACATGTCAGTTGTAAATTAATTATTCATTTTCTCACATTTTATATACTGGGTCAAAAGTGCATGAGGTTAATAGAAGAACTGAGTGGAAGGAAATCATGCAACATCCTGGACAAGTTGCCAAACAGGGCCTTCATTTGTTCTAATGTAATCGTTTATTTGGCAGGGACAATGCACAGTAATGAACACTTAAAACATTCAAATGTGTCAAGCCAAGCGTAGCAGTGCCATATTTAGCTTTGAGCTAATTTCCATCCGCAGTCCCTCACATAACACATTTAAGAAAATTACATTTTACAAACATTGCAAAAACAAAATACATGATATGCAAAAAGTGCAAGAGAGCAAGAGCAGCATACACAAGTATTTACCACATGGCAGAACAATATAGCAGCTACGACATGTAAAGTGCAAGAGGAGATACAAGAGCTGACTAAAGTGCAAGAGGAGATACCCCTGTGTTAAAGTGCATTTAGCGGTGATTGCACGTCTGTTTATTTCTCAACCATTCTTTTAAAATTATTGAGAGTGGGACAATCCCGTATCTCAGTTGGGAGGCTATTCCACAATGAGCTGCCTTTCAATGGAAAGGTCCGTCGACGGGGGACCTCACAGTCTCCTCTGGTTTCTGACCTAGTGCAGCGTCCAGTGTGTTGTTTGTGGATGAATTCCCCTAAGGGAGGGGGGCCAGTTCATGTAAACATTTATCAAAAAAACACATGCTTTAAAAGACTTAACGGACACTGACCTTTAGGTGCTTTAAAGTCTAATTTATTTGGACTGGTGGAGAACTGGATCAACAAGAGCAGCAAATAGTAGATTAAGCCAAAGCCAACATTTTAAAATGTGCTTTCTTTGCGGTCATAGAGCTAACTATTAGGACCTCCACATAGTGTTGGAAGAAGATTTTATATTTAAGTAGAAATACTAAATTGTAAAATTACTCTGTTACAAGAAAAGATCCTTCATTCAAAATCTTACTTACTTAAAAGCACTTTACGGTGCATTAATTGTAATAACATTGTATACTGCTGCTGGATATCTTAAACTATGACTATATGTCAATGTTTATTTATAGTTAACTTCTCTGCAACTAGAAAGTAAAGCTGTCAGATATATTTCCATCACTGCTGCCACACCACCTGTTTCGTTTAAAAAAATACAATTATGAAACTATAATTACATAATCCTCCTTCTGTGGTCAAATTAATCTAAAAACATGAACATGAAATGACTGTCCTGATAATAACTGAGACAACGGCAGTGATAATTGATTTATAATAAGTACGATTGAAATACTCAAAGTCCTGTTCCTCTAAAGTGTTAGTCTAATCTGTGCTCACATGGGATTGAACGTTAAATCCACCAAATAGTTGAGGACAGAGATTCCTCGCCTTATGGTATCTGGTCATTTGTCTTCTAAATGAAGATTCCTCTAACGAGCCCTAGAGAGGACCTGGGTGATCTCTCCTAAGCCGGGGGATATTGGTGCTGACTAACAATAAGCTGCAGACCCAATAAACCCCACACATGGCAGAGAAAATGACTTTACATGACACGGCCTGGGAGCATCAGTGCAAGGAGTGAGAGTCAATCCTGTATTGATTTCCCTCTCTTCCCAGAGGCCCTGCACATGGACCTTTAGCAAGAGCTAGTCATGTTCTCAGTGGGAACCACATAGATAGGCTGATAGTCGGCGTTAAAAGGCCAAGCTCAACCTGAGATTAAAAACTTGTGTAAGGAATAATGATAGTTGACCAGCTGCAAACAGGTGGTCTCAAACCCCTTGAGAGGTGGGATTCACAATGCCGCACTTAAAAGCTCATCTGTCCACAGTCTCTCCATATGGCCGTGTGTGGAGTGGTGGGAGGCCTCTAATAACCTTTATAGTGCTGCTAGGGGCCCAGAGAGCTGCCTGCATAATCATCTCGGCTCAGGCACAGCGCAGAAAACCATCATCAGCTGAGGCATGCTCGGGCTGAGCTACTGTCCTCCTGGCAAAACTCATCTGTTTGGCGTTGAGTGCTCAGAGCCTTTTCTTTGAGACAATGACACACTGTAAATGTCCCCGTCTGAAAGATCAGTCTGAGATGGAACGCTTGACAAAGGTTGTAAAAGGATTAGAGCCTTTCAATCTGTCATTGTGTCCTTATTGTGATGACCTAAGTTAAGTAGTGTTTGCATTGCAGGGAGAGAGTTCAGCCATTATATTATTTCAAAGTCAATTCAATAAAATATTCTATGATTGACAGCTTGCAGTACCTACCTACCGCTGACATATTACTCTCGGGGCTTTCAGACGTTTCTGGTTGAATAATGTTTCTGCTCAATGGTGTGCAATATTTTGCAGCAGCTCCTTGAGACGTGCTTGCTCTTGTTTGTTGGCTGAAACCAATAGCCTACAGAGGCAGTGATTTATGTACACACAACACGGTTCCAAATATCCATCAACACACCATAGCATTTTTTGCACTATGAATTGCATATTTCAATATTCAGCTAATCGTACACTTTCAATCTTCTCTTACCATTACTTTAGGAGACAAACCGATGCCATTCATCCAGTAAGCATTTCAAACAGGGTGTTTAGTGTGCCATATTTGCTAAATACACAATATTTGCTCAATTCAGAAGAAAAGGAAGAATTATGTTTGTTATGAAACATCTGATCTGAGTATTTCTGATGTAAAGCATGCCAATAAATGTGACTTTCTATTTAGTAACCTGGAATAGACATCTACAGGGTCTGACACTGCCTGTGTATTTCTCCAGGGGTGCTGGACGGGGACCAAACCTTAGCTTTACAATGCAAACTGAAAATGAGGGTCATGCCCAAGCCATTCCTGCATCAAGCCTCAGTGAGATAGCCAGCAGCTGAGAGCTTTTTGGGAGGGATGAAACCCTCTATAATGGTCACACAATGCAGAGCACACAGCACACAGTGACATTTGGCCTCTGCATTTAACCGAGTACCAGGAGTCTAGTACTAGGAGCAGTTTGTTTTGCATTGCATATGCTCTCAGATTGGACCAAATAGAAAACAGCCTGTTAGCTCCCTCTGAAATGGAAAGAGAAACAATGGATTTGAAGTGACTCCCAAACAACGCAGACTCTTTTGAGGTATCCCAAGATCTCTTGAACCTAAAAACCTTCAGAGAGATGCAGAACAGAAATATGTAATTAACCTCTGCCTTTTGTTTCCTGTGTCTTTCCACACACTGTAACCAGCTGTTATGGTCAGGAAAGTGGAGAGTGAAGGTGTGTAGTATCTTATTATTCTCAGAAATTGTAATTAAAAGTGCTTCCCCACCTGAATGAGCATAATAGTTTTCCATATTAAGAAGTATTTTCATGCATGTATTTTATGATTTAGAAACAGTTCATTAATTGAGAGTACAAGCGGTACATGCAGAAGTTCAAGAAGTACACAAAGGTTTTACTCAAGTAAACAAAGCAGTACTAATGGTAAAAATACTTGGTTACAAGTTAAAGTCCATCTATCTTCTCCCGCTTATCCGTGGTCGGGTCGCAGGGGTAGCAGTTCCAGCAGAGAGCCCCAAACTTTATTTTCCCTGGCCACATCACACCAGCTCTGACTGGGGGGGTCCCAAGGCGCTCCCAGGCCAGCGAAGAGATATAATCCCCCTCCACCTGGTCCTAGGGTCTACCCTTGGTCTCTTCCCAGCTGGACGAGCCTGGAACACCTCCCTAGGGAGGCGCCCGGTGGCAATCCTAACGTAGTGTGCCCGAACCACCTCAACTGGCTCCTTTCTACCCGAAGGAGGAGCGGCTCAACTCCGAGTCCCTCCCGGATGACCGAAACTTCTCACCTTATCCCTAAGGGAGACACCAGCCACCCTGCGGAGAAAACCCATCTCGGCCCGCTTGTATCCGCAATCTCGTTCTTTCGGTCATGACCCATCCTTCATGACCATAGGTGAGGGTAGGAACGAAAATGGCCTACATTAAAATCTTTAAGTAAAAGTATTATAGTATTGTCATCAAAATATATTTAAAGTGCCACGAGTAGAAGTACTTGTCTGCATAATGGCTAATTTCAGAGGTATGTACATTAAATGACTTGGTTAGGATTATTGATGGATTTCTAGGCTTTTCACAGCTAAAAGAACATGGAGCTAATTTTAATTACTTCATATACC
The DNA here is from genome assembly GCA_902827135.1 of Harpagifer antarcticus. Lineage (NCBI taxonomy): Eukaryota > Metazoa > Chordata > Actinopteri > Perciformes > Harpagiferidae > Harpagifer > Harpagifer antarcticus. Next base: position 1,083,065 of record CADEHL010000266.1, read on the forward strand.
ACTGCTGGATACCTTAAACTAAAGGTATTCATTAGCACATTTATATTTGTGTACTAACTATTTATCTGAATAAAGAAACTAGTAACTACAGCTGTCAGATAAATGTAGTGGTGTAAAGTAAATGTACGTCTTCATGCCACCACTGAGTACATGTCTATGAAGTCTGATACAAGAGTCCATGGTCTACTGAAGAAATGACTGCACAGAAGTGAAATACCTGAAAGAAAAGGGAATAATAAAAGAGTGATTCATGAAAAATCATCTCATAACTCCCAACATCCTCTGGTGTAAACATCATGAGGTGGGGGTCCACATATGGACCTTGTCAATGAGTGATAAGCCTTTAGTCAGCGAGTCTTTTTGCATTAGCAGTTGTAAACCAGATTGGCACTAAGGAGCTGTTTTTCAAAGCAGCACTTGCATCTCATACATCAAAACAGGCAAGCCATGTTTTTGTCCATACACCTGTCATGTGTGCATTACCCTTGATGACTGATGCAAGGACACACAGAGGTTGCCAAGTAATGAGACTCGCCTCCTCCATTATTCCTTTCACTATCCCCACACTTTAGTGTCATGTGTTGAATGATTTGGCTTTGCTAACAATAATGGGGGCAGATAACAATGTAATTCCATGACACATTTTTACAGGCACAGTGACCCCTTAACGCAACTGAAAGGCATGTTGGTTGAATAAGTCCAGTAATAAACAAGCCCTTAAACATTGTTGACAACTCTCTTTAAACCCTAGAGTCAGAGCTGATTCAGTGAAGCTTAAAAGGCCCTGACACACCAAGCAGTTACCAGAGAACTCGCCGACGCCGACTGTTGCGTCGCCGTGTTCTCCTGCGTCTTGGCCATGTGTCGCACTGGACCCACACCGCAAAGACTTCAGCCGAGCACGTACGAACTGCGCATGCAATAACTCTCCTTACCAGCAGGGCGGCGGTAGTGTGTATTCGTCATTCAAAAGAGGCAACAACCGGAAGACAGAGAAGAAGAGCAGACTGCGGGATCTAAACAAACAACAAATAGCGTGTGGGTTCCATTTTCACTCTCGTCCATCGAAAACATGTTTCGTGCGGTACTGGAGCTATCAGCCATTGGAGTGGTTGCTTGTGGAAGACATTCTCAAGCAAACCGTTTCGCTTCTCATCCACTGATTCGCTAGCTGAACAGCCACTCAGAGTGATTTCTTTGTCCGACTGCCTGTGGCCGACGCACGGCCATGAAAGGCGAAATAAGCCGTGTCACGGCCGACGGTGCGGGGGACACCAAATTGAGTTTTGGGCGACAGGGCACGCTTCGTCGTCCGACTAACGAAAACGGCCGATTTCGGCCTGGTGTGCCAGGGCCTTAACAGATGGTTCCGGTCTCAATTCTTATCAACGTTTCATTGGTTGCTTTTGTTGCGCTCTATGGCCTTGGTATGCTACTTTTTGGCCTTAGGGTGCAAGCTGGAGAACTGCAGCTGGTTCTTTTTCGATTCTGCCCTCTCTCGGTCCATTGGTGACCCTTTCCTGGATTTCCACAATATTTTGGATCTAGTGTCTCTTTATTAACCTGAAGATACTTCAGAGGAACTTTAAGAACAGCAGAACTAAAACAGAAGTTTAAAACAGTGTATATGTTTGTTCCCCAACTCAGACTGCAAGGAATCTGGGTGTGACCCTAGATAACAACCTGTCCCTTCACTGCAAACATAGCCTGCTACAACCCACTGCTGCAGATACAACGCTTTAACAACTCAGGAGGATACGTCCCCACCTGACCCAGAAAGCGACGCAAACTTCTGGTCCAGGCTCATCGTCATCTCACGCCTAGACTACTGCACTCCCTCCTGGCTGGTCTACCTGCATGTGCCATCCGACCTCTGAAGCTCAATCCAGAATGCAGCGGCTCGTCTGGTCTTCAACCTTCCTAAATGTTCCCAGCCACACCACGCCGCTCCTCCGCTCACTTCACTGGCTTCCGGTAACTGCTAGAATCCACTTCAAGACCATGCTGTGAATGGATCCGGCCCTTCCTACATCCAGGACATGGTTAAACTGTACACCCCAGCAGGTGCACTCCGCTCTGCATCAGCCCAAACGGCTCGCTGCACCCTCACTGCGAGGGGGGACCCAAGTTCCCATCAGCAAAAACACGTGGGTTTGCTGTCCTGGCTCCAAAATGGTGGAATGAGCTCCCCATTGACATCAGGACAGCAGAAAGCCTGCACATCTTCCGGCGCAGACTGAAAACTCATCTCTTTCAGACTCCACTTCGAGCAATAGAACTATTAACAAAGCACTTATATACTAATAAAGGACTGGCTTATCTACAGCCAGTTGAGTAGCACTTGAAATGTTTTGGCTCTATGAAACCTGATGTACTTATAAGATTCTGTTTTCTTCAAGTGTGTATCTTCTTGGTCGAATGCACTTATTGTAGGTCGCTTTGGATAAAAGCGTCAGCTAAATGCAATTTAATGTGATGTATATCATGACTTTGTTTAGGATTTAATCAGCTGTGGCAGTAATGATTTCCAGATTCAAGAGGAAGAATCCTGAGAACCAATTCCTTACCATATACAAATGTCAACTATTAACCTGGATGATCACATCTCACAAGTGCCTTCACAATGAAATGAATCATGCTTAAATAATAATTAATAAATGTCTCTTCACTAAAAAAAACAAAGATTAAAAGAGGTAGTTGGAGAAGAAATGTGCAACATGTGCAGGATTTACAATTTAAAAAAGAACAAGATGTTGTTCACATAATGTGCATTAATGTAATGCATAAGGTTTTTCTTGGGTGGATAAAAGTCAGTGTCAAAGGGGCCGTGGGCCTTGTTGATGAGGCTGGTAGGGGGGGAAGAAGCTGTTCAGGTGGGGAGAGGTTTTGGTCCCCTGCCAGAGGGGAGGGGGTGAACAGTTTGTCCAGGGTGAGAGGTGTCGGCCCCCCTCAGGGTCCTGGAGGCAAGCAGGTCGTGGAGGGATGGCAGATTGCAGCCGCTCACCCTCTCGCAGAGCGGAGGATACGCTGCAGCCCTGGTCCTTGGCTGTAGCGGCAGCGTACCAGATGGTGATGGAGGAGGTGAGGATGGACTCCATGATGGAGGTGTAGAATTCCACCATCATCGTCTTTGGCAGGTCTTCAGCTGTGAAGAATTAAAATATGTGTTATAGCAGGAAGTTTAAAAACAGTGTAATTCTGGTATATTCATTTTTATGTCACCTGATAGGATGTTAAGTGTTAGTTAATGATGTATGTGCGTTCATTTCCTGCAAGACTCCTAAAGAGCAGGAGACGATTGGGTCACACACAATTAGAGACAATGGTCCTTCTGATTCTGGGTGAGCTGACTTCGGGTGGAAGGAAGTTCAGAGATGGCCTGAGGGTATGAGGACAGTTAATCTTTGTTGGTTAGCTGGTCTGGTGAGGTCATGAGATGATGACTGGTAAACCCCAACAAGTATGGCTTTCATAAAGGAAAACATGTGACATTGGTGTGGTGAGCTGGAGGATAAGATGTGTGTGCGTCAAACATGCATAGGGAGGATGTGTGTTTATTAAATTATATGACTCCAAAGCATGACAAGGGGGACTGGCTGAGGGTAAACACACACACACACACACACACACCACACACACACCACACACACACACACACACACACACACACTGTAAGGAGATGGAATCAACAAACTGCTGACTCATTGCCTAGGGTTCGCCCAGAAGTGAAACCGGCCAAACTCCTCCCCGCTTATGTGTATAAATACTGAAACATTCTTATGCTCAGTGCTCTCTTCCTGACTGGCTGTCATGGTACGTTTATCACACAGTGGTAGGAATTGAGCCCGGAGTACTGTTGCAGAGTGCTCTGTATGGTGTATTGTTAACAGATTATTGTTGAAAATTGTATCCTGGTGCTTTTAAATTCCTTCCTTTTATGATTTAAAACCAACTCATCAAAAGGACACGCGGAGCCGAGGTGGGATTCAGACCACTCGCAACTTCAACAGCTGGCCGTAGGAAGAAACATCCTTCTGTTGGGCTTTTTTGGTTGAGGGAGCTGATTTTCTGCTCCCACTTGAGGTCTTGGCTGAGGATCGTGCCCAGGAAGCAGAAGGACTCCAACACTTCATTCTCATGTTGCAAGGTGCAAGAGAATAACACCTGTTGTAGTCTCTAAAGATAAAAATAGTTTCAATACAATACAGTTTATGTATAAGGCACTTTAAAACCTCCAGACTCAAGTTGCTGTACTGTTAAATAAACAACAAAACATACACAAAATCACACAGCTCTCACACCAGAAAAAAAACAATAGACAATTAAGAAGTAACAGTCTACAAGATGTCAATCGCGAAGGAGAAGAGGGTGGGTTTTTCAGAAGTGATTTACTCTAGAGGCCTGTCTTCCAATAAACATGTGGATCACTATTTCCCCACACTGGCTAGTAAATGCTGTGCCTCGATGCACACATTAAACGGAGCCAGCATTTACTAAGATGAGAAAAAACCGCCTGTTGTTAAAAAGAGACCATAAGCACAAGTTACACCCTTTTTACTAACAGCACAAACAATGGACCCCCTGCTATTTTCTTCCATGTCACAAATTGTGCACTCAAAAACATTCTAGGCCTTTTATTCGGCAGACATTTTAACTTGTCACAGGAAAAGCACACGATGGCTCTGAGCTATTCAAGCGAGACAGTGAGCAAGCACCCACAACACCCTGAAAACAATCAGCCATTTCAGCCAGCTTATTATTTACATCCGTGCTTTTACTATGTGACATGTCAAAATGTCTTCCGTGAAAAAGGTCTCTACAAGAGTGGTGTCCATAGGATGTTTCATACACCATTTGTATTAAGTAGTGCTATTAAGCTAGGCTAGTAAGCAAGCGTGGACTATTTTAGGCCAATGACACAACTTAATAAAAGTCATCCCTTGAAATGTGTCGCACCTGTGTATGAAAGGAAAACTTCCTAGTAAAGTCCTCTGTAATATTCCAGGAGGTTTACCCAGGATTTATCACCCTTCGATTTGTATAATTTGTTACTTTATCATAAAATGTTTTTTCGGACATATTGACCTGGAGAAGTTGCTGCAGATTATGAAAAATTGGCTTTAAGACTAGCTTACCCTGGATCCACTCACACACTGATACTGGACACAGCTTCACTGTGACAGTCGTCAAGGTCCCGCACCTCTTCCTCTCCCCACAGCTTTCCCCCCTCACTCTCCATCACTGAACTCTGCGCTGCTCTCCTTCTCTCCTCTCACCGCTTTAATAAATCATCAGGACATCATCGTGTGTCTGGAGAGGTGTGTGTGTACGTTTATGTGTGCCATATACAGTATGCAGTGCACTAAGAAGATAACATTGTGTGACCTGCATGTGGATGTACCCAGCTTGTGTTGCGTCCCCATGAAAATATAAATATATGTGCTTGAATATGTGTTTTAAGTGTGTCCTGTGGGTGTACACTTGCCCTCTCTCCCTTACCAATTTAGCTGAGTGTAATTACAACTGTCTCCGTGGGCACAGGGAACCTGCTCCTCCTCCTGCCATTGAAACAGAAAAAAGGGGGAGGTGTACAGCCACAATGGGGGAGAAAAAAGCCAAAGAATTCAGCACAGTTGGATGCTGCACTTGTTGACCAGTAAGCAAAGCAACAGAGGTGGTCCACTGGTATTAGACGTACAGTATCGAGGGATTGCTGCATCGGCCCTCTGTTTACGGTGTGCGGGACTACAGAGCTGCTGTTTCCTGACCCTGATAGATGAGTTGTTGAGCTGAAACCATGACACTGAGCAGGCCAACCGTTAGCGTTTAGTTGGCTACAAAACAATGCTGTAATTGCTTCTGCTGGGTGACAGTTTTATAGCAAACACATATGACGAAAAGGGAGGAGGGAGACATAATTTATTTCCTTGTGCGATACAGTCATCTGGGTGTAGTTTTCAGTTGACTGCGCACAGTTTCATTTCGCAGCTTTTGATTAAAGGAAGTGAGTGCACATCTGGTCACCAAGTCGCTCAATGGCAAGTATATCACTTTGATTTGACAAATCATTACATTTTAAAGCCTGGAGCTGTGTTGTTGTGGCGGGGCCCTTGGAAACAGCTCAATTGGGCCACAGAAACAGTAAATATCTCCAATTTTCATATTTGCTCAAGAGCTCTTTGGCCCCTGAATCATTTGTGAGGCGCCTCAAAGTACTTTGCATGAAATATAGTAATTCATTCTTAAAGAGGTCCTCTTTCGGCTCATTTTCTTCCTCTTTCTATACATGACGAATAGGAGTTGGACTGGATTATATGTGTTGTTCTCTCTGCACTGGACCACTAGCAAAAACACAACAAAGGCTACATTTGTATTCCTCACTCGTAAATCACCCCCACGATTTCAAAGAGAGAACAAAGGATATGGCCGGCACAGCAAACATCTCTCCCTCGCTATCTTTATCTCATGGGAGTCCATGAACTAGTTAATAAATAACAACCACACTGTACTCGGCATACTATTCTTCCTATTTCTGCAGTTAGTGGAATGGTTCATTTAAATCTTGAGAGAAATTAAACATTTAACCCAAACGGTTCCTCATCAAATGCTGTCAAACACTCAGGTTCGGGGACTTCCTCTCTTAGGGTATTCAAGATTTTTCTGCATCATGTGCAAAGTAGCAATAACAGTGTAAACAGCTCCAGGATTCACATTGTTTTATATACTGCCCTAAGATGGTTAGCCACAGAGGCCGTGGTGGTTTGGCTGTTTCATTGATGGTGGTAACACAGCCATATATCTAACTGCAAAGCCATCCTGCCAACCCCCCATTTACTGTGGACAATAATCAATGTGAAACAACGCAGGGAGAGCTCTGAGCGCTGCAGGTAACAGGTCTGGGAGAAGAGGGTTGAGGGAGGAGAGACCTCCAGCATGGCCATCTGTTCATGTGTAATTACAAGCTTTGGGTCTCAGTAGGATTGCTCTGTGCTCCGGCCCCCTGACCACCCTACAGCCTGGCTGAGAGGTAAATACTGGATCTGGCTTTTGCACTGCAGCTTACATGGTTTTTAAGTCAGGAATGAGCTGTTAAATAATTCTGTAGCTGACTGGATTTGAACAGGAGGAAAATCAGGCAGTGTATTATTTAAGACAAGAGGTAATGTCTTTTCAAGTAGCTTTATAGGCTTTTTTCCTGACAATTTATATGACAAATAGCTTATTTACAGTTTCTACCCACTAACCATTATAATAACCTCTGGTAATTTCTGTCAGGCAGCATCATGAACGACCAGCCTGTATGTTTGTAATGCCACATCAAATTCTGTATAGCACGTGAGCTGTCAAACATATTAAATGCAAATTACATGTGAAGAGGCTTGTGTGCATGTGCTGCCTCGTAAATCCACCAAGCCGTGTGACAAAGCTTCATAGAGTGCAACATAATCTTATGTTGCAGGCACTCAGCCATAGTTGTTGCTCGGTGACAGTTTTTTCTATTAATCATAATCACTGGAACAGCACCACCTTTCACATTTCCTTCACACAATGTATGCAAATTCCCAATTGGTTCAATGGCTATTGTATTTTTGCATATGTGCATGTCTGTGTACAGAGTTATGTGTATGTCTATACCCGTGAGTGTGTTTGTGCAGCATGATATTTGGGATTCAGGCAGGTTGTCTGGACTGCAAATATCAGCAGTGACAGTTTAAGTTGTACAACTTCCTTTTCCCCCACCCCGACCTCCTATAACCAGATGGGAAGTACTGCCCAGTTGGAAGGCGTCTGTGTCGCGATCTGTCTGTGTTGTGTTTTGTCTTGTCTTTTTCTGTCTTTGGTTTCCTGTTTTATTTTGAAAAGTGTTCACCTCCTGTTTTGCCCGTTGCTTTCTGTCTGTTTCCCTCCCTAATTACCCGATTGTGTTCACCTGGTGCCCCTGTGTTTTCTCCTCCCTCCTCACCTGTCTCTTGTTTGTTTGAGATTAGTCACGTGTGCATTTAGGTTCTGTGTTTTCTGTTAGTCTTTGTTAGTTCCTTGTTGTTGTTTGACGTTGTTCACGGGGAAGAGTTCTGTTTTGTTCTGTCTTTAAGCCTTGAAATAAAGGTATTTTCTGTTTATCTGCATTTCGGGCTTGCCTGCTTCGCTCTCAACCATGACAGTCTGGGTTTCATTTTTTAACACTGGGTCACTACAGTCTGCCCCTGTTTCTGTCCAGACTGCAGAGAACAGAGGAAAGCCCTGTGGCAGATGGCCAGAGAGGGGTTTCATAGCTTTCCACCAAACTGTTTAAGTGTCTGTGGTTCTCTAAATGGACATATGGCACTACAGTGTCCCCAGCCACAGTTGCAAAGCCTGCCTATTATAAGGAATTTTTGGGGTTGTTTTTCTGCAAACTCACTTACAAGTAATGGTCGGTTTTTGGGCATATTTCTGAAATAGCCTGCTGACTTAAGCATTAAGATCAAAACACAGCCGTGCCTAAATATGGCCTCAAAGACTGCTAGCCTGCTGAATTAGTATAATGTTTTATGGTCACATACTGTCTGTACATTACCGTAAGTAATGGTATATGGACTGCGTTTATTCCCAGTCTTTATGACCCTTCAATGCACATTTACACATACAATTAGCATTCACACACATTCAGAGAGACAGGGATGACATACTGTACAAGCTGCCACCTGCTCAGGGATACTAACATCCACACACATCCACACACATCCACACACATTCACACACATTCACACACATTCACACACATTCACACACATTCACACACATCCACACACATCCACACACATTCACACACATTCACACACATTCACACACATTCACACACATCCACACACATCCACACACATTCATTACATTACATTGCATTTAGCTGACGCTTTTATCCAAAGCGACTTACAATAAGTGCGTTCGACTAACAAAATACAAACTTGAAGAAAACAGAATCATATAAGTACATCAGGTTTCATAGAGCAAAAACATTTCAAGTGCTACTCAACTGGCTTTAGGTAAGCCAGTCCTTTATTAGTATATAAGTGCTTTGTTAATAGTTCTATCGCTCGAAGTGGAGTCGAAAGAGATGAGTTTTCAGTCTGCGCCGGAAGGTGTGTAAGCTATCTGCTGTCCTGATGTCAATGGGGAGCTCATTCCACCATTTTGGAGCCAGGATAGCAAACCCACGTGTTTTTGCTGATGGGAACTTGGGTCCCCTTCGCAGCGAGGGTGCAGGCGGAGCCGTTTGGTTGATGCAGAGCGGAGTGCACGTGCTGGGGTGTACGGTTTAACCATATCCTGGATGTAGGAAGGGACAGATCCATTCGCAGCATGGTACGCAAGTACCATTGTCTTGAAGTGGATTCTAGCAGTTACCGGGAGCCAGTGAAGGGAGCGGAGGAGCGGCGTGTGGGAGGGAAAATTTAGGAAGGTTGAAGACCAGACGAGCAGCTGCATTCTGGATGAGCTGCAGAGGTCAGATGGCACATGCAGGTAGACCAGCCAGGAGGGAGTTGCAGTAGTCTAGGCGTGAGATGACGAGAGCCTGGACCAGAACCTGCGTCGCTTTCCTGGGACAGCTGGGGACGTATCCTCCTGATGTTGTAAAGCATGTATCTGCAGCAGTGGGTTGTAGCAGATATGTTTGCAGTGAAGGACAGGTTGTTATCTAGGATCACACCCAGATTCCTTGCAGTCTGAGTCGGGGAAACAACAGAGGTGCCGATGTTGATCGTCAGGTCAAGAGTGGGACAATCTTTTCCCGGAAGGAAAAGCAGTTCAGTCTTGTCAAGGTTGAGCTTGAGGTGATGAGCAGACATCCACTGAGAGATGTCAGCTAGACAAGCAGAGATGCGTGCGACGACCTGGGTCTCTGAGGACATAATTAATTGGGTGTCGTCAGCGTAGCAGTGGTATGAAAAAACCATGCGGGCGAATGACAGATCCGAGCGAGTTTGTGTACAAGGAGAAGAGGAGGGGACCAAGAACAGAGCCCTGAGGGACCCCTGTAGTTAATTGACAAGGGTCGGACTCCGACCCTCTCCAAGTAACCCTGTAGGTGCGGTCTTTGAGGTATGAGGTGATGAGGGAAAGTGCAGAGCCTGAAACTCCAAGTTCTTGGAGAGTGCGATGGAGGATCTGATGATTCACCGTGTCGAATGCAGCAGACAGGTCCAGAAGGATGATGACAGAGGAGAGGGAGGCTGCTTTAGCAGTGTGCAGTTCCTCAGTGACAGCAAGGAGGGCAGTTTCATGCACATTCACACAAATTCCACACACCGTTGGCATTATATATATTGTTAAAGAGTACAGATATATTTAGAATATTTGATACCTAGAGATTATAAAAAAGGTATTTGACTAGCAAAAAAAGATATAGTGATATGATTTTTCTCTCACCCCCCTTTGAAGGCTTATCTTTCCCATTGTTCACTTCTCAGGCTGAGTTCACACAACCGCCTCAGGGAGCAAGATTATTAAGCAAAATGAGATCTGAATGAACTCTGGCTGGCCCTTCTTGATGGTTGTTCCTTTTTTTTCTTCGTCATGTATGTCACCATGGAGACCCACATTGCACGGCTAACATACCACAGAGCAGAGCATCTTCAGGCTGACAGATGTATAGAAGCATGAATCTAAACTAATCAAGTCCCTCCGGTCCACTGTGATGCTCAATGAACATTCTCCTCTTCCCCTGATGATTTATTATATCACACACTGAACATTTAATGTGTTTCATACTTATAGGCTGTTTTGCCACACTGGCTGCTAAAACAGCAAATGTATAACTTACATTGGTTACATAAACCACAGCTTTCATCATGATTTGACTTTTACTGATGCTGTGCTCTGACATTCATACAATTTCCAGAAGTAACTGATGCAATTTATTGTCACAGCTGCACTGGGGAGCCTGAGGCCAACTATTGAACTCCAAGTAATGTCAGTCCTAATATGATAGCATAGCATTTCATCAATGAGAAGCACTCTAGCTGTGCCTTAGTGCCTAGGTACTGAAGCACAAACCTGTTTACACCATCTGAAATTTACCCCGAGTAATCCTCTATAGGTCTAGAGCCAACAGTATTACTTTTCACTGTTAACAATGTTTGTTATTGATCCTTCTTGAGAGAAAGACATAAACATTCATCTATGCTTACCCCAAACGTTTGGCTTTGCCCAATTTTATATTCCATTATGCCTGATTCAGTCCTTATATTGCATTTCATTTCCCTCGCTGAATAATCTACTCGCAGTTATGACCTCATTTCCCAAGGGAAATCAATAAAAAGTTGGGTTATCTTAAACCTACTGCTTAACTTAAGCCTAGATGAAGGGGTTGTTTACTGTCTTTGGAAAGCTTGCCCGCCAATTGGAGAGAGACCGCATTAACAGTTATTTTCATCCCTTATTTGGATGGTCTACCAGATTTGTATTCTGTTTGCGTTTGTTAAATTGTTACTGAAGTTGAGCATGTGGGTGTCAGCCCCCTCTCTGTCTACATATTCATGAGTTGATTCCTCTTGGCCAGTTAAGTAAGCTAATACTTACTGATAAAAGTTGGTCTTACAAGTCAGTAGAGAGAGAATCACTTATTGTATGCACCTCATGTGATTTTGAGTCCACCTTCTTGTCCAGGGTATCAAGTCTGACAGCGGATATTTGGAAAGGGCCTCTGTTAGCTTAGCAAACTGTGGCACTGAAGCTTTTGTCATCTCTTCAGGTAAGCCTGCAGCTTTTCAGGCTGCTTTTGAGGTGTTGTGTTTGCACTTGATATATTCGATCTCGACATCACAGTGAATTTACATTATTTAAGTTTACAAAAGGTAAGGTTTGTCACCCTAAGAGAACAGGCCCTAACCGTACTGAATATCCTTTATGACAAAAGGCTTGGTTTTCTTATATTTATTATACGTGGCAATCGATTTTATTCTGATGTTTTTATTAACAGAATTTGAGTCTAACAATAAAGATGAACTAACTGATAAAAATGTCTCAATAAATGTGTACATCTGTGTTTGGGGTAAGTAATAGTTAAGTAACAATCAAGAAATTAATAAGGAATTAAGGAATACCTCAATAAATGTACGTGAGGTTTTCTGATATAACGTAAGTGGTATGTTAATTGTAGGCCACAACACTGGCAAAGTAAAAAATCCTCACCTGTATTAGATAACCCTTTGGTGTAAGCACCAAGATGAGGGTGTCCCATCTAGGCAGCCCGATGATTTAAGGGTCACAACTCACTGAGTTGATCCCATTGCATTGTCTAAAGAATGAGGATTTGTTGCCTTTAGGTGCATTGAAAGACTTGATGATTTGTGGGATGCTGTAGTTTAGGCTCGTCCATAGGGTTAATGGATGTGGGGGGGTCATTAATCTCTATAAGGAGAGGAAATGGCTCAGGTATACAGGGCATGTTAAGGCAGGCCCATCTCAGATGATGCATCATCACCAGCGCTCTGCCTCTTTACACACTCGTCTTTGTTTTCATGTTCGACAGGATCCCTTAACTCCGTCAGAGCCTCATAAAAACAGGAACAGCGAAAGTTGCGGTAACACTACCTAAAATCACTCTCTGGCTGAAATACTCTTGCAAATACAGATGACAAGCACCATAATGTTACTTTTGTATTGCTTATATAATGGGTCATATCTCCAAGGGAAAGACAGGGAAATTGTCTTCTAATGAGTATGGGTTATTTCTTTCTCCGTTTTGTTGCATAATAGTGAACAGACGTAAAAGAAGAAAAGGATAACAGAAGGGTGAAACTCAGGATAGCGGTGTTACTCTCTCTCTTTAATATATGCATGTACACTGTTTGTACAGGACATTTAGTTATTATTAGCATACAAAATAACACCCTGCAAAATGTATTTTACACTTTTATTATGTATTACTTTTAACTATATTTTATGATATATTTCTATATATTTTGCTTGTGTCGTTTCTTTACGATATTTTCCAAATACTATACTGGGTACTTTTTTCTATGTCGTTGTTTGAATACTTTTAAGCTTCCAAATTGAACTTTTTATGAACTGACCAAATAGACTTATTTTGTGAGACTTATAATAGGGAACATTAAGAGTTTCAAATGATTGCATAAGATGTTCAAGAATGACAATTTGGCTAATTTAACAATATATTTCACTAACTACCTCTTTAAAATCTGGGTTGAAAAGACTAATAATTATAGTAATGTTTAATCATTTCAAAGTTATGCTTACAATTCTTGACATTTCTAAATTATATGAATTAGCATTTAAAGATCTGGTTCTTAATCATGTTGGCTGATTAATCCTGGTTTAAAAGTTCAAGGGTCGTGAATAGCAAAGTTGATCAGAGCTGTATTTTATTTATTGTTTTTGAAGAACAGAGAGGGGTAGAGCGATGGAAGGCTTCCTGTTAGACATATCTATATTCAGAGTTGATTTATCAAAGACGGAATATAAATGGAAAAAGGTGGATTGACATCACTCTACTGACCTTAAGTAGAAAGGTTAGGATGGCCTTGGAAAACTCCACATTTCCGTCTGTTCAAGTTACTCAAGGCAAGGCAAGGCAAGTTTATTTATATAGCACCTTTCAACACAAGGCAATTCAAAGTGCTTTACAAAAAATGAAAGACATTAAGAAAATGGCATTTAAAATCAGTCATTAAAAAGAAACGCGAATAAAAGAAACATTAAAAGAAAAAATACATGGATACAAGTTACAATGCAGCAAAAAGAAAAGTTTTCAGCCTGGATTTAAAAGTAGTCAGAGTTGCAGCGGACCTGCAGGTTTCTGGGAGTTTGTTCCAGATATTTGGAGCATAATAACTGAATGCTGCTTCTCCATGTTTAGTTCTGACTCTGGGGACAGAAAGCTGACCAGTCCCTGAAGACCTGAGAGATCTGGATGGTTCATAATTTAGCAGGAGGTCAGAAATGTATTTTGGGCCTAAACCATTCAAAGCTTTATAAACCAGCAGCAGTATTTTGAAATCTATTCTTTGACACACAGGAAGCCAGTATAAAGACTTCAGAACAGGAGGACAGTGATGTGATCCACTTTCTTAGTGTTAGTGAGGACTCGAGCAGCGGCGTTCTGAATCAGCTGCAGCTTTCTAATAGATTTTTTAGTAAGTTTTTCCAAATCCTGCTGTGACATTAGTCTTTTAATCCTAGATATGTTCTTTAGGTGATAGTAGGCTGATTTAGTAACTGTTTTAATGTGACCGTTGAAACTCAGGTCAGAGTCCATGACTACACCTAGATTTCTGGCTTTATCTGTTGTTTTGAACATTGCAGACTGAAGCTCAGCGCTAACTTTTATACGTTCTGCCTTGGCTCCAAAAACCTTTACCTCAGTTTTATCTCAGTTTGGTTGATTTGAATTGTTTGTTTAAATAAACATCTTTTGCTAACCGTTGATATGGTGTGTCTCCTCTTTGTTGTGGCCTTTTGAGCTAGGTCATAACAAAGTACTAGCATCAAAACATACGTAAAGTTCCAAAAGTAAAAGTAGTCATTGTGCAGATTGGTCCATTTCAGAAGAATATGATATGTTTTATAATTATTTATCATTAAAGTGTTCTCAAAGCTGGTAAAGTGCAGCTAGTTGTAATGACTTTGTATACTGCAGTGTAGCTTGTGAATTTACTGCAGGTGGAACTAAAGTCTTATTTAAGTGTCTATCAAGGTTGTTTTAATTGTGTTTTTTGGATCAAAATTATATTATAATTGTACTTTTGTAGAGACTGTGCTCTGGTGTTACATAAAAGGACTGCTCTTTCTGCTAAATAGTGATGACGCATCATCTGCAAATTTGTGTTGCCAGGAAAAAGGTCAGATTTGCATATGTTTAATGTGCTTTGAAGGTATATGGCTCACATCAGGGCTGTGTTTGATCTGAGTAAACAGAGACTGAATAAAGCAGTGGTTAATGACATGATGGCCACAGCAATGTCCCGAGGATGCGATGCATGTCAATTGGTAGAGGCAAATGACATAGACAAAGGATCCTTGATCATTTTATAAACTGAACTTCTTCTACCTCAATTAAAAGACGACGGGGAAAACCAGGTTTTTATATTTGCATTGTTTTTGAAATTGCAGCACCCTTATTGGAAGTGTTTTGGACATTTAGCGCGATTGCACCCGTCGGCCAGTGTAAAGACATATTTACAAGCGATTGAAAAAATAAACAATACATTTTCATAACAATATTAATATAAAATGTAATATATACGATATATATCATACACTTTTGCATTGAATTTGAGGAATAGTTTTTTTGTTGAGGAACTCATTCTGAATTTCCTAGTAAAAACTATTTGACTAATTACTAGCTTTTTGTCAAAAAAGTAATTAAGGATTATACAACACTGAATAATGTAGCACTCTCCTTGAGCGGGGAAAAAAAGTAATTTATGATTATGTAATGAATAATGAATAGGTCAACCAGTCTTGCGCCGCTCACTCTCACATAGTAAATACAACTATTGAAGAGAGGGGGTCAGTATGTTGTTCACACATATTTATGATCTAATTATTATTTAATGTTTCATTAATAAAGTATAATCTAGTAGATCCAGTCTGTTATCCAGTTACGTATCATTATCTACTATTAGTCCTGAAATCATACATTAAATATGTGGCTTTGTGAGTATGTGTGAGTTTTCAGGAACTACTCATAAATGATTCAGCAATTACTACGTCAATCCTGATTTGTTCCTCACTCACGAATAACCACATACCATTTTGTATACCTTCTTATAAAGCGTTGGAGTCATAGAGGAAACCAAGCCACCTTCAATCATCAGTTTCAAAAACCACCAATCTGACTTTAGGGCGTTTTAGAAAAAAGTGCTCCTTGGTTCTGAGTGAAAATGAAGCCAGGGTATTGTGATGATGTGATGGTGAACTGTTAATGACATCACGGCTGATGGTGTGTTTGTTTACTCTGGGGAAGTGACGGCACATTGACATGTCATTAGAGATATTGGTTGTATTCAGCCAGGGCTTGTACTGCTGGGCAATAATGAAAAGCTTGGAAAGAGGCTATAATGAGTTGAACAAGGTACGCTCTAGAGTGGACAGCTGACATATCTCACAATTCTATTGATGTGCTTTCACAAGAGCTGCTGTCAAAATAAATCTCACTGATGACTGTGTAGCTATTGATCCACCATGTTTATTGTAAAACAAATTGATTGGATTATTCAAAGTATAGTGAACTAAAGGAGGACTAAAGGAACATGTCAGTTGTAAATTAATTATTCATTTTCTCACATTTTATATACTGGGTCAAAAGTGCATGAGGTTAATAGAAGAACTGAGTGGAAGGAAATCATGCAACATCCTGGACAAGTTGCCAAACAGGGCCTTCATTTGTTCTAATGTAATCGTTTATTTGGCAGGGACAATGCACAGTAATGAACACTTAAAACATTCAAATGTGTCAAGCCAAGCGTAGCAGTGCCATATTTAGCTTTGAGCTAATTTCCATCCGCAGTCCCTCACATAACACATTTAAGAAAATTACATTTTACAAACATTGCAAAAACAAAATACATGATATGCAAAAAGTGCAAGAGAGCAAGAGCAGCATACACAAGTATTTACCACATGGCAGAACAATATAGCAGCTACGACATGTAAAGTGCAAGAGGAGATACAAGAGCTGACTAAAGTGCAAGAGGAGATACCCCTGTGTTAAAGTGCATTTAGCGGTGATTGCACGTCTGTTTATTTCTCAACCATTCTTTTAAAATTATTGAGAGTGGGACAATCCCGTATCTCAGTTGGGAGGCTATTCCACAATGAGCTGCCTTTCAATGGAAAGGTCCGTCGACGGGGGACCTCACAGTCTCCTCTGGTTTCTGACCTAGTGCAGCGTCCAGTGTGTTGTTTGTGGATGAATTCCCCTAAGGGAGGGGGGCCAGTTCATGTAAACATTTATCAAAAAAACACATGCTTTTAAAAGACTTAACGGACACTGACCTTTTAGGTGCTTTAAAGTCTAATTTATTTGGACTGGTGGAGAACTGGATCAACAAGAGCAGCAAATAGTAAGATTAAGCCAAAGCCAACATTTTAAAATGTGCTTTCTTTGCGGTCATAGAGCTAACTATTAGGACCTCCACATAGTGTTGGAAGAAGATTTTATATTTAAGTAGAAATACTAAATTGTAAAATTACTCTGTTACAAGAAAAGATCCTTCATTCAAAATCTTACTTACTTAAAAGCACTTTACGGTGCATTAATTGTAATAACATTGTATACTGCTGCTGGATATCTTAAACTATGACTATATGTCAATGTTTATTTATAGTTAACTTCTCTGCAACTAGAAAGTAAAGCTGTCAGATATATTTCCATCACTGCTGCCACACCACCTGTTTCGTTTAAAAAATACAATTATGAAACTATAATTACATAATCCTCCTTCTGTGGTCAAATTAATCTAAAAACATGAACATGAAATGACTGTCCTGATAATAACTGAGACAACGGCAGTGATAATTGATTTATAATAAGTACGATTGAAATACTCAAAGTCCTGTTCCTCTAAAGTGTTAGTCTAATCTGTGCTCACATGGGATTGAACGTTAAATCCACCAAATAGTTGAGGACAGAGATTCCTCGCCTTATGGTATCTGGTCATTTGTCTTCTAAATGAAGATTCCTCTAACGAGCCCTAGAGAGGACCTGGGTGATCTCTCCTAAGCCGGGGGATATTGGTGCTGACTAACAATAAGCTGCAGACCCAATAAACCCACACATGGCAGAGAAAATGACTTTACATGACACGGCCTGGGAGCATCAGTGCAAGGAGTGAGAGTCAATCCTGTATTGATTTCCCTCTCTTCCCAGAGGCCCTGCACATGGACCTTTAGCAAGAGCTAGTCATGTTCTCAGTGGGAACCACATAGATAGGCTGATAGTCGGCGTTAAAAGGCCAAGCTCAACCTGAGATTAAAAACTTGTGTAAGGAATAATGATAGTTGACCAGCTGCAAACAGGTGGTCTCAAACCCCTTTGAGAGGTGGGATTCACAATGCCGCACTTAAAAGCTCATCTGTCCACAGTCTCTCCATATGGCCGTGTGTGGAGTGGTGGGAGGCCTCTAATAACCTTTATAGTGCTGCTAGGGGCCCAGAGAGCTGCCTGCATAATCATCTCGGCTCAGGCACAGCGCAGAAACCATACATCAGCTGAGCATGCTCGGGCTGAGCTACTGTCCTCCTGGCAAAACTCATCTGTTTGGCGTTGAGTGCTCAGAGCCTTTTCTTTGAGACAATGACACACTGTAAATGTCCCCGTCTGAAAGATCAGTCTGAGATGGAACGCTTGACAAAGGTTGTAAAAGGATTAGAGCCTTTCAATCTGTCATTGTGTCCTTATTGTGATGACCTAAGTTAAGTAGTGTTTGCATTGCAGGGAGAGAGTTCAGCCATTATATTATTTCAAAGTCAATTCAATAAAATATTCTATGATTGACAGCTTGCAGTACCTACCTACCGCTGACATATTACTCTCGGGGCTTTCAGACGTTTCTGGTTGAATAATGTTTCTGCTCAATGGTGTGCAATATTTTGCAGCAGCTCCTTGAGACGTGCTTGCTCTTGTTTGTTGGCTGAAACCAATAGCCTACAGAGGCAGTGATTTATGTACACACAACACGGTTCCAAATATCCATCAACACACCATAGCATTTTTTGCACTATGAATTGCATATTTCAATATTCAGCTAATCGTACACTTTCAATCTTCTCTTACCATTACTTTAGGAGACAAACCGATGCCATTCATCCAGTAAGCATTTCAAACAGGGTGTTTAGTGTGCCATATTTGCTAAATACACAATATTTGCTCAATTCAGAAGAAAAGGAAGAATTATGTTTGTTATGAAACATCTGATCTGAGTATTTCTGATGTAAAGCATGCCAAATAAATGTGACTTTCTATTTAGTAACCTGGAATAGACATCTACAGGGTCTGACACTGCCTGTGTATTTCTCCAGGGTGCTGGACGGGGACCAAACCTTAGCTTTACAATGCAAACTGAAAATGAGGGTCATGCCCAAGCCATTCCTGCATCAAGCCTCAGTGAGATAGCCAGCAGCTGAGAGCTTTTTGGGAGGGATGAAACCCTCTATAATGGTCACACATGCAGAGCACACAGCACACAGTGACATTTGGCCTCTGCATTTAACCGAGTACCAGGAGTCTAGTACTAGGAGCAGTTTGTTTTGCATTGCATATGCTCTCAGATTGGACCAAATAGAAAACAGCCTGTTAGCTCCCTCTGAAATGGAAGAGAAACAATGGATTTGAAGTGACTCCCAAACAACGCAGACTCTTTTGAGGTATCCCAAGATCTCTTGAACCTAAAAACCTTCAGAGAGATGCAGAACAGAAATATGTAATTAACCTCTGCCTTTTGTTTCCTGTGTCTTTCCACACACTGTACCAGCTGTTATGGTCAGGAAAGTGGAGAGTGAAGGTGTGTAGTATCTTATTATTCTCAGAAATTGTAATTAAAAGTGCTTCCACCTGAATGAGCATAATAGTTTTCCATATTAAGAAGTATTTTCATGCATGTATTTTATTGATTTAGAAACAGTTCATTAATTGAGAGTACAGCGGTACATGCAGAAGTTCAAGAAGTACACAAAGGTTTTACTCAAGTAAACAAAGCAGTACTAAATGGTAAAAATACTTGGTTACAAGTTAAAGTCCATCTATCTTCTCCCGCTTATCCGTGGTCGGGTCGCAGGGGTAGCAGTTCCAGCAGAGAGCCCCAAACTTTATTTTCCCTGGCCACATCAACCAGCTCTGACTGGGGGGTCCCAAGGCGCTCCCAGGCCAGCGAAGAGATATAATCCCTCCACCTGGTCCTAGGTCTACCCCTTGGTCTCTTCCCAGCTGGACGAGCCTGGAACACCTCCCTAGGGAGGCGCCCAGGTGGCATCCTAACTAGGTGCCCGAACCACCTCAACTGGCTCCTTTCTACCCGAAGGAGGAGCGGCTCAACTCCGAGTCCCTCCCGGATGACCGAACTTCTCACCTTATCCCTAAGGGAGACACCAGCCACCCTGCGGAGAAAACCCATCTCGGCCGCTTGTATCCGCAATCTCGTTCTTTCGGTCATGACCCATCCTTCATGACCATAGGTGAGGGTAGGAACGAAAATGGCCTACATTAAAATCTTAAGTAAAAGTATTATAGTATTGTCATCAAAATATATTTAAAGTGCCACGAGTAGAAGTACTTGTTCTGCATAATGGCTAATTTCAGAGGTATGTACATTAAATGACTTGGTTAGGATTATTGATGGATTTCTAGGCTTTTCACAGCTAAAGAAAATGGAGCTAATTTTAATTACTTCATATACCACTGCTGGATACCTTAAACTAAAGGTATTCATTAGCACATTTATATTTGTGTACTAACTATTTATCTGAATAAAGAAACTAGTAACTACAGCTGTCAGATAAATGTAGTGGTGTAAAGTAAATGTACGTCTTCATGCCACCACTGAGTACATGTCTATGAAGTCTGATACAAGAGTCATGGTCTACTGAAGAAATGACTGCACAGAAGTGAAATACCTGAAAAGAAAAGGGAATAATAAAAGAGTGATTCATGAAAATCATCTCATAACTCCCAACATCCTCTGGTGTAAACATCATGAGGTGGGGTCCACATATGGACCTTGTCAATGAGTGATAAGCCTTTAGTCAGCGAGTCTTTTTGCATTAGCAGTGTAAACCAGATTGCACTAAGGAGCTGTTTTTCAAAGCAGCACTTTGCATCTCATACATCAAAACAGGCAAGCCATGTTTTTGTCCATACACCTGTCATGTGTGCCATTACCCTTGATGACTGATGCAAGGACACACAGAGGTTGCCAAGTAATGAGACTCGCCTCCTCCATTATTCCTTTCACTATCCCCACACTTTAGTGTCATGTGTGAATGATTTGGCTTTGCTAACAATAATGGGGCAGATAACAATGTAATTCCATGACACATTTTACAGGCACGTGACCCTTAACGCAACTGAAAGGCATGTTGGTTGAATAAGTCCAGTAATAAACAAGCCCTTAAACATTGTTGACAACTCTCTTTAACCCTAGAGTCAGAGCTGATTCAGTGAAGCTTAAAAGGCCCTGACACACCAAGCAGTTACCAGAGAACTCGCCGACGCCGACTGTTGCGTCGCCGTGTTCTCCTGCGTCTTGGCCATGTGTCGCACTGGACCACACCGCAAAGACTTCAGCCGAGCACGTACGAACTGCGCATGCAATAACTCTCCTTACCAGCAGGCGGCGGTAGTGTGTATTCGTCATTCAAAAGAGGCAACAACCGGAAGACAGAGAAGAAGAGCAGACTGCGTGATCTAAACAAACAACAAATAGCGTGTGGGTTCCATTTTCACTCTCGTCCATCGAAAACATGTTTCGTGCGGTACTGGAGCTATCAGCCATTGGAGTGTTGCTTGTGGAAGACATTCTCAAGCAACCGTTTCGCTTCTCATCCACTGATTCGCTAGCTGAACAGCCACTCAGAGTGATTTCTTTGTCCGACTGCCTGTGGCCGACGCACGGCCATGAAAGGCGAAATAAGCCGTGTCACGGCCGACGGTGCGGGGGACACCAAATTGAGTTTGGGCGACAGGGCACGCTTCGTCGTCCGACTAACGAAAACGGCCGATTTCGGCCTGGTGTGCCAGGGCCTTAACAGATGGTTCCGGTCTCAATTCTTATCAACGTTTCATTGGTTGCTTTTGTTGCGCTCTATGGCCTTGGTATGCTACTTTTTGGCCTTAGGGTGCAAGCTGGAGAACTGCAGCTGGTCTTTTTCGATTCTGCCTCTCGGTCCATTGGTGACCCTTTCCTGGATTTCCACAATATTTTGGATCTAGTGTCTCTTATTAACCTGAAGATACTTCAGAGGAACTTTAAGAACAGCAGAACTAAAACAGAAGTTTAAACATTGTATATGTTGTTTCCCCAACTCAGACTGCAAGGAATCTGGGTGTGACCCTAGATAACAACCTGTCCTTCACTGCAAACATAGCTGCTACAACCCACTGCTGCAGATACACGCTTTACAACATCAGGAGGATACGTCCCCACCTGACCCAGAAAGCGACGCAACTTCTGGTCCAGGCTCTCGTCATCTCACGCCTAGACTACTGCAACTCCCTCCTGGCTGGTCTACCTGCATGTGCCATCCGACCTCTGAAGCTCATCCAGAATGCAGCGGCTCGTCTGGTCTTCAACCTTCCTAAATGTTCCCAGCCACACCACGCCGCTCCTCCGCTCACTTCACTGGCTTCCGGTAACTGCTAGAATCCACTTCAAGACCATGCTGTGAATGGATCCGGCCCTTCCTACATCCAGGACATGGTTAAACTGTACACCCCAGCAGGTGCACTCCGCTCTGCATCAGCCAAACGGCTCGCTGCACCCTCACTGCGAGGGGGACCCAAGTTCCCATCAGCAAAAACACGTGGGTTTGCTGTCCTGGCTCCAAAATGGTGGAATGAGCTCCCCATTGACATCAGGACAGCAGAAAGCCTGCACATCTTCCGGCGCAGACTGAAAACTCATCTCTTTCGACTCCACTTCGAGCAATAGAACTATTAACAAAGCACTTATATACTAATAAAGGACTGGCTTATCTACAGCCAGTTGAGTAGCACTTGAAATGTTTTGGCTCTATGAAACCTGATGTACTTATAAGATTCTGTTTTCTTCAAGTGTGTATCTTCTTGGTCGAATGCACTTATTGTAGGTCGCTTTGGATAAAAGCGTCAGCTAAATGCAATTTAATGTGATGTATATCATGACTTTGTTTAGGATTTAATCAGCTGTGGCAGTAATGATTTCCCAGATTCAAGAGGAAGAATCCTGAGAACCACTTCCTTACCATATACAAATGTCAACTATTAACCTGGATGATCACATCTCACAAGTGCCTTCACAATGAAATGAATCATGCTTAAATAATAATTAATAAATGTCTCTTCACTAAAAAAAACAAATGCCTCTTCCATGATAAAGACATTCCTCTTTAATAATAAAGACATGCCTCTGCATTAATAAAAAAAAGAATACATAATTCATACAATCATACATTGATTTGCATCATACATTTGATAAAATAACATGTGTTTACAGGGATTTTCATTAAAAGCAATTATAAAATAACAAATAAAGTCTGAGGTAATCATTAGGCAATCATACTTTAATCTGATGTGATGTGGGTAGCACTCCAGGTAGCTTTCCGATGTAATTGTTTCAAACATCTAACCAGAGTTTTGGGCTGACAATATCTGCTGAAATGAGGCAGGCATTGAGTCATGAACAATCTGAATGCCCTGTGTGTGGTATACTATATCCCTTTAGCCCTTAGGATTGGCTCAAAGGGGAAGTGCACCAGGAAGAGGTGAACTGAGTAACCCTCCAAAAAATGAATTTGAATTGTGACATTCAGCTTCAATTAATTGGCAAAAAGTAGGCAACCAACGAATGAGAGACTGCCTTAACACAGGTAATCTTCAAGACATTTGAACGACATACTGACATGTAAATGGTATACTGTACCATAACATCTCATTGACTGTGGTTTATTTTGTGGCATACTACCTTGATTATATTTTCCTTTTTTTGTTAAATAATCACACATTTCCATTGCATTATATGACTATTATATTTAATGGGATAATATACGATACATTATGTGATGTTTTTCTTGCATACTATATTATATTTCCCTTTGATAGTTTCATAAAACATACAATATTGAAATGTTTATGGCAAACAGTACTATAACCTTGTTGTGGCTACAGTACCAAGCTGCTGCCAGTAAACTGTTCCTAATTTGTCATAGTTATTTAAAAAGCTAGCATACTCTGGTATGTGCATTACCAACTGGAGGTACATTAGGTTACTAATGAGCCAGCTTTTGTCATTTTTCTTTGATTTCAAATTAACCAAAATTGGTGTGACTAACAGAGCTTTATTTTTATCAGTGCTGTGATGGGAACACTAAATCCAGACAGTAAACAAATCCTTTATATTATTGTTCGGGATGCTCTTTGGGATGTGATGTTAAAGGCTTGCACGCTTTTCTGTCTTTTGCCACGAGAAGCTGGCAGAGACATTTGAGTGAATCTAGATAACGGCCGAGTGTTGTGTGATGTGCAGTGTGCAACGCTTACATACACTTAGAGAGCTGGAAAGTGGGTCACCCAGCCCATTGAGATTCAGCCTGTACCATTCACTGATGTGGAAATAAGTCTCCTGCATCACCAAGCTATAGCAAGGCTGCACTACCAAACACTTCCACAGAGAGCAGCAAGCTTTCTACTACACACAACTCGACAACTCGTCATTCTCCCCCACATCCATGTTACGTAATCTACAACACATGCTGAGAGGATATTGTTGTGAAACAGAAATGCACACTACTCCAAATTGGGTATGTGAATGTGCTAAAACTTTGGCGTTTTCTAGATTTTCCTTCAGAAGAAATGTCACCCTAAAATAATTATAGACCTGATTATTGTCAGAAGTTAGTAAATAACATTATATTAACACATGTAGTTCGAATTCCATGGAACATTTCAAGGATGACAGGCTCAATTTGTGCAATAGAAATGTAATCTGTTATTTAATAGGGGTATTATTAAGCCTTGAGGTTATTATCACTGGATGCATCACATGTCCATTATTGCTATAATTTTCAGAAGCAACTGCTTTATGACTATTTGTCATAGCTATTTGTCATTGGTAATGAAACATGATTTTTTTAGAAGCATTGTATTGTATTTCCTCTTCCTAAGTGCAGTAAAACGCAGAACACAATCAGGGGGGAAATGCAAGAGGGTGCAACATAAATCTCATGCAAGTGAAATATTTCAGACGTAGTTAGCCACATAAACTTTGCTGTCACTGCTAGCGACAGACCATAAAACAAAATAAATGCATAGCTTTATATTGCTTACAGGCACTGGTGGAATTATATCCCTCGAGTTTAGAGAACCTGTGTGTTTGTTTGACTCTGCCAGACCTGGTGTAATGTATGCAGAGATTTGAGCTCTTGCAGCTTTGACATCAGGTCAGACTTGGATATAATGTAAGGGCAAGTGAAAGCCTTGTCGGATGACTGATGGCCAGGAGCCAGCACTTTACTCCTTACTGGCAGGCTACATGCAGGCTTTACTCCTCATGCATTGCCCAAAGCAGAAGGTTTTCATTGCCATGGTTGGCTCACAACTATTGTTGGATCAACTCACTGTTGGCCCCATGTGAAGCCAGGGAGAGAGGCATGCTGTCAGTCACATTCAAGACATCCCCTTATCAGCCATGCACCTGTGGGGGTGTAAGAAGGAGAGGGAAGGTGAAGGACAAAGCAAGAAGTATAAGTGAAACATTTACTAAAAACAACATACTAAATCCTATCGCTCTTGAATCTTTAGAAATACATAATTTAACTCCTATTTCCTTTATCCTATCCCCTCACTTGACTGGACAAGGGAGTCAGGGATGCACCATGTCTTCACTTGAAATAACAGTGTCACACTTGCCCGTGGTTATAGTATATCAAATTGGTATACAGTGAGTTTTAAAGCTGCACCCTCTCTGGGGTCCTATTTTGTCCAGCCAACAGTGAATGGAGAGCAGCAGACTGAACCCATGGGAGAGAAGAAGCCGGGGCAAACAGTCCAGAGCCATTACTGACAGCTCTCTGGTTTCTCTGCCAGCCATGCCCCTGTGACTTCACCTATTACAGCTACTTCTTTATGGGGTATAGTAGAGCTTATTGTAAAGCACACAGGGTTTATTATAAGTCCAGAGATATGTATATTCCAAAGAAAGCAGATTACTTTCCCCACATTCATCCTCCTCTCAAATCCCCTCTCGCCTCATCCTCCTTCATTCTCTATCTCCTCAGGCTGTCTCTGTTTAGTTTGGGGAATTCTTGATTGGCAGGTAATAACTCACACCAGCGCTTTTTTTATTTAACCTTTATTTAACCAGATAAAAGCATTGAGATAGAATCTCATTTGCAATGCTGACCTGGCCAAGAAGGCAGCAACGTTACACATAACACAAACATATAAACAACTTCAATGTAAAACATGCTATTGAGACAAGTGCAGTCAGTTTGAGGCGTGATTGAAGGTCATTCCAAGACGAAGGACCATAGTAAAAAAGACTCCTTTTCCCAGCCTCAGTCCGCACAGCAGGTACCTGGAACCGTATCCAGGCACTGGATCTGAGGTTGTAAGAGTCACAAACTGGAGCAAATCTGGCACATATGTACAGTGGAAGCTTACCTAAAATGGCTTTATACATTAATAAAAACCAATGCTGCATCCTACGCATAGTAAGTGAGGACCATCCAGTTAGGCTATACAGTTTGCAATGATGAGTCCTATATGGTGTATTTGATATATAACGCAGTGCAGCATGGTAGAGTGGGTCAAGTTTGGCCAACACAGTGGGACAGGCACATCTATAAATGGTATCACCGTAGTCCAGCTGGGACAGGAATAAGCCAGAGACCAACTTTTTACGGGATGAAGTTGAAAAACAACTTTTAAGTCTGTAAAAGAAACCAAGAGTGAATTTAAATTTCTTAGTTAGAACTTCAATATGGTGTTTGAAGATGAGATTACTGTCCAACCAAAAGCCAAGATATGTGTAGGTATCGACAAACTCAACAGAGACGCCATCAAGGGTGTCAATGGAGAGGCAAGAGGACGCTGACTTGGGAGCAAAAAGCATTGCTTTGGTTTTCTTACTGTTCAAAAGCAGTTTGGAATCAAGAAGTGCATGCTGCAGCATGATAAAATCAGATTTTAAATTGGAAACGGCCATATCCAGAGAAGGAGCATATGAGTATACAATAGTGTCATCAGCATACATATGATAGGTAGAAAATTGTATCTGATTACAAATATTGCTTACATATAATAAAAAGAGCAAAGGCCCCAAAATAGAGCCCTGTGGAACTCCCTTCTTCAAGGTGACAGGGTCAGAGACAGTACTACCCAACCTGACGCATTGAGTACAGTCAGTTAGATAACTCTGAAACCAGCAAATGGCATTATGACCGAAACGAGACATCGACATAACATTAGACATAATGTGGTGATCGACAGTGTCAAATGCTTTGGCTAGGTCAATAAACAATGCAACACAAACAGATTTGTTATCCAAGCAGCCTTAATATCGTCTAAGACTTTCAGACTGGCAGTCACAGTACTGTGCTTTGATCTGAATCCTGATTGCATAGGGTTAAGGATGTTGTGTGAATTTAAAAAAAGTTTTAGCTGAGTAGAAACTAGGGACTCAAGAATCTTTGATAACGCAGAAAGATTTGAGATAGGACGATAGTTATTTAACTCTGTGGGATCACCAGCTTTCAAGAGGGGCGATACCAGAGCTTGCTTCCACACAGCTGGCAGTGTGTGAGTGGACAGGGAGAGATTAAAAATATCAGTTACTGGTTGTGCAATAATCTGAGCTGCAATTTTTAAAAAGAACGGGTCGAGGCTGTCAGGCCCGGCAGACTTTTTAGGATCAATTGATTGCAAACCCTGTAAGACGCCTGCGCTGGTAAACTAGCGGCGAATCCAAAGCCAGCTGCAAAGGCACCGGGGCTTTTACCTATCGACGAGGCTTTTGAAAAAGGCAATACTCAAAAAAATACTCAATTATATTTATTTGGGAAAATAAATATGGTCACTTTGAAGAGTCAAAACTGTTCTTGGCTTTGTTTTGTTCATAGTAGTCATGCTCATGTCATTTGCTCACTACTAGTCTTTTTTTTACCACCAGGTGTGCAAAAACTACAGGTACATTTAATATATATATATTATATTATTATCGGTTATCGGTATCGGTATCGGTCTTGAGAAGCAGGAAGTTATCGGTATCGGTATCGGTTTCAAAAAACCAATATCGTGCATCCCTAGATTTAATTGTTTTCCATAACTTAGAATGGTCCTTAAAACAATCAATGGTTAAGCTCAGATAGTAATCAGCTTTAGCTTTTTTAATAAGGGCTGAACATTTATTTCTGAGGACACGAAAAAGAAGCCAGTCATCACTAGTGTTAGACTTTCTAGCAAAGGACCATTGCTTATTTCGATCATGAATTAGATCAGATAGTTCTCTAGTAAACCGTGGAGCGCTGACATTGAGAACAGGTCTTATCTGAAAAATGCATTAGTTCTTATAGTAATTTCAGTGTAGGCAAAGAGAGCCGGCGCATACTGACAGAAACAAAGACATGCATTTGTGGTTCTGAAATCTTACTGAATATTATTACATTTTTCACATGAAAAGAAGAAAATGGCTTGAAAATCAAGTGAACAGCAGGATATACAGTATATCTCCAAGCTTATTTTAAAAAGGACACATTCTTAGGTAATCATGCTTTATTTGAAGGCCAACAGTGTGAAATGACATTCAGCTAAGGTCATGCACAAGACCTGTAACCATGACATCATCACCACATGTCGTACACCTACACCCACTTAAACACAAGCCGCTTTTATATGGTGATGTAAAGCAGGAATAGTCAAAGAAGGAAAAACGAATACAGTCAATATGATGCTTTTAGTGTAAGAGGTTTGAATTACACAAGCCAATATCATATAAGATAAATAAACTGTGACATTTCAAACTCAATGCACACATAAGACATTGTCCCAACCGACATAGAGGACAAGAATGATTCTATAACATGCAAGGACGACAGTTGTAAAACAAACAAACTGGATGGTCATGTCATAAATAATTATAAAAGCACAGGACATCATTTGGATCTAGAAGTGGAGGGTCAACATTGTTTAAATAATAAACTAAAAAGAAAACATCCATTTACTTTGAAATGTATAGATATTTTTGTGGTGGCATTTCTGCTCTCTGATTTTTTAACCTGATCTCTCTTTATTGCAAAGTGGCCAACTGGGTAGTAGAACCCCTGGGTTTCCACAAGCACACAACTTAATTTGCAAATACTTGCCAATCCAGGGGGTCTTCTACTGTACGCTTTGAAGTGTCAGAGAGCATATACAGCTCAGCGATGAAACAGGCAGAGCTGACATAGCAGAAGCAGGAAGGGGCATAATGAATTGGCTGATTCAAGAGCATCGCACAGTTATTTCCCCACAGGCAGTGAGCTGTACCTCTCGAGTCCAGCCCTCACCTAACTCACTGTGCTCCACTTGCCTGCTTCTCTAAAGAAATATGAGGTATGCTGAACTAGCCAAGAGACCACTCCAATGCTTGAGGAGGAAACACAATGCACCCTGACAATACACAGGCAAGTACAGTTATTTATGAAAATGCATGCATGCTTGTGTGATAATGTGTGCTCATGTGTGGATTTGTGCATATGCAGAGGAGCCTCACCCTCTGATGAACAGTGATGAGTGGCTGAAGATAGTGAGCCCGACCCCTCTGTCGCTCAGCAAGAGCTTTTATCTTACTCGTCTGGGGATTCAGCCACGTGATGTCGCCTCAATGCTCCTGTCTTAACTCTGTGCCCCCATCTCACCCTCTTATCTCCATCACCTGCCTGTCCTGGCTTTTTTTCAGTCAGTCTGTCAGCCTTGCCAGTGCACACATACACACTCAAATCCACCCACTCCACCATCCACATGCACACATGCTCATGCAGAAGCAGGGACAGACTGAAAATAAGACCCACGTGCACATGTCTCACACCTTTTGCATTTCATGACATTAGGATTTAATTTGTGGGAGGAAATTGGTGTGATGGAGAGATTATTTTCCCGCCTTGTGCAATGAATAGTAATGAGGGGAAAAGTAATATACAGTATTCAATACATTTACACAAATCTGCAGCCAAGTCAGGTAAGGTGAAAGCCAGTACATGCTGTCGAACACAGCAATCTCCCCTAATGGGAGTGGCACCAGGTTACTATGCTTCATTTGAAAGGATCAATAGGCAGGGTCGCACTGCCCCCTGGTGGTTTATGAAGGAATGACATCTTTAAGTATGACTGATTATCACCCAGAGGCGAGTGCTGGAGTGAAAAGGGTTGGGCACAAAGCCACTGAGGGCATGTTACACGAGTGATTTGTGGCCCGGAGGCTGGCTATTACTATGCAGGATGTATTTAACTATAGCCTGGGCCCATGAGACCAAGTCTAAAGTATCCCCTTTAGCCCAACATTGTCTGATTTACACTTAATCATGAGTAAATGTTCTTGACGCGGTTAACACAGCATAGTTCAACAGGTCACATCATTTAAGGATATACTACAAAATGTATACGTTCTCATTTGTGTGCATTAAAAAAACAAGCAGAGCTAGCTTAGCCTTAGTCTACAGCTAGCACATTATCTTTGCCAGAACTCAAGGTAACAAGAATAATAATTAATTAGCATTGTTTAATCCTTACAAAAGTGTTAAAAAACTATATCATGTGGTTTCCCTGACCTGATTATGTATTTAACAGGAACAGTGACTTCCTGGAGTCTAGTCTTTGTATCTTTATTTAATGCCAAGAAAGTACATGAATATTTTCCAAACTGTCAAAAACTGCTGCAGTAAGTGACATTGTAGTAACACAAATGGGGCGAAGTCTGCGAGCTAGTTCAGGCAGTCAACTCGAGCACTTATGCTGCATTCATACATGATATAGCCGGTCAGGAGGTTTGGTTGCATCTGTGAGGTTTGTTCCACAGTTGTAAAGTGGCATACATTTTATTCATGAATGCAAAAAGCACAATTCAATTTATCAGCAGAGATTATAAAATAAAGGTCAAAATGTTTGAAATATGACAAGAAAAAACCAAGAATCTATTCTCCCGTGTGTCTTGAATGTCATTCGTGGGAAACGCAAATGCCAGAAAAAGTGCAGTTAAATTGACTGATAAATCTTTGGGGACAAAAGTAATAGACAATCTAGAGAACTTTCTTCTTTTATATGTTTATTTACAGCAGAGTAGTTTCCACAGACATCTTGAGAGCTGCTGTGAGTTTTGACATTATTACAAATGGCAACACAGTGGAAATATGTCTACAAACCACAAGTACTACCTATCCTGTGATGATACCTTTGAACAAGCAATGTTTCTATCACAAATCATGAACACGTTCGCCATGACTAACACTGAGTAATCCATCTGTTTTTTTTACAGAATAAGACAATTGCACTTCTAAAAATGTAAAGATGACAGTCCAAAGTTGCTCATATCCCAAGAAGAAGTGCTAATCTATTAAGTGCTCCTACAATTTGCTCCTACAGTAGCGTCTTTTGTCAAGAATGAGGTCTTGTTCAGCACACAATGATAACAGAG
The DNA here is from genome assembly GCA_902827135.1 of Harpagifer antarcticus. NCBI lineage: Eukaryota > Metazoa > Chordata > Actinopteri > Perciformes > Harpagiferidae > Harpagifer > Harpagifer antarcticus. Next base: position 1,114,423 of record CADEHL010000266.1, read on the forward strand.
GTGTTAGAGTACTTGCAGACCGTCGCTGGGTCACACAGACAGAGTTTGAGTCTATTCATACCCATTCTGAGAAGCACGATTGAGCTGGTACACACAAAACTAGATAAGAAGACGTACAAAAAATGTACAACAATGTGACATCACTGGACAAAGCAGCGCACCACCAAAGCACCAGAATGTACTGTATAGAGAAAAGCCAGAGAGATAGAAATACACATAGTTTTGTACAAAACAAAAATATAATTTATGCATAAGAATTTCATAGTTTTTACCTTTGAAAATAACACAATCAGGCGTTGTTTGACCACAAATGACATGTATCTGAGTTGGATATACAATTGTATGCAAAGATGGGGCACCTGAGTAGAGAAGAGACCATTTATTTTAAAATGACTGTCTGCACTGAGAGGTATGACCTGCCTGGGGAGGATGTCCCTTCTCCCTGCCTAGCACTTCAGACGCCTGAGTTATGTAAAAGTGGTGTTTTACCAAAGAGTGACTATTAGGATGTTATTGGGCAGAATCAGAGACTTCTTTGCTTTCTTCTCCTAATATTCGAGTAACATTTTAGTTAACCCATGCGTTTCACTCTTTAAAAAGCTTTGCAGAATGACAATGTAAAAGTAAATTGCTCCAACTGACCCATCCTCCCCTCTGTGTTCACCACTAGACTGGACAATCCAAGCAATGAGTAAAAACTCTCACTGAGGTAAAATGAAACGTTCAATCATGTCCTCTCTCTTGGCTCACAAAACAACAGGATGCTTATGAATACATGTTTACTCGTATTAAGAAACTGATCCAAATAAAATCAACACTTTACCAACATGAGGTATACTGTTTAACCCCCTTGTAAAGAGGATGAAATAAACAAATTACTAAAGTAATTATCGTCTCTACAAAATGAGATCATGAGTAATTTTCCTCACAAATAATCTGATGCTCTAGCCAACAAAAACGATGTAATGTTCATGTATTTAAAAGTCAGTGGTTGAAGAGTTAGTAGAGCTCCTTTAGGCAGAGCATACATCCTTTATGCTGGAGGCAGGTTTAGTTATTTCCTATTTCAGACCCTCTTTGTTGTCTCTACATACCATCATGATCCACTACCGCATCAAGACTTGAAACACGAGAACGTTGCATGATTGGACAGTCACCATTTTTGTGAAAATACTTAATTTAAACTGTATGTTACTAAAAATCTTAGTACACTGTACCATTTACATTTCAAACTATCATTCTATGTCAGATGTTGGCAGCTATCATAAAAGTGTACTCCTAAATAGAGAATGACAGTTTCCCAGTGATTGAAAAATGGATGGTGAGACTTTATACCCAAAAGATCGGTAGAAAATGTTTGAAAGGTCATTTTTGTCACAGTGACCGATTACTTACTTGAAACACTATCTTAATCGTTCTGATTCACCGCCATCCACTTAGTTGTAGTCCAAGTAGTTTGCAAAAACTGCAGCTCAGACTTTAGTATCTGCAAATGGTGAATGGAATAACTGAAACCAGGTCTGCATGAAACCTAAGCAGAGTCTGTAGCACTTCTCTTCATCACATACATTACATTATTACGGCTGACCTGGACTAAGAGAGGTATGTTGAGGTATCAAACTGGAATGCTTTTAAGAATATTATGCTTATTTCTAGATTTTGGACATACAGGCTTTTGAGGATGATGTGAAACAGTTTCAATATAAAATCAGTTAAGAACCTGGATCAAAAATACAAAGATAATTTTGGTGGTTTGCTTTAGTTTACTGCATATAAAGGTGGCAATCAAATCAAAGCGTAGAAGGCTGTAGCTGCACTGCTTTTTATATATTTAAATATGTCACCCAAATAAAAGACGTCACAGCCGGTGTTTGACTTTTAACAGCTGATAGGAACCTGTTCTGGCATCACTAATTGGAATTGGGCCACAGGTAAAACACGCTTGTCACTTCAGATTGATGAGTAGAGTGGCACAGCAGCAGTTCCCTGCCATAGGCAAGCGTGCTTTTTACGCACCATTTGAGTATGATTTTGAAATAGCATGCTTCAGTAAGTGCCATACATTTTTAAGTCTAAGGTTTATAACTGACAGTTGTTCAAATCTGAATTGTTCACCCACTCACCTCCAAAACATCTTGCATTTAATCTTTACCCAGGTTCTCTTTGAACACATTCATTTGTCCCTTTATAAGTGCTGCTGTAGCAAAAAGAAACCTTGTTGATCTAGGTTGCAATGTTTAGGACATGGCAAGGCTAAACAAATGATCTCTGAGGTACCAACAATGCATTGTTTTCGGAAAATCAAGGACTGCATGTGTTAGAGAAAACCTGTTTGTCATGTAGTGACGGACATTTTACGTTTCTGTTGCTGATGGGATTGAGAATAGCTGGTGAGATTTTGACACATGCAAGAACAAGGGTAGAGAGAAAGGTAGGAAAGAAGAGTTTATCCACTCACTATTGAGTCTCGAAAAACAAGAAGAAAGCCACCTGAGAGAAGATGAGGCATCATATCCAACACATTTGGGCTCAAATGTTATCAACATTTGAGTGGATATTAGTTTTAAGATTATTATTTTTAACTGATCTCAACAACTCCTTTCTTTTAATCACATCAGTTCAAACGAGTCTTTCTGAAGTGAAGCACCTTGTGGAACCAGCTTATTTGCAAACCCATTCTCTCATCTGTGAAGACAATTATTATAATAATTATAAAGCTGCTGTCATTTTAAAACAGGAGTAAAAATACAGACCAGAGTTAAAAGGACATTTGTTCTTCCTTAATAAGTAGAGCAAGAAGCTTGTTGATGTAATCAGTACTTTCAGGACTATAGTTGGTGAATTTCTTTAGCTGGCAAACAGGTGCCAACAATGTCCAATTGCAGCAGCTTATACTGTCCTAAACTACAGCTGAATGGCATTAGCTGGACCTTGTTGAAGGGGCTTCATATCATAGACACAGGGATGTATGTTGTCTGTAGGGGTTTATCGTTAACATAAGACTGAGTGACCCAATCTTTCAGACATCTCAGAGGACGCTACAATGCACTAAAGCCACAATTCCTTTGTCATGAAATAAGAGCATACAGTCGGACGATTATTTCTGCAAACACCAAAGGCTGTGATATCAGAAAAATATCTTAAAAAGGTGCTAGTTACATAAAACTGATAGAATCACACTGGAAACAGTCCTGAAAAGTAATGAGGTAGTGTTGTTGGTAAGAGTAGGGATGCACTAGTTCATCGTTTACACTGCTAAACACAATGCTGACTGAGTCAATTATGGAAAGCAATCTGATGGAAAACGTTGAACTTTTAGGGGTTAATGTAACATCTTTTTGGCACATTTATTTATATTTTCTGGTAAATGCAGAAATAAATGTAAACAATTTAAAGTATGGTACTGAAGCAGAGAATAGCAATTTGGAAATGTTTTCACAAAACTGCAATCAGATATACCTCTAGAGTTAAGTTGATTTAAAAACATTGGCAAGTGTTTCACATGAGGAAATGATTATACTGAGTTCAAAAGCGGTTTAATGGCACAGTATTGGTGCATCCCTAATAGGAAACCAAATCAGATGGATTGTTTAAAACGTTTGACTAGTTCTCCTCGTACCAACATAATAAAACCAGTACCAATATGTAAATTCTTCCATAATGAGATATCCACCAAATACAACAAAAATACTTTTTACTTTTCAACTGAGTGTCCCTGGTTTACAAAGTTACACCACGTGAATATATGGCATTATGGAAAAGAATACTTCATGTGTAGCAAATGTGTATACATCTTTGTACATTTGTATTGTCTTTTTGTTCTTCTCAATCACAGTTGTTGTGTACTGAATAGAAGCATCTATAGAAATATACAGAGGTTATAAACGCACCTACAACAATTAGGCACCTGAGACCCCCACACTCCAGTCAGGAAAGGTGTGTGTATGAGTGACTGTTTAAGCTTATGTGTAATACCATGGAATCAGCTGTAATTTAACTTTCTATGTGTGTGTGTGTGGATCCTGAGACAGCAGGAGGCTGGATATTCTTTGAGGCTTTTCCCTCGGTGCGACGGTAAAGCATCCACACGACGGAGCCCAGGAGACTTATCGAGCCTGCGTTGCACATCCTCCCATCCACGCTGATCGCCTGTCCCTCTCTCTTACAGAACGTTGCAGGCTTTCTCATTCCTTAATGGAACAGAGCAACTTGCGACACAGTGGGAATAGCCTCCTTCAGTCCACTTCCTTCAGCTTGGTTAAGTTACATCTTTCTTTCCTAAAGACAGGAAAAAAAGCCAGAGGAAAATATGGTTGCAATGCTAGACAATGCATACCCATATACAGTACTCTACCACTACAAATATACTGTATGCTGTATATACACAAACAATGGATTCAAAGTACCTATAAAATCTTTGCACGGAAGAGAAAGGAATCCAATAATGAGATGCATAAAAATAATCCTTAGGGATTCTTCCTGGGTACGTAAAAGAAAGAAAATCTGTCTGCTGTCTGTGTGTGTGTGTAAGGGCCGATGCCCTACATGCAGATGCTACGGGCACAGATAACTGTGTGCTACTGAGGTAGAGTGGACAAGGCCGGAGCTGACAAAGGGGGCAGGGGACAGCCCGGTAGAGATGACTTTTCCTGGAGCCGGGTGGCAGTGTCTTGAGTCCCCGTTCTCCAGGTGTTCTGACCTCAGCACAGAACGCACCGTCTTTGGGGAGTGGAAGCCATTGGTGAGCCTCACTTCCTGCTGTGGCTCTATGTCTGCGCTCGGCTGCTCCCCCATGCCTTGTAGCTCCCCATTGTGATTAGCCACCAACTTTATCAAGGGAAGACTCGAGGGGCTCTGGGTGAGTGATAGTTTTTCGAGTGTGTCCCCCTCTCCCAGTGGGCTCGGCTGACTCACAGGGGAATAGCTGTCCTCTGATAATGAGGGTCCTCTGCTGGTGTTTGAATCCCTCTCCCGTTCGCTGCCCTCCTCCTCTGGGTCTGAGAGCTCTGAATGAACAATGACTTCTGCCTCCACCTGGTTACTGCACATGGATGAACACAGACGGTCTTCTAAGTCCTGCAACAAAACAATATCAGTGATAGTTAGGATTTTATACAAGTTGATATACCCAGATTACTCAAGGGTTCAATGTTGTTTGGGGAAGTTAATATAAAGTGAACGGTCAATTATAGCTCTTCCTTTGTACACATTGCTGATGGATAAAAGCAATGAGCCAAATAGACTGCTTGCTAAACCCCTCCCCCTTTCAGCAATAGCCCAATTAGTGTTACATGTTGTACGTAAATGCTGTATATATTTCCCCTTTCACTAACGATAGTGTTTTTCATCTACTCTACTTCTATAATCTCTTATGGTATAGTAATACATCTGTCCTGCTCTTTTTTGGATTGGTGGATGAAACCATAGCTTTGTTAACTGAGGTAGCATTATGTTTTCTGACATTTCATCTAGGACGTGGTTACAGTTATCCATACATTGCATATTTAAGAAACCTTGAAAGAGTTTGTATTTTTGTTTATAAACCGTTATTTTGTTTTCAGCAGTCAGAAATAAACAATAACCCTACTTGTGTTAACTTCTTTCTGAAATCGAGAACATTTTGTGACAAAAAACATACTTTAAATGGTAAGTCTGACCCAATCCCTATCATGATAAACTGCATTGAACGTGCCATGCAAGAACCGAATACTTGAAAAGCGTAGAAGCTGTAACTGAGGGTTGTGGTCTTCAGGAAAACGTTAATAAGAAATGCCATTTGATCCATAGATGCTACAGCTGAGGTGGTTTGTTGCTTGCTTGCTAAAATAGATAAGTCATTTCATTAACTACTGCTCATTTACTGTTCTATTATCAGTAATTACCATGCTGAGAGCTCCATTTATGAGCGATGGAGAGTCTTCTGTTATGGTGTCTCTGTATCTAGTGATCCTGTTGGCCCAGTCATGACTCACAGAGCCATTCCACGCAGTCTGCAAGACAGAAAATGCACCGAAATTACAACTTTAACCCTCTACCAACAGTTTAAAACAATAATAAAAGAGTGTACAAGGCCAATGTGGAGGAAAGCTTCCCCCAGCAGGTTTTGACCTTGGGTTCAGGTGCAGGGTTATCCTCCCCCTCCCCTGGATTAGCACTTGCCATCAGGCTCTGCTCCTCGGGGGCCTCTTCTAGCAGCTGACCAGACTCTTGGCTGCCTGAGGGCATCAGGGTCTCCAGCTCGTGGCTATCGCTGCACTCTGGCACGCTGGTGGGAAGGGGGCATCCTCCTCGCCTGTACTGAAGGGTCACAGCTGTGGAGTCCAGGCCCCCAGACACCTCTCTATTTGGATCAGAGATGAGAGGGATGGTATAGCAGTTAGACATTATAGAGGACTGCGGGTTAAAACAGGTGCATGGGCAATTATGACTGGCTTTTTGTTTGAAATACAACATGTATACTGCATCGGTACTGTACAAATCCTGACACTGTAGAGTTACATTACCTGGATTTGCCATTACGAAAGCTGAAACACATGCAGAGGAGGATGCATATCAGACCCAGACACACACCGACTATGATGCCTGTCACTGCATGGATGTCCAGCTCTGTTCAAATATCAAACAATATGAGATAGAAGACAAAACAGGTAATAATTTAGGTAAACAAGGATCAGGGCAACACACACTCCGAGTTGGCAGAAATGTTGCTGGTCCCAGAAATATAAGCCATATTGGTTCTCACATGTGATCTGTTGCCAGTAGCTATTTTGGCTCATATCTAAAACTTCATATTAGGAAAATACTAAGAGTTATTATAGCATCTCTAGTTTGAAATAGAGTTTGGCTCAGGCCTGCTGTGAAGAGGCGCTGCATATTGATTCCTTAATATAAGATAAAGTTACAGTAGTGGAGAGATATGAGGCAACATTCAACTAGGGACAACAGGCCTTCATTGATATTCATTTATGCTGGGTTTCTTTGGCAGTGTGGACACAGAGAGGAGAGGAAACAGATGGCTGGAGCTCTCGCCCACCCACCAGCCACCTCACTCCCATTCACACTGCATACTAGCAACACTGCTGCCTCTGTGAACAAAATAAACCTGTTACTCTGTATTATTAATACAATGACTCTTGCTGCTTTTTGCATCAGAAAAGTTGTATGTTCAGATATCTAAGATATATGATTGTTTAAAAAAATTCATTCCCATCCATTATGCACTCCATGGCTGGCAACGAAAATAAAACAAAGTCATGTATGTGTGAGAAAAACAAGCTTGTGGACAGCGTTTACACAACCATATTGTTCTTAGTTGTGGATATACTGTAGGTAACTAAATGCTTGTATATTCAAGTTTAAATGTATACCGATTTAATTGAGTTTACAAGCTCATCTTGGACAATTTCAACAACTCCCTCTGTTTGAAGACAAAAAGGGCATTTCATGATTACAAGTTAAGCTAAAATGCTGACTGATGGAATTAGAAAGTGTATAATGAGATCGCATGCTTAAACAAAAAGTGATATGAAAGAGAAGAAAGTGGTTTTTATCCCGGGCTCAGTGAACAGTAATTCAAAGGTCTCCCTTGGGTGTCGCTGATGAGGCCGTCCCTTTGTTATCCACACTTCATATTCTCCTCAACAATGTACCAGATAAGAGAAACAAGCTAAATAACAGAGTTAAAGCCGAGCTAAACTTTCACTGCTGGCAGAGACACATTACCCACTTTAACAGGAGAGGCTGTGTGTGTATGAGAATCAATGTGAAAGTTATGCTTATGGAGCAACAAGCCTGTACTATTTCCCTCCTAATAAACTAAGAAGCAATTGAACACTTATTGGAAATAGAACAATTACAGAAAACTTAATTTTTACCATATCATATATTGCACTGAATTATGTTACTCAAAACATCATCTATCTGAATTTGACATGATTTGACATTTCCAGAAGGTGGTGCAATTTTAAAAACTTCATTTACATTTTTGGGGAATACAGATACAGATAGAATATACAGTGTCCAGTGTTGTATTGTAAAAAAAGGTGGTATTAAAGTTGCTTGAATGCCGATCTTAAAAAAATCTAAGAGACAGTTCGCTGGGTCGGCTACGCATGCAAGAAAGTGCATGTAAGTACCGATAAGTCCGTCCCTTTACAACCCTTTTCCCTGTTTATAAGATCGAAGAGTGGCCTTCCATACAGCATTGTAAAATCAACATGGTATGTAGTGTAGGTTGAAGCATTCAACTGAAGCTACATAGCCGATTTTAACATTAGTCTGGCGTTTTTAAAGCTGCTGAAAGGCTTTAAGCTGACAACTAAACTTGCTGGCCCCCTCATTGAAGGAAACTCACATTTATTTTCTTTATTTATGCTGGTGCACTAACATCGCATATATACACTTTACATATTTTGCATCCCTAAACGCTTCTGTCACAGAGACTGCAACCTTTCTCTTAATCCCTCTTTCTGTTGCCAATATCTATTCACGAATGTACCCTCTCTTTACTAAAATATGACTTATTCAACAACAAAATGTACTGCTACTACCACTACTACTACAACAACCATAATAACATGATTACTGTCACTTATATATGTTCTATTTGCCACGTACCATATTTCTGAAGGGGGGTGTTGACATCCTTTACAGGTGAATAAGGTCCTGACCCCATTTCAGTGGCTGCTCCCAGTTTGAAAAAGTAAAGTGTGCCACTGGACAAACCCTGGACCTCCACACTGGTAATGCTCCCTGACAGAGACAGAGAGAGACAGACAGGAGGAGATTGTCAAGGGCAAGCCCATCGTAAAGTATGCTGTTTCACTCAGGCATGTAATACTAATAAATATTAAACAAGATTTTAAAAATAAAATGGTTAGTTGCACTTAGTCTGAATATACATGATAATGTGAGGTTTACAAATTAACAGTTTAAAGTGCAGTTTGTTGAGTCATCCCAGCCAACACTCACCCTCCTGAGAGAGGTCTTCCCATAAGTGATCCGGCTGGCTGAGGTTGCCACTGAACAGGATGCTGTAGCTGATGATGATACCGTTCGGCTCCAGCGGAGGGCGCCAGCTGGCCAGCACCGAGGACGAGTCCAGAGCGCTCAGCTGCAGCTCCTCAGGAGGAGTGGAGGGCCCTGAAGGAGAGCGGAGGACTGGGTCAGTAATTAGAGATCTGAGATGAGGCCTCACAGCTGTGGAATGTATATTGTCTTGGTGGGGGATTTGACATGCTGTGTGAGAACCATCTGCGTCTTTGTGTCCCAACCACCTGGGTACAGGAGAGAGGGGTCAGGCAAAGGGAGAATGGGCTGGGGCTCAGGTGACGATACATGGCGGTGGAGAGCATGGAGGGTAACTAATGTCATGGGTATAATAATGCCATTAAAAGGAGACCACTCAACACTCTCCACACTAACTTGGCAACATGAGAGCCACTGCTACACCTGGTTGTTTTATTCCTTCCAGTTATCAGCCACAAATGCCAACTACTAATACCCATGTCCACTGGCAACTGGCCAACCAACACTCTGATCTGCACATGAGTGAGAACACTCACCTGCATGGACATGTATATATTAGATTATCCACAGGAAGCAAAAGTGCAACTACTTCACCTTGCTATCTGCACACAGCAAGGTTAGCATGTGCAGCTATTCAGAACAAGATTCTGGAAGCACAAATGTGCAGCTGAAGGACAAGATGAAATGAAATAAATTATTTATAAGCGACATGAGGTAATATCTTTTTATCAAACACAAACAGAAAAACTCACTGACCCTGCATCCTCTTCCAGAAACCGTCCCACACATATACAAATAGTAGTGTATCTTCCCAATACAACACAACTCTAACACACTTTTTGGCACAGCTCAAGGGCACTGCAAAGGTTGTATGCGCCAGGAGTGTTTTTATTCATCGATATCACGTCAGTAAGAAAGGATTTGAAGTGCACACTTGATTGAGTTTTCTTAATTATTTCCATAGTAAATGCAACAAAATATATACATGTATACAGTAAGTAACAGTAGGTATTGTTAGTGTAAACCTGATAAACAAGAATATTTTATAGCCCACAAAGTATCACAGCAAAATCTTCAGATTGGGTCTTAAACCAAATCCAAGTGAATTGCAGCAGAGACTCACGGTCAGACAGGGTGGACTCCTCCACTGTGCCGCTGAAGGGTCCCACCACGTCCACTCCATTAGACTGCACCGCCAGCTCATAACGGGTGAAGGGCCTCAGCGCCCCGAGCAGTATCTCCTGAGCAGAGCTGCAACACACAAACACAGAGAGTTCAGAGTGTGTGGTATACATTTCGGATTTTGTTAGATGGAGAAAAAATAACTGAACTGATCAATTTAGTCTTGTTAGTTTGTGCAACTTCTTTGTTACAATATGTATTTTCTGTATGTTGTGATAAATAATTGTGTTGAATAAATATGGCATACAAAGATTGATAAGAGGATATATGGTATTTTTCCTTACATAGAGTAGTATGTACCAGTTTAAGTGTAGAGGATAAGGACAATATTATGTGCTCCATTTTGATTACTGTCAAAAATAACTTTAATATTGGAGCTACTCAAGAAATAATAGTACCCTTTCGAGAAAAATGTGGTACACTGTATATAAGAAGGGGACGTAGTCAACGGACGTCATTTACTGTTTTGTGGGCTGCCGTTTTGATTCCGTAAATTTTGTTCATCGCTGGAATTGAAACAAACCCTGAACAAGACATTATTAGGTGATCTGAATGGTTTGCTCCGAGGCTCCTCCAATCTCGCCAGTGAAAATGTCCTTGGGCAACTTACTGAACCCCACATGTCTCCCAAAGGCATAGCTGTTGGTGTGTTAGAGTGTGTGAATGAGTATTACATTAAATGATGCACTTGACATCATGAATGTGTTTCTGAATTGAATTAGGGGGGTTGGAAGACTAGAAAGATGCAAGAGAATTCATGTCCATTTAATAAAAAGAGAAGCATTTTATTGTAGTCAAACTGGAAAAAATAAGAAAAGTAACTTCTAAATAAAGACAGAATGACCATATGTGTTTTAAGAAAGACAATTATGGTAAATATTGGTGTTTCCTCACATCTTAGGTTTGTGTCATAACTGAAGACCTGTTCAAACACTGTTCAAATTAGATTAGATTAGTTCAATTGTTGACCATGATCTATGGGGATACGTTGTTGAGTTATCCCAAGCTACTTTCTCTTAAACATTCAGACAGTGATTTAGTTTCTGTTGTTCCTTCCAGTTCCTCACCTCGTGTAATATGAGACCAGGGAGGCGTTGGTGGTTCCCGCCGGGCTGCAGCGCACCGTGTAGTTGATGATGCGCACGTTGCTGAACCGCGGCTTCTCCCAGCGCAGCCAGATGGAGGTGGAGCTGTTGGCCATGGCTTGGATGCTGCTTGGGGGCAATGGAGGGGGGCGCATGGGCGGCAACGATGCTTTAACACACACATACACATTACTTGCCTTGATGTAATTTGTCATTATTTATTATCCCATAAAAGTGATTGAGGGTATCTATCACTTATTCATTCATTCATTTATGTATGAATGCGCAAATGCAGGAAGATAAATCTTACTTCTGTCGGGGGCTTTTTCCGTCCTTCCATTCCACATAGCAGCCGCTCCATCTATCTGCTTGTTGAATGCCCAAACTCTCACCTCATACTGCCGGTCAGGGACTGGCACACACATACAGCAACATCAAGAAAGAGAAATACAAAAATGTCAACAGAAAAAACATGTTATTCAGCCAGCTTTATGCATGTTATAGAAGTAAAGCCGCCTGCTAGAAAGACACGATCTTTAAGTGTGGACAAGTTGCCCTAGATCTTATCTTAATGCAGTTATTCAATTGGTGGTTTGATATACTAAGATAGAATCTGAAATCAAATGTCTTTAAATGAGATGCTGAATTATTCATTTATTTTCAAGAGGCATCTGTCTACTTTTGGTCCTTATTTTTCAAAAGTGAGAATGCTTATGAAAGCGGAGTTAAAAATGATATAAGGACACCGGTCAAAAAGCTCAGAGTTGAATGAAGCTGTCCAAAGGCTAGTGTGAAAAAACCACCCAGCTTACCCAGCCCAGTGAGGAGATGATACCGGGCTTTCTTACGGAGCCTGACGGTGTGAGTCTGTGTCGTCCTCTCTCCGTTGGCTGCCTCGTCAGCCTCCACCTCTCGACAGGACAGCTTGTAACCGGAGATCAGAGTGTGATTGGGCGACGGATGCCATGTCACATTCAGTGTGTTCTCTCTGACTTTGACTTTCAGCTCAGTGGGGGCAAAGATCACTGAAAACATTTGAAAAAGGAAGACAAAATAGCATGACTGGGAATTCCAAATGATTACAATATTACTGACCATCAGACGTACACTTTAGATATATCTTAGGTGTATTTAAGTTCAGATCAGTGGTTCCCAAACTAAGAGGGAGTAGAGTCACTGAAGTCTAGGTTCAAATTATCCGGGGGAAAATGTGAAACTAAAATGTACAATTTCACAAGTAAACAAGCAATCTAAAAACATTATTTAGCTGTGTTGCATTGTGATCAATTGTGGAATGATTTATTAATGAGATATGTTTCACCGGTGCTGTTAAGTTTGTTATGTTCCCCATATGAAATACAAATGTTAAAGTCTCATCTCATACAACAATTATACTAAAACACCTGTGGGATCCCTAAGTAAAATAAAACAGGATTTTTAGGGACGTTTCCTTACCCATGCTTTGGTCGCTGTGGTTGTAGTGGGCTAATGTTTGGTGCTGGGCCCACTCAGAGGGGAGCCCAAAGCCAACGACCGTCCCCGCTGCTATCCTCAGTCTGTAGGCCTGTTTGGGCTGCAGCTCTCTCAGAGTGAACTGAGTCTCATTCCCCCCCACTTCCATTGAGAACACTGAGTCCACTGCGGGAACACACAATACACACTTACATATGTATCTACAAGACTCTTCTTTTTTTTTTCTTTAAAAAAAAAAGCATTAATATGTGCCGTTCAACAAATCATGTTCTTTTCAGCATATATGTATGTCCTTCAATTCCCTACTCAACTATTCCTCTTATCAACTTCACACTTGACAGGTGTACTGCTTAGGACCCAAGGAAGTGCAATCTTAAGTGTGAGCCCTTGAGATATATTGAATGTATTTATTAGTAATGTATTACATGCATTATTTATCGAGAGAGGGCTTCAACTATAACCACTTAACAGCATGCTGAGTAAAGAGTATTAATGGACGTGTGTGAGCTTTTGCCCCTGCACCTGACTGATGTGTATACTCCACTGCACACTGCAGGGGGATATCACTATCTTACAGTAGGTGTATTTCTCAGTATCAAAGAAAGTTTACAATAAAGCTGCAATATTTATAATAATAACACACACAAAAGTTAACTAGGCTGCCTTTTCCATGAATAATAATTCATGGAGAAAGCAGAATGTGTACATATCCTGAATTATACTCACTAAATGGTGCTTTCCCTGGCTGTTTAGGTCAATATGTTGTCCAGCAGGGGTTACTCACCCTGATCCACAGTGCTGTACTCAATGCGGTAGCGGGTCACAGCTCCTCGACTGTACTGCGAGGACAGTGGATGCCACATCAGCCTGATGTCTGTGGGGGAGGTGCTGGCTATAGACAGCTGAGGAGGGGCACTGGGCACTGCAGGAGGAAACAAAATGACATAATGAACTGTTAGATGATGCTCATTCAAGGTATATCCTATAGATCCAATAGAACAATTCTCATTTGAGTCTCTAGTGATTACTACTTTTGTAACAACTACATGAAATGACACTAAATTAAGAGTTTAAATGTTGGCATTCTATTGATTTTGCCCTGTGAGTCTATGAAGCATCCAAGGCTGGTATATTGTTTAAGTTACTCACCGTCCTCCAGCATCTCCACTGTAACAGGCAGGGAGGGGCGACTGGCCCCCATGGGAGAGTAAGCCACCACAAAGAAAGTGTAGGCAGTGTGGGGCAGAAGCTCTTTGACGTGATACTCTGTGGTGTCGTTGTTCATCGCAAACTGGTACTCCACATTATCTGACCCTGAAAAGAACAACAATAATCAAATGCTAGTAACACTTTATATTAAGGTTCACATATTCACCATCAACTAGTTGTTAATTTACATGCGTATTAGCAGTATATTGGCTCTTTATTAGTCCTTATAAAACACTTATTAATGCCTTATTCTACATGACCATATTCTCCCAGTACTAGGCCATTAGTTAAGAGTTTTTCCTTATTAACCCTCTAATTAGTGCGTATTTATGGTAAGTAAGGAAGTTGTTGTACATGAGTTTTGGTTTCAATATGCTCAATATGGGCCTAATAAGGCAGCAGTACCACAATAATATATATATTCTTATGTTACAATACATGAAACGACAAGTGTTAATTGTGTCAAAATAACACAACATTTGGTATTTCTAACTCAGAATATGTTCCCTATTTTAAAGTGAAGTTTTGTTCATAACAAATAAGCTAGTAGTTTGTCTCTAATATGTTAATTGACATGGTGAATAAGTGAACCTTGATATAAAGTGTTACCCAAATACTTTATTTCAGGATGTTTGGGCACGCTAACTGTATAGCTACAAATCGAGACACACCTGCGGCGCGTTGGCAGTGCACAGAGTAGCCGATGATTTGGTCTGCGTTGTACTCAGGTTTCTCCCAGGTGAGCAGGGCCGTTGTGCTGGAGTAGGGCATAGCAGAGAGGTGGCGCGGAGGGCTTGGCAGACCTTCCCTCACAATGACCGTCAACTTGGCAGTTGCGCAGGCTGTGCCAAGCCCGTTGTCTGCTATGCACTGGTAGTAGCCCTCGTCCTCCAGGGCCAGCTGATTGATGAGCAGGACCCCAGGGCTTTGGGTCTTCACCCGTCTGAAAGACTTAATGGGATGACCGTCCTTAAGCCAGTGCAACACCGGAGGAGGTTCCCCTGAGCTGTTGCACACAAATCTGGCTGTGTTTCCCCTGGAGAGGGACACTGTCTCTGGGGGCTGGAGGATCACTGGAGGGGCTTTTGGAAGTAGGAAACAAAGCTCTTACTTACAGGAGACACTGATTATGTGCACTTTAATGTAAAAGGGACGACACAAAGCATTAGATATGCCTTTTATAAAATAAAGAGAAATGCTTTAAGATAATATTTACATTTAAATAAAAATCGTTTTTAGTTATAGCATCAGAACTTCAATTACTCTGTGTCTTAAGGGTCCACAGAAACCTCTACTATGTCATTATATACAGAAATGACAACACGTCTCCTACCAGGCACATGCAGCTCAGCAACAGCAATGACAAATTCTCTGGTCTTGGGCTTGTTGGCCCGGCAGACGTAGACGCCGGCATGGTGACGCCTCGTGTCCCTAATCACCAGGTTAGTTGCGAGCACAACCACATCGGTAGAAATGGGCTTTCCATCTGATCAAAGAAGTAAGTAACAAAGAACGACAGGACATTCTCAGATCATTAAGATGGAAAATAACAGGAATTAGACACAGAAGAAAGTGGAGATCAATTTCCAGGCTTTCAGTTGCCTGAAAAACAGCAAAGAAGAAAGAGAGGCAGCACTTGAGGAGCAGAGGATTTGACCTGTAATCCCACAAGTTGACCAACAGGTGGCTCTGTGACTTTTTACTCCAGGTTCACTCCCAGGCTGTGTGTAAAACCGTTACTATACACTATATAGACCTCTATTTAGTCTGTCCGCCATGTTGTGCTGTTGTTGAACGCAATACAGAAAATGATATGTAGTGAAAAAATAAATCAGATGCAGCACTAAACAAAAAATGTCAATTTTGCCAAATCACATCACAAAGGAATCCAAGAGTTTAACTTGACATCATTCCCATCAAGACTGTGTGTCTGTGTGTAGAAGCAGCAGGTATGAATGAATTAACATGACAAATCACCTCCTGTAAAGCATGGCTCAGTGCACAAAACAGTAAACAAACACAGGACTAGTTGAGAAGGAGACAGCAATCAACAATAAAACAACAACTTTGCAGCCACAGGATACACAAATCTGTGTCCTGACGCCTTGATGTGTTTTCTTTGTGTGTGAGAGACGTATAGCCAGAGTGCGAGGCACAGATAATGGAAGTGCGACAGATGCTGTAAAATAAGAAAAACAAACAGGATGGGAACCCCAGAGGGAAAAAAAGCGAGTAAGAGTATTTGCCAGCGTTACCTTGTCTGCTCCAGGACACCAGAGGCTTCGGCTGGCCTTGTGCCATACACTCCATCACAGCGGGACGGCCCAGCACCACCGATGCATTCTGAGGCGGGGCAACAATCGCAACTCCGTTCAGAGCTTCAGTGGAGCCTAGAACAAAAATATAAATGTTTACTTTGGTGTTGTGTAGCAGTAAAAATGAAATTGACCACATTTAGATAGCACCTTTCTAGTCTATGTAACCACTCAAAGTGCATTTTACATTCATAAGTTGGCATCCACCTCATCAGGATAAACATTAACACACATTCACACACTGATGCCACTTCAGGGATCAGTATTTTGGCCAACACTTGACTGTAGTAGCTAGGAATGAATTACATTACATTAGGCTACATGTCACTTGTTAGACGCTTTTATCCAAAGCAAGTTACATACTCAATACTGTGGGCAATCCCCACAGGAGCAATTTGAGTTGAAGTGTCTTAGCCCAGGGACCCAATGACATAATGACTGCTGTGGGGTTTGAACCTGTGCTCCCCTGAGCTGAACACCAACGCACTAGTCCACTGCGCCACAGCCTCCCTCCATCAACCTTCCAATTGGTTGATGACCCCCTCTACCTCCTGCCACTCAATTAGATATGATTGAGATTGTACCTGACAGAATGATCGATGCTATCAGCCTGGTCCCAACTTCAGAATCAGTTTTTTCTTTGTATTGAATCCCCAATCCTTCACCAAAGGAGTGAACAAATGGAAATGATGCCTTATTATGGGGCAACAGCTATCCAACATTATTGCCATTTTAGTTTTTTCTAACTATTCCTTGTATAACCCCAGCATGTAGAGACTTCCAGGCCCTCTTAGGTATAACAACCGTACTAAGAAATGGATTTCTCAACAACACTTTGATAATGAATGATAATTCTATGATCCTGGCTCCAAAATGGTGGAATGAGCTCCCCATTGAAATCAGGACAGCAGAAAGCTTACACACCTTCCGGCGCAGACTGAAAACTCATCTCTTTCCACTCCACTTCGAGCGATAGAATTACTAACAAAGCACTTATATACTAATAAAGGACTGGCTTACCTATATCCAGTTCAGTAGCACTTGACATGTCTTAGCTCTATGAAACCTGATGTACTTATAAGATTCTGTTTTCTTCAAGTTTGTATCTTCTTGGTCGAATGCACTTATTGTAAGACGCTTTGGATAAAAGCGTCAGCTAAATGCAATGTAATGTAATGAACGACTCAAAGATTGTCACCCTTACAATACTGGTTCACAATCCGTATTCTACTCAATAACACAGGGGCATTCCTTGCCCAGTGGATGGCAGTATGTATACGTACGTGGTTGCTGTTAACACCCAACATGTCATGATTTGCATTTCCTATTATCGAGCAATGCACATGAGATACACAGTAATATTGGGGCTTCATTTTAGATGATACAAATACCTAATTGTGATACATAACTGATTAAGCCGCCAATGGACTGTTTGGACTATAAAGGGAATAGGAGGTGATAATCCAGATCAGCGGCTAGAGTTTCAGTGAGGCGGAAGGCAGAGGAGCTTTTGAAGATGCATTTGCAGGAGTTTACAGTAACTCCTTAGTGAGTATTTGCACGAGACAGTGTTTCTTTCTCACACAGCAGGAACAAGAGTCTCTGCAGTTGTCTGATTACTATCTCGTTGAGGCTTCATCCATTCTAAGTGGTTATTGTGAATGGATAAGACCTGAATAGGAAATCTTTATCAGAGAGGTTTTGATGTAAGAGAATATATCTCATTTCATGTACAGGTTGCAGGAAACATCTCAGACAGTAGACATATTGTACAAAACTGGTAAATAAACCCTGAACAAGAGGGTAGACATCGTTAGAGGAAATCATGATGATACTTAGTGGCACCTGACACAAACCTGACAAAGCACAGAAAGGCTTGGAACATGAGGATGAGAGGGTGAAAAGGAGAACGCAATATACAGTGTCTTTCGAGAGAAAAAGGTAGACCATTAAACTCAGTTAATAGAAGGACCTCAATTACAGAGCTGAGGCTCTTCTTTGCTCTTCAGTGACGAAGGATGCCAATGAAAGCATATTGTTTATGGGATGAGGGGAAACGAGACTATTATTTTGAGAGCATATCATTCCCCAAGGTACAGCTGTTTGGTCGGACTGAACTTCAGCAGCACATATTGCTAATAATCTCCAGAGCACGGCCGGGCATGTTATATATTAATCATTAAGATTACATACAGCAATCCTTGGATATGCATAAGACTTAAAGTGGGTCAGTCTGCTTTTGAAAGGACTGCAGGGTGCATCTCCATAGGGGTCTTATGTGGATATGATGGGTAAGGGTGATTTTTTAAGCATGTAGAAACTGGGGAAGAGGTAGGTGAAACTATAAAGTGGAGATTTAAGGCAGCTGGAGTACATTATATGTTAAGAACGTGGAGTGGAGCACCTCAGCAGCAAGCGTGGCTATAGGTGTTAAGATGTCCTATTCATAGAACTCTGAAGTGGAAGTGAATGAAGTAAGAGATCTGACATCTGTTACTTGAAATGGCTCTCAAGAGAGCTTTAAGTAGTCTCCCCCTTGTCTTTACTGGTTGGATATTCCATTAAAATGTACTGTATCTACCTAACTCCTTTTCCAAAAAGCGCTTGACTATCTTTAGAGTATAGCGCCTGTCGAAAAGAAAAGAGGATATGTTCCCTTCTATTGTATACTTGTACTAAAAGGAAGATACAGGCATGAGAAAAGTAATACAAATGAAAAAGGGGGCTTTTGAAAACTTGGAACAACGTTTTAAAAGTCAGTATTTGGTATCTGATTCACTTCCTTCGGCCCGCAGTTCATCTCTCTCCTCTATTTTTTTTAAAAGACACAAAGGATGTGACTCAAAACATCCTGATGGTTCCCGCAGAGGAGCCAATTACAGTTGATTGATCTCTAGCTGCAGAGGCAGATAATACGACATGGCTTTAATGTGGGCTGCCTAATGGTCAATCACACCTCACTGTAGTCTCACTGATTCAGAGCACTCTGTAATCCACTGATGTAAGTCCTTGTATGATGCAAGCAGCGGAAGAAGGATTTGAACTGTGTCATTACGGTCAAAAAATGTTTCCTGAAAGATATTCCTTCATTTTGTAAACAGCATCAATCATTTAATGTTGTTCTTGTTTCATTGATTTGGGCATAATTACTCCACATTGCAACATTTATCTTTTATTTGTTGCCATACGATTGACATTTTGATGTTAAGATTTGTTTTCTTGTCAGTGGCTTGAAGATAAATATCATTTGTATTATACTTAATTTAAGTAAATTGCAAAAAAGGACAAAGGCTCTGAGACAGACATACGGTAATTTGCTGTGGCTGGTACAAAATGATCCATTGTGCAGTTTTAGATGAACATTATTGGGAGACAATAAAGTGATTATTCCATAAATACGTATATTTATTTTCCAGAAGCGCTTACTGCTTAATAAACTTTGTATTTGAAACGCATAACCTGGGATGTGCCAAGTTTAAATTGAGTCACTACATTGACACATTGCGTTTTTTTCCATTGTTCCCTACAGGGAGAATGAGTCATGTGGGTGAAAAGATGCTCACATAATTGTGACAGGTGCTTAAGGGAGAATACATTGAAATCTGTCTGTCAACATTGTTTTCTTGATATCTTTGTGTATCAGGGAAATTAAGTCTGAAGGACAGGCAAGAACAAGGCACAGCACTTAGCAGCTTTCATACAAAACATCATCAAGTGCTCTGCATCATAGAAATGCTTTTAATGAGAAATCAGAAGGACATGTATAGAAAAAGCATTGCATAGGGAACACATAGCAAAGGTCTGTAAAATGTATGTTGGCTGGACTTTTATGAAAAGAGTAGTTTTTCCTCACATTAAAGCCATTATATCTCACTATTTCCTGTTGTATTATACATAAAGGAATAGAGGAATTGGTCGAGATACTTTCCCATATGTTCCCAACTCACAGATATGTGTGCAGCATCAGCTACTGTGTTGCAATGTATAGATGAAGTTTCCACAGTCTTAGACTACTAGGAATCACAATCCTCACAAAAGAGTCTAATTTTCCCATTCAAATCAGCTGAAGAGGGAAAGTTTAAAGTGTGCTTGCACAGGCATGTTTTTTATAAAATTATTCAGCAATGGTTCAAAACGCAACCAACAAAGTGTTATGCGGAACTTTCCATTTCAAAATATTTGCGATGGTGGATTGATCAAAACACATGGTGAGAAAGTGCCATTTATTT
This sequence comes from Harpagifer antarcticus, assembly GCA_902827135.1. Classification (NCBI taxonomy): domain Eukaryota; kingdom Metazoa; phylum Chordata; class Actinopteri; order Perciformes; family Harpagiferidae; genus Harpagifer; species Harpagifer antarcticus. The sequence goes on from CADEHL010000266.1 coordinate 1,134,943, forward strand.
AGCACTAGACAGATCATTTTCAAGCATCTAGTCCTAAAAACTCACATTAGGTTATTTGAGGGTGGCTGGCAGCTCCCAGCGGGGCCTGGCTGCCTATTCAAACACACTAAAGCTCTACAACAGGCCTCACCTGTGGTGACAGTGAGCCTGGCTTCATGACTGATGTCCTTCCTGGCAGAATTGGACGCGACACAGCGGTAGGCACCCTCATCCTCCTTGGTCACCTCCAGTATATGAAGCACCCCGTTAAGAAGGGAAATTAACCTGTTGTACACAGGGCATGACAGAGGAGAGGTGGCATGGTGAGAAAGAGTAAGAAGGTGAATGACAAAAAGAAAAACAACTGAACAAATGGCTTAGTGCCACGAAGAATAAAACATATCATGGTGATCAGCTCTGCAGGGATCCTTCTGGGTCCTCACAGGACCCCACCCTTCTTTATTCAGGAGAGAGGCTATTGTGTGCAAATACTACAACAAGGGGTTGCCATTACAAGTCATGCAACATAAAAAGTAATTGAAATACACATATATATAAAGATGAAAGCTGTTTTCTGGACAAAGACGCCCCCCTCCAAAATATATTTGTATTGTAAAATAATGATATGTGCTGTTCATATTTACTGTTTCTACTTGAATAATACTCTCTTCTCCACTTCTCCCTCTCTTATGGAGGTAATGTTCCAGACTACAGGCCCCCAGGGTACCGGGCAATGTGATGCCTTTATCGTCTTTATCACAGCCTATTAGTCCCACCAGGATATGACCAGTAGTAGTCTGTTCAGACGGGAGGGAGTGGAGATGTGCTGAGCAAAAAGAGAGGGAGAATAAAGAGGCAATGGATGGAACAACTAAACAAAGAAAGGTAGAGATAAAAACCTGAAGACAAGGAGCAATGATTGGTGGGGAGAACATGGGGATAGAGGAGTGACAGAAAGAGAAATGTAAAGGGGATGATTGTGAAGAGAAAAGTAAGAGACGGCAGAAAGGCAAGAGAGAGAACAGAAAGAGAAAAAGCTGGTGATATATATCAGCCATTCCTTGCCTCATCTTTGTGAGAGGCCATTAACAGCGCCTGAGGTTGGAGAAGCACATCCCACCAATAAGACCTCATAAGCAGCAAGCTGTTTGCAGGTCATGTAGGGCTGAAGCAGCCATTAGCACTTAGTCCTCTGCAATAAGGCTGGAGACAAATTCCAAGGCTCTGCAGCCGGTAGAGTCACACTGAAATGTCAATATGGTTAAATGGCCCTGTAAATGAGACTAAGCTGACAGCAGAGAAGTACATTTTGAAAATGTATCTTCTCTAACTGTTAGAGTAGAGTAGAGTGGTCTTATTTTAGCTCAAGGTTGCTCTTCTGATTGTAGTTGAAATGATTTAGACTTCATTTCACTAATGACCTTGCAAAATTGTAAATCACATTTTGACAATATAGTTTGATATTCTGCCATTAAAGAAAGTATGGGAACAGCAAAACTAAGAATCAGAGGCATTTACATGGCATTTGTTAGAAGCTTTTATCCAAAGCGACTTACATACTCAATACTGTGGGAAATCCCCACAGGAGCAATTTGGGGTGAAGTGTCTTGCCCAAGGACACAAGGACATGCTGACAGCAGTGGGGTTTGAACCTGTGACCGCCTGATCCCAACACCTACACACAACCCACTGCGCCACCCCCCGTTTATTTAGTATCTTAGTATTACTAAGAAACAAAGAGCTGACCTAACACGTTATTAAATGCTGCCGTTGTTTAGAAACTGTCTTTGCACCAATGGCAAAAGGTCTGCTTTGAAAATAGTTCAGTTACAGTTTATGTTTTATCTACTTCAGTCAAACCCCACACAATTAGTCTTCCATGATAATAAATGAGAGTTCGCTGCATGTACATTCTTTGTTGCTATTATCCGTAACTTGCATTGAATTGCCAAGGTTAAATTAAAGTGCTTTTTGAAATTGTTGCACTCTGACCCCTTCACTGACGCTTGTAATTTAGTACAGTCTGATCCAGGGGGAATAAACAAAGAAAGAATGAGGTAAGGATAAACACAGTAATTAATCGCCTCTAAAATATTTGCATGTACATGTATGTTTCATTAATCTACTTATTACGGGCATGTAAGGAACATTTTTAGGTTTTCTGATTGCAACAAAGTCACATTCACAGCTGGGTACAGACAGCAGGGGGAAGCACTTTGGTCGAAATGTTCAATTAAAACCAAAGGAAGCTGAAAATCTCAAAAGTATTAAACAAGTTGCAACTCAGTTTCTCATGGTGCAAACAGGTGATTCTGAAATACTTTCTTTACTATGTCATGAAGGATAAAGTTTCCAAAACAGAACAACCACTAATGGAATGAGTGTCAACGTCATACATCCAGTAATATCAGTGTGGCATTGAGGGATGAAAGACAATTATACAAGGAGACTTTCCCCTTTTAACCTTGAAAATCTAAAGGAACATATTACAGTGTAAAATTATATATATGTACGGTAGCACATGGATTGCAATGAATACATACAAAAACTCAAAGCTACATTTTCTAGATAAACAAGCACATTTAAAGGTGGGGTAGGTAATTTTGGAGAAACCAGCTCGAGTGTGCTATAATTTGAAAGTACACAACCGGAACAAATCTGCCCCTTCCTTCAGACTTCCTTACAGAGCTCCTCCTCCAACACACACGAACGCGCACATGACCAATGAGGGCACGAGATAAGTTTGTGCCCAGATGGAAGGCTGACAGGCAGGTAGGCCATCCAGTTATTTTAGCCGGGCTTTGGTCGTGCTTTTTACAGCGGCTTCCACAGATGAATTTTTTTTTTGTATTTATTGTCAAAGCATTTAATGTTTTCATTGCTATCGGGATGTTAAGAGCATTCCATGGAATATAACAAAAAGTGTTTCTGAAATAAATTACATACCCCACCTTTAAGTGTGTCGTCTGCTTCCCTTTCTCGACATGTTTGAAAGACAACATTTATTTAAACTGCAAACACTTTGACTGTTGCTGTTTTATATTGTAGCAATGAATAGTCTTTTCTGCACTGCCTTAAACCAAATGTTGAGGGCCACAGCCATCCATAGTTTAATACAACAGTATTCTTAATACTGTTGGGACAATCCCCACAGGAGCAATTTGAGGCGAAGTGTCTTGCCCAGGGACACAACGACATGCTGACTGCAGTGGGGTTTGAACTTGTGACCACCTGATCGGAACACCTACGCCCACTGCTCCACACGCCCCCACACTTAAGACTTAACTGTTTAAGCATTTGAGTAAACTATAGATCATTTAATTTTATAGTAATTAATTGAACTAGAAACTCAAGTCCCATATGATTTATCATATCAATCATTTGAATGACTTAATGTCATTATGTAATGGACAGCAGTAAGATATTAAAGAGTGAACACACAAAGGGAAAAGTATCAGGTAAAACAAACAATAACAAAATGAATATGCACTCAAATTAATTGAAACAAACCTGAGTAATCACATCAGTTATTCATTGATCTGTTGTTAGAAAATGAAATCACAGTCGAGAAGATGGAAAAGTAAGAAGGTGAAGGACAAAAACAAATAAAAGGGTCACCTTGTCTCCTCAGGGATGGCCACTGTGTCTTTCTCCCAGGTAATAACAGGTGTGGGTACTCCCTCAATCTGGCACTCGAAGCGAGCAGCCCCCCCAGCGGGCACTGTGTGGGGCGATGGCTCCTGATGAAACTTAGACAAACCTGGGGGGTAGAGAGGGGATAGAGGTCAGGGGGGTACAGTATCTATCAACGCAGAGCTGTTGATTTCCCAAAAGACAGACAAAAAGGAGCCCATCTCTAAATTACTGTTCCAGCAAATGACATATGTGTAATGGTCTGACTTGTGTGTGTCATGTTGTCTACCTGTAGGACACGGTCTACAGTGTTTAAAGTAGGTCACACAAGATGAGACAGACAGTTTGTTCTGAAGGTTTGGTCCACAGTTGTTGGACAGCTCTGTTTCCATCAGAATCCACATGGATTACACACACACACACACACACACACACACACACACACACACACACACACACACACACACACACACACACACACACACACACACACACACACACACACACACACACACACACACACACACACACACACACACACACACACACACACACACACACACACACACACACACACACCAAGTACATACAATTAAATGGGCTGCAAAACCAATGTGGTAATGGAAGGGGCTCTACATTAATTGTGTGTTCAACCTAATTGAGACCAATTATCCCGTTCAAAATGTGGTTTAAAATATAACATTTATTGCAGATTCTTCATTTTAATTGGTTTATTCTAAAACCAGCATAATTAGGTTAAGAATCAGTCAATTTTTGTGATTTTAAAAGGTACCGTTTTCCATTTTGTAATTTAATTATAGACTTGTTCAGACCTTTTAAATACCCTTGAATGTCCTGATTAGGAGAAATTTGGGGATTTAATCAGGCTTGGCTAGCTTATTCCTCTCTCCAGGTTGAGTCTTGGCAGCGCTCCAACTTTCAAGGCATCAACACATTCACAGCATGAGAAAGCCTCCTCCTGTAGATAATACCCAGCACCAGGGGGCAGCAGTGAGCGCTGTCTGAGGGCCTCTGACCTCTGACCCCGACAGGCTGCTGGAGAAGAGAACAACACTGGTTGGCTGTCCCAGTCACTTGCCTGCAGCTCTGACTGAAGAGTAGAGAGTGGGGGGTGGATGAAAGGAGAGCGCGGAGAAAGAAGACAGAGAAAGCAACAAGAGGCTGGAAGAAAGCAGGGAGGTAACAGAAGGAGACTCCAAATCCCAGATGATATAACTAGGCTAGAAAAGACACTATATATGTATAAGTGGCAGAAAAACTAACATTGCCAACATGAAGACTGTAAATCTTCCCATACATACATGTGCTCCAGGAAATGTACCAAAGAAAAGGCCAGACATTGGAATAGATACATGCAGCTTTAGAATAAAGTGGTTTGTTATCAGTTATCAGTTATCAGTTTAGTGGTTTCTTTATGTTGTTCTGTAACATATTTCCTCATGTGGGGCTAATCGCAGAACTGATTCATCACACCAGATTTGCACAGCATGAATTGAACACATGTAAAGATTATCCAGCTGTGTTACATACAGAAACATAACTGGCTAGAAGGACTAATCTGATTCACACATCTGGAAAAAGCTGCTGGTAGCAGAGATACTGTTGTGTTATAGTTTAAACAGATTGCATAGGCCTTTTGCCGAAAGATTAGATCTTACTTAGAGGTTACACGTAAATTGTTTACTGCTCTGAATCCAAGTGATTCTGGAAGCGTTTCTATTCGAGACAGGATAGTCCTGGTCTTTAATGCTCTTTCTTTTGGGTTACTCTAGTTAGGACCAAGCCATGTAAATGAGCCATGATGTCTTGCAGTCCACTGAAATTCAAGTAAACAAAGCTTAGAGTCTGCAGAGTGCAGCTGTGAGACTGTACTTAGGCACAGTGGTGTAATGTGCTAAATGCGGTTGTAGACTCTCATTGACAATGCTAACATGCAGATGTTGAGCAGTTATAAGTACATGATTATACCATCCTATTTCAGCAGGTGGCTTGCTAACATTTGCCAATTAGCAAAGAAAAAAAAGCACAGCTGAGGGAAATAAACGGAACCATCAGACAAAGTTCAATTCTGACCTGACAATAGCACCAGTAGAAACGTTAAGAGATCATATCATGTATTTAAAGGGTGGCATGAATGTCTGAAGTCTCATGGCAACACAGGAAATAGTTGTTGAGATATTAAACTCCACAAATGTTCAACCTGGGGTACTTTCAAACTTGCAACCAATAACAAGACTGTATCAAGTTTTCAAGCAATCCCACATTTTTTAACAAGCTTTCTTTTCTTAACCACTGTAAGCTCGAGGAGACTATGCATGATTACCCTAACCCTTTCACACCAACTGTTGGTCATGGCAACAAACTGGCCATCTGTGTTTTCCTACTGTGCTGGGAGAACGTTTCAGTTCACAGAGGCTGGCCATAGTAGCAGAAAACATTTGGTTCATCTCAGAAACACTTGCAGTGATTGTTGCGTTGCAAGTTTTTGCAGGAACAGTTGATGATTAACCGCTGCCACATATAGCCATAACACAGCAGGATGCCCTCATGTAAACACACCAACTGAACCACTGCCAGAGAGACTGACAGGGTGCCAGCTGTGTGTGTGTGTGTGTGTGCGTCCATGTGTAGGTGTGTGTTCGTGTTTGTGTGTGTGTGTGTGTGTGTGTGTGTGTGTGTGTGTGAGTGAGTGCACACGTGTAAACTTGAGTACATGTGTGCCGAGCTACTTGAACCTCAGTGTTGACTCAAGTGTGTTCTTTGATGCCTGTACAGAACTGCATGTGATTGTATTACTGGATGACTGTGAGCATATGATTGTCAGTGTGATGATGTGTGTTTGAGTGTGTGTGACGCTGTATGTGTGTGTGGCGGATCATATTCCATATTGTAAATTCACATTCCTTTTTATATTTTGCACATTCCTGTTCAACTGCACAGCTCTAAAACCTTACATTCTGATAAACTGCACATTTTTGATTGTTAGGTTAAGTTTTAATGGGACTTATGTTTTTGTATATTCATAACATTTGCAAACATTTCTTTTTAAATATTTTTCTTTTTTTTAATAGCGATTTTAAAAATAATTATTATGTATTTTCTCCTTTTTAAATCTTAATTCCTCTTATTGTGTTTGCTTACGCATTGACCCAAACAAATGCTTGCCTGTATGCGTAAACCTACTTGGCAATAAACCTGATTCTGTGGTAAACAACAGCTGATCAGCGAGAGTGCAGATGAGAAAATGTTAGCGCAAAGGAGGCGGGCGGTGTTCGGAGAAGACACTTTGCCCATGCTGTGATGGAACAATGGCGACTGGCAGGACGTCCACCTCCTTTCTGTCAAAGCATAATCATATTAGTCTTTATCAGGAATCTATGCAAGTCCCCCCGCAATGAAATTCCATGAGAGAAGCGCCCGGCACCCTGCTGTTTTTCAAAGTAACACTCCCAACAAAAGGTGACATATCAAGCCAAACATATCCAATTATTTCCTAGCAACAAGGTCTTTAGAAAAAACGTTTTGAGGCAGCTCCCTGGGCACTGCTCTATGAAAAGTGTCTAACAATTCAATGCACTACATAAAAAGGTCCCCACATATGTATTTACTCACTCTCATTTGTCTTTTTCATTGCTTCTCCCTCCCCCTGCCCTTGACTTTACCCCAGACTTGTTCTCTGTTTTTGTCTGTCCCTCTATCTATGCCCCACTCTTTGGCCCCACAGCTATCAGATTGCAGCGTTTTTCCCCTCCCCTTGTGCAACAGATAATTCCCCCTGTGACCCCTCTGCTACCCAGCTTTCAGGCTGACTAACAGTGTGAAAAACCATAAAGCGTGCCCCTAGCCTCAACAGATATTTGTAACAGCAACTGCGAAACATGTGTGGTATGACATTTTGCTGCCCTTTTAAGCTTTATTAAGTGGCTAAACTCTTACCCTAGAATGTATTCATCATTCATAAAAAAATGAAAGCTATTTCTAACAAACCTGTTGTACTTTTTGTAAAATGTTTCAGCCGGTACATTTTATTATATTGTTAGATGTTCCGGAACTACCGCTTCTCATGTTGAGAAGTGATCTTCCTCCTCATATTTTCATCTTTCGAAGCCATGGCGTGCATAGATTTGAAATGACGATTGTATGTTTTTACTGAAATCATGACCCTCACGTTAGTTTTAAATAAAAAACAGGGATACACCGTCATGACAACCCCACAATGTATAAACGTATAAAGTACACAGGTTGTTTATTATCGAGAGCGCACCCTTTTTTATAATTATGTCATCAGCTATTTGACTGTAATGACTTGCAAAAGCTGGTATGAATTAGGATATATCAACATTCACCTCAGCAGCCCCATAATGAGAAAGGTTAATTGGTCTAATTAACATTAAAAGCTGCTTTTTCTCCTGCATCATCGTTTACCTATGAATGTGTTTGAGAAATGTATTGTGCACACTGTGTGCCTCCTCTGGCATTTTGCCGAGAAAAGAGCGAGTTGGATTCTGAATTCCTGTTTGTCCGTATCTAATGAGTGAGCCAGTCTCTTTCCCTGTGTCTTTCCATTCCCTACACATTTACATGCTTTTATACAAGGCCACACGCATCATATACTGCGACAGGGAAACTGGAGCAGGTGGGTTTCGTAATGTGTTTTCACAGATGTGATCTCTGCTACGTTCCCTCTCCAGTCTAATTTATGCTGGAGAAGACACAGTAGGAAATGAGAATGTCCGCTCAATGTCAATGTTGGAGCAGTTCAGCTTCGACCTCCTGTAGCCTGGTCACATCCATTTCATAGGCCTTCGCTGCTGATTTAATTCAAACGCCACACTCTCATGCATGCATATATGATTCTGTTTTCTTCAAGTTTGTATTTTGTTGGTCGAACGCACTTATTGTAAGTCGCTTTGGATAAAAGCGTCCGCTAAATGCAATGTAATGTAATGTAATGCACATTTACTTCTCTACGCACAGCGTCGGCTCTGGAACCTTACTTCTGGATAGGGGTTGGACTCTATTCTTCTCCGGAGTTGCTCAAGGTGTGAGGCGCCGGGCGGGTGTGGGGATACTCACAAGTCCCCGGTTGGGTGCTTCGTTGTTGGAGTTTACCCCAGTGGACGAGAGGGTCGCCTCCCTACGCAGTGAAGGAGTTCAAGTATCTCAGGGTCTTGTTCTCGAGTGAGGGAACAATGGAGCGTGAGATGGGCCGGAGAGTCGGAGCAGCGGGAGCGGTACTGCAGTCGCTTTACCGCACCGTTGTGACGAAAAGGGAGCTGAGCCAGAAGGCAAAGCTCTCTGTCTCCCGGGCCATTTTCGTTCCTACCCTCATCTATGGTCATGAAGGATGGGTCATGACCATAGACTGTATATATAAAGGTCATGACCGAAAGAACGAGATCGCGGATACAAGCGGCCGAGATGGGTTTTCTCCGCAGGGTGGCTGGTGTCTCCCTTAGGGATAAGGTGAGAAGTCCGGTCATCCGGGAGGGACTCGGAGTTGAGCCGCTCCTCCTTCGGGTCGAAAGGAACCAGTTGAGGTGGTACCTAGTTAGGATGCCACCTGGGCGCCTCCCTAGGGAGGTGTTCCAGGCACGTCCAGCTGGGAAGAGACCAAGGGGTAGACCTAGGACCAGGTGGAGGGATTATATATCTTCGCTGGCCTGGGAGCGCCTTGGGATCCCCCAGTCAGAGCTGGTTGATGTCGCCAGGGAAAAGGAAGTTTGGGGCTCTCTGCTGGAACTGCTACCCCCCGCGACCCGACCACGGATAAGCGGGAGAACACACACACACACACACACACACACACACACACACACACAAAGGTCATTCTTAATGGTGTCTGAAGCCTTTCCTTTCACCATCACCACAAACTCTCTTCAGTCTTTTCTGCCTTCTCACCATTCATCCCACATCCCCCCCTTCGCCTCCTTTACTCCTTTTTGTTCCTCAAACAAGAGATCCTCATAAATAGGCATGTGACAGCTGACAAAAGCAGGGGCATCCACAAAGAGCACTGTCTCATTTTATACAAAGCTAATGACTAAATAAAGATGACCACTTAAAGAGTGTGAGAGAAAGAGGCCTCCTTGGATCTTCCTGTACATTTCTTTCATTTCCACCCAGTTTTCCTCCTGCCTTTTAACCGCCTGATGTTTAAAAGTGTTCTTATTCCCAGGGAACTTGCTAGCACTCAATCAGAGGATAAGTCTCCTATCTGAGGCACAGTAGAACCAAGTTCATCTCTATCGACGCAAGAGAAATCCCTTGACAAATCTGACAAATCACATTGCTTGTGTGTGTTTGCATACTGAACTCTAAAAGGATAAATTAATCAAACCAATAATCCTCCATTACATAAGGGACAGTGCGACCTACCTCTTCCTGAAATGTTAAGCATTTTTACTGCCAAGAAAAACAGATACCCCACAACACAAAAAGTAACTGTATTTTCCTGATAAAATCACCATGATGGAAGAATAACTTAATTTAACCTCAAAAACACATTTTGTAGCTTTCACTTTAGTGTCTCTCAACAAAGTGGCAGAAAATAGTGAGCTATGTCCACCACATTTTCCGAGAGCCAATGGTGACCTCCCCAAAACTCGTGTTTTGCCCAAGCAAGGGGGCAAATGCAACCAAATACGAATGCAATTTACCATCATAGAGGACTCCAAAAAGCAGAAAACATCCAAATTTGAGGCTGGATCCATTCAAATTAGGGCTTTTCTATTTAAAGAAGTGACTAAATGATCCTTCCATTATCGGATGGGTTTATTTTGTGTAGATTAACTAATTGATTGATTACTTAATAGTTTCCGTTCTACTCTATTAAACTTTGTATCTCTAAAGCAACTATGGTAAGAACGTTTGTTGAACTTTCTATCCATCTATCAATGCACTTTTTAAACTTTGGGATTGGAGCCTATCCAAGCAAGCATTTGGCCCAAAGCAGTAAACTCTAGACAAATCACTGTAGCTTTATCAATGCTCCAAATGCATTGATTTTGATACATATTCATTGTCATAGATGAGCATATGAGACTTACTTGCTAGGAGAACATTCACAGTCCGGCTGGTCAGGGCTCCCATGGCGCTAGCAGTCACACAGCTGTAGCCCCCCTCCACTCCCTGGTGGGGGGACTGGCCCTCCTTAGAGGTCGGCAGCAGGAGGAGGGATCCGTTGGCCAAATACTGCAGGAAGCGCCCCCCCTCCAGAGGCAGGCGCTGGCCATCCTGAAACCAGGTGACATTGAACGGTGTCTCAGTGGCCCCAAGCTTGCAGTCCAGCAGGAGGGGCGAACCTGGCTCCAACACTACATGACTGGGCCCCGCCCCGCAGCTCAGCTCCACCGAAAAAGGCTTTTCTGTGAAGGACAAAGATAGAAACGATTGTTAACCGTGTTGATGAACCTATTGTTAAACACATACAAAGTGGAAGCAGGTCTTTGTAATGTTTGTGTCTTCTCTGTTTCTTCCTTTAGAAGAAAAATGGGACGCAACTGATGCATCATAATCTGCAACTAGCAGACACATCAGACCAGAAAGTTTAGTTGGCATTTTGTATCTGTTGTTTGTTAGTGTTACTGCTCTGCATGCATACAAATATAAGTGGGATTGTCTGGTAGAGGTAAAGGGTACTAAAGGGTCTGGTTTACATTCAAAATCTGTATGTTTCCGGTCAAATCTTTCACTATGTTAATGCACACTCTGACAGCTCCACGCTGCACTGGAGTCTTCAGGTTTCTTTGCTGGTGTTGTGTCAAATACTGTTTCTTTCTAAGTAGGACATTGTTTATAAGATAATTATCAATTTGCATGTTTCATAGCTACGTCAGTACTGTTTAGGACAGACATTTTATTTAAAAAAATGTTTTTTGAGCGTAGGGATCTTTATACTATATATTTAATATGTCTCTAAATGTTCATTTAGATGTAGACCTTGCTGAAACCCTCTGTAGGAACCTTTGTATTGCTCTGTGAACACTATCACAGCTCAACTATAAATCCAATATTGCACATTCATTCTTCTTTGATGCAATTATTCACACATCTGTTTTGTGTCCTTTTCGGCTATTTGTGCCTACTTTATCAATTCCAGCACGAGGCAATTTTTCATTTGACAGCAACATTTCAATACAATCGATAGCGCTGGCATCACAGATGGATATGGGTGGTGCATTCCAGAGGCAGGGTGATTTGGGGACAGAGTAGCGGCCAGAGGAGGAGACAGAGGAGGAGGGGCTCTGAAAATTAAATGGGTGCAGCGGCATGAAGGGATTTGTGTGTCAGCAGCAGGACATTAAAGTCGATGAGAGAGAGGGGAAGTCCTGAAGTGAAAGGTTGATGAGCTGGTGTGAGATAAGCAACAGAGTGCTACATAAACCGTGGTCAAAGGAGATATTTCTTAGCCACCGTGCTAAAGCTTCATCATTCTTGTTTTTTAAAGAAAGCTTTATGATTTAGAGCAGGGGTTCCCTGCCGGGCCGCTTCATTTTAAGGACATGTCGGCCAGGGGTGTAGAGCTACATGTTTATTTTATTAGCTTTTCTTTTTAATGACTGATTTTAAATGCCATTTTCTTAATGTCTTTCATTTTTTTTGTAAAGCACTTTGAATTGCCTTGTGTTGAAAAGTGCTATATACATATTGCACCGGATTGGCAAAACAGGAGAGTAAACCAGTCTGCCTTGATCTATGAATTAATGTCCGGGACTCTCACGGTATCTGCTGCCCGCAGCTGTTTTATAGAAGGAAAACCTCCTTCACTTCATGAAATGGCTGCAGCATCAGGAGGCAGCGGGACGTGTAACTCCGCCTCTGAGAAGTGCACCACCAGCGCGCCGAGAGCTGTACCTTTTTACGCACCGCCTTCGCTGTGTTTACCTTCACCAGGACACCGAGTGACTGCAGGCTGCTACGTGTTAACCCCACACACCTCTACACACATCGAACTGCCCGATTACTCTCCCTTTTATTAGTTTTATGAAGGAGATGTCCAGTCACCAATGCGCATGATGTGTGTGTGTGTGTGTGTGTGTGTGTGTGTGTGTGTGTGTGTGTGTGTGTGTGTGTGTGTGTGTGCGTGCTCTGCTCAGCTCTGTGTTTGTGTCTGTCCGACACCGGCATGTTTTAAAATGACCTGAACAGTAATTTACACACATCTGGCTAACTCCATAGGTAGCATATATGCGGGTGTTCCCAAAATAAATTAGTTTAATCTTAATCTCGATGTAGTGCCAAATGCTGTCGGACGTGCACCGGAACGAACGTCATATCATAATATCTTCTGAATACAAATGCCAGTGTGTCACACACACACACACACACACACACACACACACACACACACACACACACACACACACACACACACACACACACACACACACACACACCACACACACACACACACACACACACACACACACACCCACACACACACACACACACACACACACACACACACACACACACACTTAATGCAATGTATGAACTTTATTTTACTTCATTTCTTTGACGAACAAGCTGGAATGATAAAAGTGTCAAAACAAATCAGTAAGATATCTTGAGAAGAAGGGAATTATTGAACAAAGAAGGTGAAAAGACCAAGATCGGTTTTGTAGGTGGGACATAAAAGGAACTGAAGAGTTCAAATCATGACTGACACATTGGTGGTTAATTATATGTTATGAACAGGCTGAATAGAATTAGACCAGTAAGGTAAAACCATGAATAGTAAGGGTAAATATTGCATTATTCTCAGTAGACTACACATTCTATCCAATATTAGACAGTGAGGTTCAGCAAGTAGTGTTTTTTGCTTGTCTAGCTGACATCTCTCAGTGGATGTCTGCTCATCACCTCAAGCTCAACCTTGACAAGACTGAACTGCTTTTCCTTCCGGGAAAAGATTGTCCTACTCTTGACCTGACAATCAACATCGGCACCTCTGTTGTTTCCCCGACTCAGACTGCAAGGAATCTGGGTGTGACCCTAGATAACAACCTCTCCTTCACTGCAAACATCGCTGCTACAACTCGTTGCTGCAGATATATGCTGTACAACATCAGGAAGATTCGTCCCCAGCTGACCCAGAAAGCCACCCAGGTTCTGGTCCAGGCTCTCGTCACCTCACGCCTAGACTATTGCAACTCCCTCCTGGCTGGTCTACCTGCATGTGCCATCCGACCTCTGCAGCTCATCCAGAATGCAGCGGCTCGTCTGGTCTTCAACCTTCCAAAATTCTCCCACACCACGCCGCTCCTCCGCTCCCTTCACTGGCTCCCGGTAACTGCTAGAATCCACTTCAAGACACTAGTACTTGCATACCATGCTGCGAATGGATCTGGCCCTTCCTACATCCAGGACATGGTTAAACCGTACACCCCAGCACGTGCACTCCGCTCTGCATCAGCCAAACGACTCGCTGCACCCTCGCTGCGAGGTGGACCCAAGTTCCCATCAGCAAAAACACATGGGTTTGCTATCCTGGCTCCAAGATGGTGGAATGAGCTCCCCATTGACATCAGGACAGCAGAAAGCCTGCACATCTTCCGGCGCAGACTGAAAACTCATCTCTTTCGACTCCACTTCGAGCGATAGAATTACTAACAAAGCACTTATATACTAACATAGGACTGGTTTATCTATAGCCAGCTGACAAAGCACTTATATACTAACATAGGACTGGCCTATCTATAGCCAGCTGAGTAGCACTTGAAATGTGTGGCTCTATGATACCTGCTGTACTTATATGATTCTGTTTTTCTTCTGGGCTGTGTCTTCCTGGTCGTATGTACTTATTGTAAGTCGCTTTGGACAAAAGCGTCTGCTAAATGCAATGTAATGTAGTTGTGATTAAACACGGATTAACCTGATTTAGCTTGTAATCGCTTATTTTCACATTATTTAAAATATTCATACATTTTAGGAAGGGCATGCTGACAGTAACGTATTCACTTTAAAGAAAATTAATCACTGCTGAAAACACAGAATCCATATACAGTATTCATTTCATTTCATTTCAAACCTGTATTTATCCAGGTGAATCCCATTGAGATCATTGATCTCTTTTTCAAGGGAGACCTGCTGAAGTAGGTTCCACATGAAACATACAAAACATAAACAGAACAACAAAAGGACATCTTACAGCATCATTACAGGGATTACAATTTACAATAACTATCCACATGAACAGGTACCAACAGCTTCCGATTGAGCAGCATCCAACCGAGCTTTAAAAATGTAGTGGCACCAGATTGCTCAGTTTCCATTTCAATTGCAGACTATTCCAAGACAGAGGAGCTGCGCATCTAAAAGCTATCTTCCCTAAGACAGTCCTAGCAGTTGGCACATTTAATACATTACATGTTACTTGTTAGACACTTTTATCCAAAGCGACATACAGACTCAATACTGTGGACAATCTCCACAGGAGCAATTTGGGGTGAAGTGTCTTGCCCAGGGACACAACGACATGCTGACTGCAGTGGGGTTTGAACCTGTGACCACCTGATCCGAACACCAACGCACTACCCACTGCGCCACACGCCTAATAAAACCACAGCATGCGATCTCAGGCAGTAGCCACTTACAATTCGCCGTGAGATCAGGAAGCAGATGTAGTATGGAAGTTTCCCTAACATGGCTTTGTATATAAAAATGTACCAGTGACTGAGCCTCCGTACAGTTAGCGAAGGCAAACCAGCCCTTGCATACAGGGTACAGTGATGAGTTAATGCTTTACAGTTTGTCACAAATCTCAGTGCGCTGTGATACGCAGCATTTAACTTGATCAGGCGATTGGCAGGTGCATTCATATAAATCAAATCACCATAGTCCAGCACAGGTAAAAAGGTCACAGTGACTAGCCTTGTCCTGGCCTCAAGCGAGAAACAGGACTTGTTCCTGCAGAAGAAACCTAGCCTAACCCTCAGCTTTTTAAGCAGGTTATTGACATGACGTTTAAAAGTGAGAAAATCAAGCCAGATATATACTGTATGAATCCATCTTAGTGCTGTTGGATTTATTTGATATAATGTATGTTGTCTTTTTTTAGATGACCCTAATTGAATTTAGCTTTCCTGTTTGTGTTACCTGCAATATGTAAGCATCTTCTGAGCGTTGGAATGAGTTGCCTCATTTTGTTTTGAACACCTCTACATTGTTATTGTCTGAACTCCTCTGTTCAAGCCTGGTGGATTATTTATGTGTGGTGTCCTCCAATGCTGCGGCACTTACTGAAAGGTCTAAAAACACATTTGCACTGAGAGTGAAAGCAGAGATGTATTGAGCTAGTCGCCGCCTTTGTCAGATCCTAGTAATCTGTGTGAATGTGAAGGTTTTCAAGTGTCAACCTTCTCTAGTTTGAAATTAACTTAGACACAGCCTTTGGGGATAAAACCAAATGAGCCTATTGATTCTGTCTGACCTGCACAGTCTGGATTTGAAGTGCAGTGCTGCAACTAAACCCACCATGAATTGAGGATTTAATTCAAATTAATTAATTATTTAATTAAAACAGAAGGAAAACTTCTCTAAAGTCTCAGTTTGTTGGTGGAGCAGCTAATAAAAAGCTGAGAAAACACATATTATAATCAGTTTAAACAGGACCAACACGTATTGAACATATCAGTTGATGATTATCTTTTCAACTTGTAAAAGGTTCTAATGGATCTCTTGGTTTGATGTATTGGCATACAAGTGAAATCATTTTCATGCATTACATGACAGCACTATACAAAGGGTTCAGGGTTGTATAAGTTATGTGCGGGCAAGATGAATGGTGGATTGTTTACTTCTGCTTACAGCTCGGATTCATCTATAGGTGAAAAATATTATAAATGAATTCCCTTTCAGTATTGTTTCCATTAAGTCTGCATCTGTGCAAGTTACACCATTGTCCCTCTTTAGCTCATTGGACAAGTTTTCATGATTATGGCTTATAAAGGTTATTTTCTCACAGACGTACATTAACACACACACACATACAGTACACACATACACATCGACACATACACACACAAACACGCAGGTTTCTTTCAGCTTCTCTTTCTCCAGTGTTGGATTAATTAAGTTAATGGACATTTTTTCCTTGATTAAATGAGACCTGACCCCCCACCATCAGTTCCTGATGAAGAGGCTGGGTAATGCTGTGAAAGGCAGCACAGTGCTCTCTCTCACACACACACACACACACACACACACACACACACACACACACACACACACACACACACACACCAGAAACCCCATATGAATAGGGAACATAGAACAGAACACACTGTAGGAACAGAAACACTTTGTACAAGTACGCCATCACAAACACTGACACACATCACCTCCATGGCTTCTCTTTTTTTTGCCCCCATTGCAGCTAATTAGGTCACATTAAGTCATTGAAATGTTAGCAGCCTTTTTACAGCTCAATGGCAATGGTGTTACATGGCAAGAGGTGGGGGTCATTCCGCATTTGACATGGAAGACTCCCATATTTGGAGTGGAAGATAAGCAGGAAACACACATTTTACTTTAGGTTAAGACATCCTTACACTTATCTTTGCTTTTAAATTAGTATTTTTAAAAAAGCTCGGGCTTTTAGCTGCACTGCTGCCAGACTCTGGAACTCCCTCCCCCCGCACATCCGACAGTTCGACACAATCACCTTATTCAAATCCCAATCAAAAACCCACCTGTTCAAATCTGCCTACTCACTGTAGTGTTCTCCATTATATTCTTTCATTTGTGTCCACTTGATTGTCTCCTCCATGATTTCCTGTTTGTGTTTTGAACATGTTGTGTTGCCTATTAAAGTTTTCTTTTTTTAACAAATTGTACGGTGTCCTTGGGTGTCATGAAAGGCGCCTAAAAATAAAATGTGTAAAAATGTGTAAAGCACTTTGAATTGCCTTGTGTTGAAAGGGGCTATCTAAATAAGCTTGCCTTGCCTTACACTTAAAACACACAATTTATAATAGGATAAAATAACAAAGGTGTTCAACCTGTAACTGTAAACATAAAGCGAGGTTACAGGACTAGCATGATTTGCTATCCGTTTACAAAAGGAGGCATCATAACCGTATCACATATTTCAAGCTATTTCATCCGGGAATAAATCACTTGAAAACTGAGACACACTTTCACACTGGAAAACTTGCCCTAGATTTGTGGCCAATATGCAGCACACACACACAAATACACACACACATATTCACACGCTGACATGTACCCACACAGCTGTTTCAACCCACAGAGACACACGCAATCCCAAAAGAGTAACTGTCAATGTTTCATGAGGACACAATGTGGTGAAGAGGAGGGTAGGGGGGTCTGTGAAGTGGACATGCTGGAATGGACAGGGTGCACTCTGGGATATAGTAGCGGCTGTGTGGTTTCACTGAGCTGTAGTGAATGGATTGTGATGGCACCGCACCAAGAGGTTCATATCTTACTCTAAGTAGAGAAAGGACAGCGGTTTACAAAAGGGAGAGAGGATGAAATAGAGCCCATCACACAACTGGAGAAAATCAAAACAGAGAAAAAAGGAAAGAAAGAACGCCACACACAAATCAAACAGTCCCCCTAAACCCATTAAATAACCATTTTGACATTATCTGGATTTGGAATAGTCTGAATTGTGCCAACAGCAATTTAGATGTTGCATGAATAAAGTGGTGGTATTTTCTGAAATTGAATCACATGTTTGGTGTACTTTCATACCACTGCCTTCACTCACTAATCAGATGGACACATCAGTGAAATAGACTAGATTTGGAGTCTTACTCACGATGCAATACACAAAGAAAGGAAGACAAAACACACAGACATAACAACAGACTGAAGTTGGGAGGGCACTGCTCTCGATACCATCAACTAGTCCGCTGGTCCATTCCTGTTAATGGATCACCTATTCACAAAACGTTTAGGAGAACATAAGGAGAAAGAGGAGGAGTGGGAGGAGGAGAGTGACCCGACACAGTAAATATTTCACCCAGCCCTGCTCACTGTCAACAGAGAGTGGACAACCCATGACTCGCAGGTCACAACTCAGGTTTCCACAGTCTCTAAAGCCAAGCTATACAATACCTCTGGCCTTTCAGGAACTAGAGATATGATCAAAGGCTAAAAGAGACTATAAATAGTGCTTCTTGTAATGAATTGAATGTTCTTTTGACCTGAGGCTGATACGCCAAAATGACATATAGCATGTTGTCATGTGTTTTGCACAGTTACATTCTGAACCCACAGCATTACTTCAAGCTAATTGCTAACACCGGCTTGTTAAGAAGCTCACATGCTTACATTAGCAAATTAGCACTTAACAAAAGGACGGCAGAAGCTGTTTGGAGAGTCATTTGTTTACGAGTTTGGTCATAAAACAAAGCACTGGACAAAAGTACATTTTGATCTCACGGTGACATTTGACAACATTTGCTGGGATCACCAAAGATGTACCGAATGTTTGAAGGAAATCCATCCAATAATTGTTGAAAAAATTCAGTTCAAAGAGGAGCACTAAGCAAATGAATGACAATGTCAACCAAATAACTACACAACAAGTTTGGCAAAGAATCAGCACAAGAACTATAGTGTTGGATTAACAAGTGCCACATTGGCTGAAAGGGGTCACAATCGAGAAACGGGAAGAGGGTAAATGAGAAAAAGCAAGGAACCCAGAGTAAAAGAATGAAATACAGGACTGAACAGTGCAGATAAGATTAAGGCAGCCTTGAGACTCAATTGAAGGAGAGCAACGAAATGTGATTACAGAGGCTTTTGCGAAGAGGGACCACTAAAGCACTCAAAAGCAGGGAAAACCAGATTGCCTTGCGCCTCCTGCTAAATTGACACAGCAGTAGGTAATTGCTTTGAGTCGCTCCTGAATGATGTCAGAAAGGTATTGTATTGTACATGTCGGTAGTACTTGTCTCTGTGAAACAGTGTTGTGCGATATCACTGCGTTGAAACCTAAATACAGGCTGAGTGAACAGAGACAGATGGTCTGATTGATAGCACAGTGCCACGTTTACAGCAGGATAACTCCAGTGTGTTTCTGTGTGTGTGAGTGTGATCGTCTGGATGCCACAAACACAATCACAAATTGAACTCAACTAGCGTTATACCTGTTTTATACATTTTTATTCCAGCCTGTTTGCTAACTCAATCACGATGCAGCGATAACAGTAAGGTAAAAGCCGTATAGGGAACTTATACGTGCTTGTGGCCGAACACCATGCGACTTGAGAATAAATCGATAATTCAAAGCCACAGTTGTGATATTCTGAGCAGAGAAGCAGCTAGCGATAAACCCTGTCGGGAGATGGAGACTTGGTATGCAAGTGGAAAGATCTGTAAAATAACAAGAAGCAGTAATGCTCCCTGACAGACGCACCCCGCTCCTGTCTAAATATGTAGGCTTTTACCAAGCTTCATCTCTGGCTTCCCATGTTAAAATGGTGCCTTGGGTAAAGCGCTGCCAGGAGTCTGAAGCATGCTACACATTAAACTGTCTTTATGCATCTTAAATTGCTCTGATGGCAAATAAAACTTTCTGTTTACTAGTTTAGCAACGCTGAACACATCGCGCTCTGAATGTCACTGAATCAACAGCGCGGTTGTGAGTCACTCGACAATCTGAACAGCTGTCGTGTCAGGTGTTAACCGTTCAAGCTGTGTCTCCTCCCATGACGATACAGCAGGGTTCTTCTCACACCCCGTCATCATGCTCACACTCTCTCACACACACACACACACACACTCTCACACACACAGTCCCCACAAGGATAGTAATGCTAAGCCACACACACACACACACACACACACACACACACACACACACACACTGTCAGAAAGCTGATACGATGAATCAAAGTTTTTACTCTGACTTTTAGCATCCGAGAGGCCACTGAGTTTATACAAAATAGAGTGGAGAAAGCCAACAGGGTTTTGGAATACTAGGCTGCGTGGCTAAGACACATTTATGTTCAGCAAGGTAATATCATTTTTGAAACGGAAATGCAATCAATCAGCAGAAGTAAATAGCAAATATAGAATATAAACAAACTACATCACGGTTGCATGGCTTCACATCACCACTGCTAAGCTAAAGGAAGCTTCAGACATTCACGAGTGGGGGAAAATCTCTTAAGTTTACCACGGATCTTCTTGCAAGCATCTATCCAAAAACACGTTGGAAAAAGCATTGACTTTGAGACGAGTTAAGAAGTTATAAAATGCTCATTCTCTTCCAGGGTTTAGGACTCATTCCTGCACAACTTAATGACAGGCCTGATATTAATTAAACTTACTTCATTCACATTTAGCACGGCATCTTTCCCTGATGAAAACAGTTTCAATCATCTTTCTGAATTAAGGATTCTGTTGCTGCTCATTAGGACCCTGGCCTCCAGATCGGGTGGCATATTGAAAATCGTTACTTTAACTTTAAAACAAACAAATGTAAAGTATTACCATCTAATGATCTCCCAGGAGAACATTATTGACATTTCAAAAATGAGAGATACATCAATAAGTTCTCTGTCTATGTCTCTAAAATATCATAACATATTGAAAGAATGCTCATTACCATTTTGCTTTTTACAACCAGTAAAGAAAAACAAGGATGTTCCTTTTAACTATCATAGAAGAATAAAGAAAATAGCACAAATATGCATTTGAATCAAAAGATTGTTGGCATCTTTGCTAAAAATGACTAACCAGCTCTATAACTAATGTTGTGTCATGATTTGCCTTTGCACCTGTCACTCCTTTGCACCTGTCACTCTGCATTAAGATGTACAACAGCTCTACTGTCAAACAACTAATATAACAAATGTCCACGCTTCGGTCATACGTTGTTACTCTTTTCTCAAAGCCAGTGCATAAAGGTAAAACCCACCAGACTAAGGGACAGTTTCATCCCACAGGCCATAAGACTGTTAAACACCTGAACATCTGTTTGCAACTCACATATATCAATATTCCAATTACTGTATATAGACTATTCTGCACTGTCATATTCTGTTTCTATTCTATTCTATTTGAACCCTCCTATTGTCTTCGTTTCCCCCCCCCCTTACTTTGGTGTTCGCGGTCAAATTTGTTGTAAATCTGTTTTAACTGCTATTACATTAACACAAAAAACATTAATCAGCACCAAATTTAATTTAACACCCTTTCAAACTGTACATATTGTATCAAACTACTGGTATACATGAAAAACTGCAGTAAATAGAATAGTGAATATACACTGAACATGTATTGTGTGTGCCAGGTGTGATTCACATGGGGGGATTGGGCACATAAAGGGGGGAACACATCTATGTGTGTGTGTGTGTGTGTGTGTGTGTGTGTGTGTGTGTGTGTGTGTGTGTGTGTGTGTGTGTGTGTGTGTGTGTGTGTGTGTGTGTGTGTGTGTGTGTGTGTGTGTGTGTGTGTGTGTGTGTGTGTGTGTTATCTGATCCGGATGGTTACTAATTCCTTTTCTTTATGGAGGTCATGTTTGACCGGGAACACCATGGTTACAAAGTTGACTAAATCATACAAAATTCAATGAAAGTGGTGATCAGCAATTGTATATGTTCAAATGTCTAATGTGAAGGATACCATAAAGCCTTAAAATAAACTTGCCTTAATGCAATCGAATGTAATTTAAAAAAGTTATGATAGATGAAAGTAGTAAATCGGTCAGATTTGACCCGAAGACAACAGGAGGTTTATTTTTCTGTTTTATTGTGTTGCATTGTTGGAGGAGCCTGCATGTGACCTAAGATTGTCATTGTCATAACTACACTGTAGCTATGCACACATTACAATAAAAGTCTTGAAACTTGAAAATGGCATTTAATTGTAGATGGACACAAATTGTTTGTGGTGAGACAAACATGGCCCCCGTGTCCAACGGTGTGTACAAGAAGGAGTAACGGAGCGAGAACGCGGGACAGAGTGTGAGAGAGAGGGGCGTCCCGGTGCAGTCCCTCATTCCTCCTGCTCTATGTACAGTGCTCATTCATCCCAGTTGGGCTTCCTCCAATCACACAGCCGCGCTCCTGCATGCGGGGCCTCCCAGCAGCATGGGGCCTCCACATGGCCATGTCAAGTGCCAGGCCCACTTGCATGAGTCAACAAAGCGAGCAATAACACTAACATGGGAGTAACACGGGAGATCCAAATCAGAATATGTGTGTTCACGCAGCGGCACAGTGAATGCACAGGAATGTGCGGTGGGGGTGACATGAGACAGTGGATCGGTAAAGTAAAAGCTCCCAGTATGTAGAGTAGAGCAGGACAATGCACACACTGGTAGCTATAACATGGAAAAGTACTGTCCTCCTTCTCAACTCTGCTCTGTGAAGTGCCGCACATGTAAATTATAATGCATGTGTGCAAGGATCAGGGTTGAGCATCAAATACAAGGTCAGAATGATGAATGAGACTGCTATGTGACACTACTCAGCGCTGAGGAAGGGCATGCAATGAGCGAGCTGCACATATTATTATGCGCACTGGCGTTCAACTTCTCAATAATGACATTGTCCATGGCCGATATGAGAGACGAGTGCTGTGATATTTGCGCACTACTGCGTCTGAATGAGAACTGAAGGGTTTGTGAAAATGCAAAAATGATTCTAGATATTCCTATATGTGTGTTTAGCATGACGGTTCAAAATAAACATATGAGAAATCCATGAAGCACCATCATGCAGTATAACTTCCAATCCTCCTTTCTTTTGACTTCTCTGCATGTGCAGCTGCCTTTCCCTCTGCAGCAGATTCACATCAATATACCATCACTTTAAAGCTAGGCTACAACTCTAGACCATAGACTGTATATATAAAGCTCTAGACCAACATGGAAATATGTACCTATACTGTATATACACCACATCTTTCTGAATGCATGACCACCTTTAGAGTCACTCCTCTGCTCTCATGTGACCAAGCAGACAGCAGAGAAGAATGGAAGGAATGTGAATGCAGGTGACTGCTGCTTCTGACAAAACACTTCTCACACACACACACACACACACACACACACACACACACACACACACACACACACACACACAAAGGTCATTCTTAATGGTGTCTGAAGCCTTTCCTTTCACCATCACCACAAACTCTCTTCAGTAATTTCTGAAAAATCCACTGAGGAGGAGATGTCATATGTTGAATAAATCTAATATGTTGAACTGAATGACAGTCACACCCTCTAACACACACACACACACACACACACACACACACACACACACACACACACACACACACACACACACACACACACACACACACACACACACACACACACACACACACACACACACACACACACACACACACACACACACACACACGGCCCAGACAGGTGCACAGGAACTACAATTTCCACACTGTTGTTAGCCCCGGGTCCAGACCCGAACACCCTGTATGTAATGTAAATGTGTAGGGGGGATGCAATATCATTGAGTGTTCAAAATCCATGTAAATATATCGTACCAGTTTGATAAGTTGACTCATAATTGACTGAATATTATCTCTAAAAATACCTATGTGAATTTGTGAAATGACATAATAGCCACATTTCGAGGCTTGGTAACCCCATTCCACAAAATATTGCTGCAGCTTCAACATGAAGATAATGTAAACAAATGCCACCCCTGCAAGTGGAGATGTGGCTACGGATAGAACAAGTGGATATTATTGCGTTGCAGATAACATACTGTATACCACTCTCGGTGCAGCTGTGACCCTACTCCAAACATCACATCAAATCACCTCATGTAATGTTTTAAATTACACTATGTGGTAAACCTCAATGACCTAGTAAGCCAACAGGATGAGATAGCACAATCCATCCGAGTTGCATCACTGCAGCAGTAATGTCGGTTTGTGCTCCTGGGATCAAAGAATTAACAGATAGCACCACAACCAAAGACTTAGGACCATTTGATCTCTGTATGCAATAGAGAGGCAACTCGCTGCAGAAACTGCTGTAGGAGAATATTAATATTGGTCCCATATGGGAGTCTCTGTAATATGTTGCCATCTTTTGAAAAGTACTTAACGTTGCTCAAGTGTGAAGGAAAGCAGGAACATTGCTGGTAAAGACCAACGCTCTTAACACTGAACATATAACAATCTCTAACCTTGGCTCTTCTTGTGAGCCAAATTCAAAATACCATTGCTCCTGTCATGATAACATTACTATCCATCACTGACATCAACATGTTATAAGCCAAAAAGCCATTACTTTAACAGACAGAAATTAAAAAATCTCTCTAAAATGGATGAAGAAATTAAATAATCTTCCGGATATTGAATATTTATGGTCTATTCATCATAACCTTTGGGAAAGGTTTTAGAAGGCGGGGGGGGGAATACTCCTCTCCTTTACGACAGATTCAACCCAGAGTAGTAATAATTACATAGATATAAGCTTATACTTGTGCAGAATTAAACACTCATTAGCTCACATGTTCACGTATTAGTAACAGGCTGATCTATTCACCACTGGAAAGAAGCACAAACTAAATAATTTCAACACAATGCTTTGAACATCCCAAGAGAGAAAATCGTTTGAATTCATTGCAGAGAAAAATCAATCTCAAGACTTCCTCTTCTTTCACACAAGCACTTCTGTGCTTTAGATAGCCTCCCTGGCAGCCTGAAAAGGCACACACAGGGCACCATAAAAATCAACATATTCACTGCACAAATATACCCAGCTGAAACTCAGCCCAGGGCATCTTTAAATAATATGCATCCTAATTTAGCACGGGCTCTCTGGGGAGGGGATCAAGATGCACTCACAAATCGCAGCTGACACACCCTCGCTTACACACAAGCAAGCAGGCTGGCGCACGGGGTGAATGCACCTCAGCAAACACACACACACGTAGATACTTAATGTTCCGCTAATGTGTAATGAGCTATTCTACACAGGCCCTGCTGTCCAACTGCGTCTAAGTCTCAAGAGATCTGAGTATGCATGTTCAAAGAAACACTGGAAATGTAAGTGCAAGTGTGGGCCCAAAGTTCAAACAAGGCTGACTAAAACAAAGTCATTAAAAGTACATTTTACACAAGTACATCATTTATACATCACATCATTTAGAAATGCAATTACATTAAGTCATTAAGGAGGTGGGGTCTTAATCTGCTACAGGACACGGGAGATAATGTGTTTTCCTCCACAATTACTTAGCAGAATAAAAAACACAATTAGATCCTACACAAAAATATGTGTTGGTGACCTCAAAGACATTACTGACTGATATGAGACACTTGAGCAGTAACAGCAGACACCGATGCTGTAGTGGTTCTACAGACAGTATACATCCCTCAACCAATTCCATGTTTAATATTCTGTAGCTGCCACTATACGGGAGGTTGAACAGCTGACCCTCCAGCATAGACAAAACAAACTGGAGCTGAACACACTCTAAACATTACAGATGAGTTCAGGAGGAAACATGCACCTCAACTGTTAGGGGACCAACAGGTTGAGACAGACATGACTCCATCTTCCTGTAGTGGATCAGTACTCTTAACCCAGAGGGGCTGTTGTTCAGTTGTATTTTGGCTATTTCTACATTGTCTAGTACATTGCATCTTTTCTTTGTCAGTCAGTACATTGAGAACCACTGACAACTCCTAAGTGTGTGATGAAATCTGACTTCTCGATCCGATACTACTTTGATACCATGTGTGAAACTGCAGAATGACATCTAACCTCCAAAAATACCACACGGTGCACTGATGCCTCTTTGATTGGTGCAACAGAATAAGATTTTCAGACAAAAGCAGTCAGCAGGGAGATGACTACTGCCAAAAAAACAAAACCAAGTTTTAAAGTGAACTTTAATTTCCAAGCCAAAACTTTTCTCAACATTTGGAAGACCAACAGATGCCAAAAGACAAGAGCACTGGACTTACAATATATATGTAGTGGGGGGGAAACGTGATGCTGCTTTGTTTCTGCAGTAAATGTCACAAGGTGAAGGAAAAACATGTTGCTATCCAAAACTCTCAATGCACTTCCTGTCAAATAAGGTCCTCAGCTTCTAGGATGACAGATATGTAAGTGTATTATCTTGCAGGTAATATATCTTGTGTGAATTGAACAATAATAATATAATAATACACACATTTCAGCATTTTGGTTTATTTTTTAACTACATAGAAGAGGCAACTTTTGTGAGAGTTATACCCTCTGCAGAAAACTTGCAACTTTTTGCATTTTACTTTGTTCAGGCCTTTCTTTTTAACGATACAATGTTCTTAACACACCTCACTCACTATATCCAAACTATCTTGCTCTGAGACTATGCCAAGCTGAAAATATAAACTCTTGTGTAACTTTACATCGCCACAATATTTAAGCTAGGGAAAGTACTTTGCCCTATAGTACCTTAGTGCAGTGAGTCGACTAAGCGGTTGACTCAAAAAACATTTCACTCCCACCACCATGCCTAACATTGCATATACGGTCATCTCAGCAGTATATGTTCCCTACAGCAAATGTTCATTCGCAATATTAACTTTGGCTGAAACATGCTGTAGAGATGACCACTTCTGACCTGAGAATATTGGAAATATAACTGGGTTTTTTTTCTACAAAAACTATATGTTGAGTTGTAGAGTTAGCCATACATAATGGATTTCTCCCAGAACTGAAATAACACGCAGGGAGTCTAAAGCGGTTTCAAAGCAGGATAAAAAAGCAATACTATTCTGCTTGATCACACAGTCCTCACTGGTAGGTCAAGAGCATGTAAGCAAATGCTGCTCGTTTGGATGCCTTTAATTAAGGTCTTCATATAGTACTCATTTAACTGTGTTACAGTTTATTTCAAATATTCAAAAACCTGTGATTAGCCATTCGTTTCCTTAGATTTCCTTGTATTTTTAAATGAAGGCACATGTTGGCTTTTCACTACAGTTATTCTGTTGTCCGTCTGTACAGGGTAACATTACAAGTTAATACAGAGAGTGGTAAGCTGTGTTAAACTCTCAATGTAATTGTTACGATAGGGTGAAGCAGGTAGGACTCAAATGCAGAATTTAACGAAAAGCGAGCTTTATTAAATAATAAAAGCTGTGGCAAAAAAGCAGTATCAAAAATATCCAAAAACAAACGAGCAGCACAAGGAACACAGACCGTGGAATGATATGGAGGGGAAACAATGAACCGATATGGAACACAGGGGAAGACTGGACTAAATACACAGAAGGGTAATCACAGGACAAGACACAGCTGGGCAGGGGAGGGAGAAACACAAGGGCAACAGGTGAACACAATGAGACAATCAGACACACCAGGGAAACTAACGACAGGGAGGAGGACCAGACAAAACACTGAATGAACAGACTTACAAAACCCATAACCAGACAGACAACACTAAAACCGTGACATAAACCTAGAAGTGTGACAGTAATCAGAGACACGTTCATTTGAATAAACTTCAAACCAGTGGTTCCTTGCTTTCCTACCCCTTAGGGTCAACCTCATTAAATCACAGTTCTTACAGGCTCTTCAATTTGCTTCAATTAATTTCACAACATGACAATTAAACTAAACCTGATTTAATTTGGTGTTCAAACCCAATAAAACGTAATGCACAGCAAGAAGAATATGCCAT
Source organism: Harpagifer antarcticus (assembly GCA_902827135.1). Classification (NCBI taxonomy): domain Eukaryota; kingdom Metazoa; phylum Chordata; class Actinopteri; order Perciformes; family Harpagiferidae; genus Harpagifer; species Harpagifer antarcticus. Next base: position 1,163,220 of record CADEHL010000266.1, read on the forward strand.
TGGGGCTTAGAAAACAAAGACATTAAAGGAGTTGCAACAGCAATTAAACCAAACTGCCTTGTGTTTTTTACACCATTACATGTTCATAACGAGGCAGTTAAATGGTTTCTCTGTGAAACGGAGAGAGGGTATACAAATATATTTGCACCATTCAGAATGGACCTATGGACCAGTTTAGAAACACCGCTCACACATAGGAAGACATTACATGAAATATATGGCTGACCTTCTTTTTCTTGGTTGAAGGTTTTTAATATATGATACCACCTGCTATAGGTGAGAATTAATTTGCAAAAGGTCAGAAGGGTTTCTTTCTTTGTGGAGTTTGAAAAGTCCCTCTTTTACTTTCATGCAGGCTCACAGGTTTCCTTCCAAAGACATGCAGAATAGGCAGTTCAACTAAATGGCCCTTGGTAAAGGGAATTCAATTAATAGGAAGTAATTTCCCCCTAATCAAGGCCTATCACACTATGCTGCTTCAGTGGAATTACACAAGACTGCTACTGAACCGCATCTCCGAACTGTGTAAGTGTGGACAGTGCAGGAAAGCATGTGAGGTCAATCAACACCTGCTGGTACAAATCAAATCATAAGAGGACTGCGATTTCATGCGAGCTGTGTGACTGTTAGTACAAACAGTAAATACTCATGCAGAGCATCAAGGGTAAATTATCTCATGACATTCTCAGTCAGCAGAGTACCAATGCTTCATCATGCTGTGTTTACAATTTTCATGCGCATATAAAGAGGCCAAAGGCGTTATAATAATCTGATTTATTTGGTCATAAAGTCTTGCAGGAGTGCAGATGTGATCTTTTATTGTGTTCATTAATAACTGCATGGACTGTGAACACACAGACACTCTGGCACCTTTGTTTCATTAATTTGCTTTGTGATATGTTAAGTGAAGTTGACATAATTTCATTTGATCTCTAGAATGGATAAAACAAGCTCTTTGTTTGTGGATGTAGCAATGGCCCTTGCCCTCAAATTTGCCCCACCAGCGCCCGCTTATTCATCCCTGTCCCAGAATCCCCCACAGCCCCCCCCCCCCCCCATCAGCCTCAGTTCCCACAACCACCGACACACAACACATTCATGCTCCACTTTCTAAACCAAGCTAAATAAACTCAGAGAGAAACATGCACACACTGTGTCAGCCTAAGGGCAGTGTTTCCCCTATATACATTCAATGTATTGCGCGCCGCTGCTACGGGGGACCAGCCAGGTACCAACAAAAAAAGGTACCAAAAAAATAAATATATATAATTATTTTGGTTTAATACATTCAAATAATAATCCGTGGCCACACAGCCTCTGTGAGCGAGCGAGACAGAGAGAGCACACCTTTAACTATTTAATATAGTTGTACAAAATAAAGTAAGAAATCATTCCAATGTGTACTATAGGACAGTAAAGGACAGTAAAAAAACAGTAACCCCATTCCACAAAGGACAGTAAAAAAAAAAAAAGGGTAGGAATAAACTAGTTTAAATGATTTGTTATTGGTTGTAATCATATTCTAAAGATGTTTGGATTATTGAAAAGTATACAGCTCCCTTTCATCTGAGTGTTGAGAGCTGTATCTATAAATTAATCTTGTGCTCAAAGTGCACCAGATTGATGCATTTAACTTCAACATTTAAAAAAAAAATCTTCCCGGGGGAGCATGCCCCTGGACCCCCCTAGAGGATGTGAGGTCCACCCCCAAATAAAGCAGGTTAAAATAATGAAATTGCATACATTTTATTTTGATTGTTTGTTATGTGGATGTGTAGTATTTGTGTTACTGTATGTTCAATAAAGGTGATTTAGCAAAATACACCTGTAGAGCCTCAAGAGCCTTTCTTGTGCTGGCAGACATAGAAACATGTTGGCGGGGCGCACTTCGCACGCGCACACACAAAAAGATTCCACGCGCTCCGCGCTCACATTTAGCTGGGCCCGCGTGCCTTAGCACCGCTGCTGTGACTCCATCCTAGGGGAAACACTGCTAAGGGAATAATAGTAATGCAAAATAATCATTTTTGTAATAATGCATTCATGATGCTGCTGTCAGTGTTTGCAGAGAGATTCAAAGGTTTCTTCTCTGAAGCAAAGTAGTTTAGATGACCTTAATATTAAAACAAATGTTTATCGAGAGACCAATTCGACAAATGTGATGTGTAAATAACATCTCCAAGACCTCAGTATTTCATAGATTTTTTTAGACAGCAACCAACGTCAAAGTTGTTTGGTACCAACTTCCAATGATAAATCTCTCAGTGCAAATAAATCAATTTCCACTTCACTCTTATCACAGACAACCTCCATCACAATCGCCATTTACCTGCAAGAGATTTCATCATCTAGATGTGATCGCCCCCAGTGTGGCACTCACTCTCCTGTCAGGAGGATCTCAAGGGGAGTCATTCCTTACCCTGACTGTGCAGGAGTCTGCGGGGCATGGTAATCTAACTATATAAATTGTATCCTATGACCTTCTACCATTATATCAGATGGAAGTCAAGGAGGCATACTTCTAGTTGCCTCCCTTTTAAGGTCTTTATATGCATAATTGAAAAAATGAATGATGGGACTTGTGATTCAATTACAGTATAGCTCAGAGGGAGATCATTTCTACATAGATGTGTTAAAGTACTTCCGAGTTTTGGAAAACATTTGGCTTTTCAACAACACCCTCTCATCACTGTGTTGAATTACAGCATGTCATAATGGAGTTGCAGCAGCAGCAAAACGATGTGCAAGCAACCTCCAGACCCCAGAGAAGGATAAAACACTCAATGAAAACACTTTAATAATGCAGCTATACAGTATACACAACACCAGTGGAAAATGGGTGAGACAAAAGTCGACAGTAAGCAACATTCTCTCATCTATTTGTAATAAAATCCGAGACAACACACATAAACAACATTGCGATAAGACAGTGTAAATCTTTAAGCAGACATTTTTGCCAGGAGATGTACTAAAATTGGACAAGTGTTGATGTAAGATAAGACTAAAGGAAAGTAATAGCTTGTGCGGTATTCGTGTGGGCAATCAACCATTTCAAGAAGTCAGCAATAATATACGTAAAGAGATTATTGTATACATCAGAACTAAGTAATGGTGTGATTCTTCTCACATCAGGACATGTTCACATTTTAAGTAAAAATCTAAATAGACCAACTTTCTTTGGGGCTCCACAATAATTGGATGGCAATTTAAATAGGCCTGGAACTAACATTGATGTCTTCATTGAATAATCTGCTGATCTTAATTAATGTGGGTCATACAATGTCAGAAACTAAAGTGGCCTCAATTAATTCATGATTTCATAACACAATCAGTGCAAACTTAAAACAATCACTTTAATACATGAGGAATGAAAGCAGCAATGTCTGCCTTTCCCTAAAGGGGACTTGCATTTTATATGTTTTGAGACAAATCTATAAATTAGATTTATGTTCCAGAGTCGTGTAATCCTATTTGCCCAGCATGAATATGAATGCCACATGTTGGAGATTGAGGTAAAAAAAAAAAAGGTTCACCTTACAGTTTTGTAATGTCTCCCTCTCTTCACACACAGCAGACAAACTCACAGTCCCACTTGTCTGGTCCTCAGGCACTTGACAGATAAACACAAACCTCTTAACATGCTTAGTCATTCAAACGTTATTCAGCTAGATAATGTGGGTGAAATAGCAATTAGACTATGTTGTTCATTCTAGTTTTAGTGACCTAATATCATACAGTCATGAAAGATGTACCAAACATCTGTGTGTGCATCCTTGATGGTAAACAGTTTTATCTAAAAAGGAACGCATGGCAGGTTCACTTATATCTTCTTTTCCTGACCCTGAAAAGCTTTCAGCTGAATAGCCTCCACTGATACTCTGCACAGGTCTTTGTCATGTAAATCCTGCAGTCGGTCTTTCACCCACTCGTCGCCGCCTGTGTAGGCAGACTTTCCTCTCCCACCAGCACGCTTCCACTCTCGGGAGCGACCGCCGCAATGCCTGGGAAACCAAACATCAGCTCGCATTCTACTTCAAGTGTATCAAAAGCATAGATAACGAAGTCCTTTTGATGCTATTGGCCTACGCTTTTAAAATCCTCTCACTGAACTTGCTGAGCCAGTGGCTGAAAACCAGTCGTCCCATGCGCACATTCGGTTATTAAACCGTGAGGAAAAGAAAGAAAACTTAAGTTGTTTTTTACTGACAAAGCAATCGGCACATTTAAGACAGAGCTGCTTCCAGGGGGCTCCACACTCATTAAACACCAAATCCGAGCCCACATGTCTCCACAATGAGCCCCATCCTATGTTTGATCCGAAACTTCCCCGGTCGGTTCAAAGCCCCCTGGCCGCTCAGTGGCAACGCTCCTCGGGCTGCAACTTCCAAACACCAAAGCTTCACCGCCGGTCCTGACAGAGACACGCGTAGTGGAACAATACAACCCTACCTCGAACAAACCGGAGGGGCCACGTGAGGTGAGCACCACCGAACACGGAGGGGATACTGCTCGTATACCGTGCAAGGTGCACCCAAGTAGCTCTCCCCTATCTTTGATCACAGCCCACTTGTGTTCTGAGTAACTGCACTTCAGTGTAATGTGAGTGGCCCGCTGCCTCACACATGCACTCCACTGAAAAACATGCAGATGAGTAAAGTGAGCGCTTTACCTTGCTTGGATGGACCACAGAACAGCGAAAGAAGACAGAACAGCCAAATTGTACTCTCCACCGCCATGTACAGCCTTTGATTTCCTCCAGTGGGGTAGCAATACGTCTATACAACCAGCTATACCGTTATAGCGTCATGCATATGTTGGAATCCGCTTTTGTCTCCGGCGGTGCGTAAAGGACTCTCTGTGAATGTTTAGGTTTCTTTGGTGAGCAGTCCACTGGCTTTAACAACAATTAGCTTGCATTAGTCGGGGGAGAGCCGTCGTGTCTCTCGGCGCTTCAACGCCATGTTGCGAACGAATGTTAAGTGTGTGTTAGCTGCTGGTCCACACACACATGTACGCGCACACGCACGTTCACCAGACACTGGCTGGCTGGCTGTGGCTGGTCGTCGCTGGAGTCCTGAAAAGCTGTCGGTGATTCTAACACACCCCTTCTTCCTCCTTTTTGTGTTCAACTCCATGCTTCCCACCAACACCTGGGAGATTCATTCAGAGCGAATAGGTTGTAGAAACACTTGCAATACTAAATCTGTCAAAAATATATTTTACCCCAGGCGCCCTCTCTCTGTGTCTGGAATGATGCATTCGTTAGGGATCTCTGCTAGAGCAAAGCGAAGTGTGGAGAATGGTATGGCAAAACAGTAATCTGTAAGGACAGCAAATGTGTTGCCCTGAATGAACCCAATGTTGCCCACATGGTCATTTTAATGAGCACTCTCACAATCCAGATGCACATGTTCCGGTGAAAACGTGTTCTAATAACACAGCATCTACACCAATTCATTTAAATCATGTAATAAAGATATTGTTTTTTTCCTAAATGTGTACCTAAGTGTGTGAGCATGCACCTTTTAAAAACATGGGGTTTTGCATTGTAAGCATTACTGCATGAATGCTTCTGTGTAATAAAGCAGGTCTGGGTAAAAATGGAGAGTATGAAAGGCACATGTGCACAGGCAGGAGGAGGTGAGGGAGGAGGAGGTGGTGGTGGAAATGAGGGGTGGGGGGGGGGGGGGGGTGGTCGTGGTGGTGGTGTGCATCCCAATCAATCAACCAGCCCGCCTCCTGCACTGAGTGCTGAGGGACCCACTGACTTTTGCACATAGCGGGAGCCAGCTGGAGCCCAGCCTTCTCAGAGCAGACAAAGACTCGCCTCGTGCAGCACTCTCAGCATCACTGATACCAGCAGCATCCCCACATTCAAGAGCACACAAGCATACAGCATGAGAGAAAAACCCCACAAGCTTTAATAGATATGGCTATACAGCAGTCTATGTGTGTATCAAAGCTGCTACTTGTAACGCTTTAATGAACAAATCATTGTTCTTTGAAGTTCCAAAGAGCGATGTACACCTTTTGATGCAACATCTTCTCATAAATTGCCTCTTTGGAATGAAAGAATGTCTATTATAGAGTAGTTTTGAAGCATTCAACTCAATTGAAAATGGTGTGCTTTAAAATACAGCCTCCTTTTTCGTTTTTCGATCTGGGTTTATAGCATGTCGGAGTAAAAAGCTATATATATTGTCTGCACCATAGAGAAGAAAGACAGGCAATCATTAAAGTCAGTAATGAAGGAGTTCCCTTTGGTATTAATATCTTGTCCACACAGATTTCTCTTCTCATCGTTTCCATTTAATGCTGATATGAGATTGATTTGAGCCGATTAAATGAAATGCGATGGATGCATTTCCCAGGTGTCTGATTAAAGCAAATGTCCAGGCCATTGGATTATGTGATTGCATTGGAAAACTAATAGCATTTCTGTGTCCTCTGTGATTGTGGTCAAGCTGTAATTTCCCCGCTTCTCCTTTTTTCCCCTTGCCAGCACCCATAAGATAATGAACACAACTATACCAGCTGCTCGCAAATCACTCGACAAAAGTGCTATGATCTGAAAGCACAAACCATCTACGAGAAATAGCCTTAGTTCAGTTTGGATATAAAAAGTTTACACTATTTGATGGAGTTTTAGTTGTGAGCCTCTATCCATCAAACGTTGTATCTGTGTGTGTGTGTGTGTGTGTGTGTGTGTGTGTGTGTGTGTGTGTGTGTGTGTGTGTGTGTGTGTGTGTGTGTGTGTGTGTGTGTGTGTGTGTGTGACACATGACTACAATGTTAAGCTAAGTTTGTAATCTAGTGCCAGCAGTCTCATAAAACAGACGTTAAATTACTTGAGTCCCGTCAGAACCCCAGAAGCTGACCCGGTGGAGGGTACGACCTGCTCCGAGCTATGTTCTTAATTATGAGTAACCCGATTCCCGTAAACCACAATCCCACAGAACATGCTGCAGCAACAGTTGAAACCCCATCTGCAATTCGTTACCCCCAATAGATATTGCTGGGTCGATGGTGGTTGGTTGCACTGTGATTGAACAGCAGCCTCTCATTTAAAGCTGGTTTGTAGCTACAAGATAAAAACAATGTGCTCTAGGAATTGCATGACTTCGTTCCAACATGCACTGCTTTTATCTGACAAAGAAGGGAAGCCACGATAGCCAAATATGGAGCTGGCCAAGAGCTGATAAAATTATTTACACAACTGATGCTCTGCCCACAGAGACCAATTAGGATAGTAAACTTGTCTGGCTTCAAACAGCAAGAGGTTTTAGTAGTTTCTCTTGGCAATGAGCAGTAGATTGGTGTTGCTGTTTTTCTTTGAAAGCAAATTAGATTTTCATACGTCAAAGAATATTGTAATTGGTTGGCAAAGAGCTGAGCAACTCGGTTTCAGAAAATGACCATCTGAGTAAGTGTTGTATTTTCAGTGAGATAAAACACTTTAAAAAAAAATTCTGCATGAGATGAGATTTATCAAGAGAATGTTTGAATCAAATTAAGGTGTGCAATCTGCCACCAATGGGGATTACAGATCTTTCAACATAACATGACTTCCTCCTGGCAACCTAGCTGAGGTTGATCAGACCTCAGCCTGTGTCCATATGGCTACTTCTTTCCCCACGGATCTACTCTCTTGAGCCACAAATGTGATGTCACGGGTCGAAAAGAGGGTCTAAGGACAGAGGGTGTTGTAGCTGTACAGATTGTAAAGACCATTGAGGCCAATTTGACATGGCTATTCTTTGCTGTATCATGGTGCTTCAAGCTCAAATCTTGAAGCACCTTAAGCCACCTTGCCTTTATTAATCAAGCAGTATTGAATTTGATCAGCTCTCTATCAAAGCCATCATCCAAGCAACCTTCCCAGGAGACTGTTTGCTGAAAGTACAGCATGATGACTTGCCTAGAGGATTGAACACTGATTTCAGTTTTCAAGGTGTTGACTGTGATATGCTGAGGGAACTTGAGCTGAGGTCTCTTGCAGGGGCCAATATTCCTGCAGGCTGATGTAGATGGTTTCTGAAGTTACTTTTAGGACCTTCACCAACAGTATCACCTCTCACCACTCTTTTAGGGCCTTGGGGGCGCAACTCAGGAAAGGCCTCTATAGGGTTCAATGTTTCAGGCACAGCAGGCATGCCGGTGTCTAAGCTTTGCCTCATGTGTGGAGAATTAAGAAACTGCCAAGCATGTTGGACCCTTTCTGGACATGGAACTTGATGCGTTGGGGATCAGCTTTCAACAGCTGAGCCAATCCCATCATTCATCCAAGTCTTCATTTTGATTACAGCTTTGGCCACAGTCAAATGAATCACTCTATGTAGTGCAACACCTCCCTAATTTGTGTCACCTTGAAGGTCACTTTCAAAGATCTAAGTGGCATTCCCAGCTTGTTATGCTCATAGAGTGTTATCTTCTGTTGTAAGAACCTTTTTCTCTCTGTCGACTGTAGCGACTGGCACACTGGTCACAGTATTCTGGGCCGAACAACGACATGTTAGTCCTCTGCTCTCAGCCAACTCTCCAAGTCAATGGAGGTGGATGGGAGGGTTCATGCATCCTTCATGGTTGTGTCAAACACCTTGTCATGGCTCTTCAGCTGCTTTTTCTGTGATTGAATGCTAAAAAGGTGTCGTTCACCTGTTCTCTCTTCAGCACCAGCTTTCCTGACATGGCTGGTTTGAAATTCACCAGGATCCACTCCATCAGCTTTTCCAGTCCCTGAAGTATCCATCTGCAATCAACTCTGTGGTGTTACTTGAGATGGTGCACCCTGTGACTATCCCAAAGTGTAGCTTGTGCCTGATGTCACTGCTCCAGATGAGGCTCTTATTCTGACATTGTCAGCGTGGAGATTTCAGCTTCTGCTGGGTGCATGCTGTTTTGTCAATGTAACCATTACCAGCTTGATATACGAACTGATGTAAAAACGCACTTGCTTTTTTAAAAGACATACAATTATTTATTTTTGATTTTGTCATTCCAAACACAGAGTATGTTATATTTGTTTACCAACTGTAGTTCAAATCTGTTCTGGTATCTTTCACACCAATAGCACATTAAGAGGGCTGTCTAATGATGATTACACACTTATTGATCATAACCACCACTCCTGAAGAGCACATACTGTGTGCTTAGTGAAACATACATGAAAGTGCCATTAGATCAGACGAGTGTATTTAACCCAAAGGGATCATGTACAAACAATTATATTGATTGAGGTCCATTAGCCAACCTGTGGTGCAAGGATTATAAAATGTTGTTCAAAGGCAAAATTGATGAATATAATGTACCATGACTTGTAAGCATGTCATGTATTTATGAAGGGGTGATGCAGAATTATTAGAAAAACATGTAAATATAGTCTTTATGCCTTATGTTTGATTTCCTAGCATGTCATAGAGCTGGAAAGGAACATCTCACTGATTAAAACGCTCACTTTCAATACTGTCATCCTAACAGCGGGGGGGGCTTCCGTTTTGAGGTTAAGTGCTTGATGATAGAGAAATCATTGTGGGTGTGTGGCAGTCAGTCACTGCTCTAATTATGGCTCAGTGAAATATGTTAATGTGCTTAGCTGAAATTCTGTTTCTTTTTTATTAATATTTGTCGTATTAATCCATGAACCTTCCAATTGCAAGTGTTAGAAGGACTGAGAAAACAATAAACTTCTGTTATTCTGTTCAATTAAACGTAAGAGAGTTGTAATCAAATAGCTTGTGATTTAAAAAAAAGTATAGTTATGACCAAATCCCAAGTGCAGCTTCTTAAGGAAGTGGTATGAAATGAAAGCAGTGTGAACTTGTCTAGAATAAGAAATAATAGAAGTAATATGTCACCTTTTCCTCTTCCCCTCTGGTTTGTGTCTTTGTCTTTATGCCATGAGTGTGACATGCTTGACTCTGAGAGACTTGTATATTTGAATACTGAGTACATTAGCCTCAGTGGTGGCTGTCTTTCATCTTCCTCAAGGTCAGAGACACACAGCTCAATCTGAGAGCAAAGTGTCTCCTCAAAATGCAAGGAAACACCACAGACTGACAGACAGATAGAACAGTGCCCCCTGCTGGAGGTGTTGAGGAATTACCACAGAAGGTCCACGCACCAGCATACATCATTCATGTCAATGGTACAGGGAGAAACTTGTGACCTGAATGCTGATCAATCCCAGTGCACAATGGAATATATACATCATTGGGGAAATACAAAAAGTGTTTCTGTGTACACTTGTATTTTGAAGCTTTGCCAGCAAATTGTTAAAGCTTTTATGCTAATAAAGTTAATTTGAATTTGAATTGAGGGGAATTGTATTTTAATGTAGATTTCTTTAATACGTTTTCTTCAGATTGCCTTTATTCTGACAATTTAAAAGTGAAATAAACCTTTATGTAGATAACACTTTGTGGGTGTGATTTCCAGCTGGGATAAATCAAGTACTGGGAAATGTTTGGTGAACAAACACTGTATGCTACGGTCCATGGTGCATGTTTGGATATGTAAATGAGGTTTGTGTATGATTGCCTTGCCACAATGTTATTTCACCTTCTTCCACTGGAGGGGTGCCCCCCACATGCTTGGTCTGCAGGAAAGGGTCTCCATAGAAACCAAGACAACGGTGCACATAGGCTCAGAGTGCGAGTGGGCAAATGTTTTTTCTTGAGGAGGACAATGGCAGTAGGGCGCACTGGCGCTGGGCCGACAGTGAGAGCATCAAGCAGAGACATTTAGTGTCGAACAAAGGACTCTTACTTTATCTCATTTTAAATGCATTTACACATCCAATAATTGAGATAAATATTTGTATTCAATACAAAACAAGTAGACTAATGTGTGTGTGTGTGTGTGTGTGTGTGTGTGTGTGTGTGTGTGTGTGTGTGTGTGTGTGTGTGTGTGTGTGTGTGTGGTGTGTGGTGTAGCAACTCTAAATTAAACTGACAAAATGTTTTTCGAAATGTTTGTTTTGTAAAATCTGGATAATAACCACATATCTTTAACAGATACATATACTTTAAAACCAGTGTAAATACGTGAAATATTTAGTGATGTATGTATTATTCTAGGCCCTAGGGTTTATTGCAAAGATAGTAAACAGAACATGAATTTTCACTGATCCAACGAAGTATAATGCCCCCCGGGTAAATAACATACTGTATCTGGCTGTAATGTTGAATAAACGTTGATGCTAACATGTCAGGCCCGTCCCCACACTTCATTTCCTGTTTTCTATTCTTTGTCTTCTTTATTTCTTCCTCTCATGCCTCTCATTCTCTCTCTGTCTCACCAGACACTTAATATCCTGCCTTCTGTCTACATCCCATACAGGATGGTGACTAAGCACGCAGCAAAGAGGACTCAGAACAGATCCATTGTGTTGCATCAATAGCGGGTTGGGAAAGCTCATGGGGGAAATCTGATTTTCCCATTCTAATCTATGCAGATTGAAGCACTGTTGGTGAGCTGAAGAGGGAGGGAGACAGTGGGCTCTGTAAATACAGAGTAGGACCATCACTCTCTGAAAGAAGCAGCCCTTGTCCTAATTAGCTCAAAAAGTAGATCTGAATATCAGCTGGAAATTGCAAGGCGTTGAGGAAAGGAGCTTGTCTCAATGGTCCTGATAATGGCGGCTTTGTTTGGTGTAGAGATGAGAGGCAGGATGAGAGAACGAGTGCAGAAAGACACACAAAGATGCAAGAAAGAGAGACCACTTATAGCCAACTCATCTGTAGATTTCAGTATGCCATGGTGGCCTGCATAGAATAAGCTATCAAGAAGAAGCTGTTAGCCTGTCTAGACTGAAACTCTGCCTAATAAATATTAATGGAGAGAGGAGAGAAAAGATGAGAGGCTGGCTGAAGTGACAGTTTGAGGTAAGGGCCAGCTTCACTCGCTTGTCATATCCAGTGGCCTTGATTTGACGCGTGATAGCGATTGATTTAAGAAAGACTCTTCACTTCCTGCAGACTCTGATCACATTATGATAAGGATCATACTTAGCACATACTGCTGAATCAGGTGTATGTGAATTGAAGCGACAGCCCTGATTAGACGGTCTGTATACAGACATTGAGCCTATAATTAAAAGCCGTACATTTAATAAAGAAGCAATATTTTGTTATAAAAACTAAATGTGATTGGCAGACAATACATTGGGCTTTGCAAACCTGCAACAGGTATATACTGACAGCAATCACACACGTTTTACAAATTCATTCGTTCATTTATGAGTAATTCCATCATTCAAGGAGTAATCTCCAGTATTAGGAAAAACACCTGAATGCCTCCCCTGCTCACTTGTGTGGTAAGTAAAAATCAATGACTAATCATCTTGCTACAATTTTCACAACACGGTCGTAGAACATAAACACTTTTTGCCAATTATTTTTATTTTCCATAAATATAAATATATAATACTACTTCTACTGCTACTACTACTTTTGCTACTCATAATAATACTAATAATTATCCTTATTTATAATATTATATTCATGCAACAGGTCAGTTTAGTTTTACCGGCACAGCACAACTAGTTCATAGTAATCAGAAAAATGTATTACTTACTTACTTGATAGACCAAAATGTAGTATTTCGCTCAGCACAAACTCAAGTAATATGTTCACGTTATGGTCGGTGGCATTTAAAATAATGACGTCCCTGTATCATGTTGGGTGTGGTATAACTTTGCAAAGTGTTTTATGTCTAGTCTATTCATTGATTAAATTGATTATATAGATGATATTTGATGTGATGTTTGACACCAAACTCCAGATTAACTGTAAATGCAAAGTGTTTATTTTGTACGAATATTTTTATTGCATTTATCAGTTTCTTGAATGAAAATGTATTTTAAACAACCTTAATGCCATGTGACTTAATGGCTAAAAACTAATGCAGCATTGTAAAACTAGAACCGTAAATGTCTTCCATATTATATGACCTAATATCTCCAAATCAATGCATAATGTTGAATGACTGGATTAATAGGATACTTGTTGTGTCCTACTTGGTGTGTCCTACTCTTCCAGTGGAGTAAAAACAATGGTGCATTAATTTGGATAGTCACAAGTTATGGAAGCTTAAGTGTTTTAAAATCCAATAACTATTGTAATAAGTATTTAGTGTCAATGAAATGGTCTGTTTTTGTACTAAGTGTACTAAGTGAGACTCGGTCGTTAAGAGCGACGTTAGGTGACAGTTCGGTGTGAAACTGAGTAAACTAACTTCACCGAGGTGCAATGGGGTTGGTAGTTTGCACTTTATCTCCACATTGTTTAATACCAACTGTGGGACTGGTTCAGCACCATGGACAGAGAGCGAAACAGTGATTGGGTAAACAAACAACATCCAAGATTAGAGTAATCCGCCTATTGGTCTGAATCAAAGTGACAGCCGATTCACGCACGGTGATTGGTCGAGAGTCAGCACACAGAATGTTTATTGCTCCGTTCATACTGTGCAGAAGAAAGTATTATTTTAGTGTTGTAGTTTGCTTGCAGATATCGTCCGACTGGCAGTAGAGCTCTATTCACCACGCGGCTGAAGCTTTTATTGGAGACTGCGTACTTTGAGGAGAGAAACTCTGCTCTCTCGAGGAGGTAAGCAGATTACGTTTCTCGTGGAATCCGTAATTCCTTCCTATGATGGCCAGCTCTCTGTCAAAATATACAACGAACATATACAGCGAATACTGTCGCCTCATTTCAACCAGAGGAGTGTAGTTTACGCGTGATAGCAACAAGCGTGTGTGTCCCGTGGTGTGTGTGTGTGTGTGTGTGTTTCAGTGAAACCGGAAGAATTCTGTTGTTAAAATCGTATCACCACTAGGGAGACGTTTTCTGGAGGGCTCACACATTAAATTGTATGGCGACGCTAAGCTAACAGCACTCTCTGTCTTTTTCCATATAACATGGGTGCAGGCTATTTCTAGTAAAAGTTGAATGGTCCAACATCTACTGTATGACATGCATATGCAATTATTTTTCTATGGGGCATACAAGCTCTGCAGATATAAACAGAAATAACTAAATCCTAATCTCCAGTTTCTCTCTATTTAACAGGCTTTGACAGGACTGAAGAAAGAGTGACTCTAAACAACTCCACACGTTATCCACATGGCAGGTCAGTTATTATACGAAATGATCTACTGGGAAATAATTGAGCGAATACTTTATGTCTAACCATTGTGCAATTATTTATGACAGAGCCCAACTTCCCCCCACTGCCGGGGTTTATTCCACTCAAGCCATGCTTCTACCAGGACTTTGATGAGATCCCCGAGCAGCACCGCAGCCTGTGCAAGAAAATGTACCACCTGTGGATGTGTGAGTGGCTTAAAGCAATGTCGTAGTGTTTAAATACTGGTGTGGGATTTCCTGATACATTACCCAGGCAACAGAAGCTTACATTTGAACTATAATGCATTAAAACAACTTTTTTCTTCAGAGGCTACCTGACTCTCCAATATAAAAAGCCAGTTGTATCCACTAGGTGCAATAAACTGTCCTTTCCTCTGTGGTTAACTCAGTGTCATGATAAGAACTTTGTAACAGAAGGGCAATGGTTTACAAGGGTCCCTTTGGTCCAAATATATATTGTTTTATTGCCGAAGGCTGTGTTATCCTGACTGGTTTATTTGCTAATGAGTCATGGCACTGACCAGATGGCCTTGGTTTGAGTAGAGCAGTTAACATTGAAATTGTGTTAAACAATTTTTGCCAGAAGCACTTTCATCAAAGTTTATTACACCATAAACAAGCCGTACGATGATGTTTGTGATATTGCTCTGGTCGGGATGCTCCCTGTTGGTTGGTCCATGAAGGCAGAGTGCAGCGAGAGTCAAATAATTTAAAACTGCTGCAACTTTTACACCGGTGCAATGTCGCTGGCAGAAAGGCAATATACAGTAGAGTAACATGAAGATAATGAAAACAAAATAAACCTGGGGTGTCCATGAAGGTTGCAAATGATTCTAGGCAAACAGAGACAAGTGTGTTTCAGTATATCTGTATGATCCATCTCATTTACTCTGTCCGTTCTACAGGTGACCTTTTTGGTAAACGATAAATATAAGCAGGTATTCAAACTCCCAATCTGCTTTTGGATTTTCTTTTACTCTCTCTCTATCTGTGGCACTTTCTCTGTAAGCATGGCATGTGTTGTTCAGCATGAGCTTTTTCCTTTCTTCATTCTGAGCATTTTCTTTCTTGTGTCTAAATGATTTGAAGCCAACCATATCTGTTATAAATTTGAGAAACTAAACAGAGCTCCTAAATAGCTGTCATGTTGCAGCTGTGTTTGGCCTCCTCACTCTCTTGTTAAGCACCCTCTTTTCTCCATAGACCAACATTTGAAGCCGATTGGCCTTATTTGCTAGTTTAAATAAGAAATATGGGACCAAAGCACATAGCTCTAATTAGATTTAAGTGCAACTTAAGCGCTGGAGTACTGTAGTCTCATAACATTACTTAGAATAAATAGAAAAAAGGCGCCTGCAAAAAGGCTATTCAGGGAACACGAGCCATTTTGTGGCAAGCTTCGCAATGACATATTTCACAGTTAATGCAGGCTGCCTTCATGCCCTCACATCAAACTCTTTCCTGCATGTCTGTGTACTCAATAGATGTGTTTTGTTGCACCTAATACACATTCTGTTTGGTCTCACAGTGAACAGTCTTACTCTTGCGGTGAATCTCCTTGGCTGCTTCGCATGGATGTTTGGTGGAGGTGGCGTGACCAACTTTGGGCTGGCTATCATCTGGCTCATCATGTTCACCCCCTGCTCCTATGTCTGCTGGTTCAGGCCCATCTACAAGGCCTTCAAGTAAGTCAAAAAGGAAGTACTGATATTCAAATATATAGTTTAGTCCATGCCTCAGCTGTATCTCGTTATACAGGTGTGTTTCGTGTAGCTGTTATTTACGGGCACAGTTCAGAACAAAGCAACACACAGTACTTAATAAATAACACACAAACCATAGTAATGTTGGACTATTGTGTACAATTGCAATAGAAGGTATTTAGGCATCAAATACAATTCGGCTTTTGTGTGTTTTAATTGATCATGGACAATATAATATAGACCAAGTGACATTTTGTAGATTAATCCTACTTAGTATTTCTATGAATATTGCTGTATCCCTTTAATATGGTCTATGTTTCCTACTTCACTTTTTCGGTTGCTTAAAACATTAAATATGTTAGATCAAAGCACTACCAATATTTCCATCTTTGCCATGTAAGAAAAATGTTTCTCTGAATTTTTGCAAAGTCATTGTGGCTGCATAATGTATGATCATATTGTGCAATGGTCCATTAAGGATTTTCATTTCATTTCAAACCTTTATTTAGACAGATAAATCCCATTGAGATCATTGATCTCTTTTTCAAGGGAGACCTGCTCAAGTAGTTCCACATGAAACAGATGGATGGACGCTTTAAGATAATTCTTTACTCCATTCTCTGAAGGTGTTAAAAAGAAATAAATGATCCAATCATTCTCTAAAGACAGAAGTGCACCTGGAAC
The DNA here is from genome assembly GCA_902827135.1 of Harpagifer antarcticus. Taxonomy (NCBI): domain Eukaryota; kingdom Metazoa; phylum Chordata; class Actinopteri; order Perciformes; family Harpagiferidae; genus Harpagifer; species Harpagifer antarcticus. The sequence continues at coordinate 1,179,754 of CADEHL010000266.1, forward strand.
ATCTTCTCTCTCCGTGCACTGAAGGGCAGCGTGACATAACTGTACCTTCTGAGCCAGGGACAGACAATGCTCTGTCTAGTGAAGTTAATGAAGTCCTGATGTGGGTCTTACCTTGCACTTTGGTGAAGATTAAACCAGACTGTGAGAATGCCAAGGCAGGGCAAGAAGACCGCAGTCCAGCAAAAGTCTTTCCATGGCTGTGTCATCACTAAAGAAATGCAGATGTGGGAGAATACCATGATTATAGAGTAGAATAGATAAATCATGACTTCCTGTGAAAAGACCTTAACACGATCAGCGCATACAAATACAAGATAACCTGTGGCTCCATAGTGGAGGAAGAGGCCTTTGTGGTGCTGAGTGGCATGTATCACACTGTGTGCTTGGGTGTCATCAAACTCACACGAGATAAGATGTAGCAGTGATTCATTTTTGTATACTTGTGCAAATATGTCTTGATCATTCTGTTCTTTTTTCTTAGGACTGACAGCTCCTTCAACTACATGCAGTTCTTTTTTGTTTTCATGGCCCAAGTGGGCATCAGCATCATCCAAAGCATCGGCATCCCTGGATGGGGAGTATGGTAAGAGACATTATAAGAATACTTTTAAGAATGTATTTTGTTTAACCCTCCAGTTGTCTTCGGGTCAAATCTGACCGATGTACTACTTTCATCAATTATAACTTTTTTATTTTACATTCGATTGCATTAAGGCTTTATGGTATCCTTCACAGTAGACATTTGAATTGACAATTGCTGATCACCACTTTCATTGCATTTTGGATGATTTAGTCAACTTTGTAACATTCATGGTGTTCCCGGTCAAAAATTACTGCCATCAAGAAAAGGAAATAGTGACCATCCGGATCAGATAACACACACACACACACACACACACACACACATACACACACACACACACACACACACACACACACACACACACACACTCACACTCACACTCACACTCACACTCTTTTTTTCCGCTCTTCTGTCCCCCATCCCCCCATGGATCACACCTGGCACACGCAATACATGTTCAGTGTCTATTCTTAGTATATTTACTGCAGTTGTTCATGTATACCAGTATTCTGATACAATATTTACAGTTTGAAAGGGTGTTAAATGAAATGTGGTGATGATTAATGGTTCTTGTGTTAATGTAATAGCAGTTAAAACAGGACCGGTCAAATTTGACCGCAAACACCAAAGTAAGAGGGGGGGGGGGTGGAACGAAGACTATAGGAGCGTTACATGACTACCATTATCAATCTTTTGAATCAAAACATTTTTTTTTTTATGTTGAGTCTCGTCTTTTTTATATTAACATGTAGCGAGTAAGATCAAATATATTCTCAAATAAGTCCTTACAATTAATAAAACAACTGTGTAATGCAACTCAATTACCAGAGCTGTGATTCATTCTGTTATGCATGAATGAACAAAAGGAATGAGAGGTTGTTTTAATATCATTAGAAGATCTACTTTTGAAGGACACACTCTGAGCTTAAGCAGTTAGTCTTGTCTTTCTTTTAAATACTTTGTTCGCCGCTTTCATTAAGATGACACTGATGGGACCTCAGAGATGGCCCTCATATAACTTTAACGAGAGTCCTGTTATCAGATTTTGAGAGGCCGTTAAAGGGATCCTCAAAATATCACCTCACTCATGATGATCTGAAATTAATATTATGACAGCCTCCATAAAGTTTATAAATGTCACCATGTGCAGCTAGGTATTCTCTCGTATGAGCTATAACACTTTGAAACTTTATATGGCAGTAGTTAAAGTCCACACAAATTAGTGGCATTTAAAGTCCAGATGTTCAGCGGTGGTGTCATGATGAGAGACACCAGACAAACCAATAACATATAATCATGCCTTGTTGTATTCATAAAGAAAATGTGTCTTTTTATTGTAATTCTGTTAATGGTCATCTCTCTGGTTTTCAGCGGTTGGTTGGCGACCATCTCCTTCTTCTCCTATAATATCCTGATTGCTCTGGTCATGTTGGTCCCCACCATCATGTTCACTGCAGTCGCCTCACTGTCCTTCATTGCCCTCACCAGGGTAAGGATTCAAATTGTGCATTCCTGCAAAGCGAAATGTAGACCGGCAATTTATAAGAGTACATTTGCTGTCCTTTTCTGCCAATTCGTTATATATAAATGTTTTCGGCGAGAAGTTACCAATATTGTTAGAAAATATTTGTAAATGATGTTCAATCAGGAGAGACGGTGTTGATGTAATAATATATATTTATTGCGCATATGCACAAATGAATGTAATGGTATGATTAGGCCCAGTTGTGCAGGAAGTATCATTCGGGAGGGTAGAGCCGATCCCATGAAACCCCCCTGGGGTCTAGACGCTGGTGGTGGTGAATGGATAGTTGGGTCGGTCCGGAGAGGAGTGGTTTAGCTTGACCCTGGATTCAGAGGGACAGAAGGTGAAAAGGGAGGGAGGAGGGTTGCGTCGAGTCACCTGCATGACAGCTGTCAGAGGGGAGAGCAGATTTAAAAGGTTTGACAGAGTGTTATGATAGGCTCTTGGGAATAGAGTGAAGTGATTGGTTAAGCTGAAGAGTGACGCCCCCGGTCACTTATTGAGAGGAGAGAGAGTAGTAACATGGGAATAGAAATACATGTAGAGTAAAGACGGTCTTCCTGGTTGAACTTGCGCTGAGCTTCACTTGTCAGCGCATGACTTAAGTTTGATTAATATATGTAATATCAGTCAGCATTGTTAAGGTTTACAATTATAAATGCCAGAATCCCAATATATCATTTGCTGGACCAAATCATGTTTCCCTTAATGTACTGCCGGAAAAGGATTTTAGGAAATACAGTTGCATTATATTACATCATGCATTACATGAGGTAATAAACTAAAATAATCGAAACAGCTAATCTTCCAACCATGGAGCCGTGTTATTAATACATTTTGAAACCCACTTTCAAAGTTATCATTACCACAGTTTTTAATTCCAAAATATTATTTGCCGTACCAAAAAATGACCCAGTAGGAAATACAGATGCAGAAAAAAAGATAATAACATGAACTAAACTAACCAAAAGCACTAATCTTCCTCACATGAAGTTGATAACTTTTAAAACCCACTTTCAAAAGTCATTATCATCCAACTTTTCGATTGTTTACATATTATTTTCTGTACCAAAAACACATTCCCCTTAAAAAAAGATTCACTGAGTAGTTAATACAATTGCATATCTCTATACAACCCCTAAGATAAACACATGAACTATGGTAACTAAAACCATTAACCGTCCACACATGAAGCTTTGTTGATAATACATTTGTAAACCCACCATGACAAGTTATTATCAACCACATTTTGGAATAAAATATATTATTTTCTGGATGTAAAAATGTTTCCCTTACGAGATTTACTGAGCTGGAAAAACAGTTGCATGATTTAAAAAAACTCTGAGAAAATCACTTAAAGGTCACCTATTATGCAAAATCCTCTTTTTCATGTCTCTTCTACATCAACATGTGTCCCCTCTTCTTCATGTCTCTTCTACATCAACATGTGTCCCCTCTTCTTCATGTCTCTTCTACATCAACATGTGTTCCCCTCTCTTCCGGTCTCTTCCTACATCAACATGTGTCCCCTCTTCTTCCTGTCTCTTCTTACATCAACATGTGTCCCCTCTTCTTCCTGTCTCTTCTACATACAACATGTGTCCCTCTCAGTCTTCTTTCCAAGGTCCTCTTCTACATCAACATGTGTCCCCTCTTCTACATCAACATGTGTCCCCCTCTTCTTCTGAACATCAACATGTGTCCCCTCTTCTTCCTGTCTCTTCTACATCAACATGTGTCCCCTCTTCCTCATGTCTCTTCTACATCAACATGTGTCCCCTCTTCTTCCTGTCTCTCTACATCAACATGTGTCCCCTCTTCTTCATGTCTCTTCTACATCAACATGTGTCCCCTCTTCTTCATGTCTCTCTACATCAACATGTGTCCCCTCTTCTTCCTGTCTCTTCTACATCAACATGTGTCCCCTCTTCTTCATGTCTCTTCTACATCAACATGTGTCCCTCTTCTACATCAACATGTGTCCCCTCTTCTTCTGTCTCTTCTACATCAACATGTGTCCCCTCTTCTTCATGTTCTCTACATCAACATGTGTCCCCTCTTCTTCATGTCTCTTCTACATCAACATGTGTCCCCTCTTCTTCATGTCTCTTCTACATCAACATGTCCCCTCTTCTTCTGTCTCTTCTACATCAACATGTGTCCCCTCTTCTTCATGTCTCTTCTACATCAACATGTGTCCCCTCTTCTACATCAAACATGTGTCCCCTCTTCTTCATGTCTCTTCTACATCAACATGTGTCCCCTCTTCTTCCTGTCTCTTCTACATCAACATGTGTCCCCTCTTCTTCCTGTCTCTTCTACATCAACATGTGTCCCCTCTTCTTCCTGTCTCTTCTACATCAACATGTGTCCCCTTTCTTCTGTTTCTTCTACATCAACATGTGTCCCCTCTTCTTCCTGTCTCTTCTACATCAACATGTGTCCCCTCTTCTCCTGTCTCTTCTACATCAACATGTGTCCCCCTCTTTCTTTTCCTGTCTCTTCTACCTCAACATGTGTCCCCTCTTCTTTCCTGTCTTCTTCTACATCAACTGTGTCCCCTCTTCTTCCTGTCTCTTCTACATCAACATGTGTCCCCTCTTCTTCCTGTCTTCTTCTACATCAACATGTGTCCCCTCTGCTTCCTGTCTCTTCTCATCAACATGTGTCCCCTCTTCTTCCTGTCTCTTCTACATCAACATGTGTCCCTCTTCTTCCTGTCTCTTCTACATCAACATGTGTCCCCTCTTCTTCATGTCTCTTCTACATCAACATGTGTCCCCTCTTCTTCATGTCTCTTCTACATCAACATGTGTCCCCTCTTCTTCTGTCTCTTCTACATCAACATGTGTCCCCTCTTCTTCATGTCTCTTCTACATCAACATGTGTCCCCTCTTCTTCATGTCTCTTCTACATCAACATGTGTCCCCTCTTCTTCCTGTCTCTTCTACATCAACATGTGTCCCCTCTTCTTCCTGTCTCTTCTACATCAACATGTGTCCCCTCTTCTTCCTGTCTCTTCTTACATCACATGTGTCCCCCTCTTCTTCCTGTCTCTTCTACATCAACATGTGTCCCCTCTTTCTTCCTGTCTCTTCTACATCAACATGGTCCCCTCTTCTTCCTGTCTCTTCTACATCAACATGTCGTCCCTCTTCTCCTGTCTATTCTACATCAACATGTGTCCCCTGTCTCTTCTACATCAACATGCGTCCCTCTCTTCCTGTCTCTTCTACATCAACATGTGTCCCCTTCTTCCTGTCTTCTTCATACATCACATGCGTCCCCTCTTCTTCCTGTCTCTTCTACATCAACATGCGTCCCCTCTTCCTTCCTGTCTCTTCTACATCAACATGCGTCCCCTCTTCTTCCTGTCTCTTCTACATCAAACATGCGTCCCTCTTCTTCCTGTCTCTTCTACATCAACATGCGTCCCCTCTTCTTCCTGTCTCTTCTACATCAACATGCGTCCCCTCTTCTTCATGTCTCTTCTACATCAACATGTGTCCCCTCTTCTTCATGTCTCTTCTACATCAACATGTGTCCCCTCTTCTTCATGTCTCTTCTACATCAACATGTGTCCCCTCTTCTTCATGTCTCTTCTACATCAACATGTGTCCCCTCTTCTTCATGTCTCTTCTACATCAACATGTGTCCCCTCTTCTTCATGTCTCTTCTACATCAACATGTGTCCCCTCTTCTTCATGTCTCTTCTACATCAACATGTGTCCCCTCTTCTTCATGTCTCTTCTACATCAACATGTGTCCCCTCTTCTTCATGTCTCTTCTACATCAACATGTGTCCCCTCTTCTTCTGTCTCTTCTACATCAACATGTGTCCCCTCTTCTTCATGTCTCTTCTACATCAACATGTGTCCCCTCTTCTTCATGTCTCTTCTACATCAACATGCGTCCCCTCTTCTTCCTGTCTCTTCTACATCAACATGCGTCCCCTCTTCTTCCTGTCTCTTCTACATCAACATGTGTCCCCTCTGTGGAAAGAGACTCTGAAAGTTTCAGGAAAAAAGATTCTCTCACTTTTTGTCCTGATCCATTTCTATAAAAACCTGTCTGAAAATGAGCTGATCAGATTGTGGCCACTTTATGATGTCATAACGATGTTTTGTCTTGTGTCATTAGCCAATCACCAAGGTAACCCCCCCGCCCCCCCACCACACCTTATCACCTGAATCTCCTCCTAGAGCACCATGAGGCGCATTCACACTGCGGTACTTTTCCCACAAAGGTTCATGCGAACTTAGTTCATGAGAACTATTTTATCGCGTTCACACCAAAAAGAGCCGGTACTAAAATTAGTTCATGTGAACCTTTTTACCCCCTCGAAAGTCCCTGCTAGAGAGCAGGGACTTTCGAGCGGCTCTCTTGTGAGAAAAGAGCTATATTTCTGATTGGCTGAGCGGATTGCAAACCACGCCCCGTAAAACTTCCAAAAACTTTTGTGAAGCCGCCATTTTATTATCCTCGCATTAGCATTATTAGCATTAGCCCAGCGCAGAAACGCAGAGAGACTAACTTATGGCAACACAAAATAAAACATGGGAGCGGTGGAGATGAGGAGGTGTCGGCGTTCTGGCGATTTACTCGGAAGGCTTCAGTAGAAGCTGCTGGGAGTCCCAGCAGCTTCTACTGAAGTCCTCTTACAACTCCGGGGACTTCCGGCCGGGGACTTTGGGCGGCAGTATCCGCCGTGAAGTTGTTTGTAGCCTGCCAGTAAACCCAAAGCAGAAGAAGAAGAAGAAGTAACGTCAGCGGCTTCATTTGCCTAATCCACCCCCAGGGACTTTTTCCGGTGTGAACGCGATCTGTACTTAGTTCATGCGAACTAAAGAGTTTGCATGAACTAAGTTCGCATGAACCTTTGTGGGAAAAGTACTGCGGTGTGAATGCGCCTATGGTGTTCTTTTTAACCAAATCTCTCTCAGAGGGGCGTGGGGAGGGGCTCCTTATTTTCATCTAAAGTAACAGACAGAGAATCAGCACTTTGGAAACAGGGCTGAAACAGAGGGGATTATGGGATGCTGCAATGATCTGTTTGGTGTTTGGAGCCAAACACTTCAGAGACATATTTTGATATATCTGAGACCTATAATATATTGATGAGAAACAGTATCATAGGGGACCTTTAAAATAACTAAAAACACTAACTTCCTGTGTTGATATTAACTTGTGAAACCCTAACCCGCATTCAGATCCATAACTTCTACCGTGGCAGTGGGGGCAGCATGTCCAAAGCTCAGGAGGAGTGGACCACGGGGGCCTGGAAGAACCCCCACGTCCAGGCGGCAGCGCAGCAGGCAGTGGTGGGGGCCGCTACCGGAGGCATGCAGGAGCAGCACCCGAGCCCACAGTACAACACCAACCAGGTGTAGAGGTGTGAAGAAAATACGTGACAGTTATGCCAACATTTAAACATCAGGGTTAGGAAGATGTTGTCATTCCCCACGATAGTTGTGGTTGTTAAGTGGAAAACAATTGCATATTTTGACATCCAGTTTTTCATAAAGTATTTATCACGGATGATTTCAAGCAATTTCATCATTTTGCAAAACAAATCTCTCTGTGGGAAGCTGTACTGTACCTTCCCGTGTTTAAGGGCACGCTGGTTTGTTTCTGTTGTGAGGTTGAAATGAAAGTAGTTTTGAATGTGTGTCACTTTAGAGGCTCCATGTGGGTGCTGAGGTTCTCTTTGTGTTGACGTTGTTTTAGCCATTTTGACAAAAGAAAGCAAAATGATATTTTTTGATGTACAATAACTTTGTGATGATACAGATCTTTATTTAGTATTTATGTAGCTATTTTACAGCTTTTTCAATTCAAGGGCTTACCAAAGATGTAGCATTGCTGATTGACATAATGCTAATTTATGTGACCTCAGCATTGTTTCGTCATATTTCTATAGAATGAATGTTTGCACTGTGTGTTGTGTTAAAAATAACTGTATCTGTATCAAAGTCAGACAGTATTGTTGCAAGAGTTCCTCTAGATTTAAATATAAACAGAACATTTCCTTTTACCTTTGAGTTGACTCTCTGATGTACTTCCTGTTGGACACTGAAAACATCAGATATGTATCACAGAAAAACAACATCAGTGTTAATGGTTCTATGCAAATTCAGCAGAAAACCAGTGAGCTGTTTCAGCTCAAGCTTGAACTGAATGTACTTTTTAAAACTGTTATTTCTTTCCTGCATGTTGGCTGTTTGACCACTGAGAGGCGCTGATGGTTTTGGTATGAAATAAAAACACGCACAGATTACCTTCATTCATCCTTCACGGATCGTAGTCTGCATTTATAACGGTCCCTTCTATTTCCTATTTTCTTTAACGCTGTCTCTTTTTTCTCACTCTCTCCTCTGCCCTCACACTACATCTGTTTTTTAAACCAAGGACACCTACTCATACCAACAGACATCATGAACTGTGTTAATTTGTGCTCTGTTTTAGTAGTATTCTGCTTCAAATTGACACAGCCTGCGTATGTTTTAAAAAAAAAAAGTGGCTGTCTTTTTGAAAAGGGGGTGAAAAACGTGCTCAATGGCACCTCAAGGACAGTCTAAAATGAATGGCAGATAATCGCACACTCACTCCTAACACCAGTCACATGTAATGTATGATACCATAGTAAGGTGATGTCTTTTAAAAGATAACAACATGAAGTAACAATTGCTTTTATCTTATGTGTAGGGGAGGGCGATTTGACAAGCTCACATCAGGTTAAATTAATGGATATCCCAAAATGTGTTGTTCAATCATTTTGCCAAAATCCATCCACCCATCTTCTCCCGCTTATCCGTGGTCGGGTCACGGAGGTAGCAGTTCCAGCAGAGAGCCCCAAACTTTCCTTCCCCTGGCCACATCAACCAGCTCTGACTGGGGGATCCCAAGGCGCTCCCAGGCCAGCGGAGAGATATAATCCCTCCACATTTCGCCAAAATATGTGAGTTTTTTTCATCATCTATTCTGCTCTAAATAGATAGATTGTGTTCTTCATTCTTAGGCCGAGTTTGAGGATCTTATTGTTTTGAACACCTTACCTAAAATCTAGAGACAAGCTGCTAGGTTTAACGTGCACTGTATTAGTATTATTGTCTGCTGCAGTTGCTTTGCATAGAGCCTCTTTGTTTCTTGTTTCATTTTGTTTGCCCCATTTAATCAAGACATTGCACTCCATCATTAAAATGTGTTTTTAAATAGTTTCCAATACATTACACACAATGCAAATGAATCTGCAGCCCATTTAAACACTGTTAAAATGGGAGATGATAAAAAAGGAGGCTCATTCTTTGCCTTCAGGTGGTAGTATTGGTTCTCTATGATCTTCTAATAGTCTCCCTTACTGGCCACCGGGGGCACTATATGACCTTTGTTTGTGTGCCCTAATGAAGTCTGTACTTGTGCACAAGAGACCTGAGATAGGGTGAGTGATACATGACTGATGGAAAAAGTGTTTTGTAACACTGACGCCAGGGCAAACACAATTTCTACCTTGACATCCTGTGAGCAGATGACCATTATATAATAGATTCGAAATACACCTTAAACGGATTTATCTCTGTCTGCTGCTCCCTGAGTGATAGAGTTACTTTGAAGAGAGGAGGATGGAATTATACAGCGATACAGATACCCAGAGGACCCAGCAGCAGCCACCAACAAACACTGTAATTGCCACACACATGGAAATCTCTTGTGACAAGTGGTGACAGTAAAGACTTTGCGCCTTCAGGTAAACAGGACAGGCTGTCAGCTACAGAATAAAGTCATTGATTCATAACAAATCAAGAACGCACAGATGCTTTTCCTTTTGAAATTCAATTCTGTTCACTTGTCAAACATGGATGGAAAAACATCCAACTGCATCTATCTTATCATCTCATTCTGGCTGGAAGAAGAAAATGCATATCTAGCTAGATGTAATCTTCCCGTACAAGCCAATATTGTTTCCTGTGAGGAGAGGGGGGGTCAAATAGAACTTCCAAAAGGCCTCAACCCACTCTGACTTGTGTACCAAGGGCTCGTGATTTACAACATTTATGAGAGGGTTTCTTGCATTGGTGTTTCTGTGTCTGATCGTTTTGGACAAACACACATTTATATAGGCACGTACATATTCATTTAAACCGGCTGTAAACACAACACCAAAAATATTAACACCCTTTAAGTTGCCGAACTAAACAAATAACTGCTTATTTATACATGCAGTAGATACGGAGGGACATTAGCATTCATTTGGTTTTGTGTTTATGCCCACCTGAGGAATAATCAATATTTACCACAAACAAACCAACAGACCGTCCATTTGGCTCTTTTTTTGTACACACTAACTCCTGAGGGGAAATGATGGTTCTCAAACTTCTTAATTCTCCACTATATGCAACTAGCTAACTTTCTCCGTCTGCTGTTTGGTTCTCAGTATTTAGCCTACGGTGCTTTTTCACATTTTCAAATCGCTACCTACAGTCGATTAAATGGCCACAAAAACAAAACGATAATCTGACACGTGTTTCCCTTTCTGAAGAACGGACAAACGCTCCCATTGGTCAATGAAGAGGCACTTTTTCTACTTCATTTAAATGGACCCTATTATGCTTTTTGAGGTTTTCCATTTCCTGTAGTATGCTTTTGTGCATGTAAATGGTCATCAAAGGCTAAAATACCCAAATTCATGCCAGGGGGAGTTTTCTTCCACACCCGCCCCCCTGCCTGAAACGCCTCCATTGAACTCCTTTGTTAACATCAATAACATGGTGACATAGCTATGTAACACTTGCGATTCAATTGGGTAGCGCTCCAACACATTTAGGTGATAGGTTAAGGGGGCGGGACATCTCTAAGCAGTTGAGTAATCACAACAGAGCCGGCCAGCTAACCAATCAGAGCAAACTGGGCTCTGGTTTTCAGACAGGGGGTGAAAAGAGGTGCTGCAGCACAGGCAGTATGAGATAAATAAAGACCTTTTTGAACATTAAAGCATGGAGACATGTCACAGTGGAGAAACAAAATACACAAACCTGAAAATGAGCATAATTAAGGACATTGTGTTTTGGTCACATAAGAAAATGTCAATGGCACAACCAGAGGGCAAAAGGCATATAACTACTTGTGGGAGTTAAGAAAGTAAATTAAAACTGACTCCACCTAATGCTATATGTGCACCAAGAAGAATGCTCTGATTCACAACTCTATCTCATTATCAGTCAAACCAAGAGGACAGAACAGAGAGGAAGGAGGAGGTGAGGTCCACATAAACGGCACAGTGTGACCTGAAGTTGACAGAGGGTATTTTTGTTACATTTCTCAGGAGAGATGGAGAAAGAGTGCCCTTTCATGCTGTTAAACACACACACACACACACACACACACACACACACACACACACACACACACACACACACACACACACACACACACACACACACACACACACACACACACACACACACACACACACACACACACACACACACACACACACACACACACACACACACTTTACTATCTGGACAAAGGTGTACAGATGTGGAGCCATGCCCTCACACAGGCGTGCATTTATGCTTGTGTGACACACAGATGCACATGTGCACTTGGAGGTGGGGTGCAACCACTCAACATGTATCCTATACAACAGGAATCACTAGGACTTACTGTGAATGAATGGAACAGAGTTAAGACAACAAGAAATGTTGGAAATACAACTTGGTTGTGGTCTGGGGGAGACAAAGTTGACAAAGACTAATGATGAGCACATGACAGGAATCTGAAACAAATGTTTGGATTGAGTTTCTCAATGACCTAAAGGAACAAACAGCAGTCGATGTCTGGGAGAGAGTCATTTACCTCTGCCTCTGTGCATCTGCAGCCTGAGGTTTCTGCAAATAAGGCAGTTAATGATCGTGCTGGCTTGAAATAGGACAACAACTAAATGGGAGAAAAAATAATGATCTTGATAACTGTTGCAAAATCTTTCATTTGCATCCCTCTAAAATGTTTTTTGTTATGGCCCTCAAAGCTGGTGACGCAAAACAAGGGTCTCTGCTTTTGTGAGACCTCTGATCACACTGCAATATGTAACAGAACAACATCTAGCATCAAATATTTCACTATGATCATCAAATATGTGCTGTGTCTTATAACAGTTGTGTATGTCAGACTGTTGAAAGGTGGAAAAGTGGAAATGGTAGATGACAACATCATTCCTTCAGTAGCATCAATCTTCCAAAATCACTCCATTAAGAAAGGGAATACGAGTGTTTCCCACAATGTCTAACTTCTAGCTGTCCAGTTTTGGAAATACAACAATGCTGTGGCTGACTTTGAAATGTGTCTTGATACAAACTACCACTCAAACAAATCCGCAGCCCCCAAAAGCTTTTGGCATCGTGCAACAAAACAATAAATCCAACCCTAGATCATCTTTACATGTGCATGATGAGAGGAATGAGAGCATCCAGCCAGCTACTAAAGAGGGGTCACCCAGCTGTCTGGAGCGGGGCCATGTTAGTCAGCTACTACAGCGAGGCAGAGCTGCTGCCACCAGCCTGTGAAATCACCCATCTGATGATGGGAGTCGGCCTCCTGACAGCACAGGAAACGGTGACAGTGGAGGTTGGAGAATGAGTCTGGTGAAATATGGGCCTGTCAGAGGGGAGAGAGGCTGAGCACAGCGGTGCAGGGCCGCCGCTCCCTGTGACTGACTCCATCACTGAAACTCCCCGTGGAGCCAGTGGAGGCGTGGGCGGGTGCAGCGGGGATTTTCACAGGGACCCGATTAAGACTGGAAGCCTCTCTTCCTTCCACAATATCTTCTCATTTGTTCCAATTGCCTGTGAATAAAAACACAAATATACCAATTTCAATTTCTTCCTTTCAAGGAAGGAAAGCCTTAATGAGAATGTATTGCACTGTTGTTTTAACGGTGTGGACTCCTAGGGACGCTGGAGGAATTGACCATTTGCATACTCCTTAAAATTGACGAGTGAGGAAAGTGAGGCAACTAAGTTGTAAGAGAAAGTGCACGTTTTGTAGCCGACATCAAATACAAGCCAGATGTTTCATTGATGAGGCAGGCGATATTTAAACTGTCAGGCAGCGCACTCGAGTGTGTCTTGTGCGTATGACACAAGCTGCTTCTTTGTCTCGTATAACGCCCATCGCTCGCATGTGGAGTGTTAACACAGGGACTGAAATGTTTGTTAACTCGGATATATGTGGTGGAGTCAGCTCTACATAAAGTGCACGCAGGATGAGGTATTATCAAAACAAATGAGCCAGCAACTGCAGCTGCATGTAAATCAGAACAGTTTCTCCCCCTCGCTATTCAAATTCTTCAGCCATTCAGTATCTCCCAGTCAGTGGTTCCTCATATTCTTCCTGTACAAAGCAAGCCTTTCCTCGCACCTTTTCCCATGCAGCAATGTGTTTATCCCTACGGAAATGAACATTCTTCACATCTTTATTCATTTAATTAGGTCGCAAAGCAGAACTAGAGCCAGAAGATGAATTACCTGTGGCCTTGATACTCTGCCACAGAAATCTGAACACAGAAAGGCTCTGCAGAAATTAGACCTAAAGTCTGGAAGTGGGCTTTTTGGCAATGTCAGCTCACAGACTAGTCCCTATTCTCTCTTTCTACTAAATTCAATTATCCTCACTTAAACCTGCTGCAGTGAGGGATGGAGGTCTTGAGTCATGTCTTTTAGCTGTCCCATTGTAAGCCTGGTTAAAGAAGATGGAGCCGTTTGAGTCTTGGACAATAGTTAGTCTTTTTATTAACATGGTGGAAAGTCACAAAACAAATGTATAATAAAACTATGTAACCACATTGGACACAGAGCGTGTTATCAAGTTCAGCCCTCTGCTCCAGAAGGACTTGTGTTTTTAAGATGACATGTATAATTCTTGCTATTACACAATTCTGGCCCAGAGATAGCTCACACTATTAAATAAAGACATGCATTTACTAAAAGCCTAATTAGGCCCTCACACATGCTACATGCAGATTGTCAAGGCAAAGCTCCCCGGACAAAAAAAGTCTGATTAAACACAAATAACAATTATCCTTTGAGCACAAACACTCCCTCATGACGTGACCTCGCCTTGAACTAATGCACACGCTGTGGCTAAAATGGGACAGGGGTGGGGAGGGTGAGCAAATGACTGAAGCTGAATGTTGTCACCTTGTCATCAGTGTCACCACAAAGGAAAGTCATTTTGGAGTCACGGGAGGAGGTTATGGGAGAAGTGTCTTTTATTTATTCACTTGATTTAATTGTATTCAATTAACTATATTTGAGCATATAATTATTTAAACAACATGCCTAAGGTGCCACTTAGACCAGCCACGACCAATGAGGAAAGACCAAGTCGAAAATAACACATTTTTGGGTAATTTACAATGCTAATTATATAACAAATAAAGTTAAACATTTTAAGCAGCATTATTTATTTCCTTTTCTTGTCAGGCTATCTTCGTCCATGTTGGAAATGCATGAGTTAGATGACACTGTGATCGTGCCTCTGGATACATGTGATGGATGTTGGAGAGGGACAGCACAGACTCAGTCGATGATCACAGTTCAAAGTTGTCATGATGGAGATAACAACCTCCACAATCTGCCTGTCCTCATCCCGGATCCCAAAGGTCTGATCTCCGTTAGCCTCATCACTGTGCAGGCAGTGCAGCTGTAATGGCCCTCTATCATGCTGCTTTGCTATCGATGCCAGGAATTTAAGCCAAAGGCCATGCTCGATACCCAGCCCTAATTTGATCGTGACTGACAATTTCAAAGCCAGAAAAAGATTTCCGCATGCTTTTCCATTTCGGCGCTACACCCATGGCTCCTGTTCCTGCGGGGGTTTTGTGTATTCAATGATGTCTCACCGCTGAGAATGCTGGAAGATCTAATCAGTCCTGCTTCACTTCACTTGATCTGTTTCCTCAATTACGTTGTAAGCTTGCAGCTGCAAACCGGTTGTTGCTTTACATAGGTTTGCTGGTAAAGTAAACGCGGCTTGTTGTAAGGGGAGATATCTGTCCTGCGGCTCTTTATCGCCCTCCCTACAGATCTGCTGCTTATCAATGATCAGACAAAACAGTTGGTAGCCCAAAGCGGAGTATTTACATATGTAATGGATTTGCTCTTATCATGTATCATGAGTCTTTCCCTTTTCTCGAGTTACCACGATCGCTACATGTTCCTTTGATCAGGTGCTAGCATGTTTGCAGAGCTCACAAAGAGAAGGGGCCTGCAACATTCAGGGGGAATTACAACACGCCTGTTGCTTCACATAGAGTCTGTTGCTTCACATAGAGTCTGTATTTTTAAGATCTTTTCTGCTGCTTGTATTCCCAAAGTGCCAAAGTACCCAAAGTGTTACCCCAATTCTTTCCATAGTTTTGTTTATCTTGGATCAGGAAGAGCGATGACGCTGCACATCCTGTCAGCTGATCAGAGTCATCGTCTTACAATCAGCTCTTTATCTGACAAGCTTTTCTGACCATTTCTAAACACATTTCCTCCTTCTGCATGCATCTATGGGAGTGGTGCTAACTGTACAACCCCCCTAGTCTCCTCTTGTTCTAGTTTCCTACCCCCATGCATGCACTGGCATCTCTGGCATTGTGTATCATGTTTATTCCATATCTTAGCGATACAGTATGTTTGGGATTTTGTTCTGCACAACCCTCGGGGTATTATTTTGTGCTCACTTAGAATCGCACACTGTTTGGATTCACTTGGGAAACACCCTCTAGCACATCTATGATAAATACAATTGCATATTCATTTGTTGCAAGAAGTGGTACTAAATCATTTAAGAAACTCAAAGGCTTTGACATCCATTGCAGACACTGCTGTTGGGATTGTGCTGCAGTACGCCTTTTCATTACCGATAACAAGACCATGACGCCAGGACTGTAGAAGAGGCTCCTGGTGGACATTACTGCATACACCCCACATAGGAACAAAATGGTTTCCTATAAGCTGCTTAACCAGCTGCTGTATGGGAACACACAGGAGAAAATATGCTTTTGAAAAACAACTTAACAGGACAGATAAAGACTGTTTGTTCTTTTTGGAAACATAATACTCTTAAGTAAAACAATACTTTTATCATTTGGCTTCTCGCTTCCTCACTAAAAGTTACCCATCTGTCTTTTTCTCAAAGATATACACCATCACGGTAACATAAACACATACGGACAACGCAGAGTAAATGGCAGCATGTACTGCAGCAATTTCACAAAACAACATAATGTGGCATAGAGGGCTGGAAAGGGGTGATTTCCTGCGAACAGCCTGAACAAACAGCCGGTACCGAGAGGAAGTTTGGTTAGGACAGACTAAATATGAGTGAACAGAGTATCAAAACAAGCAGACAATGGGTTCTTACTCTTCTGGCGGGGAAGGAAATACTTCTGCGAGGAATGTCTATGTGTTCTGGAATGATATACACGCTACCAGCACTGACCAATTGCATGCAATCAGATACAACAATAACATGTTACTTTTGTGAAGCTTTATCTCTAGGTTTGTCAATAATTTGTCAGCGATCGGTTTTATTTTCAATAATTAGATCCTAAATCCTTAAGTCATTGTGTTGGAGCATGATTCTCCTCACGGGATGAAGTTACAATAATAAGATGTTTGAATTTCTATTTTTGGATCTGGATTTCTCATTTTATTTTGGCTTTAAAGATCAGACACAAAAAAACAGTTTTATCTTTCTCAATTCTTCCTATCTACGTACCCTAATCTTGTAAATAAAAATAAGGGTACAATGTTGTTTTGTATTACAACACTTTAAAATTAGCAGTCAAGATCTTGTCAGGGAAAAAAAATACTTTCCTTTTGTTCTTTCCATCTTGTTTTCTTAGACTTCTTTTAAAGGACATATTTTCTTAAGAGCTTGCGATTGATTTTCCCACTTGAACAGTTTTCTGTTTACAAAACGACTATAGATTATCTTAACTTTAGTCATAAGTGCGATGAGGCTTGCAATCACTCCATAAGTACTGTTCATTAGTCTACATTTCTAAATGGCAATGCGGTAAAACATTGACAACTCTATCAGTTATTCTTATATGGTGATAGTCATGAAGAAGATAGCCAGTGAGTGCCTTCCTTTCCTCACTAAACAAAGACTATCTTTCTGTAGTTCTATACTTAGTTTTGATAAGACGATCAGCTCCTCTCTCACATACGGTTGTGATCCATGTAATGACTTTTCATGCATAACGTGATTAGTCTTTAATTGCGGCCGAAAGAAGTCAGATGAAATGTCAGATGTTAATTAGCAACAAAGACTTAAGAGTTATCAAACTGAAAGGATATCTGGCTGTGTGGGGACAGTGTGTGTCTTAACCTGCCACTCACATACCGTATGCACCAGTGCCACCACCCATCTGTCACATTGATTGTTTTGCAGGAATCTTATATGCATTGTTTTTTTCCCTTGTATTCTTAAATGCGAAACCTATACCCGTGTTTGAATCATGCACGACAACAATACATACAATTCAAAGGAAAATGACTTAATGAATTCAACATATACACCTTATCTCTTTTGAAAGCCATGATTTCAGCAACTTGTCACACCTGTCACGCAGCATTTCCTGAGAGTCGACTGATATGTATTCTGTGTACATCTTATATGAGGGATCCGGTGCCGTGAGAGTGATGCATATCATTCATATTACATTCAGTGTGCACAGCGGATGTGTACATGTATTTATTGTATATGACAACTTGGAGAGGTGTTCATTACAGAATCATAAATATCATCACAACATGTCAAAGACGCTGTATATGTGTCGCCTGCTCTGGTGCTGTTGTTCCACTTGTCAATGTCAGAGTCACATGTGTTGCATCCCGTCAGTGAGAGCACAGTATGATCGTTAACCCTGCCATGTCGATAAATGCAGATCAAATAAAACCGCTTTTGTAAAACTATTTATAGTGAGCATTTTTCCTGCAATTGCCATTCAATGTATTTAAATACAGTTATTACCTCTCTATGCAGTACAGTTGTTAGTGGCGGGGTCCGCCAGTCTTGTGATGGATTCAAATTGCCTTCACGCTCAAGAGGAAACAATGCATAATCCAGCAATATGGTTTGACGTTTTATCCGTTTAGTCTATTTAAATTATATGATTCCTGTATTAACACAAACCAAATATTCCTACTGCTGCTGGTTTACAAGAGAAGTGCACAAGGGGTGAAACGTGGAGTGGCTTTTGTTGTAATCCAGCCCCAGGAAGGGCAATATTACTGAAGCCTAAGTTAGCAAAACTATGAACATCCAAATGTTCCAAACCAGGTGGCAAGTTTGGGATAAGGATCAATTTAAAGTATAAGAGGTAATAGAACAGAAAGGCCCAGTCAGAGTGAGCTGTTGATGAAAAATTACTATATGTTCTCACTCAGGATGTAACTCCTGATACTGCGCTCCTGCTGGAGGAGAACTTCTAGCCCCTTGTGAAATATGAAATCACGTTGATCCTGGCATCGTGGAGAAAGGTCAATTATTGACTGACTTTATTAAAACTTGAGTTTGTTTGGTTTCGACTGTAAACAGATATGCTTGTTGCCCCTTCTGCTGCACTGCTGCCGACAAAGTAGCTGCTCCATGTTTGTTTGATTTAGTATTAAAACCGCCCAACAAACCAGGACTGAAATCTTAAGGATTCTAACTTGAATTCTTAGAAGATTACTCTTAGTCATTGTCTGCATCCTGCATTGTGTGTTCTTTGATATGCTCACCAGATGTTGTGGGTTTGTGCTGCAACACAGGAAGGAGTGAACCATTTCAACACTTAATAAGAAAGAGCTCACTCGATTGGAGAGGTAGGTAGAGACGGCTGCATTAAAACACTGAGTATGTAGCAGTAGTGCTTTTTGAATATTTCATATTATCAAGAAAAAATATATAAGTTTATTTACTTTTACAAATAACAGTAACAGGTCAAACTGGATACAACAACAAAATAATCCCATCATTCATGCATCAGTGGAATATTTGTATACACATTCTTCAAAAGGTAAAGATGACCGATGTGCCATCCGACCAGTGTTGGTAGTAGAAGAAGAGACCCCAAGACAGTGTAAATATAAAGCGTACATACTGCGAGTCTAGTTTTCTGGAAAGCACCCTTTTTGCCAGTTGAGTTTCCTGTTTTACTGAAATAAGGAAGAACGAATGGGGACACGACACAAATATGCACGGGTTTAGAGGAGAACAGTGGCCTGTACTGACAGCCTGTTTTTATGTTGACTTGTAATTTGATGCAGTTGACAAATGCAAATATGACCTGCTGTCTTCCTCTTGCTGTTAACTCAACATTAAATCACAGTATCCCAGCCTGACCCCCTGAGGCAGTGAAGAGAAACTAACACATTATAGTTCTTCTGAGTCAGTGGGCATTTCTTTCTGTCCCCACAGAGCATGGGTGAATGCACCCAGGAAGACATTGTCCCGTAATTGTATTTGTTTGATCGCGGCTGAACCCTGACTCGTCTGGAACCACTCATTTCATCACTGGCACTGTTTGACGCTTTATTTATAATTCAAACAGAGACACTCTGCCATCATGGGCATCGATGTTTGTGCGTAGAAACAGTAAACACCTCAAAGTTAATGATGTGTCTGATTATAACCAAACCACACTGGAAGAGTGTGAACAGGAAGTTGGTAGAGGAAATACAAAATCTTAGATTGCAGGGATTTAAACTGTTATGGTCTGATATCAAGGTGCTATTTGCATTATCCAATAATGTGTGTATGTGTGTGTGTGTGTGTGTGTGTGTGTGTGTGTGTGCGCATGTCTACCTTAAACCACCACATGCTTTTCAGTGCCAGGTGAACCAGGTTTTTCATGGGCTCAGGATAACGAGACGGCACAAAATAGTAAGGCAAACAACATCAACAATGAACCAACAACACATGGATTCCATTCACATTTCAATGGAAGTCAGGGTCCCTCGATAGTGGCAGACCTCCAGCGCCCGATCAAGACCTGTAAATGAACACAAACACTTGTTCAACTCCATACTAAGAGGAACATTTGAATGTTATTTTATAGATTGTTTATACTGAACAGTGAAAGGTGGTACATACTTCAATTTTAAAACTATACAAACTTGTTTTCTCTTATAAATTGATTATGGTAACTAACCAATCCAATTGTAAATGACCAACAACATTTAGTAAGGAGTTTGCTAAGATAATAGCTATTATTTACTATTGCAAATCGTCAATCTTTATGTTTTCACAGCGCACAGTTTACAGGGCCAACAGCGGCAGATTCACCACTTGTATTCTTTAATACATTTCTAAAAGCAGTAGGTAATTGATTTCAGGCGGAGGCAGACACAAGTCAGTCTTCCTTTCCTTAATGGTGACCAGCTATTATGGCAAATCACATTCTCACAGTCAATACTTGCAGGTGACCAATGTTATCAACATGACTTATGTTTTCTAATTACAATTTAATGATGAATTTATGTAATTTATATGTAATGATGATTTGTTTTTAATTTGATGACTACCATCAAATTCAAATGTCACACCACATTGGGCCTGTTAAACTATTACTATCAGACTGCGGTCATTATTACATACATTAACGTGATTTTTTAAGATATTGGAATAGTTCAAATATAAGATCTTAATGATGGAAATATGGCTCATGGCATCTGCTAATGTAATTATTTTATTGGCATCAGTACCTAACTATTATATTCAGCTGTCATTAAGTCCAAAAATGCTTCGGCAACATATTTTTAAGTGTGTTTCATTGTAACGCTAGAGCTAAGGGAGACCAACTGCAGCACTTGAACCTAATGACGCTTTCCTCACTCTCTACATAAAGTATTTTCAAGAGGATATGAGAGCAATTCTGAGTGCAATGATACACTCCTTAATAGCACTATTCAAAAGTTCAACAGCACTACATCTCCCTTTGAGGGAGGATATGAAAGTTTCAGAGGCTATGAATCTTAACTGGAGAATGAGAAAGTTATTCATTATATCATCAAATATTTCAGCCAGGAACCTATTAAGTCCACTAAGTAATTCAAAACACTGTGAGGCACTTCATAAAACTGCATTTAGCGGTTACCCCCTACGTAATGCGGTTCAGTGTAACTCAGTGGTGGGAACACGACACACACCCTGAGTTACGCTTGGGCGTTCTATAAAAGCAAAGCTATTTCCCAGCTGTTGCAAATTGTGAGAATATTGCTTCCAGTCAATTATTACCAAACAATTACCAACTATGTGATAATAGTGTGTATATTCTCCGTTACTTACTGTGCTATCTTGCAGTTGGATGCTCTAACAAACCGTCCTGTGTAGTTTATATTACACCTGACCACATTGTTGGTGAAGTCTGATTCCAGCACCAAAAACTTGGGATTAACTGTGAGCTGAAAGAAAAGGAAAAAAGGCCAATTACAACACACCATAATCATTACATTAAATAGTGATAGAAAAAGAAGGTATTTGGAATATATGCCCCTGTGTGATAAAGTGCTAGGACCCAGAGAAATAGAACAACCTAAATACTTCAGTAACTTTATTACTCTTTTATAACTCAGATCAATTTGTTTTGATGGCCCAGACCCTCCATGAAATGTGACCTTGTGCTCTCCACGAACTTGCCTCCTACCTTTAGTATGTAGTTTCCAGGCTGGATGTCCGTGATATCGATCCACTGGCAGTCGATATCAGCGTTGTATGTATCGTAGCAGCCCGGGCTCAGACCCTGAAGAAACAGAGGGGAGACGCTCAGGAGGAATACTGATCTCCTCTAACTGTGTCAAGACGAGTATGCGGTCAAAAAGTTATAATACAAAAGAATATATATTATATTTATTTACAGTAGATACAATTATTTGCACTTGAATGTATATATAAAGATATATCATAGAAAATAACAACAATTTTACTATTATTTTAATAGATGGATTTTCAAAGACACTTAACATAAGACAACAAATATTTGGACTTCGAGAGAACTGGGATGGACATTTTCTTTTAACAATCTTATAGCATTTTCTAGACCAAAAGATTAATGGATTAATCTAGAAAATGACTGGACAATGTAAATAATGAAGCACTTCTTGGAGTTGCTGCTCTATAATTGAATATCTGCCGTGGATGGAAACTGGCCTAGGGGTTTCTGAAGCTTGTGATGAAAAGTAGTCTACCAAGAGTAGAGCTGGTGACCTCCCAATGAAGGTGAAAATCACAACTCCACATATTGTTTTGCTGGGTTACCTGAGTGTGAGTGGTGCAGGCATAGCGCTTCAGGTGACCAAAGTCACAGGTGGTGTCCTCCAGACAGAAACTAGCCTTGTGTCCCTCCGCCACTTTCCGTCCTGTACTGCCCTCCAGTAGATCGTAGTGGCTGAACTCGTCCATACTGTGGTAGTGCCTGTCGGAAAAAACGGAGTGTGCATGTAGTCAAAGAGGAACAACAATCTTAGTTCATTCTGGTGTCATCTGTTATTCATTGTGAGCTTTAGAAACAATCTCTGAGCAGAACTTATTATGTTTTTATTAATTACATTGCCATTTTGCCTTCATTTAGCTAATTTAGTTGACTTTTAAGACAAGCAGTGGATTTATAGACCCGTTGACCTTTTTCTGCTAACAAGTCATGTTGCACCTTGACTGAACACATCATAAAGTATCAAAGGACACTAATTAATGACAACAATAAAGTATTGCCGAGGCACGACATTAACACCCTAATGATGTATGAATGTTGTTAATTAGCTTTTATCACTCAGCAAGATCGGAGGTGTGTGAGCGTGTGCACATTTAGATGTGTTTTTACTTGTGGCTATTTGCATGCGTATGTGCACATCTGTGTGTGTCGCCCAGTGGTTTGTGTGTTAGTTTTGGTGTGTTTGTTTGCACAGCTTTAGCGGCTTAGGGAAGCCTGGGTGCACATGGGCACTGATCATCTCAACTGAACCGCATATGAACTCTGTCAAAGAGCCGGTCTATTTAAAATCATCTGCAATATTAACTGCTGTATGGCTTGGACCGCTCCCAAATTTCAAAGTGACCCGGGATGCTTTTCATTTTTTACAAGCCTGCTTAATGTGGTCATAACAAAATAAGAATACATTAAAGAGATTTATCTCTTGAGTTTACATATCTGAAAAGAGAACCTTGATGTGCAAATGTCTGAATACTATGGCTGAAAGTACCTTTCCAGAACATTAGCAAACTTACTTTTCTATAGCTCATTGAAAGCACTCTCAATAAACGACAGGATAACCGGCTCGCTGTTGGTGGTGCATACACAAGCAGAATAGTTCTGGATGGCAGTGGGTGTGAAGCACTGCTGAACATGAAGCATGGCTGTCAGGTTTCAAGACATGACATCATTTGTCACAGCCACAACAAATACAGTAACATAGCAACCAATGCTGCCATCTGCATAACTCAGATGGCAAAGGTCCTACTGTGTGTACAATTTTATTTTACAAGAAGCTAAATATGTAGCAGTCTAACTTAGCAATGCACCTTAATGAGGCTCAGAGGAGGTGTTTATTAGTATAACATAATACCACCACAAATTACAGTTCAATCTGCAAATGAACAGAGTTAAATCAATGTTGATTCAATGTTAACAAAAGCTGAGCTTGACATTTAAAGTGTCCCCAATTACAATTCAATGTAAAAAGCAACATACAGTATAGCAGTAGTAGGAATTGGTGTTTTATCAATGGGCCATTTTTGTCATATGGAATACATGAACAAATGTTTTGAAAATGTTTTTGACAAAGCTTTATTCATCGTGTAGTGAAGGCCAGCAGGAATTGACTGTATGTATGTGTTAGTTGACCTGTCTTCCCATAGTGTGAAGAGGCTGTGCCTGAGAGGTTGAACTCTCTTATTTGCATAAAAGGGGTTTAACTTCATGTTGTCAAAATTCCTTATCAATAAATAACAAAGTTTAGCAGCTTTTAGCAAGGACAAAATGTCCCCAATCCAACACAATTAACAACAACCTTTCTAATACTAAATTGATCCCAATAGCTAAACTCTTTATATTTTAGATACAAAAATCAATATGACAATATTACAAATGTAATTCCACCTTTTTGTAGTTTTTGAGAGTATGTATTTCCATTATCCTTTGATTGTTTATTTGCTTTATCCAGTATATTTAATTGCTGTTGGCTTACGTCGTTGCAGTGGGTGATGTAAGCACTGAATCTTACACATTCTCAGACTATATAAATATTGCTTTTCACCTTGCTTCATGGCTAATGATTCCACGTAGCGACAGCTTTTACTGGAACACTCATTAAAGATTGAAGGAAACATAGGTACTTTCCCCTAATGGAGCCAGTGACCATTCAAGGACTCATTCTTTCCAAAGTAGAGGCAACTAATTATGAGCTGCTACCAGGTAGAAGCTGTCAGTTGCTATCAGCTGCCAAACACTGCATTGAGACCAGGGCATACATTACTGTTCTGTCTCTGTTAACATTCAAATGTGCATGGCAGAGTGTAAAGGCTTATTTTATGTGGGCCACGAAAGCACACATGCCATTTTTTCAATACATGTGACTGTATATTTGATCACATGTATATAAAGGAGGGCCTTGAAGGTTGAATAACAGTCTTTGTCGGTGTTCCCGAAACTGGCAGTGGCTTGAGATGATTATCTACAGCATGATGATTATCAACTGTATATGTGTGTGTGAAATAGAAAGAAAGGGTGTGGGGTGCAGAGAAAAAGACAGAGAGTGGGAGGTGCTGGATTACGAGGTGCCTGGAAGGGACCCTTGCCTCCTCGAATTTCTGGATCCCCTCGCCGACTATGTCAACTACAGAGAATGCAGTGTTGCAAGAACACATCGAGGATTTAACTAGAATAATTTGTAATCGTAGTATACAAAACATTCCATTCCTTCTTCGAAGCCATGAGTCATTTTCCACTGGTGTTGCCACAAACAAGACTTGTTCTCAGATCACAGCCTGGGTTGTTGTAAATGACAGGGAATTTAAGTCTGAGAAGTACTTAGCAGTGGCATGACATACGCCGTTCACAATGTGCAAGCAGGATATGAATAGAAATGTCCAAGCACCTGCACAAATAGCAGCCTTGATCTCTGACCACAAAGGTCACATACTTTCATACAGTTATGCCGTAAGGGGCCGAGGCAAACATAGTTGAAGAATTTTATAATTAACTTATGCGTGATCCCCACAAATACTCCTACACAAATAAATACAGCATTATAATGACTTCCACTTGTTTCCTGCACTGATTGGCATAAACACATATGTTCCACATGGATTTCGTTGTCCTCATTGGTGCAAAACATTTGGCCCCATGATACTCAAGAGAGGCTGTTCCCTTCCCTTCTTCTCTTACTCCAGAGAGAAAGATAAGGGTGACTGTAATGAAAAGCAAGACTGTCAACTACACGGCTTCTTTAACAGAAATGTCGGGCAGGAAAGTTTATTGTGAGAATCTGGGCTAGAGATTTTCTTCCCCTAAAGAGATTTCTTTGTTAACAAACACCTGTCCCAGTAACCCATATCCATCATACTTTAGCAGCTGTGTGATTTGGCGCCTCAGATTAACGGGAAAACTGCATTGATTTGTCATTGTCGAATGATTGTCTTGGCTTTCCGCCTCCTGGGAACCACTGTGCGCATGCAGACTGATGTCAAACAGCAACAACGCTGCCAATCTCCTGACGGCCAGTCAACATTCCTCTAAGATGAGGGTAGTAAAGCAGAGCCTGGCACTATTGTCAGTGGGCGGACTAGCTGAAATTCAGATCAAATGCAGTCTATGGAATATAATGCCATAAAACACTGACGATAACCCCAAAATCACCTCATCAGCAGTCCCCCAGAGCCACGACTGGCAAGTACAACTGAAATCTGTTCACCATGAACAGCACAATGAGAAATTAGCTCGCTAAGTTGATCAAACCCACATGTCTATACACAATTATTCTTCATGTAATGTGGAGGATTTTATCGTTTTTATATTATTTCACACATGGTTGGCTCGCTAATCAACTCCATAGGTTCCTTTTAAGACTAGGAAACAGAATCATATGTGTACTTTCTCGGCTAACCAATGCAAGGCTTGTCTTTTCATGCTGCATATCCCTGTAGGGCACAACATGGATCTTATAGGGCTCTATGACAGCTAACATGCATTTATGTCTGGCCAAATGACATTGACATGTGCCACATCAACTTACTGGACATGAACTCAGTGCTCTGTTGATCCATTCTGTACCCACAACATCTAGTACAAGCATGTCCGCATAGCGAGAGATGATAAACAGCTAGACTGCTGTTTGACTGCATTTCAGCAGTCAAACGAAAACGATCCTTCATAAGTTGCAGAGGTTTCCTTCATTTTTTCCCTATCCAATTCAATGGTCTTAGGACATCGGGTATGATATGCTGTAGAGATTGAAAAGCCCCTTGAGGCAGATTTATAATTTGTAATAGTGGGCTATTTAAATAAAACTTACTTGGATGTACTCTGTGTCTTTGCTCATCCAGATCAGCCCAGAATTGCCCATCATTTCCATAATTCATACATTAATTAAATATTATTCATATTCATGGGATGTATGTAACAAATTCAGCTACATCATGCATTTCACTATTAGATCTTACAATCTGTCTCTTTTGTAATAGTGGAATAACCTTTTAATGGGAAAGATGATCAGCATAAACCAGTCTACAGACATTTATTACAAAGAAAAATCAAATTGAGCTGACATTAATGTGCCACATAGCTGGATACTGCAACAGCTAATACTACAGAGACGAAAGCCTATTTATCTGATTGGGTGAAATCTGTTTTGTATCGGTACTTACTGATGACAGCTATGCCACTCCCAGGTATGACGTGGCCTGTTAGGCATGAAGTCTGCAGTCCCCTTGTTCTTCACCCTCTGTGGGAATCGCAGCAGGACCCTTACATCGTAGTCGGTGACCTCAGGCCCATAGGCGGAGCTGGATAACGGACACATGACCAAATCAGTGAGGGAAACAGCACAAGTTGCTTAAAAAAGAATGTCGTCATGCCTGTTTCTCATCACTAAGACAAGGAAAGAAAACAGGAGTGAGACTGGACAGGATTGAAAGCAGAAGCACATCTACTTAATCATTTATTCTACTGTACAGAACTACTGTAACCATCTCTCCAAATACACTGATTCAACATGAGGAGATTCTGTTGCACAATTCACTTTTACTGTGAAAAAGGAGGAACAACCTCAAGTTCACAATACCACTGAAGATCTAAGCCATTCATCTTGTGGCTGTTGTTGACATTGGAGTGTATGGCAAATTACAACAGCCCATCTGTCGGTGATTGCTGCAAACTCAGACAGGATATGAAAGGGCTTTGAGCGATGGCTGTGCTTGTGATGGGAAGAGGGCAAATAGAGCAGCCATGGGGACAGCACACTTTCATAATTTCAATAGTGTCTTTAGTGCAAAGGGCCTAGGTTTGAGGCTCAGGGGATGCCATCCACCAACACAGAGAAATGAAAGTAACATCAGTCTGTTTCCCCAAAGGTGACCAGGATTCAGTTCTAATGTTGTGCAGTTGGTACATTTTTTAACCTGTGGCTACGTTGCAATTTTGGATGGTTCACTTGCTGGGTAATGCTACCCAAAGGTAAAACAGCTTATAAATGATGTTAGTCTTTCATAAAAACAATTCTCTGTAAAGGCATGGTCTAACGCAGGGTTACATATGGACAGGACATAGGGGGCTACATTGTGTTGTTTAATATACCTCAATTGGATATCTGTATGTGTGCTTACCACTGAGCCACAAACCATTATTAGCACATTCAATAACAACATTTATGACATTAGAACTTTAACATGAAAACAGAACCCAAAGGGACACAGATATGTGTGACACCGTGACATTAGATTGAACCCATTAAGAAACTAAATAAATGTATGAATAAATAAACACAGGCCAGCAAAGGACATACAGAATTGTGTTTACCTTGAAAGACATTTTTCTTCAGCAGCACAGCGGAGAGAATACATGTGGGCTCTCTGGATATATGTGGAAGCCTGGACATAGTTTGGATCAGGAACAAGGTCAGGCAAACCTGTAATGAAAGACACAATGCTCACCATATCATCCATATCTTACACTCAAATGTATTCCAGAAAGCACAAGTCATTTTCTTAGAAATCAAACAAACCTGCTTCAAATGGTGAACATAAAAGAGTGATTACTTATTGGATTAGACCGTTTTAGACTCAAACTTTACTTTAGTGATCCAATGATCTGATAAAGCACCTCTACATCTCTTTTCATTGCAGCCATTCCTTTCATTGCCAGTGCAAAGCCCAGAAACAGAGGAACTCTTTCACATATTTGTCATCATCTTTTTAATAATGGAGTCTTTATGGTGATACGTATTGGGGGATAGCGTGTCACATGGCCACCAGATCAAGAGTGGGGCACTAGAAAGAGAGCCTTAGGCCACTAATAACGGATCCTTTCAGATTATTATCACGGTTTTCTAATAACACTTTAGCTTAATAGGCCTGCCAGACACGGATGAGAGAGCATAAGAGTTGCAAATAGGAAAAACTTGTATACCAATAACTGTTTTCCTAATGATTTGTTCTTCCATGTGCACTGATCTTTATGCAAACATGTCACTTCATTGTAACCGTAAAATAAAGAATGACTAGGATGTATGTAAGATGACTAGGATTCCACATATCTTTTGGGGAGAAAAGCTAAACTTGGAAACATCTGATCTTCAGTATCACAAGAGAAGGTTGTTGCAATGCAGTCTGTGTTTTCAGACTTTGGATTTTGCAAGTCTGTCACTTGTGACAGAGATGAAGAGATACAGCTAGAGAGCCAGACAGAGAGCCAGACATGGAGAACCTACGCGCCAAGGCAAAAACAACAGGGATTTCAAAACACTGCTGTTTTGTAAAGTGCACCACTGACCAGGTCCGTCACAAACCTGAGGAACAAGTAACAACGCCAGGCCTGACTTGTCACAGTGAATGTCTTTCTCTCCCTTTCCCACTAAAGGCCAAGCCAGCAAGGGTCTCTGGCAATTGCTTATCACCCCTCTTTGTTAAGTTCACAGGCCAGACACACTTTAATTTGAGCTTGTTAAACATCTGACCTCTAAGTCTAGAAGTGATAATTCAATCCTACAAATAAAGCAATATGAAATGATGAAATATTGCAGTTTCTCTCATTTTGGATTAACATGAAAGGCTTTGATACAGTCTGTTTATGGCAAGCAGATAGGAAGTTGCCTACCTCCCCAGCTGCAAGTCGAAATAAAAGCTTTGCCTTTGTGGGCATTGTGTAAAACATCCTATATGACAGCTCTCTCTAAGGCAGAAGTCAAAGAGAGGGGGAAGCTTCCTGGGGTAGACTATGTAAACCCTGTAAGTCCAGCGCATAGCGCAGAGGTTTTCTGTGAGCACTCACAACCTCGTTTTTTTCTCCTCACCCTAGGAAGGCTTTGTTCTCTGCCTCCTAATCTTTTGAAATGTGAAAATTGGGTCTGTTTCAGAGGGATAAAGTGTATTGAGAAGCCAAAGCTGATCAGCTCTCGAGAGCATGTGACAAAGCCACACATTACACTCTAAGTGGGGCAAGGAGAAAGGAAGCTGAATCTTGCGGTGCTTTTTATACCATCTAATAAAGCATAATAAAAGACATGAGGGCTCCCTCTCCAGACACTCCTGCTTTAAGCTATTGGCGGTTAGCTGCAGGAGACTGATCGATTAGAATACTTCACGTTCATTGAGGTCATTTTAAAAAGGAAAATCACAACAGCGTTCAATAATTAAATATAGAGTTTATCACAGCCACTTTTGCCTGGTAGTATTTTTTACTCTTTGCATTATTTTGTAATACAGCTCTGCCTTAATGAACTAATCTTACGTCTAATCACTCTCACCTATGACTGTGTGTGGCTTTGTCAGGGAATATGAGAGCATGGGAGTGTGGGTAGAAAGGGCAACACCTGGTTTCTTGACAATGAGCAAACTTCTTCGTCCCATATTTACCATCATACATGTCTTAATACAAAAACAGCAAGATTACTGCTTTCAGAAACTACTCTCAAGGTGTGCATACATTTACCAGGGCTGCACAGTGTAAGGTCCCTCCAGCAGCGACTGGACTAGAGTACTACCAACCCTCAGTAGAATACCCTTGTGAATTGATCGGATTCATCCCCTTGAATAGACTCTCAAACAGAACTCATTGTTGAAGAAAATCCTTCATCAGTTTGCCCGATAAGGAATGAAGGGGATCGACAATGTCTGACGCATAGTGTTTCATATGTACTTTACTTCCTTACAACACAATGGTGGCTTTAAAAAGGTTTTAAAATAAATGAATGAATATGGTTAATATACAGTATGCCTGTGTAGTTACTTTAGCTTTAGGTGAATTGATTGAAATAGTTGCTGATAGAAACTGCCGCACAGTAATGTAAAAAATATTGAGTAGTATAATTTAAAGTAAAGTAAATCTTCATTATTAAGAGTCAGAGAAGTCTTTTGGAGGTACTTATTTTCTCTCAGCTCAGAACATACATAACTTCTGGCAGTCAGAACATGGAAAAACTTCTAATGTTTACATTATGTATTAACAATGAGCTTCCTACTCCATAGTACCTTAAATGTTGAAGTAAATATATGCTATCGTCACTCATACTTGCCCTAATAATTCTGACTAAGTATTTCTTGGATTTTGATGAAGCAATGGACCCCATTACAGGGACTTTCCATGTTCCCCCTCCCCCTCAGGGAGTGGTGAAGTACTGTATCCCCCTCCCTAGTTTCCCCTCTGGTGTCCTCAAGCCCAGGACGCAGCCAGGGCCCAACCAACACCCCCAGTCACCAGACCCCCAATGAGGTCACCACCACCATTACCAAACTCCGCACACGGCGTGAACGAGTCAACTTTTGTGTAGCACAGAACTCCCCACAGAAAACACAGAGGTTCCTGTGTGTGCTCTTTGTACACGGGCAGGGCTTCACTCAACACCTGGTTTCAATAACTATACAAGTGGGAAAAGATTAACCTTGTGTCCAATTTGGTGTGTTTGTAAACTGAAGAACAGGCTGAATTGTAAGCAGCCGTTTCATTCTGTTTGCTGGAGATATCTGATCAAATGTAAGAAGAATATTGGAAAAAACATGACTGTGCTTAAAGGAAATGTAAACTTTGTATTCCCCTCAGTTGGGGTTAGGGTTACTCTTAACACATTTTAGATTCATGTATCAGGATCAGACATACATCTGACAAAAACAGAAATACATTTGGGAGAATCCCTACAAGTGAACACGTGTCTCCTCTTTCCTCTGAAAATGTTAAATATTTCAGGTGCCGACTTTTCTTCAAACACATGATTCGAAATCTGCCATCCATATTTCACAGCTTCTACTGATATCTTCAACATTTGAAGTAATGGATACATTGTGGTAGTTCACAAAACCCAAACCATAAAGCTTACCATACCTCTCTGTTCTGGCCGGTACACACTCCCGACATTTACGTTGGGGTTCTCGATGCCGGAGTTTGGAGAACTTCTGGCTTGAGGAATGGGCTGCGCCACAGGAGGCTGGGGTCTTCCAAATGGAGGATGCTGCTCATACTGAGGGCTCCTGATTTGTGGTTGACCAGCTGCTCCTGTCCTGTCCACTATCACAGGAACTGCCTGGTTGAATTCAGGGGCAGGGACAGCAGGAACAGCCTGACCATTCTCCGCATTGAAGATACTGTGGGAGTATCTGTGGTCCAGACCATCTGCAAACGGTGGTTGGGCAGGTTGGGCTGCACGGGCAGGCACCACAGGATTTGGCCCATAGCCATAAGGCTGGTAGTAGCGGTAGCCATCTTCAGAAACATCAGAAGGAGAGCCTGGGAACACTTGGGGCTGACCACCACCATACCCTCCTCCAGTGTACCCGGGTCCAGTACCATACCCTCCTCCAGTGTACCCGGGTCCAGTACCATACCCTCCTTGAGTGTACCCCGGTCCAGTACCATATGCTCTACCGGCATATCCTCCCCCACCAAATCCTCCACCGGCAAATCCTCCACCGGCAACAGGCTGAAAAGGTGGCTCGTAGCTCCTGACTGGCCCTTCTACAAAACTAGGATCATAAGGTACTTGTTGGAAAGGAGGTTGTTGAGGAAATGGGTTTTGTGGGTAGGATGGTATAAAAGATGAAGAAAAGGTTGATGATGATGACGACGACGATGAAGAGCCTGTGGATGGCCTGAGGCGAGTGCCAGTGGATCCTTGGAACTGGCCGCCCCCTGTGCCGCCTGCAGTTTGTCTCCAGTTATCAGGAACTTGTCCAAAGCCAAAAGGATGCCTTGCCTGGCCACGGACAGTCTCAGAGGACCCTCTTGATGGAGCTTGTCGGCGGACATTGCTTCCCTGAGGTCTACGTGAAGAGCGTGGCTGAGTGTCTGCCACAACCACCCTGGGACCTCTTTCCTGGGCCCCTGCAGGTACGTATTCAGCTCCACTGTTCAGCAGGCTAAACAGTCGTCCATTGTTCTCCCACTGAATCACCTGCCTCCAAGGGTTGGCAGAGCTGTCCTGCCCCTGGCCACGACTCTGGCTCTCCCCCTGAGTCTGTGTGGCAACCTGAGCCTGACCTGAGCCAAACAGGAAGAATACCAAACATGCCACAACAATAGGCAACATACTGGCTCTAAAGACGCCTCAGCTTACCACACAGGAAAAAACCCAACAGCTCAAACTCAAACCACCTGTCGCTCTGTCAATAAAACATGTGTATCCTCTTCCCGTGGGTACAGCTTTGTGGGAGTCTTGAGACAGAAGGAGGGTTGAATAGTAAGCTTGGGGTTGAGTGCATCTGCAGATCTTTGGTGGGAGCAGTAGAATAGTTTGAATGTGCATTCAGGAGCAATTACACCCAGGAGAGCAAAAGTGGGCTTCAGAAAACCCACTGCTGGTGTTACCGTCTGTTTCTGCTATGAGAATATGTCCTGACTTCTTGTCGGTCTGCTGGCTCTCCTGTCAGTAGACTGAGCATTGCTCTCTGCCTCCTGGAAAGAAGTGACTGTGCACTGCAAGCTTCTATTTGCCTGATTGCTTACAATGGGTTGTGAAAAAGAAAAATCTGAAACTTTTTTAAGGAGAGGTCCCACATGGCCCTAGTGCGAGTGATGTTTCCTGGCCTGCAGCAGCCAGGGCTCCATGAAGCTTCCAGAGTCAACATTACCGCCTGCAAAGGCATTCAGACATGTAACACATCTCACTTTGCCTCACAAGGGCTTTGCTTTCTCTTCTCATTATGTACAGTATGCACATATGTAGTTACAACATTACCTATATTTTAACAGGTGTTTCAAAGTCTTGTTATGTTAATTCATTGCATTAGAACCTTTAAAAGTATAATACCCAAGTGCAGTTGGGAACAGATTATGTCATAGAACCATAGTAATGCAGTTTCTAACAATATATAACAAGATATTTTAGACTTCATCCTACTGTTAAACATTTTATAAATCGTTATTACTGTACAGTGCAACACATGAGCAGTTAGTGTTTTGTGTTTATACTTATTTATGGAATATCAAATGGAAGTCAATTACATCCCCACCACCTCTCTCCACCCGTCGTTCCCATTGCTGATTGTTGTATACTGAATGCACAAAAGACAAGCATACCTGCAAACAACTGTGCTTTTGTGTGTGACCCTCATTTACACAAATGTTCGGAGAGACAAGTCATTAGAAAAACACATTCATTGGGGATTCAAAACAGCCTGCCTCGATAGAGTGAGTGCATGCAGACAGAATCAGATTTCCCCCTGTTATCAAAGTCAGCAGTTTGAGAGGTATTTTCCTTGGCATGGGCAATGGCCGCGATGTGCGACAGACCAAAGAAAGAACAACATTCCTCTATTGCCTCTCTGAAACAGGATCCAGAGAAACAACCTGATGCACACATGCTGATTTCAATTTGCGCCCTCTCCAGCAAATTCCACAAGAGAAGCTACATCATGATCATTCCTGCACCATGGAATGCAGTGAGAAGTCTTCAGGGGAAATGGATGAGAGTGTAGCAGAGTGCATCACAATTACTATATGTATGAATATCTCATATGGGTCTACATATGTTGTGACCTGTTTCGTCTGAATGGAATTGACTCATTTGTGGACACATTTATAATAGACTGACACATTCATGATTAAAGATCATTTTTACCAAGTAGCCTTCATCATAGTACACCACCTTATGTACAATTTCAAAGAGACAGGGCTTTGAAGTACATCTTTCCAGGTAGTTTTTAACATGTTGCAGTGATACCTTATGAGGGGACTTTCCTTGAATGTGACACAAAATGGAGAAATTCCTTGAGGAGGGACAGTGTTACATTATTCTGAGTTTACACTGTCTCACTTTGTTCACTGCTTTTAAAAGCGTTATTCTTCCTGTGTTTCGGATCAGTCTTGTTTATCACCCCGTACTCTTGTATTTGTTTTACATCACTTTAAAAAATGTTTTGTCTTCCCCGCTGTATTAAGCTTGAGGTTTTCTCTCTTAATTACAGATTGATCCCGGGGGCTTTCCTTCGAAAGGGCAGAAATGGTTTTAAAGAGGCAGACCAACTGAGAGCCTCAAAATGCCTTGAAATACTTTTGCTGAAACATTCCATAGAGATTAGTCTAAGTTGTGAGGTAAGGTTGGTTGTTTTTGTGAGACTGCTGTGTGTGTCTCCTTTCTGCCGGAAACACCTTGTACTCTGTGAAGTTTGGTGAAAGAACGCATTGATCTGAGTGACTATGCAGCACAGAAGGGAAGCCCAGGGAGTAGGCATCCTGCTGAGAGCAACCTTTAGCTGCAGAATCAAAGATAGGGATGCTCTTAGGATTCTTAGAACTACATTCATCTTCTGAGTCAATGAAGAAGTTCTCCTGTATGATGTTAAAATCAACTTATCTAGGTTTTCAAATGTAGAATCGTTTTGGATTACATATTTTGGACAGAAATTGAAGTCTAAACTGAGATAATATATTTGCAACAAGATGAAGACAAATGACATCAGTGTTGCCTGAAAACTAGGACCAAACACAATCTTGTTATCAAACTGACAGATGTTAAAAATGCTTTTAATAAGGGAAGATATAACTGTAATCTGTCAAAAGAGATGCCTGTTCTCTGTGGAAACTGGTTTTGCGCAGTGCAGACTTCATGGTAATTTTGACAGCTGACAAATCAAATAAAGAGACAATATATCATAAGAAAACATCTTAAACTTTGCAGCTCTCAGATGTTGCAAGAGTTGCATTTTGCAATATATATTTATATAGCATATTTGATCCCTCCTCATTCTAAAAGGGAATTGTCTTATAATAAAAGCTAGATGAAGATCATACAGAAACAACTACAGGATGTAAGTTGGTTGCTCTAGAACAGAATAGTATATATCCTGTACAAACTAAATACATCCTGCATGTGTGTTCAGCGTGGAGAACAATGAAGCTACGTTCCAGCAAATATATTGTTACAAATGGAGACTTCTGTAATGGCCATGTTTGAGTATTCAATGTCAGACATGATGATACGGATGCGTGTGGCGCAGAGCATGGTGTTCGGATCAGGGGAGCACAGGTTCAAACCCCACTGCAGTCATTATGTCGTTGTGTCCCTGGGCAAGACACTTCACCCAAAATGTCTCCTGTAGGGATTGCCCACAGTAATGAGTATGTAAGTCGCTTTGGATAAAAGCGTCTAACAAGTAACATGTAATGTAATATAATGATAAACCACTTCCTGAGGACGGTTTGGAATTTGACACGTTCAGCGTTTTGTTGTCCTACAGCTTTCCTTCCCATCTGTAATCTGCTGGAGAAACATTAAAAGATTGCTGCGGCTGCGTTTTCTATGGAACATTTCCAGCTATTATGCAAATACTTGTTGGGTCATGTTCGGGTTTTTAAAAAATCGTATTAAATCCAAACACGAGGTAATGTGCCTTAGTTGTTTAGGAGCATTCACTTGTTCATGCAAGTGTTAAGTTAAGTAACATTATTCAAACATGGCTCCAGTAAAAGGAGTTTAAAGCAGTAAAGCAGACTGTGCAAGAGTAAAACCGACATATAGTTCACTGACTTATACCATTATAAATATGATTAAAAAAATAGATACAAAAGACCACAAACCCAAGTCTGTAGTTTGACCTCCTGACACCAGAGGAACACATCATATATCGTCTTTCAGCTGCGTTACACCGCACTGTCTCTAATGTGAACTAATTATTTCCATTCACAATGCTAACTTCAACACGGAAGAGACAACAGCTGATGTTGGCGGTTGAGAGCCACATTTGGCCATACCGCTGGAGCAGTGAGCCTTTGAAGTACCCACCTGCTTTCCATTCATTCCATTTTCATTCAAGGAGAGTCATCAGGCACCTGCACTTTGTTCTTGGCTCAGTATCAGATCCCAGGAGGCAGAAACGATAAAAATGCCTTCAATCATGAAATCATTTAAATATTTCTCCCTTCTTAGCACAACATCAAAATGAACCTGGTGATCTTGCTTCTAAAAGAGATACTAAAGGAAGGATTATTTTCTTCACTCTTAGTGCGCTGCGGAAGAGCTTATTTCATCTTGGAATTTGTCTTAGAGCGTATTTGTAATGTCAGTTTTAGACGTGAGGTCCTAAATGATTGATGTGAAGTTATGTTATGGCTAAAGCTCAATATTACGAGACACAGCCTGCAGCTAAGTAGATCTTGTTAGATGATACCACTTGATTCATAGTACACATGTGTAAGGCTAAAACCCCTTGTGTTGTATATGGTATTCCCCCGTCATATCACTTAAAACAGGCCTCCAACTCCATTCCTACATATTACCGTCAAGATGTAAGTGCCAAGGTTTTCCTGATTGTTCCAAGAGGGATTGTTTAGGACAGAGTAACGCTGCTTACAATAGTTTCTTCTGGTAATCAATTGAATCATCAAAGAGGAGTAAATGTAGCACCGATAATACATGAAAGCCAAAAAAGAAGTTGAAAGTCATGTAAAAAGGTCACACGTCTCTCCTATTTTCGGAGAGACGCAACATATTTACCTGAAGAAAGTCTTATTACCTATTGCAGCTGTAATTATGGCTTCACTTACAGTACACATGAATTGTATGAGACAACGTGCCAGGGAGGATTATTCAGACTCAGGATGTTTTTGACCTAATAGTCGACATCCTTGTGTAAGGATGGAGGAGGGAGGACACAGAGAGATAATTGCCTGAAAGGTACATCTCTTTTGACAATAGCTGCACTCCCCACAGCGTTGACACGTTAGGGGGAGGAAGTGATGTGATTGATGTTAAACTCTTAAGTTAGCCAAGGGAACCAAGAGCTGTGGGGGATATCTGTGCTTGTTTGATGCTGATGGGTATGTTACCCTGAGGAAAAATCAACCAGAGTGTAGCAGGCTAATTAAAACAACATGCCATTGTACAAAGCCCAGATGTGCATTCACATAGCTGGCTCAGGAATCCATACCCAGATACTCCAGTATGCATCTGTATATCCCAAAGCTTTGTCATTCCTCTCATGCTCCATCCATAAATAAGCCTGATTTGATGAGCTTTCCTCACTTTATTATACAAATGTCCAGAAGGACCTTCCGGTGGTGGTGTTCACTCCCTCACGCATTGTGACAGAACTCGGGGGGATAGTAATCTGCTCATCTGATCTGTCTGTTAAAGTGTGAGTTCACAACCTGTCACCCTCGCCTCAACTGCAAACTTCAGAGGCGGGGGCTAATTTGAGCTCGGATCCCCTACGACGGTGGCCTTTTGCACACACAGCTCTACCTCGAGGGAAGGACACAGAGGCAACACGCAATCTAAATCAGAGATTATAATGCAAACAGCCCTGTGGGGTTCACTAATGACTAAGGTGAGCCTGAGATGCAGCTTCAACTCCGCTTTGGAATATCAATTAGGTCTCTCAGGGACATGGAGATGGAAGGAAGTGACTGGCATAGTAAGCGCCCACCGCTTGTCTGTGGGCACCTCTTTCACACGCTATGCACCATGATGACTGCTGGGAGATATCGAGCAAAGAGGAAAAGAGGGGAAACAAAGTTAGGATGGGTAAGGTGGTGTGCGCGGGGGAAAGTGATGCAAGAGGGAGAATTCCATTGTCATGTGTTTTCCAAAGAAAGAGGAGCCTTTACATTTGTTAGAGCAGCCTATTCAATTAGCTCCAGATATCCACAGCCGGTCCCCAGAGTGCCGTCTCCACAGATGTGTTGCGTGCTGGTGTCTCCACATCTCTTTTACTTTTCCAGCCAAACCAACTGGTAATCAGATGCTGGCTGAGCTGGGATACAGAGCAAAGACACAGACAACAGGCTGCATTTGAAATCATCTCACACCTCCGTTTGATATTGTTCAAGGAGAAAGAGTCATCAAAGGCCCTCCTCTGTACAGATACAAAGGCAGGCACACTCAAACAATAATGTACAGAAATAATGGAACGCCTGCATTCAATGGATTTGTGAAGGGGTGGAGTGAATGATCTCTTAGAGCAGTGCTTCTCAAACTTTTTTCAGTAGTGTACCCCCTTTGAAACATTTTCTCAGCCAAGTACCCCCTGACCGACCCCGGACATTTTTGATCGAAAAAGCCTATATAAATAATTACAATATAGTGATGTTCCCTCACTGTGTTATTTATTAACTCCTTCGTGCATGCATTACAACAAACTAAGGATATTTTCATCTTCATGCATGAACAAAAATAGCATAACATAACATTTTTATAAAACAGATTTTTCCAAGGAGTTTTTCTATTTAAGTAATATGTTTAACAAACCAATGAACACAATTATATATTGTGAAAAACTATAAAATACAATACACACATTTTACATGTTTATATGAGGACCCCCTTGGTGGTTCTAGGAATATTTTATATAAAATTGTGTTTTCTATTTAACTTATTGGACTAAGATTAATTTTTTAATCATGCATGGTATTTTTTTAATTAACCTTTTTTTTTGTTGAAATCTCACGTACCCCCTGCAGTACCCCAACGTACCCCCAGGGGTCCGCGTACCCCCATTTGAGAATCACTGTCTTAGAGGGCAATGCTACCATGCCATTATTGTGATGCAATACCTCAGCTAAGAGCAGATTGGACTGGGACATCTTTGTTGTTTTTTAAATTGGTGTGTGATTTGAAACAGTGATAGACCTATCTCAAGCTTCTCATTTCTAGCCTGCAATTAGTTTAGCTGGCTAAAGTTAATGACATTCAGTCAGATTGTATCAGCTACAGCTAGCTAAAACATTTGCAGCATGGTGAACACATTGTATCAAGGTGATTTTTGTTTTGTTTTATCCAAGTTATCAGTTTGTCTTGTAATGTAACCCCCCTAATAAACATTACAAGAAAACAGGCTTTTTCCATTAACCATTTTCTACGAATCATCATCAAAATCCAACAAGATCTGAACAGAATTGCTGAAGTTTGCCTAAACTCTGATTGATCCAGTAAAAGCTTCAACACAAGGGACATACTACACAGAACCCTGTAACTCAGGTTTACATCCTTTACTAATGAAATGCTAACTTTTTTTTTCATTTTAAATGGTAATTGAATTGGTTGTAAAAATTGCTTCCAAGTGTGTGTAATATAAATGCAAGTCCATTTACACAACTTTAGTATGCACAATTCCTTAAATGTTCCAATGATAACGTAGGTAGTTGTATTATAATGATTGCCACTGGTCTTGCAAACATCCCAATTGTATTAATTCCATATAAAACAGCTTGACCCCATGCATAAAGGTTTCCAGTACTTGTGAAGAAGTTTGATCGTAGGTTTTTATTGTGTTAAGTCGTTATCAAATGGCAAATATATATTGGTCTTAAATAATCTCATACGATTCTTTGAATACCTCAGTAGTCCGCTTTTTCACAAGAGTTTAGTTTTCCTACACGTGTAAAGTCTCTCCACCTCCTTTCTCCTTCTCCTCCTCCCTCCTCACCCAGACAGAGTGATTGATCCGATACGCCATTGAGTCAGATTACATTATGCAGTTCTCACTGATAAGACAAGAGCGAAACAACTATTTTCTTTGCCCTTATCTCCTCCGAGAGGCTGTGTTTCTAAAAAGGAGAACTAGCCTCCCTGCCGATATCATTATTCATTTTGATCCGAAGCCTTCAGTACTGATTACATTTTATACGCTCCAACATTTCACACCAATGGTCAGCGCTGAGGCTAGTGGTGTCTCTTTTTTTTCTCCTGAAAGATAAAATACAAAATATCACATGAACCAAAGTCAAAACGAGAGAAGTTGCTCAGAAATGTGGAGCATCTTAAACATTTCGGTAAGGTGTTGAATGTGGAGATCCTTCCTGAAATTCCTTTTTAAAACCTCTGTCGCTTAAAGTCAGGGGTTTAGTGTGGGAATTTAAACTTCATCACATCCTTTGAAAAAAACACAGTTTCTTTCATTGCCCCTCCCTAGTGGGACTCAAGGAGTCTTTGGTTTATTATTCTGAATTATTACGTCAAACAAATTAACTTAATCACAAATACAGGCCACAACGCATCTACTGTGTGGAGTGAAATTATGTGGAATCAATTCTAACGTAATAGATGCTGGGAAGTCTCAGACAGAACATCTCTGTTTCATATACTGCACTCAGAGGCCAATGCGTAAGTGTGTTTTTATTTAAAACCTTTATTTACCCTGGGAGGGCTCTGCTGAGAACATGTGCTCTGTGCAATAACGCCCTGCTTCGCACTCACATGCAGTCATACCTAAAAGCTGCTGTCCAAACACAGTATTCTACTGTTGGCCCCTGCACAGCTCCACTGAAGGGGCTGGTGCCTTGCTCTAGAGCACTATAGTAACAAGCAAGCTGAGGTGTGTGATGAATATTTCACAAACACAGGCAGAGTATTTCTGTAATGTATGCTGGTATGCGGAGTCACTGCCAAAGTGCTTCAGAGGAAAGAAAGCGTGAGAGTGCTGTGCAAACCCACTGCAGAGGCAAGCCAAAAAACTTCAGGAATATTTGCTCTGGGCTGCCTGATTTAGTGTTCTGGCATTTGGGATTAAGATGGGCAGGTTAAAACACTTCCCAGGCATTTCCTCATGATCACATGGTAGGCGGATTAATGTTGGCAGACGGACCTACGCACATGACCCGAAAGAGATGAGGATGTGGGGTCATGTTTCCTCTTCCTATTCTTGTTTTCCACTGTGTAGAATCACTCACTGACATTCAACTGTATTCCTTTTCAGTGAAAATGCTTGCAGAATTAGATAGGTAGGTTAGTCTAAAACCCGTACGATTTTTACAATATTGAAAAGTCGTATTAATACAGCACTTTTCAAAAGGCATCCATCTATGGAGAAAGGGGATGTCACTGACATGCCTAGCCCTATGGTAAGCATTGAACCATCTTATCGTTGTGTTGCTTCTACACATAACTGGTTTAGTGAAATATACCTCAACTTTTTGTCTTACAGCAACATCTAAACTGACAAGGATATCAACAGGTGACTGCCCCCTTGTGGGTCCATTTTGGGGGAAATGTATGTTAAAACCCAATTGCTCACTTCTTCCAGAAATGTTTGACATGTAAAATAAGTTTGAATAACAATGATTTTAATGAGCAGAATGACATCTAGCAGATTTAACAGGCACCCAGAATTATAACCTGAGACCTACCAAAGCACATCCCCTCATAATCCTTTCACACATCTTGTTTGTGTCAAGTGTTGTCACGGATAGAAAAATCGGCTTTGTTATCATCAAGATAACCTCAAATAAGCGATAGAACAACTAGCATTATTCTCACTTTAAAATCACATAAATGTAAAAGTCTTATCTGTTGTTGATATAATAAATTGCACTATGTATGAGAATAATACGCTCACATTTTGCTTTTGTTGGTGAAAGATAAGCACATCGCTGTGATGGGCTGATAGCATCCAGCCTAATGTGGCTCTTTAGGGTGTTGGGGTGGCTGTACAAACTGAGGCTTTTACAGTCACCGCACCCTCTGATTTGATGTGAAAGCTACTAAATATGGTTACAGCACATTACTGTATGTAAACTCTTCAGCATGGGGACAGTGGACGACTTTAGCACTTGTCAACACCTCTCTGTAATAGTTTTTATTGTGTATGAGCTTCCCTTGGCAGGCGTAATAGCGCTGGAATGCTGACTTGGGATCTGCTTTGCCAGACCTTTCTTCTCTTGTTATGAGGATGAATTAAAAAGCTGTTTCAGTACTTTTTCTGTTTTTTTTTTTCAAGCAATGCCAATTTTTTCAAAGTAACTCGGGCAGCTCCTTTGATTCACATCAGGATGAATTATTTGGTGTCCAATTTAGAGCTTCTATTAAAGCACAGCAAGTTTAAGAACTGCAAGTCAGGGCCTGATGGCTTGATGATACATTCTGGTACACTGTGGACCGGATTTTCCCCAACATTCTAAAACATAGCATTCTTTTACAGTTTCAAGTAAATAAACCATCTGTAAGTGTACGGTGCAAAGTCAGATGGGCTTTGCATTGCCAATGGCAGGAAAGACTTATTATTCTTGTCATGATGCACTTCTCGGGTCTTTATCAAACTGCAACCTCCCACCCCTGTTTCTCAATATCCTCCCCCCCCCCATTTCAGCTGAAGCGGCTGGATTCTCCTCATCTCAGCAGATAAGCAGACTGCCCTTTCTTCACTGGGGAAATGTGAGAATAAGAATGCAGGTTTGTCCTCTACGTTAAAAAAAACACTACCAAAAGCAGGACCCTGGCTCCTTGTCCTGCAGCTGAAAATGTCATCCCGGCCCGGCAATAAATCACATGGGGTTGTGATGTGTTTACTTATTACAGTGAGGTGCATCGCTGTCACCCTCTTATTTACTTCCCTGGCCCTCTGCGCGCCCCCCCCCCATACACACTTTCATTTCTGCTTTATCGTCCTCCCCCTCTTCTACCTCACCTTCCCTCTCTTTGTCTCTCCGTCATTCATTCCAACAGTACGTGTGGAATGTATCAAACATATAATCCCCAGCATTTGTTTGAAATCACACACAGCACAATGTTCCGTCTGAAAAAGTCTAATCTAGCAAAGACTATCAAACGACCCTACAATAAAATTGAAAGCCCGTACCTACAATACCCCGAGGGGGATTGGCTGCCATTAAGAATGGTGCTGTCACTGTGTAAGTGTCTTAACAAATTGGCACCAGACACCAAAACCAATTCACGGTAGAGAAAGAATCAGAAAGACTTCCTTTATGTTCAGATAGAAGCTCTTGTAAGAGGAACAAAAAAACTGAATTGGTTGTAATAAGCACAAAGCAACAGTTCCAAATGTGTAAACGTCACTTTGTTTCAGAGACCACTGTGAGTTATAAGGGATTATATCAAAAAGGCTCACATAACACCACCTGCAAATACAGTTTTTCTCAGTCTATCATTAGTCTAACTTGAGATAATAACTAATGCTACCCGACTCTTGCATCAAGGAAGGTGCTCGGTGGGCAATACTAAAAGCATCTTTGCACCGAGCAGCATTAAGACGTGTGTGCGCCTAGCAGACCCCCTCCCAGGGTAAGAAAAGACACAAAAACATTGTTCATGTAATTTCTGTTTACTCGGAGTAGGGCAACGAAAGGATGCGTGACATGAAAGTGGCAGGAGTTTGATAAGAGCAACGGCAGGCAATTACAGTTCAGCAGCTCACCAGAGAATTGGAGGCTGTAACCTGTAGTTGGGAAAGAGCCATCACTAAATCTGTGGCGACAGACAACGCCCGATCTGTGATTTGTCGTTTCTTGATTTTACGTTAACATTTTCCAAACTCAAAATACAGGTCTGGTTTTCTCAAGTGTCTCCAAACAACATAGCAATCCAATAACTGGAGACTAGCTGGGACACATTGCTACCTTGCTACTTCATCTTCAATGTATTGAATGAAAATATTCATCGATCAATGTTGAAGTGAAATGTAATGGATTTCTGGACCGAAGTGGATATTTGTGTTAAAACTATTTTTGCACTTGTGTCTTACATTAAATCTTACATTTGTCAGGGCAGGTTTTGCTGAAAGATGCTGCAATAATGAATGAACAGAAAATATAATTCTCATACATATATTTGTTAGTAAATTACCCACAAAGAGGCCATTTGCACGATATGTAGGTATAAGCTCAGCTGTAAAACCTATATTCATGGGAATTTAGCTTTATCTTAGAGCCAATAACCAACCTCTCGCTGTAAACTTTTAAAACCCTTTAGTTGACGATGTTAGTTGCCTTTTTGTTTTTGGAAAAGGTCAGGGTGCCATATCTGACAGCAGG
This sequence comes from Harpagifer antarcticus, assembly GCA_902827135.1. NCBI lineage: Eukaryota > Metazoa > Chordata > Actinopteri > Perciformes > Harpagiferidae > Harpagifer > Harpagifer antarcticus. The sequence goes on from CADEHL010000266.1 coordinate 1,224,298, forward strand.
CTAGTCATCAAATGCAAATATAACTATCTGCATTCACCTGTTATCAGAAATGGTTCTGTTCTCTTTTATTAATAAGTATTATTAATTAAACTATTTCGGGTCTGTTAGAAAGGCTTGCTGGTAAAAATGGTAAATAATCCAGCGTTTGAATTAATATGGTTAGTGCAGTTCTTTCGGTGATTTAAATCCTAAACACAAAATATATATAGTCCTTGTTTGCAGAACGTTTATCCTAAGCAGGTTGTACAGAATGAGTGGACTCAGGAAATAATAAGATGCTTAACTCAGTGAGGCGCGAATAAGTGCAATTAAAGCAAGGCAACACTCATTTTTCAATCCAGTCAGGCCTATCAAATTCATCACGCCTTATCCCACTCTGTATATAATTCAAAATTCTGGTCTTTTTTTACACATACAGAAAACCGATGGGTCAGCAGTTTCTATTTGTGTACCTTTCCTTCCTTATGCTTGGTGTTTCCAGATTATGATGTAGTAGCAGATGAGAGGTTGGAGAAGTGGAACAGGGACTTTGGCACGTCTTGATGGTTACATTGTGTGTGTCAGCAAGATACCACCAATTCCCAGCACACACAAACCTGTCTTTTAGACGATGCCTTGTCAAGAGGAAGGTCAGATGAATGCAGAAGGTAGACAAATTACACATCACCGCAGACAAAGGATCAGGAGAGCGAGAGAAAAGCACTGCGGGTCCCAGAGCCTGGATTTGTCTCACATGACTAATGATACCGGCCGAGGGTGGATCATACATGTCATCAGCGTTCAAAAGCCTCAAATCCCTGAAAGGACTGTTAGTGTTCTTCGGCCCCTGGCCCTTTCCCTTGGGTGGTCATTAAAGGTGGTTAAAAATAAATAATCCTCCACCTATCCTCCAGTAGATGGCGTGGGCGATCTGACTGTTCTGGTAGTGGCTAAAGATGGAGGTTTTCTGCTGTCTGATTGTCTTCATAATGATGTTGCTGAGTTACATAAGAGTGCAGTATCTCTCAGCAGCCTCTCCATAAGAAATTAGGCATTAGATCTCAACCCAAACTCCCTGATTTTATTGCTTTTTGTTACTGCACAGAGCTGTAGCAGAGTGCCACCATTTTTTCCTTCCCCTCCTGAGTGATAGAAAGATCCTTCTTTGATCACTGACCTAATTAATGAAGCAATTGATGAATGTAAATACCAGATTAGTTATGCAAATGATCACACCACGGAAAGAAAGAAATACATTGCCCCCGTTAGGAAGTTCTGAGGGCACAGGAATTATGAATGCATGAGACACGGTCTTGCTCATGGTAAATACAAAAAATACAGATAAACAAAAAATAAAGCTGTGGATTAGAAAGTGTGGAAGGGTGTGAGGGGGAGAGTGATCTGAATGAAAATGCAGGATCAGGAGTGTTGCCCTTGCTCTCCTTTTCCCTTTCAAGTTGTGTCATGTATATGGGTGTCACGATCCTAATTCAAAATCGAATGAGCTTTCGATTTCGATCATCGGATTCAGAAGCAGGATTAGTGATTCTCCCAGTATTTTTTTGTCTTTCAACCCCGTGTGCGCATCCCAAGAAACAACAGATACAATACACACAACAAGACAAAGCAGCTTACCGAAAGCCTCAAGCTAAAAGACGCTGTGTTGTCTTTTTGTGAGAGACTTGGACCATATGGCTATAGTGTAGTACATTCCCTAACACATATAGTGATACCATCTATCATTTTGAATGGGAATGTTCTGTGTCAGGGAATTAAACCAATGATATGTCCAGTCTATAACAATGGCTTAACCGTCCGTTTTATCAAATCGCAAAACCAATATATAATTGTGACCTTACAATAGGTCAAATAGGATCTGGATAGTGATGACATCTGATGAACCTACTTTGTTGAAGCATTCTCTGACATTGAGTGTGAATATAGTTTGTCACTCATGTTAGAGAATATTTCTTCCTTATTCCTAAGTGTCAAAGAATAATTCTTCCTTACTCCTAAGATATTTAACCTTATTGCCTGTTGACGTTAATAACAAATCCTGTTCGTGACGCCAGCTTTAAGGAATGTGCTCCAGCACTTAGTGTCAAGTTTTATGGCCTGATTGGGAAGTTTACGACTGTGGGAATACTGGCTTTCTAAGCTCCACAGATGTGAGAGACATCTCCTGTGTCTCCAGATGTTTACGCCCATCCCCAATATGAGGATTTGACTCTCTGTAAACTAGTTAAAGGGTCTACCAAGATGTGAGGTGGATCAGAATTGACATGACAACCCACCCGTGCAGTCAGAACCTTTTGCTGCTGTGACTTGTGATATGAATTCTGCGGCCGTTAACTTGTAATAAACTACCAGTGTTTGACATCAAAGCTCCAACTCTCCTCGTGTCTCTCTAAGTCCTGACTCTCCATTGCTGCAGAAGTTTCCCTTACAACTCATAATAGCCAGGATATTTGGTGTTGCTGACAAATGATTCCATCCAAGTGCAACAATTGACACACACACACACACACACACACACACACACACGCACACACACAAACACACACACACACACACACACACACACACACACACACACACACACATTTATGTATATAGATAGAAGACAAATTGAACTAACTTAAGTATTGTGTTGTGTGTATTCATGCATCGCTGTTTGTGTTGAGATATATAGGGTTTATTGAACATGATTGCCATCTTACTTTAACATGATAGCACAGTAACAATTGCTCATTGTGGGTGTATTTTGTCTCAAGTTATAGGACACACTATAACTTTTGACCAGACAATGGCCCTATAAATCCGGAGATCACATGTATTCATGCTAAAGTGTTCATTAATGTTGGTACCAAATTACATGGTGATCTAATGGTTCTTGAGACAATGCCCCGTGGTTGTGACTCTGCCTGTTTAAAATGTAATCATTAATCAATTTGCCCTGCCCTTTGTGTCAAACTGTCTTAACTAGTGTATGAGTTCTTGGTTCATGTCCGAATCATGTTCGGTAAGGGCACCTGGTCAGTGACCTTGACATTTGACAAACACAAATCTAATTTTTTCGTCTTTGATTACAAGTTTATTTGTGTGTTCAATTCAAGCTCGATTCAAGGCGATCGTGAGATATCACATTCATGAGAAAGGGACAGAATGATGAAAAGACATCCGGACAACCCAAAAACATAATGCATCATCGCTGTCGTGCTGATGGCTCGACAAAAACGTAACAATAATTATTGTGGGAGGCTGTGGCTAAGTGGATAGAGTGCTGGACCTCGGGGTAGCAAGTTCAAACCCCACTGCAGTCAGCATGTCGTTGTGTCCCTGAGACACTTCACCCCAAATTGCTCCTGTGGGGATTGTGCACAGTACTGAATGTATGTAAGTCGCTTCGGATAAAAGCGTCTAACAAATGACATGTAATGTAATTGTATGGTTACTTTTTGGAACTGACAATGCAAAAACCACTGACTGTGATCATTGCAAACAGATTAACAGTACGACAAACTATTTATTTAGAGATGTGGTCCTATTGTAGATATTCAATCAATGATAAGTAGAGGGGCTTTTATCTAGAACAGTAAATCATTGCTCTTTACTTTGAGCAGTGAGGTGAAGTTAAGGTTGAACCGCTTTTGGTACAAATGTAACATTAATAGCTAAATATTTGACGCTGCCAGTACATGGAGAATTAGATGGTGTTTGGGCTGCTGAATCATATCCACAAAGTGGAAGAACTTTTATTCCAGATGACGGAGCAATTTTTGAGAAGGCTTCACTAACCCGCATGGTCTTTTGTTAAACATGTTTGCAGCTATGTCATGATAGACCAGAGGAAGTCAAATCATGGCCCAAACTAAACACGGTTGGCAGCAAATGTGTGACTGGTAGGTTGCTGGGTCAAAAATCTGCACCAGCACTAAGATCTTGGATTTCAAAGTGAATGAATAATCCCTTCTGCCGAGCCCCAACAGCTTAAGCTGAGCTATTTAGAGACCTGCCATTGAAGAATGTGGTCTTAGTGGGCAGCTCCGACACAAGGAGCAGCGAGCATAAAGTAAGGCATTTTTGCAGAAGAAACCGCACACACCGAACATTTCCCGGAAAACAAATGACAGTTAAATCTTCTTTTTAAATCTTAAGGAATTGTGAGGTGCACATATTTGTATTGCACTTTTAACCCCTACACCTTGACAAGTTTTTCAATGAAGGAAGATTTTACCAAAAAAGGTAAGAAAGCTTTATGGGCCATGATGTGAGGAGAGAAAATATTTGTATAAAGTCCAGCTTTCTTAAATTAGCTGATTTTCTTTCAGCAGTGTGTGCCATGTAATAAGGATCCGAGCCCATCCATATGCTCTTCATGTCCTTTTATCTACACCGGAGACTCCAGGGATTAAGAGGCTTGTGCTGCAAATCAAGCCAAACTGGCCTTGGCTTTACCAGAGCAGAGTGAGATTGAGAGAATAATGCTCATTCCCACCAATGTACTTCTCTTCTTGTTTGAACGCACAGACTTATTGCTGCCTGATCGCCCCACAGTAACGTATTAAAGACATACCAAGGTATCTAGACACTGTTTCCTACAAGATATAATGCCATGGCCTCTTCACGTGGCTCGACAAACCAGTCTCACGGCATTTTGCGTAACAGTCAATGTAATAGTTCATCTATTGATTCGTGTTCACCAACACGATTTTCTCATTGTTTTCGTGTCCCACAGAACGATTTTAAAAGCAATGTATTTGTATTGGTAGTGTTTCGTGCCTGCAACGCGTCTTTTCCTCCGGTCAGGTCTTGGAAGACCGGAAGCTGTGTGGTTCATACAAATATTTTCTTACTCAATATCAAGCCACGATTATTGTTTTTATGTTAAATTGTATAATGTCGGACTTTTTTTTGCCGTCCGTGAGGAAAATAAATGTCTCAGAGCCTCAGAATACTGAAATCTGTGTTTTTAAAATATGTTTTTCCTTCTAATCTGTTATTATTTACATTGCTTTTAAAATCGCTCTGTGTGACACGAAAACAATTGGAAAATCATGTTGGTGAACACCAACACGATCAATAGATTACATTTCGTGCATATAACACGAAATCCCGTGAGACTGGGTTGGGCTCAACAAGAATATTTATCTTAAACCTTTCCTAAATATCTCGTGACTATGATGGTGCGTACAGCTTTCAGGGTTCTCAAAGTAGTACAGAAACTGCTGTGCCTGTAGGTGCAGCCATTAATACCATTATCTAGTAAGTGTTGTGGCTTTCCTGTGTAGCCAAGGAGCTGTGCAGGAGGTTCTGACCCGAAGCCAAGAAACTGAGACACAAGTGGTCTATCCGTCTGCTAAGACCCGGCCTACAGGCTTTCTCTCCCTATTTGCCCTGTTCTGGTCCTCAAGAGGCAACTATCTTTTGTGCTATAGAAGAGCCAGAGAGGAGGAAATTAATATTCATTGCTAACTCTTTGATAATCAATACTATGATGTCATGCATGCCTGTTAAACTACAATTACCAAAAGTCCATTACAAACTGAATTGTGTCCTACCTAATATGAATGTGTTACAAAATGTAAGGTAATGCGTATTTAGTATCATTTTAAAGAGTTTTAAGAACATTTTAAATGTTTGGGTGATATTGTAAAAGGCAATTATTTTTGCCCTGAAAATTGTGATATGCAAATGTTTAAATAATATAATTAAATAATAGTCAAAGTTGTTTTTTTCTTTTCCAACAAATACTTGGTTTTCTTCAGCTTGGGGGTGATATTGAGAGGTTGGGGAGCTCAGGAAAGAGTAACCTCACTGACACTCAAATCTAGGTGATTCCCATTTGAGGTAAAATACTGTATGTAAAACCTTTAAAGAGCCTGTGACACGAATTTCCCCCATCATCCAAACCCATCAATTTGAGTAAATATTGTCCCCTTGAAAATTGTTACTGAACTGATTTTGGATATTTGTACTTTGATAACCATTAATCTGCCCTTCAATGTCGACCATTTTCTGGATCTTCTCGGGGATTTTTCAAGTCCCGCCAAATGATGTGTGACGTCATTGCGGGCACAGCGCTCCAGCTGCACCGTTCAGGATCCCAGCATCTGCATGTAAACACGATGGCGCACACAGCAGCAAGCTCAGACAGCGATGACAGTTTAATTTTGAACGTGTCTGAGAGCTCATATGAGGCTGAAGGATCGGTTTATGTTGTATCTGTTAGAAGTTTAGGAATATGGGCGATCATACGGTCATGTAGCCAGTGGTGGAATGGGACTAAAAATCATCCCGGGACTCTCGACCGGCCCACTTCGGTACCGCTAGTAAATTGTCAACGGGGGGAGTGGGGGATGTGCTAGTGACTTATCCGACCGGCCCACTTTGGTACCGGCCCATCGGGATTCGTCCCGATGGCCAGTCCGCCACTGCACCCAGCCCACGTAAACTGTCAACGGGGGGAGCCTCGCTGCGGGGAAACGGTGACCTAGTGTCCCGATCGGAGTGGGAATATTAATAATAATAATAATCTGTGCATTTTATCCATTAATTTCCCAACATTGTGGTAAAAAAACCACACGTTTAATCCACGTTGGTGTACTACAACTACAAAAAGCATCGGTTTGTTTTCTCATCAGGAAATGCAAACCGGCTCAAACAAACGATTTTTAATCATCATCCTCACGATCATTTAATGTATCATATGTTCGCCGAATTGACATGAAAGCACTAATAAATGTAGTTTCATCCACTTGAGTTTACAACTACAAAAATAATCGATTTGTTTTTATATAACATCCGACGGGAGGAAATTCAGCAGCTCTCACTACCGATTTTTAATCCTAATTTAATCACCATCTTCACCACGATCATTTATGTTTATGTTCGCCGAATTGACCTGAAAGCACTGACAAATATGAATATACTGTAGTCAACTTCATTACAACGTTATTAACGTGCCTAAACTCAGTAATTCACCATTTCTACCATGACAACACACTTTGTCCGTGTTTGGCTCTCTCGCCGCACACTGAAGCATTCCCGCATTGACTTCACTTCCGGCTTCCCCCAAAACCTCGCGGGGAAAAGGAATTTCCCCACGATGTTCGAAATTATTGATATTTATCAGAACGGTATCGCACCTTCTTTTTTAAACTGACGGTTCGAGATGACTAGTAACCCATTTCATTGCACAACAGTTGTTGGGATGCTGTCACAGGCTCTTTAAACCCTGGAGAACATTTTTGATGCACATAAAGCTTAGCTAGGACGTAGCTTCCAATAAAACAGCCGATTCAACCTTTCTGTTTGGATGCAGTGGAATGGCCTGTACCCTTTTCCTTAAACTTCTCCAGGGTCCTGGTCTCTTAATGACCAAAAACAATCAAAGCAACAACACAAATGTGCTTCACTCAGCCATTCTAAAGTCAACAAGGGCTCATGACTTTAACTAACTCCATCAAGAAGGGCTGTGACTTAATTAAACCTAGCAAACAATGTCACGGACCACAGGGGCCGGCAGTGCTGCCTTGCCAGGACTCAAAATGTGAGAAAAATGCCATTAGCTCAATTTTTCTTTACAAATGTTTTTCCCCTCACATTGCTTCGGGCAAAGTTCCTTGGGCAGACAATCGTCATTAATTGACCACTAATTGGCTACTTTGTACTCATTCAGTATCCTAAGGTCCTGAAAATGTAATGCAATTGACATCAAATGTATTCAAAAGTACCTCCTTTATGTATCAAAGCAACATTGTATGTTTGTATATACACATATTTGCTGCAGGTCTCCCTTGCAAAAGACATCTATGATCTCAAGGGACAATCTGGATAAATAAAGGTTTGAAATTAAATGAAAAATGTAATATACATGCCTACTTCATCATATAACCTTTTAAGTCAAATAACAAAGTGTGGTGGTACAATTTGGATTAAACCCGTTGACTGCTGGCTTCACCACCTCAGGACTCGGTTATATGGTTATAGGCCATTATCGACTGATCATTAGAACCAGTTCAGCAACGTGGAAAATGGGATGTTCAGCGTTTGTAGTTGCAGGTTTGTGAAGCAGATTAGCACTCTGAGAAGTATGAAAACTCAGAGGTTGCTTAATTAAAAAAAGCCAGCATCTGTTCAGTGAGCGATTAAATATGAGAGGTATTAACATGTGGTATTTAAACTGAATGTTGGCACTATGGTTTCTTCAACAGATGATTTAGCAAACAGCTGTTGGTTTTTGTGATATGAGCAATATTTTGAACACTCTGCCAAGCTAGAGACGCTATTTTGTACGCTTCAGGTTCTTGTAAGCCATAAGTCTTGCTTGGCAGTGATGGGTATGAGTTGCTTCTCAGGTCAGGTTGGCCGACCTGAGAAGCAATCGTCAGGCTCTGTACTGCAACATCATTTTATAATCCGTCACCATCTCATAGTTAGGTGCACAGAAAATCTGTTTTAAAGTTTGCCAAGTTTAGCACACAAAAAAGATTAAGCCCACAAACACTAGAGTGCAGATTCCAAGAAGTAAAATGGCTGTAGCTCTGTGGTAAGTGCGCTGAACTTCGAATCAGGGGATAGCGAGTTCGTGTCCCACTGCAGTCAGCATGTCTTGTGTCCCTGGGCAAGACAGTTCACCCCAAATTGCTCCTGTGAGGATTTGGGATTGAGTATGTAAGTCGCTTTGGATAAAAGCGTCTAACATGTCATGTAAAGTTGAGGTAAGAAATAATTTGAATGAGCTCTTCCATTACAGAAAGGCCTGAGTTTATAAGAAGTGGCATGTCAATCAATGACCTTTGACTGCTTTAGAAATGGGCAATGTTAAAGTTCACCTAACACCAATATTGCTAAAAAAATGTAAAAACAGACTGATTATTTTGTCATAAGCAAGAGCACATACACAGACATATCTATAGACCGGAGACGCATGTTGCAAAAAAACATATAGAGCCACAAATTGGCAGTAACAACTATTTTCTACAAGGGCATGCTGAGATAAATTGATTGGATAAACCAACAGATAAAGCTATTTTTATTTAATAACCCATTTATCAACATCTATGTAGGGAAAACAAAACACAGATTTACTGTATGTAGGAAAACATTTTGTGCACAACCTATACATGTGCACAAGATATACATCCACGACACAACACCAGTGTATTTAAAGTGTAAAGAAAGCACGGTAAAAAGAGAATATACAGCAACATTCATAATAGGCATTGCATAATACAATATTGTTCTGTTATCGTGAAACATGAGCTCCATTACCGTGGCCAATTATAATGAGTTGAAAGATAATGTCGTCCTATTGCCCATTCAAAGGCCTATCGTTTTTTAAAGATACAATGGCCAAACTTTATCACGAAGCAGTAAAGCAAACCTTTTCAATAATTACATTTTAGTGCAACATGACAATTGGTTAAATATAGCACTACAGAAACAAAGAGTGTTTGGGCAGCCTCCATGTGCTTTCTTCATACCAACAACAATGACAAAAAACCTTGCATCTGAACTTGTGAAACACAGTGGTCACAGTTATTCAAGCAGGTCATTTATTCAGAAGCCATCATGAACAGTCTCTGTTTCATAGTCTTATAACTGTATGTAAATGGGATTTGCCTACTTTTATCCTCAAATACAGCCCGGGATATGAGCTTTTAGAGAGGAGCAGCTCATACTTATCTGATGTACCATGACTAACTTATTACCACAGTACAGGACAGTCACCACAGAGCCTGCTGGCTATGCTCCAAAAATGTCAGAGAGAACAGAGGACGGGATGAATAGGTGGGATGCTGTGACAGATGGTGACTGGGGATCAGAAACAGGACAGCAGTGGTGTGCTGAGTCCCACAGATATCATTCATAGAAACACACACAGAGAAACCAAATGTTGTATGCCACATTTTGACAGGGATTAAATAAAAGACTACACTCCAAAGCCTTTGTTTAAAAATGTGTTACCGTGAACTGGTGTATGAGTCTTGCTGTAATTTCTTCACGTAAATTCAACAACTTTGCAATTCATCACATACTTTGACATACAATCAAAAATACGATAGACTATACCCAGGTGTCCGTAGCTAACAATGCTATTTGCACCCGGGTGTCCGTAGCTAACAATGCTATTTGCACCCAGGTCGGGTGACCGTAGCTAACAATGCTATTTGCACCCGGGTGTCCGTAGCTAACAATGCTATTTACACCCAGGTCGGGTGACCGTAGCTAACAATGCTATTTGCACCCGGGTGTCCGTAGCTAACAATGCTATTTACACCGGGGTGTCCGTAGCTAACAATGCTATTTGCACCCGGGTGTCCGTAGCTAACAATGCTATTTGCACCCGGGTGTCCGTAGCTAACAATGCTATTTGCACCCGGGTGACCGTAGCTAACAATGCTATTTGCACCCGGGTGTCCGTAGCCAGACCCGGCGGCAGACATACATCTGTGGGCGGGCATTTCATTTACCAGGGCGGGCCCACCCCCCGACCACCAGGCCCCACCCCATTTTAACGTAACTTATGTGCATATATAGTTGCAGACAGATTTAGGCGTTATGTTTGTGCACGCAATGAAACCTTTTGAGCATAGGAAATGTACACATGTGATCAGGATAGAGGCACAAAAATAACGCTAGTTCAGCACAATGGATGGATTACCTATGAGTAATTTAAAACATTTAATTACATTACAGAAAAAAGCTGTGAGAATGCTGCTACTAAGAAAAAACAATGTATTGAGTCAAGGCTGTTAACATTTAAAGATGTAATAGAATATCAGACGGCTTTAGTTATGCAGCAAAAAACAGAATACTGTCAGAAAATATACAAATATAATATGCAAATGTATTTTAATTTCAGAGGATGAGCATCAGGAGGAAATGACATGTTAAACATCAGTTTGCCCCATCGTATACCTGGCTGAGAATTTTGTCTGTGCTCAGGCCAGCTTTGCGTATTTCATCAATGAGTGTCTGTGTGAGGGGTTTTGCATCACCTGCAACTGCTGTGGCGATTGTCAAGAGCCTCTCTTTTATGACATAGTTCTCATCAACAAAACGCAGTACAATTGAAATGTTTTCACAGCCTGTTGGGTCTCGGGTTCCATCCATTTTGACAGTGTAAAAGGAGTCGCCTATTTCCTCTACAATATGCTCCGTTACAACTTTGCTCATCAGGTCAATTATTTCGTTTTGTATATCATGGCTTATGTAGGTAGCATTTTTGGGAATGGTGGGGCAATTTTCGCGAGTTCTGGGTCCTTTTCGATGGTATACTCAAACAATGACAAAAATAACCCACTGCCAGACTTGGATATACACTCTAAAGAGTCGTGGTCACCTCGGAAACGAAGATTGTTGGTAGAGAGAAAAGTCACAATGTCAATAATGGAGCCCACATAATATTTGTTACGAGCCAGCTGATCTTTGTTGACAAGAGTTGTGATTTCCTGACCAGTCTCGATGCGCATTTGTTTTTCTCTCCACAATTTCTCACACACTAAATGTTCCTTGGAAGAGCTGTGTTTGCTAAGACCCGTGCCCTTTTGTAAGGCATGCTTCCAGTCTTTGAAGCCTTTTATGGTGAACGATGCATCATGAAGATGAGCCTTAAACCTTCTGCATGGGAAACAGTATGCAGCATCGCCTTTTACGGAGTATTCAAGCCAGGATCGGTTTTGGTACCATGAGCTGGCAAAACTACGTTTTTTCCCGGAGAAGAGCCGAGAGGGGAAACTATCCAGGACTACCTGTTTTGGTGTATCCACGCCAAGGTCCTCTGGAACTAGAAAACTAAAATCTCCAAGATCACGAGCGTTTAGAATGGGAGCTGGGCCTGGGCTGCTAAAGGATGAACTGCTGCTCCTGCCGGCTCCGAAGAGGCTTCGTCTGACAACGTTGACTCGGGACCTGGTGGAGGAGAAGGAATAGGTGGTGGCGGGGGACACGTCAAGTTGCCAGCATCTGGTGCTGAGTTGCCACAATCCTTTTGTGAGCTCTTATTGTTCGTGAACCACTTCCTAATATCCATTGTTGCCGATACATATAAAAAAGGATAATAGCCTAGCCAAACTAACCGCCACAGTAAACTGACAGGCTGTTGTGACGCGACTCACTTTAAAAAAAAACACACACAACTCAACCCCGCGAAAAACCAGTCTCGCGCAGAGATTCATTCAGAATTTCATAGCAAAATTAAAAAGATATATTATACTAATGTTTCAACATAGTTTAATACAAAAATAAATGGTATGACAAAGCCCTACAAATAACAACAATAAACATAATAATACAAACATTTAAAAAATATTTTTATATAATAATTTTTTTTAATCAGCCCTGATTTCTCATGGGCGGGCCCAAATCCTGGATGGGCGGGCCCGGCCCCATGGGGCCCGCCCATGACGCCGGGCCTGTCCGTAGCTAACAATGCTATTTACACCCGGGTGTCCGTAGCTAACAATGCTATTTGCACCCGGGTGACCGTAGCTAACAATGCTATTTGCACCCGGGTGTCCGTAGCTAACAATGCTATTTACACCCGGGTGTCCGTAGCTAACAATGCTATTTGCACCCGGGTGTCCGTAGCTAACAATGCTATTTGCACCCGGGTGTCTAACAATGTTATTTGCACCCGGGTGTCTAACAATGTTATTTGCACCCGGGCTACACATTAGATACTTTTTTTGGATATCCAGATTACACATTATAAAATACTCTCATCAGGGTTGCCAATTTTGGGTACCTGGCTGGAGTGAGATTTTGATATCATGTGTTTAATTACACATATGTGCACGAAATGACTGCTATCGTGTCCGCAGCGGGACCTTAGCATATATATAGGATATATATACAATATATACAAATACACAATATTGGACACAGACTATACAGGGCACACAGTTTCCTTCAATAATGAAAGTCAAACACATCTTTGTTTCCACTGTTTTATTATGTGCCTGTCGCGATAAGCAATTAATTGACTTATCGTACGATAAATAAAAATGAACTCGATAAATTGCCATTTACATGAGGATGTGACTAGCAGTTTGAAAGGATGTACTTGCATTATTATTATATATTATCATTATGTCAGTGGTCTAAAATGGTCATACAACGGTGTCGACAATATTATCATTTACCGCTATCATTTCCGGGAAAATGTATCCAACAAAATTAATTATCGTGAGAGGCCTTTCCATGAAACACACACACACAAACAAATCTACAGACTTACTCCAAACTGCCAAATATATTAATTAACACACTCTCACTCTCATATACTCTTTGACTCTATTTTGGCCTATAGAACAATAAGCAGCAGACTTTTACTTTTTATCATTTCTACTGGATCATAGATCTGCATGCGCAATACAGGTCGGCAGTTGCGGCTCCAGAGTATTTTTGTTGGGTAACCTATGGTAGGGCTAACCCATACAGTGGTGGGGCTCAAGTCAGTATTTGCAATGTAATTACATACACGCTCCCCTTGACAGTGAAACGCCACACATGAGGTTTAGATTATTTCCCTGTCTCCATCCAAATTGAACTGTATGAAATAAAAAGGCAAATTTGTCTTGCAGTAAATAAAAAGCGTGACCTGGAGCCAACTTCCCCACAGGTGAAAGAGTTGACATGATGAAAACCCAACCCCTGCAGGGGGGTCTGGGGGGATTCTCCCCCAGGAGATTTTTTGAAATACTAACATAAAATACACATTCTGGTACTCTCTTGAGAAGAAAAAAAATAAATCTATTACTACACGACATATTTAAAAAAATGAATGCCATTTTAGTTTTTAGTAATTACTTTACATTGTGGATAAGGGTGGATAGCCCCCATTGTTCTGTGTGTTAAAATGAAAGACAGCCCACACACCTATCAATCATAAAACCGTGGGGTCTTATTTCATTACATGTTGATTTCTATCAACACGTAATGTTGTATCGATGTATATAGAGATGTACTACAGCAAAAGTATTCTCCGTCGGGACTTCCTGCAACAACACCACGCCGTTATCTTGATTCTGATTGGCCAGAAGACATTATCAAAGATGTTCTATTGAGAAGACGATCACTACCTGACAAAAGTTTTCAAAACCGTCTCAAGTCTTCGGTATTCTTGTTTTTGGCGTGAGAATAGTTTGGGCAGCGTGAGAGCGTGAGATTGTGAGTGAAAGCGTGTGTCACATGCCAGATGCGTGAGAGTTGGCAACCCTGGACTCTCATTTTGATGTGCTTTAGCAGAAAGAGAAAGCACAAAGGCTTTTCTGTTCACTTAATTTTACATTTATATGATGCTGTTTTAAGTAACCCTCTTATGCAGTGTGATGTACGCCTGTTACATGTTTTTCCTTTTTAAGCAATTTTTTTTAGGCACATGCTATTTGCACCCGGGTGTCCGTATCTAATAATGCTATTTGTACCCGGGCTACACATACTGTTTGGGATGTATAGGTATATGGAAATGTGTATTTGATAACTTCATTCCCTTCTGCTGCTGCGTCAAATTGTAATTCCCTTATGGTGGATGTATAAAGGAACATCTTATCTTAAGCACTTTCGCTATTTACACTTGGATGTTGTACTGCATCTCTTCTTACTTTTTCTACGACTGCTTGGTAAGGTTACATGAACATCAGGGACAAAAGACATGGCTGTAAGGTAATAAATGTCCCACAGACCCCCCTGATGAAAGTGGGTTAATTAATCTGACACAACAGTCGGAAATATGTTATGAGACGCCATGAATTTTAGTATTTTTATTTACAAAATACCACAACAGTAAACAGTGACTAAAAAAATCAATTATGTAATTGTGTGTTAAATACAATTTATATTAAAACAAAAAATCAAACCGTGCCTGTTTTTATTATTTAGCTTAAAAGTCCCAATCCAATTGACCAACCATGTCAAGGACATACAAGTGGGAACGTACAGCAAAAGACAACAAGTGTCTGCATAAAGCATCCACCTGTTCTGAAGCACCTCTCAGTCAGAGTCTGTCTGATGTTGCATCCAGACTCCTGTTTTAAGTGATTTTGATACATCTCTGTGAGCCTGGCTCATCTCGCTCACCATCCAGTTGCAACTAGACAAGGGTTTTGTCACCTGCCCCTTACCAGTTAGTGAGCCGTCTGTTGGTTACGCAAGATTTCCCTTGACTGCATTAAGAACGCACTAGTCCTGATTACACACCATAAAATATTCTCATTTTGATGTGCTTTAGCAGAAGGAGAAAGCACAAAGGCTTGTCTGTTCACTTCATTTTACATTTATATGATGCCATTTTAAGTAACCCTCTTATGCAGTGTGATGTACGCCTGGCTAAAAGTAACATGTTTTTCCTTTTTAAGTAATTTTTTTTATCACAGCATGTTTTAGTAAAATTGGAGGCTCTTGAATGATGTAGTAATTGTCATCCCAAATCATAGGTGTGTTTCTATCCAACTGTTTTACTGTGAACCACTTCAAAAGAAAGATAAAGACACTCTACTTTCTCTCCGTCTCTATGTATATTCATCGAGTCCTGGAGCTCCAAATAAGTATTTTTCAATCTAGTTTAAATCTAGTCAACTTCAAAATGCACCTGAATGACAGTATTTACCTTATTCGTTTAAGAAACTGGAATTCTAGGTATTTGGGCTACCTAAAGCCCCTTATCGAAAAGTGCAATTTTAGTGCATGTAGTTTAGTTTTATTTATAAATGTCTGTTTTTATGATGTAGCCTGTTATTCGCAATATGGCCTGACATCTAGAAAAAACAACATGACTATTCATACCAGCAGTGAATTTTAAAAGAAAAGTAAACATAAATAGGAAAAACAATATATTTGAATCCAGGTTTGTCACACTTTTAACTTCACTAATGAACAGACTGTATTTGTTAAACCCTAGCAGTCAGTCTTTATATCAGCTGCTGAATTTATAATGCTATGATTGGTTATGTTTCAGTCATAAAGAGATAAGTTTGAAGTCCAAGTAAAGTTATACAAAAAACTATCCAGTGAATTATGATGTTGGCCACAGAGAAGACGCAATGCTGCAACACATGTTGATACCCTTTGTAAATTGTATTCAAAGGGCACTCAGATTACATATGGAGACAGTTCACTCAAAACTTGCTGTCCATAGACATATTTTAAAAGTAATAGAAATATTCATTTTGAAACCCTGACGAGATGCACTGTAATAACGTGGGTATGTATAATGGATAGTATGGTATGTATTTTCCATCATGGATCTATAAAACATCCACACCTTATACCAACCATAAAATATATATCAGTTGTCCGAAGTGTAATAAATGCAACCACCTCCGAAACATAAAAAACTGATCTAAATCCCATGTAGCAGGGGATGTTTTGAATGCACTCTGTATGCAGTGAAACACTGCACACACATTGCAATGATCACCTCTTGCCTCAGGGATGTGTACTGTCCACTTACTGTATGTGCTCAGACTTACACTGTTTCTGTGAGTGTGATTCTGTGTGTGCGTGTGTGTGTGTGTGTGTGTGTGTGTGTGTGTGTGTGTGTGTGTGTGTGTTTGCTTGTGTCTATGTGTCTTGCTGTATCAAGCAGCTGAAGTGAATGCTTACGTGCCTTGAGGTGTATTCAGACTAAACAAATTGAAAATGTTTGGCCTGATTAATTTGTGTGTATTTGGCTGCTGTGTGTCCTTGCTAACAACTAATTATTTCTACCGGACTTTTTGTATCCATATGTGCAAGTTGAAATTCAGTTATAGAAGTTGATAATTTGTTTGCATGCAGGCATTTTAAACTTAACTAGATGCAATAAAGGGCGTTTTTTTTACAGAAGACATTTTGATGTGTAATTATAGTCTCACGGCTTATTGAGACACTTGAATTGAACGTAGCCATCGTTAAGGTTATTGGTAACACCTGTGCTTTTCCCTCTATCCCCCACCAAAATGTCTGCAGTGAAAAAGGGAGATTAAAACCCTCCCTTAAATGTATATGAATTCGCACCACTTCTAAATGAGACATTGCAGTCTATTTGGCCCATCAGTGTTCGCTTCACAGTTGTCTCTGTCACTGTCAGCCGAGGTGGATGCCCCTTATTTGACCCTCCTGAGCTTCACCTATATTTCGCATTTAAAAAAGTCGGACTTTCTTGATCTGAGATGGCAATTTAAAGCAAAAACAACTTATAGGTCACTGTACACCAGTAGGAGGGTTCTAGCCAGCAGTGATGGTCTCAATGCTCAATCAGTCATATTGTATTGGTTGTACCACCACCATCACAAATCAATTTGTCATCGTCATCACCCTGAAACCTACACTGGACATTCAGGATGACTGATCATGCATCAGTTACTAAGTGAAGCCATCAGCCTGCATGACCTGAATACAGCCATTAGGGTAATATGATAAATAGGACACAGATTAAGAAACACAATTTCTCTCTTTTACTATGACTGGAGGTCTCATTTGGAGATATGGCTAATCTTTACACGGCTCTCCATCTCCATCATGGTGCCTCTTCTGAAGCCCAGTGAGACAGTTTCTCTCCTCCTCCAATGACATCCCCATTAGAGCAATCCTGCTGATAAATGCGAGGCAGATCACAAAAAGGGTGGTTTCATTTCAACACGCTCCTAAGGCTGCACTCCAAGACAGGCCAAGCTTCTGATCCCCGCCCTTTAAATTACACCCTGTTGCTTCACACAGTCAACCAAAACCCGCTGACTATGAATAATGCAGCAGGGTAATCAGGGCCCCTCAACGGATGCACAGAGCATGGAAGAGACTGATAGACATGGCACCGATTTGGCTACCGCATACAGTACGCTTAAAACATAATCTAAACACCATTGTAAACCATCTTGAGTGCAGCACAGCGGCTAAGTATTGATGAGGACACTTATAGACTTCCCTCAGATCGATAGCATACAGTTTTCTGGCTTTGAATTATCTACTACACAGCAGGATGCAGATTTTCAAGAACATAGCCGAGCTTTTAATGTACACTAAATCTAAACCTCACCATGACTACTGGAAGTTACAGCGCTGAAGAGAAGGTTTTGTTATCATTGGGGTGTGATCAATCAGGAGCATTCAAGGGTTGCCAATGTCCCGTCGGAGGTCTCCATACAGTGGAGATCAATCTTTGACAAAGCTCCTGCCAGTGGCAGTGGGACAGTCTCTTATCAGTTCAACTAGCACTTTAATTATAACAGTTGCAAGGTTTGGATCCAAGATAGTGGCAGAAACAAGAAAGTGCTTTTACACAGAAACAGTGATTCTCTCAGGTTCTTTGAGCAAGTAAAGCCGCTGATACCTGATGTGTCCAAATGAACTGGCTTTGTAGCATATTCCATTATTGTCAACTTGGAAATTAAGGACTATTTTTGCATATGTCTCTATGCCAATGCCCTTCAATTGTTAATTTTAAATTGGATATATGTGTAATGGGTTTGTGTTCGGCTTTTAATGATACCTATATGCTGTTTTCTGTGCTCTTTTATGTTTTCTGCTGATGAATATTAGCCTGGTTTAATCTGGCACTTTCATATGATGGTGCCAGTGCTCATGGCAATTATGCAATTGTCCCTTCTTGGATACATGAAAATAAACATCAGTAATGTGTAAACACTTTGTTGTACAATAAAGAGGGTAAGGAATGGTCATATCCCCCACTGCTTAAATAACAACACACATGTCAACATCTACGGCTGGTCAGCACACATAACAATACCTTTTCTGACCAAACTTTGTGAAGTAGTAAAGAAACAAACAAATGTTGCATACTTTGGGTTTTTTTATGGAATTGTAGCAGGCAAGCTGCATTCGGCCCCAAGAACCTCGACCAATAAGTGAGGGCAGCTTCTTCGTTGCCTTAGAGACACAATAAACGCTTAAAGTGCACATGAATAACTGAAAGCATCTCAGACAAGCATTTTTATGAACTCAAGGATATTCCCATCTAATCTTTGGACGTTGGACAATAAGGACACGAAATAGTCGTCTTTTTAAATAAATGAAACTCTGCATTAGATAATCTGATCAAGGGACATTGACCCTGAGTTTATAACACCAGCATAATAATTAGATATTAAAACACATAAGACGAATAACTGTGGGATGCTGTGTCTGGAAAATTAGTGACGTCATTCCAATAAGTCTGACTGAGAGAAGTTCAGTCGACTCTGCTGACATTTTCAAATTCATTGTTCTGGGGGAATGGCTCTCCAGCCAGCCCAGATGTTGTTTAGCTGGCCAGTGTTCCCAGCAGTCAGCATTTGCTTCTAACCCTGAGGAAATCATGGGAGCTCAGTGTAGCACAAAGTGTGAGGAATTATTAGGTTAGCCTGGACTTTTTAGTCACCGAGGAAACTCAGCCGTGCAGGCACTGAGACCAACCAGCATAATGATGTTCTCTCTCTCTCCTCTGTCACTGAACAATGGAGATGTTCCGGGTTTGTTCCTTTTTATTTTTAAATGTACGTCGTCACTGGAGCGAGGAAATACACTTTATATCACATTACATGTATTGGAATAGTGACCGGTACACGGAGAGCCTGCATTATGAGAAATATATATAATTGATTACCATAAGTGCATATTTCCTTTTTCAATATTTTCCAATATTCCTTCTCTAACATTCAGCTATTGCTGTAATAGTATTACATGACATGACGTAGAAGAAAGACAAACTACGATTTCTTCTTCAAATGACAGCGTTTCATCATTCACTGCTCGCTACTGTTTTTTCCAATGTAACGCACCGGGCGCACTTCCACGGTCCATGTGAGAAAAAACAGATCACTTCCTCAACCCAGAGCGTGATTTTCTACCGTGGTGAGATTACAACTCTGATAATAGACCCCCGTACCCGCCTCATACACACAAATACACACAGTCACACAATAGAGCATGGGACCAAAATGCAATTTCCATGCAAATTGTTAGCACACTTACAAAAAGATTTCCATATTCAGTGTGATTGTGACCCAAACTCTCTGTTTATTCTGCTTAACCTTTTGATTTATTTATACCTTTTCTTTCACCCCTTCGCCCCATCTCTCTGTCTCATTCTCATCTGTTGGCTTAATGCAGGTTTTGTGCATTGACCAGAATGTACGGGCACGGCGCTGTTTTACCCTCCTGTTCTTGTCGCTTTATTTATTCATGTGACATATTGTCCTTTTGCCTCATCCAGCTCAGTGCTTCGCAGGGATACAGATGCTTTAGATAGCAGACACATTTGGGTTGCTCAAGCACTGATCGTATGCCAGCCACTCAGACAACACCATTAATCTCTCTTATCAGCATCTCAGTGGGTGCTCTGGCCCCAGAATGGTATGTTCTGCATTGGGCTACTATTACTCAACGGATGCTAAATAAACCATGTTGCTCCATCTGATTTAACCTCAGCACTGATGTACAGCCTTTAGCTGAAGAGGCGAAAAGGGCCATCGCTCCCCAATTGGCATTGACCGCTTTGTTGTTGTTAGTTCCTTCAAAGTGTTACTGGCCTCTTACACCAACGACTTGACAATTTTGTAATTGCATTGTGTGATAAAAAGCTAATTAAGTTATGGAAGATCTGTTATCTGTTTTATTTTCCTTGGCGCTATCTTGCGGATGACCTTGATAAGATCAGTTGGAGGCGGCTGGCTTTCTTCACTGGTGCTCCGTGTTAATAGGGACAGTGATAACTACTGTGGATGGAGATGAGAAAGGGCTCCTTGATGACAGTAAGCTTAGCACAAGATACAGAGATACAGGCTCAGATAAAAGGCAGGGAGTGCCTGAGGGAATCACCCACCAATAAAGTTCTGGTTCTTGAGATCCCATAAACAACTGATAAGACTTGGAAGCCTAATGAGTTGAATTATTTTACTGACACTTGGAAAATGCGGTTTGACTGCTGTCTTATGAAGCAAGACAATATGCTCACGCTTGCAAATTTGTACCATAAGCAAGGGAAAATGACTTTTTTGGAACCCCTGGTGTTTTACAGCAGGCGTTGAAGACGTGGTTACACTGGGAGCAGGCATTAAGCGGAGACAACACTGGGTAGGCTGCTCTTCTACATGAAAGGGCAAAATGCAAAAAGCATCTAAACCAACTCCACAGGGCACACACACACACACACACACTTATATGTTTCATTCACACGGCATTTTTACAGTGTGGTGATTCACAGGGAACAGCACAAAGCTGATATCCCGTGATTGCGTATTAGGATAGATTGTTTTTTTTGCCCTATTACTTGTAAAGCGACCTTGGGTCCCTTGAAAGGCGCTATATAAATCCAAGCTATTATTATTATTATTATTAGGATAGATTAGGATTGTGCTGTCTGTGCAGGAAATACATCTTAGTCTTGGATTTATTGCGCCTGGTGGCTTGTTTACGGTGTAAAGCATGGCTAGCTGAGCAAGCGTAGCCCAAGGAATAAAACATAATTTATTTCAGTTAGGGATGCCCTGCTAGACGTAAATGGCACAGGAATAGCACTAAATAGCTTTTTCAGCCAGTCTCACACACATACGGGACCCTGTACTCCACCTGAGGCTGGAGGCGAGGTAGACCTTTCCATGAACAGCCCTTTCTTCCATCTAGAAGGCCAAATAAATATAAGTTATAATGCATCATTCATCATGATGTGGTTGATCAAATTAACTCCCACTCATTGAAACATGTGACCATCAATGTTTAACGTTTAAAATCTGATATTGCTACATTTAAATAAACACCTCTTGCTTGCACTTAGCAATATTTTAGAGAGTAGACAATTTGGCTTTTTATTTTCATCCTTTGGTTGTGGTAAAAATGTATCCAGGGGAAAATGTGACAGTGCTCTCACCATGCATTACCTAAATGAACTCTTATCCTCAGTGCACACCCAGACCTTGTTTGGTATTAAATAATTCAGGACATTCTCTGTTGCAAACTTCCACTGCATGCACATCACGTCTGGGCTTGCTGTCTCCCCTGTGTTTCAGAGGCCTAATATATTACATCGACCCATGATGCAGTGGAGACTGTTGCACAAACTGTTCACCTGCCCAAGGGTGTGGTTGTGTGGATGTTGGGAAACTAATATATAGTTGTACATCATTATCTGCACTATTCTAGTATACTTTTCTAGTTTTATAGAAAGCAGCAAATCATAAAGACAGTGACGTGATTCAAAGGACAGCATGTGATCCTGACGTAAAGGGAGGTAGTGGAATGTTCTGTCAATTAATGCAAGTGGGGCATTTCTTCAAGCTTTTTAAGTATTTTTGTCTTCATGCAGCAGGAGGTTAGGACCCTTACAAAGCCTCCATCAGCAGGACTTGTCTTGAACACATTCCCTTCGTACATTTAACTGTCAAACAGGCTAATTACTTCTTTGGCGTGTGGCCTTTCCATTACACAGAGAGAAAAACGAAGCTGTGTTATCACTACAGGATGACCTGCTGACAGACAGTGTCAGAGACCCTGCTGGGAACGGTGTATTGATCAGGTGGGGTAGAAACCCATCACAGTGCAAATTGACTGTTTACATGGGAGTAGACCTGGGGGGGGGGGGTCAATTAAAAATGTAAAACTTGTAACTAACTGGGGTGAGACAAAAAAGCAAAAAAGCATCTGCTAGATGTAAGTAAGAATACAAGTAAAACAACTGGGAATTGCTTGCATTGCAGAACATATTTTTACACTATATGCAAATATCCTACCATTTTCTTAATTTCAGGTAATACTCTTCGGGAGAACGATATTGGATTTTCCTATTTTTAAGTATTGAATGTACAGAGCTGCATATTGACGCTTCATGGAAAATGTGCCCTTCAATGACTTCCCAAAGCACCCTGGCATTTGTACTTGACAAACAGGCTCATTATTGGATGACTTAATGAAAGCCTTCCATTCAAAATGGATTTCTGTCTAAGACAAATGATGTACATGTGGCACCAAGAAATTAGAAGTCTGGAAAGGCAAAGCCCGGCTCTGTCAGCACCCACTCAATTGGACAAGTTCCCGCAACCTGAAGGGGGGTAATGAGCACAGATCACCACAATTATTGTAATTATAACAATGTTTTGATCAATTAGTCTTTCATATTAGACTGGTTTGAATGTGATATATTTCACACTCCTTTTTGATTGTACAAAACCAACATTCTGAGTTAAACATAACAGAATATAGACTGCTTATAAATACACTGATTCCATTTGAACTGTAACTTAGAAAGTGTAAGGGAAACTTCTGCAGCAATGGAGAGTCAGGACTCAGAGAGACACGAGGAGAGTTGGAGCTTTGATGTGAAACAATGATGTTTATTACAAGTCAAACGGCCGGACAATTCATATCACAAGTCACAGCAGCAAAAGGTTCTGACTGCACGAGTGGGTTGTCATGTCAATTCTGCCCAGCCTATCTCTCGATAGACCTTTTAACTAGTTTACAGAGAGTTAATGAGCATATTGGGGGAGGCGTAAACATCTGTGGATCTTAGAAAGCCAGCATTCTCACAGTCGTAAACCATTTCGTGACCGAGAGTTGAACTGGTTTATCAAGATAGCTGGAGCCTCCGATTCCTTAAGAGAGATAACAGAGCCAGGGTTTGGTCGTAAATGTCAACACACAGAATAGGTTAAATATCTAAAGTAAAGACAGAAATATTCTTTGACAGAAAGGACTACATAAATAAGTGAAATATCAGCATTTAATGTATGAGAAAACCTTTCTGAAACATTTGTGAAGGAAACAGTAATGCTTTTGTTTATTTGGTAATATCACAGAATGGCACTGAACTGGTTAATGTAATCCCCATTATTCTGCAGTAAGTGGCATATGATCTGAAGTGACATTTACCCTGATTCATATTTATTTTAGATAAGGAGGCATCTTGTGTTGCAGATTCTAAATCTATGAAATTATTTTTAAATTATTTACAATCAAAACGAAAACCCAGCATAGACAAAATACAGAACGTGTATAGTTTATGAAGTAAACCAGCGTAATTTGCCCCTTGCTGTATGCTAGGAAAGGTACCGGAGCCAGCAGAAACTGACCTTGACCCTGACATTGAACTCAACTTTAAATTAATGCTGTCAAAATTATCGCGTTAACGGCGGTAATTAATTTTTTGAATTAATTGCTGTCACGAAGTACTCCACTAGCCCCCCCCCCCCCCCGTCGACTTTTCTGAAGTACTCCCCCGTTGATAGAAATCAACACGTAATAATAAGACCCCACGGTTTGATTTTTGATAGGTGCTCTCTTTCATTTTGACACACAGAAGAATGTTTCAATAAACATGTTAAATGGATATATCCGCCTTCTTTCATTTATCTTTCCATTCCCACAACAATATACATAAAGAAATGGCATATGTTGGACATAGTTCGAATGGTGATTAATCATGATTAATTAATTTTTAAGCTGTGATTAATCTGATTAAAAATTGTAATCGTTTGGCACCCCTACTTTAAATACATTTTCAATTTCAAACGAGCCAGTTCTGAGGAGTGCTTCGTCAGTGTCTCCATCACTGGTTGTATCATTTCCACTTAATATCTTTGTGCTTGAAAGCATTCTCTTCATTCATACCTTGACATCAAGACAGAATATATATTTTCTATTGACACATGACAATAAGTATTACAGTCAGCCTATTAATTCCGGATTATACAAACAAAGAACAACACCCCCTTTTTTGCCTTCACCAGGTCAGCCACAAAAAGCGATAACGAAAGTGATTTCTCATGCAATGACAGCCCACTCATCCAAAGCGGCCTAAAATAAGCTGCGGCTTAATTCAAAATAAAAATACAACAACCACCACAACAATTCTTGTGTTAGACGAAGAGGAGGATTTCATACAATGTTGTTTCCACACGTTGCCAAATACTGTAGGATGCAGGATTCTTTTGCTCGACATCCTTTTAGCTCTGTGTTCAGTCTCTAGCAGATCCTGAAAGAAATATACGGCTCTTTAGCTGCTGGTTGCTCCACTGTTGTCCCCAGCTTGCTATCTGTGTTTGTTAAAGGGAAACTGCTGTCATTATTCTCCATGGGAAAACATTACAAGAGGACACTTTTAAACATATTGATTATATACAATTTAAATGTAAGTACACTCACAGAAATGAATCATGGTAGAGTTTATTTTATTTTATTTAAATACTCATATTTTTTAAATGTATGTATTGAAATTAATTATACAATAGCAGGGTCAACAATAGCAGGGTCTACATGGTAGCTGTTTACAACACGGCAGCAGATTACAAAAATGACTTTATACACAAACATGCAATGTGGCTCAGGGCTCATTTAATTTAAAAAGTATAGCTTCTGCTAATCCTCAGTAAATACTGTAAGAGTTTAATTTGTTTTACTGTTAACAATTTTCTTATGTTGATAATGCTATAAAGAATTGCCATAAGCTCAGGTTTTATGGCCATAAACTTAACATTTGGGTACTTTCTAAATTAGCTTCTATTTTTCTTCTTTTTGAGGAATGCCCTCTTACATGTACTTGTTGGTCCTTACCAATAACACACTCTTATATATTGCTGCAGCCCCAGGAAGAAAAAGAAAAAGCTAATTTTTTATGAATAAAATTGCTTTTATGCCTGGAAGGTACCATATTTCTACTTTTCCTTAGATTATAGTTTAATATTTCAGTAGGCACTCCATCTTTAGAATATTAAAGGTTCCATTTCAATGAGACATGGTTTACATGTATCCACACTAATGTTTCTCTTGACATGTGCATGACGTAAATCACATGAACATACATATTCTTTGCCTTTAGGCACACATGCCCGTAAGAAGGCACGTGATGTTAAATGCACCCACACCATTGTCAGAGAAAATCAGAATAAGTTATGTGTGTTCCTAGGGCATCTACAATATGAATAATGTATTTATGTAAGAATCTGGCAACTATGAAAGATATCTCTTTAATTATTTGTATTTGATTGTTATTTTTGTTCGATTTCTACTGAAGGCAAAATTACTCATGCATAACTGATGCAATCCATAGCTTCAAAGTGAAGGTCAGGCCGTAAAGGAACATTCCCGCAAAAAGGGGTTTTCAATGCTTTGTATTCAATTGTTTTACATTGTTAAGTCATATGTCTCCTGAGACCTGTATGTCAAACAACCATTTAGTAGATGCAATTGATCATGTTACCTCCATCACAAATTACAAACACTCTGCTGCCTTTAAGTTATCTTTAACTCTATCAACAAGCCATGTCATGTTTCAACTGTTCATGCCAAAAACACTTGGAGGAAATAAAATGCAGAAGGGAACCATGTCCAAGTAATAATACAGAGTTAGAACAAAGTAAATCACCTGGCCCATAAACAGGAGTCAGGAACAGGCTGTAAAAAAAAAAAAAGCATAACTAACAGCGGTGGCACAAGAGTGAGAGACACTCTGAATATTAACATTAACTTTTGGTTAATGTTAATATTCACAGGTGGACAGCTCTAAAATAATGCAGTTCACACCTTCATTTAAACAACTGAATGTGTTTTGACATGTGTCTTCTGTGACCACTTGTGATAAGATCATATCTGCACATGTGTAGTTTGAACTTTGATATACAATAACACTATATAAACGTTTTGTTTTTTGGTGTGTTGTGTGCAACATGTGCACATTTCAGTTGTAACCTGAATACTATCATGAACTATACAATAGTCTATCACATAAACAGATGACCTTTTTACAGCCATATGTGTTTAATATGTGTGGAGGTTCAATACAAAAATTGTATGTAAATTCCAGGTCTAAAAGGTGGGGTAGGTCATTTTGGAGAAACCAGCTCGAGTGCGCTAGAATTTGAAAATACACATCCTGAAGAAATCTTCCACTTCCTCAAAGAGCCCCTCCTCCAACACACACGAACGCGCACATGACCAATGAGTGCACGAGATAAGTTTGTGCTCAGATGGAAGGCTGACAGGCAGGTAGGCCATCCAGTTACTTTAGCCGGCTCAGATGATTGGTCATACTTTTTACAGAGCTACGGCTTCCACAGATGACATTTCTTTATGGATTTTTTGTCAAAGCATTTAAGATATTCATTGCTATCAGGATGTTAAGAGCATTCCATGGAATATAACAAAAAGTCTATCTCGAGCCGGTTTCTCAAACTTACCTACCCCACCTTTAAGAGGTTCAGTTAATCAACTTCAATGCTCTGTCAGGATAAATTATGCTTTTGCTATACGGATGTGAATGGCTTGTAGTGCAAAGAAACTTTACTTTACATTTTAAAACAAAAAATGGAAGCTTTCTCATAAAACAATGTAATGTCATTATGCTAAAAGTACACTTTTAAAACTGTATTTTACATTGGCAGAGTTTGTTTGGCCTGATTTTAATTAGTGTGTCCAGTGAAATAGGACGGATGAAGAATGTGTTGTATCTTCACAAAGAGTTATATCACAGAGCAAGTCGTTTGAACTCCTTGACGCATGCTCAGATATTTGTATATTTATATGCAACTGTCTTATAATGGTCCTGGGAGTATTGTATTCTGTAAGTGTAAGCCAGGATAAAACAATAATTAAACAAGTTAGAATGCAAAATTGTAAACATACTAATATATAAGAAAGGGTGTGGTATTGTCATACTGATATTCTGTACAAACTGTGAAGTCCACTGAGACAAATGTAACATGTGTGATACTGGGCTATATAAATACACATTGATTGAAATATGTGCAATGTTCCCCTCTGCCATGTTTTGGAGCATGAGATCAAAGGTACATGCGGTGGCAATGCAGTACAAAGTACCTGCACACTTACTTATACTCAGTTACACTCCCCCGCAGATGCTGATGGAACTTTGTATTCAATATTTGAATGAGGAAGCGCTTTTCTGCTTCATGGCACTAATTAAGCTTTGATAAAAAGTGGAACAATACTCACACTTTGATTTGAGAATAAAGTTCACTGTGATGGATTATCTATGTTAAACACTGCATAACTTTGAATAAGTTGTGGAGGGCAACTGATATTGAAAGAATGTGGGAGAGATAACACAGTCCTCCTTCTCCGGTCCTCTGGGAACAAATGCCTGATGTAGTAAATGGTTTTGAGGATGGAAAAAACATGTTTGGCATTAAATTGTGGGAACGTTTGTCCATAAGGAAGGGTGCTTGCCCCAGCACATAGTGGCCAATCATTCATTTCAGTCACGTGTGTAGGCTGTGCTTTGTGTGTGAGGAGGGTGAATGCCCAACATGTCACGTACTGTATACTGATGACATTTGACATGTTTTGGCCATTGTATCGTGACCTAGCCTGAGTAGGCAGGTCATGAAAGTGCAAAGCCTGATTATAGACATGACCTCTGTGCCTCTCATCACGCAACATATCAATCATGTGCTGCTGGAAAAAGGTCTTTCTTTTGTCAAAATCAAATGATGAATTGCATTAAACTTGTACATTTGTTTAACCAAAGGACAAACAAATTGTATTTCTGATTACTGATTTACCACACATGCATTCAAAATGGACTAGACGATGGCATGATGAAGGATCCTTAGTGGAATCTATGATTTATTCACCCTTGCGAGGAAATAGGATGCTGTCTTATTTATTTTTTGCTGCCACAGTGTTAGACAATGAGACGAATGGTTGCATTAAAAGATAAAAGAAAGTGAACAAGAACTGAATACAAAGGGGAACACGAGCGTAGCTCCAGAGATATGAACTATAATTCTTTTCATGACGCAAGTATTGACCTGCGACACCATTCTTCACCCTGCACTCTCTCTCTTTCTCTGTTGTGACATTTTAGTGTATTTCTCTGTAAGCTCTCAGACCATCATAGAGCACAGGACACGCATCAGAACTCCCTGTTATGTGTGTGACTATTCAGTCATTGTCACCTCTTAATACAATGCATATAAGTGTATCTGCACTTTCAATCTCTATTCTGGAGTTGTTCAGAGAGAGAGATAGTGTGTGTGCCACCTTGTGATTCTCAGGTTGTTATTGCTGCCCACTGAGCCCTTCTCTTATGACGTATCTGAGTAGTGATTATGTCTGCTGGGAATCTAATGTCTGGCTGAAGGATGGGAACAGACGTGATTCAGATATGCCTCTTTTGTTCTTGACTGAGCAGCAGATAAACATCACACGTTGTTGTTCTGGCTTCTCCTCCTGTAACTATTCCCTCTTGTTTCATTATAGAGTATCACATTAAACAAGTGGCTATGTGCCCTATGCCTCCAATATGCCTGTATTGATCTGGACAGTAACTTTGTGCATTTGTGTTGCTGCCATCACCTTGAGTCATGCCTGGAGGGCAGCCAGACTACTTGTAGCAGTTTGTATCACACTAACAGCACATAGTGTTTTATTAATAGGATTGTCACAGTGCTAGAATATCGCCCATCTAAACACAGTGCGTTCCAAAATGCTGATTACTCTTAGAGAACACCCAGAAGGGCCTATCGCATTCACTTTACCGTCAGGAAGTAACACCCCAGCCGGAGTGAAAATAACTTATGGAGTCTCCTCCTTTGCCTGCATTTCCGCCCCATGTATGTAGACCATATGACATAATGAAAAAATGCAGCTCCCTTGAGTAGATCTAGGTCGTCCACAGCTAATGCAAGTGTATGAAATATACAGTGTGCATGTTAGCCCACAAATATGCACATGCGTTTAGTTGTCATGCTACCGGAGCAGGACACATAATCCACACTTAATTGCTTTTTTATGTTGACATGCTCAGACCACACATCAATTCCAGAAACCATAAACTATTTATTGAGGGAATGTCGATGCAGAATGTAGCAGATTGGAGGATAAAAGTGCATCTGCTACGGATAAAAATTGAATTCACCATATCAGAATTTAAAACAAAATGCATAGGGTACATATGCTCTTATCTGATTATGTGTCCCGAGGCATGGTACGACTGTAGTACATGTCAAACTGTAGAATGCATGTACACAGGCAGAAAGCATTATGCGAGTAAACACTCAACACTGGAACAACGGATATAAATGAAAGAGTATTTCATTATAAGGATAAATAATAAAGTTTCAGATTTGTAATTGTTATATCTTCTTTTAGCCTTTTTCATCGGTCATAGCACTGTGTTCTTTTATTGCATAATAGTATTGTCAAAACAACAAAGCCAATGCACACGGAGGCACTTGAACACAGCAATTACATATACAGAATTCAGTGACACTTTGCTGAACAGGCTTACTATTTTAAGCGTAACCCTGTTTTATATTTATACTGCCAACCACGTATTTACCTGCAAGCTGCCCACAACACACAAAGTCTGCTTCAGGTCATAAAGAGTCCCTCCATATACCGTATAATGTGACAGCATTCATTTTAATTTTTATCATCCAGATGTTTTCATCTCAGGGTGAATATTAACTATGAACGTCCAAAAGCCACATACATAATTGAATGAACTCATAAAAAAACCATCGGGGAAATAACACAGCACTAAATGAGATGCTGCTACTGTAGAAACCTGTAATAAATGGATGACTCATTGTACATAGTGAGTCAGAGGTTAGGATTGCCACCTTTCAGCAACAATAAGTGTTATTGCTGGCTCCAGCATTCAACAGAGACCTTAGTCTCTTACCACAAACCGTTTTTTGTGAACTGTGCTCAAACTTTTTTGCAGTCCAGCCATCTGAACGCCTGCGACCTGGCATGGAGACAGTTCAAAGGGTTGAGTATAACAAACTTAAAATAACAACAGTGACAGAAGATCAAATCAAGTTCTGAGCAATTTCTTTTTGAGTGTGGATATCAGTCCATGCTTGGGCAACTTGCACAATTATTGGAAGGTGCATGAAAAGTTATATTTCTTGGAAGTCTGTTTGGGAACATACATCTCCAGGTAGTTAATTAACCCTCTACTAGTGGGAGGGAACAGCAAACTAAAATGTTGTCAGAATGACACCAATGTGGCAAAATATGACTTCCTGACAAGCTGGGGTGTACAAGTAGAAATATTCATAAGTTGCAAATAAAGCCAATATGTTATAATTGAGGTCTGCCAATCTTGTGATTTACTATGCTTTACAAATGCAGTAAAAGAAGATTCCCATTCACCAAAGCAGCACACTGGTTCCTTGGGCTTTACCAGCCACAGTTGGTCACATTCACAGGTGGAAAAGCAGATGAGTGTTCTCCTGATTGCTATAGGTTTAAAGAAGCAGATTGTAACACAATGTATCACAGATGTAGCATGGTACACTGTTCTTCAGGTCAACTGTAGAGCTATCTGTGACAAAGACTGCACAGCAGAGGGAATTGGACACTCTAAGTTAGGGTAAAACTGGGAAACTTTATGCAACAACATATGCCAAGACTGTGGGGGAGCAGCAGGCTCTCAACCCTCTACTAAGATGTATTGTGCATGTTGGTTCTTTAAGGTGCAGGTGCAGATTCTACAGCCACATTCAGCTTTCCTCTCAAATATACTTTCTAAATGGCTCCTTGCATAAGTTGGTGGAGCTATCTCATCATGGATATAATACATGTTAAAGGTTTAGGTAACAATTGTGGTAATGACTGACTCACCAATCCATCTAAACGGACCTTCTTCCTACACAAAGTTTGTCCCTTCATAATATTGTCACACAACTTCTTATTTTGCTCCCATCATAATTGGTACTGTTCCTACAGTAGATAGCTTTGTCACATGAGGATCAAAAAAAGGTCTATGTGGTATGCCGCATCCACATCTATTATAAACGTTTCTCTTGGTGTTACATTCGTGGATCACCAGGCGATTGGAAAGCCTCAGCAGAAGCCACTCTCAACCAATCTGTGCACACTTCATAACACAAGTAGCGAAGGAAAGGTCTAACAGATTAGGTGTTAAAAATGTATTGGTTTATTGTGCCCCCTCCCCCTCTTTAGCTCTGTACTAGACCCAAGTAAATTAGTAGAAGTTACAAATAGATCCAAAGCAACACTTGAATAAAGTATAACCACTTAAGGGTCATACTGCTGCTTCAAGATGTGTGGGTGTACTTTAGTCCACTCTGTATATGTTGTAAAATGGTGAATAAGAGCACAGCTGTTGGAGTATTTAAAACACTGGTATGACGCACGTTCACACAGAGCAGTATCAGTGGTGCTGTGAAATATCTGCTTCATTTTTTCACATATTAAATTCACAATGTTGATGATGCCACTTCTATTAAAATTGGTGATGATTTCCTCTCTTTTTTGTATATAAAACCATTCCATGTTATTATTTATTTAATAAATAATAAAGTCTATTAAGCATAGACTCGAGCAAACTGAAGTATCATGTGCTGAGGTGCTGATGTTAGACTCTGTACATGAGATCTCTGTATCTGTGGGGATCCCCAGATCCAATGCTCATAGCTTGCCATCATGCTGACAGCTGTAGCTGCACCGACTCCCCACCGGCCTACACTAATATATACATTACGCTCCATAAGTTGAAGTAAGGGAACATCATGTACATTACATGGTTTTCCCTGATGCAATTAAAGACTGCTAAACCATGAGCAGTGGCCTAGTCTGTTCCATAACCATGAAGCGGAATATTAGATGTCCCAGCTCCCCCTGCTTGAACACTGCGATAGTGAGCAGGAGACATCGGATGTGTACCCAGCCTCGTTTAGGGACCAAGACGGGAAGTAACTACAATGTTATGACTTTATTATTGTCATTTCAATTACATTATTTTTACATGTTACAAATTAAATTAGGAGACTGTGGTTTGGCCATTGCCTGTGTGTTGTGCTGAACATATCAGTTTGCTAATAGCATTTTGAGTCACACTGAGGAATTCCTTTTTTTCAGACACTTTTACAATTACGCATTGATGGGCGACCCAATAGCCGAGTGGTTAGGGCACATACTGCATGGCAGCACAGAGTCCCTGGCTTTATTACCGGCTGGCTGGACCATTTGCTGCGTGTAATGTCATAAAGTCATTGGTCTGTATCCCTTTGTGACAAAGTTTTATTCACAATAATATTACAAAATTGAAAAAGAAGCTTTTTTTTCAATGCAGTTGCAGAACTTCAAAATCCTAATGCTGACAAATGACTGAATACGGGGCTATTAACTGCAATACAATCTACTTATCTATTAAACTAATAAAAAGCAATGGACAAAATGTTCATGGTTGACGCCAGTGTTGTAGTCAAGTCACCAATTCACGAGTCCAAGTCACTCTCGAGTCCCCACTCTTCGAGTCCGAGTCCAAGTCCGAGTCACCTAGGGAGAGTCGTAGTCGAGTCCGAGTCCAAGTCTGAGTCACCCAAGGAGTGTCCGAGTCGAGTCCGAGTCCGAGTCATCATTACCTTTGTTCGAGTCCGAGTCCAAGTCCGAGTCACCCAAGAAGAGTCCAAGTCAAGTCCGAGTCACAAGTCTTCATGTATTAATCTTAGTGTCATCGTTATCGGCTGAATCTTTACTTATTGATTTGATCACATTACTCTGATGATAGTGTTCAATACAGCCTACATATATATATATATTAGGGCTGTCAGTCGATTAAAATATTTAATCGCGATTAATCGCATGATTGTCCATAGTTAATCGCAAATTAATCGCACATTTTTTATCTGTTCTAAATGTACCTTAGAGGAATATTTTTCAAGTTTTTAATACGCTTATCAACATATGAGTGGACAAATATGCTTTATGCTAATGTTTATTATCATTTGATGATAACACAATGACAAATATTCTCATGAATATTAAACACAACAACCTCTGAACATTACAAATATTCGCCTCAATTCAACCTGGAACCTCTCTCATTCAATAATACAATGTGTGTGTGTGTGTGTGTGTGTGTGTGTGTGTGTGTGTGTGTGTGTGTGTGTGTGTGTGTGTGTGTGTGTGTGTGTGTGTGTGTGTGTGTGTGTGTGTGTGTGAGAGATGGATCGTTGGAGCTATGTGCAACTCTGCTCGAACGGGAGCTGCCTGGACGCTGCAATCATGTTGCGCGCACTATCCGTGCTGAGTGTGCTGACTTTTCGTACAATGTCCCACTGTCTGGCTTCCTGCATAAAGTCAAGTGCTCGGCGCAGTTGTCGGCGAAATGTCGCTCCTCTGTTTTCATTTAAACAGCTCCTTATATCCGTTAGCGCAGCTAGCTAGCACCAGATGCTAACAACAACAACAATACACGTAAGGTCTCTCGCTCGGGCCACATATACATACACCCTCCTGGTCCTCCCGATGGCCAGTCGGTGCCTGCCGGTGAGCGTGGAAGTGTGGTCTGCCACAAGCGGACGGCAGGAGCGGGGCTGTCAGCATCAGCTTGTAGATGGTATTTTAAACTCGATGCGCTCTGAAACTACGGGGCGGCCGAGGACAAAAAATACACATGCGTTAATCGCGTTAAAATAATTAGTGGCGTTAATTTTTGTTTGCGTTAACGCGTTAACTTGACAGCCCTAATATATATATATATGAACTCCATCCTTAGAGTAATGTGTTATGGAGCCTCCGTGACAGAGATCATTTTCAGTCTCTAATTTTCACGTTCATTGTAGGCTAGGGCTAGGCTACTCATCATCTGCAGTATCACCAAGGACATTTATAGCTTTTTAACAGTATCTATCTAGACAATAAAACTGCACTTGGTCCCTAGGATGTGATATCAACCCCTACCTCCATCTAACCTGACATCTTAAAACCTTTGTGGAGTCAATTTAGTGGCTAACGTTAATGTGGGTTAGCAAGCTAACAATAGCATTTCTACTTACTTTTCTGGGTGCCGCCGTGAAAGGTGTCGATTGAAATTCGACGTTGTCCCAGTCTTCTCTTCTATCTTCTGTCCACATAATGTGCATTTTGCGCTGCTCTTTCCCAATATGGAAACGAAATCTTTAAAAGCATACAGCACGATGCGGGGTGTGTCTCTGGACATCTTTAGACTGGTATAGCAGCGGGGGCGCGCCCAGTACGTGAACTCGCCTCGCAGGTGCACACGCCAGGACACAGAGGACATCAGACTCCAGAGAAAACTTGCTCGAGTCCGAGTCCAAGTCCGAGTCACCTAGGGAGAGTCGTAGTCGAGTCCGAGTCCAAGTCCGAGTCATCGTGCGTGAGAATTCACGAGTCCGAGTCCGAGTCGCGTCAATCAGTGCGCGAGTCCGAGTCAAGTCACGAGTCCCGAAAATCGGCACTCGAGTCCGACTCGAGTCCGAGTCCAGGACTCGAGTACTCCATCTCTGGTTGACGCGAACATGTATGTCTTGTTTGTCTTTTGACCTTTTCAATCAGGTTTGTTTCTTTTGATTTGCAGTTTGCTAAATCATTCCTGCAGTACCCTAAAAGTAATGTAAGATCTTCTTTGATCTTGAGTTTCATGGTAAGTGAATACTATAGACAAAGTACAATGTAATATATAGTCGATATGGTAGCACTTCATTGATTGGATATACATTTTCAGATGATGTTATTCATTTGGAGTCTTGTAGAGGGTTTTTAAAGGATAGGACAAGACTACTCATCTGGTAAATAGGAATCTAAAAGGCAGATATGTTGATAGACTGAAGCCAATTAGACATGATATGCAAAAGGTCTCAGAAATGTACTTTTTCTTCCATCAAGCGACAGATCAGAAGGGGAACAAAGACCAAAGGCACGCACTGTATTCACTCAACACTGCAGCATGCAGAATGTTAAGACTGCATTCGATAGACACATTGTCTCAGAGGTCTGCATCAATGGCAAAGAATTGGAAACATACCTCATGACTTCTAGCCTTAAGTGGGTTTTTTTGGAGGGGGGTTTAATTCTATTTTAATATTAAAATAATCAATCTAATTACGAGCCTTCCATTTGCACAGGGAGGAAAAAAAACACATCGATGGGATTTTGAAAACATATTTACAGAGGCTGAGTCAGGGAGCGTATCTGCAAATATTGGATTTCTCTGTGAAGGGAGCAAATGGGTCAGGGTAACATTAGACACAGGGAAAACAATGACAAAGCGACACCAAGAAGGACAGACATCTGATAAATAAGAAAAGCAATAAGTTGGATATCAATAGAGTGGATAAAGAAAGTACAATAATAGAAACATATGCACACACACAAGTAACCACATTAAATGGACTTGAATACATATTTCAAACAATACACTGTAGTATCACACGGCAGTCGCTTGGGAACTGTTAACCATCCCAAAGTGTTGTCATAGCGTGCTGATAGCATTATGTCATGATGGAGGAATAATGTAAGCTCATTAGGAATCTAGTGTGGTGTAAAGAAGCAAACCAGCATGCATGAGGTGCGGTGGCTGGGAGAAAATCTGCATCAAATGCACTCATTGAACATGTTCTATTCATGTGTAATGTATATTGTATTATTGTAAGTATTAATACATTATGTCTTTGTTGCAGCTCGTAAGGCTAATTTAATTACTTTATTTAATGCGAGCTTGTGAATAAACTCCTTTAAATGATAGATAATCATTTATTTGTCGATTAAATGATCTATAATTCACCTAAATATGCAAACAAAGTAACTACGGACTTAAATAGTTTAACACATGTAGCTGGGTGAAATGTGCACGGTTTTATAGTGGAGTAGAATAAAGTTGAAAATATCAAAATAGTCTCACAATTGTATGCAAGTATCGAACTTGAGTAAATATACGTAGTTACCTTGCATAGCTGAGATGTAATCTGCTGTTGAAGCACCTCCATAGGGTGAAGAACATATGGTTTTATGTATTGAAGACTATATTTACAAGTCAAAAGGGTCTCCTGCGTCACGTCAAGATTGACATTTTCAATAGTTAACCTTGATAACTATTTAAGTTGTCTCCCTTCTACATTTCACCTTCATAATTAAGTGTAGGATTCTTTGAGAAAATGATAGGCTATCATGGCTATTACCTGAATTCATTGTGACAGACTTCACTGCTTCGCATAATAATCACCACTGAGGTGCAGTCAGCTTACAGTTATTCATAAAACCCATTCAACACATTTGTCTCAACGTATTTCACAAAGAAGACGATGAAAATGAGTTGTTGGTGAGCGCTGTAGAAACAGTGAACAGGTCAATGCAGTATCAGGAATTAAATGAAATATTAGCAAAAGGAGCCAAAGGTTCCTAAAGCAACAACATGTAATGGCTATATGACAACTGTACTAAAGAGCCCTGGAGTGAGTGGTACTGATTTGCACATGGACACCAACACACACATATACAGACCACACACACACTGCGAATGGACTGTTTTTCCCCTGCAGCTTAACAAGACTCCACATGTGGTGGACGGCTTTGTCTAAAGTGCATTGTGGATATGTATGGGCGGACATTTTTAGCATGAATGCTTGCCGGAGGAAACACATGCTGCTGTCTTGTAGATTTACACAACATGAAGCAGCTGGACAGACAGGTACACTGAACAGAACATGCCTCTTGTAAAAATACGAAAGATATTGACACCCCATAAGAATCACTTGTGGGCAAACAAAACTATTTTCAAAGCTTTTAGTTTTCAAAGCTGCTTAATTTTCAAAGCAGTAGAGTATACTAAAGGTATGGCTTGTGCACAACTCAACAATATATGGCAACTGGCACCGAAAGTGATATGCACATGTGGGAGAGTAGCAATTAGAGGCACAGTGGAGTGCAGAGCCAATATAGCCAGATAAAGAGCCCCTTTGCCAACACTTCTCAAGCTGTAATTACGTGTAATTGTCATTCTTTTTGTGTGGTTTCTGAGCTGCTCTCAGCGCGGCGTTCCTCTCAAATGAGTCCTGTGGGGCTCACCTTCACATTCCCTGCTCAGCACTTTCACACCACACCCACTGATGGCCTGCTTCAACTCATTATTGTGGAGCCATGTATGGTTGGGTCTTCACGCCTACATACCCACAACTGCTGCCGCCCGAACCGAACCCCAACAGTTTCTTGTAATTAAATTTCAGAATTTGCATTAAAGAGACTGTCACCACTGAGCATGATAAATGTCCAGAAATATTGAGCACATTTTTGCAGAGACACACTCATACAGGGGTACAAGGACAAGCGCATAAGAATGCTATAGCAGCAACGTGGGGCTGTGCTGTGCTTTGAGCTAAGGCTAACATCAGTAGCAGTAAAGTAACTATGACAATGCTAACAGGCCGGTGTTAAAATACAGTAAAATGTTTACCGGCAAAAGCCTGGACAAGGTTTCCATTGTATAAGGTACAATTGTATAATGTAATGCAATCTGGTACGACAACCTACTGTCTGAGTGTAGTGAAACCTATAAAGTGGACTGTTGGATTAAGAGAGCTGCAGCTCCCTCTGGGAGTGTGGCCAGACTTAAACCATTGGGCTTGGCTGTGTTACGTCTCTGGAAGGAGCCATAGTCTGTGCAGGAGGTTCAATGGTATCAACTTGATAGCTGGGGGCACCTCTGTGCATTATAATTGGATATAGGAACTGAACTACCTCCTTTTCAAGAGTTCTCCAGGGCAAAAGGCACCATGTCAATGTGACGAAATTCACGAATCCTCAATAGGACATAAGATGACATCATTTTGCAAGCACAAACAACACAATCTCGCCTCTGAGGACATCTCTCTGCAACGAGCAACAAGGGTATACAGATGATGTAGTGACCAATTCAGGCGAATGTTTTTCAAGGCCATGGCAGTTAGTCAGAGTGACAGCATGCAAATTAATTTGGCACAGTCACATTGAAAATAGACCTTATTATCTACTCATACTTTATATCCAAGTTCAAGAGTGCAAAACTAAACATTTTAACGCAAACTATAGTATAATTAAATAAGCTATGGTATTTAAGCTACATGCTATCATAGCACCATTGAGCATTGATGATTTCTTGAGCTGTAGTTCATCCTCTTTGTCAACAACTTTATGTTTTCTATCTGTTCGGTACTTCGGGAGCATTTACACAATCACACACCTGGGAGACGTCTCTACCTAACACGATTGATATGTCACCTCAGACTGGCAGCTGAGTAAAGGCTTTGCCAGATTATTTACTCGTTTTTTTCCCCATGTTACTCCCTTCGGGGATGTCTCTCATGCAGAGAATTGGAATTTCAAATGCCCACTTTTGATGGCATTTGTGCTGAGGGCTTTGACATAATGTTTTCTCAGTTGAATAAATATGTAAATAAAAACCACCATGTCATTTTGTATTAATCAAATGAATGACTCCATTAATTAAAACTTTTTTTTTGCCTACTTTGGGTGCTTTTTAATGAATTCATGTGAGAAGATTGCAATATTGTTGAGGCCTGGTTGTACTCGTTTACTGAACCTGTGAATGCTATGTTAAGTGTTTCAAATCTTAAGTTAACAGTTGAACTTTGGTGTTTCAGATATGCTGACTTATGTGCATCATATTGCCCAATTCCTGTGGTGTAGATATCTGCAGCAGAGATAGAAAAGCAGAGTGCTATAAATCAAGCACTCAAAAAGCCCCGAGTTGTGGCAGAGCTAGATCCTGGTGGTGTGAACATTGAGTTTGTTCCACCATGATGCCACCCTGCGAGGCCCCAGGTGGATGCCTTGGGTTTTTCTCTGCAGTTCAGGGTTTCTTTCATGCCATCTGCTCCTGGCTTCAGGACATGCATTCATGCAGGGCACAGAGAAGGCACGGCTCCTGTACCCTCGCTCCAAAGAAGCTGCAAGCTTTCACTCTGAGTGAACATACCTCAGGTCAGATGGCTACCACAGCAAACAGACATGGCTTTAATAGCAACAATAAGCACGTCATCCTCTACCCAGTCACGGATACGCTATTTATTTCTGTCGCTGTGAGCAACAACATTGCAGTTATTTGTAAGCAGGCCACTTTGAGGAGACTGCCAACACCAACTATGCAGATATAGTGCCAACAAGATTTCTTTGAATACTGTTCAAGACATAGGTGCATTGTTTATTCACAGTGCAGATTGCATGTGATACACCATCTGCCACCATCAGATTCTAATCAGAAGTGATAGAGCATTTCCACATTTAAATATCACCTACAACAAAATATTGGTGATAAAACAAGATGGGAAAAACATATTCCGCAACATCAGCAAGGACAGTCCATTTCTCAAAACCAACAATAAGACGATAAAGCATCAGGTTTCCATTTAATCAGATGATTAGGACACAGAAGTAGGAAGGCCGCCAGCTACTTGTGTTTCTACATCTACAGCTCAGCTTGAGTCCCTCTAATCTGGAGGAAATCAAAGATTAGCATTTTTGAGAGGTTTGCATTTGCCTCAAAGAGCGCTGACTCAGATGTTCCCCAGCCCTCCATAGCACTCCAGAGACAAATCTGTCTGGCACATTTCATATTCCCCACTACAAATAACAAAAACATTTTTCAGAGAATGTAGGTTGATGCTGACATGTGCCAACGTTGAAAGGATGGGGACAACAGCTCTTTGATAACAGGGGCGTGACCGATAGCGCGATTGACTGTGTATTGAACATTTCAATGTAATCATTCTTTACAGGGGAACATTTCAGCACTACTTCATCATGTGGAACAAAATGCCCAGTCCTCTATTTCTCTGGCAAATTCATATTTATCACTCTGAAATTGTTAAGAATTAAGAGTTCAAAGAATGTGATAGCATCGCCCTGACAGGATCAACTCACAGCTCAATGTAGTTTTACTGCTGAGATCAAGCTGACCTAGATTCCATTATTTCAAAAATTCTGCTGATTTTCTAGCGGCAGGTAATTAAAGCGTGATTCTTCCACCTTGTTCAACGGGGCCCTGGATGTTTCAGAGTTGGCTGCTGAGTCAGATGGGGTGGCGCTATGCGGCTAACAGAGATCTAGGGGCACATCTCAGTGCTGCTGCCTTTAGTGTGTGTTCCAGATGCCTGCCAGAGGCCCAGCCTCATTAGCTGAATTACAGAGATCAAACAGAGAGGCCGAGGAGCAGAAGAAAGAGAATCCGCTGTCCCTCTCCAAGAGGATGGGATGAAAGACACGCAGATAGGGTAGTGGGGGCAGCAGAAGACATTGTGTAACTGGCTCAGAGTTCGAAGGGTGGGTTCTTTGATTCCCTGTCTGCGATAAATGAAAATTGTGTATCACTTTGATGGGCCTGCACGTCTGTTGACATTCTAGTCTGCTTACTGATGTCCTGTGGAGTAAGAATATCAGCCCTATTGTGTCTTTGACTATTAGCCTTCGGCATGTTTTCTAGAATGATTGATACATACATAAACAACGTCTATTTGAAGTTTTGAAAATACGGCTCTGTGTGTTTCAGTGGAAATCCTGACCTTGTTCATAAAAGCTTACGCTCAGCTTTTTGTTGATTTTATTACATCGAAATGATCAATTTTGCATAAGGTTGTGCAAGAATATCACTCAGAAAATGTGCTGAGTACAACACAGTAAAACA
Organism: Harpagifer antarcticus; assembly: GCA_902827135.1. Taxonomy (NCBI): domain Eukaryota; kingdom Metazoa; phylum Chordata; class Actinopteri; order Perciformes; family Harpagiferidae; genus Harpagifer; species Harpagifer antarcticus. The sequence continues at coordinate 1,265,663 of CADEHL010000266.1, forward strand.
GGAACGGTAACACACACTCTGGTATCTGCTTAAGCAATTCTACCTAAAGACTCAAATCAATTCCAGCTCATACATTTAATTTCCTTAAATACATGGATGAAAAATAACATGAACGCAATTTGCATATATACATTTTATATCCCACTCTTTTTTGTCAGAGAGACAGGGTCTTCGACTCTTCAACTCTTAGCTTTATACATGCCAGTGTAATGAGCATGAAATGTGTCCTTTATTCTTTCGTCCAACAGAGATCTTTCCCTACAATCATAAGGTCAAAACAGAATGGAAATGTTGTATTATCCAAAGTTATTTATAGCATCCCTATCTAATTTAGTCCTGAGTTAGACTGCCTTTTGAGAAATATCCTAATTTACTCACTTCTTATGTATCTAGCTTTGGACTCACCATTCAAATGATTCCCAAATTAAAACATGCATTAGTTTATCAGCTGAGAATTAAGATAGATAAAGTGAACACTGATTAAAGATCAATCTGAGTGCAAAGTGTATATTATTACATTACATGTTACTTGTTAGACGCTTTTATCCAAAGCAATCCCCACAGGAGCAATTTGGGGTGAAGTGTCTTGCCCAGGGACACAGCGACATGCTGACTGCATTGGGGTTTGAACCTGTGCCACCCCTGATCCGAAAACCAACGCACAACCCACTGCGTCAAACGCCTCCCTATCAATAATTATTGCCATGCAGTTGGGTTATGAATACACCAAAGCACTTCATCATGAGGGCGAGTTATGAGCATGTATTGATTTTATCATCATATTAGTCTGTAAAAGTGTGACTATTCGTGATAATACTATGATGTGCTGGATGCATGCCTCTCAGGCACAGTTGCATGCAGGCCATGAGTCAATTACTTTGAAATAGTTTATGCTCTCTATCTCATCTGATTCCGCACATTACACTACAATACGCAATCAAATAGAAACTTCATGGACCCCCGAGATTCATCAACTGAAGCTGCGTTGAAATTGCAGAGATTTCCAGTGCATTTCCGGTACTGGTCGTGAGGGTAGCGAGGCTTACTTGAGCAGCAGAGGGGGCAGGAGTGGATCTGATGAGGAATTTCATTAGGGCGAGACAGAAGAGATGCTGGTTCAGAATTAAAAGCAAGGGGTGAAAAGCCCACTGGACTGCATCATCACTTGTGGTGTTGACAGCCTTAAGTTAGAATATCTTACCAATATAGACACTTCCCTAATTATGTCCTCACTTGCTTGTAGAAAGTTAATTGATGAGATAATTGGGTGGTGGTGGGGGTCTCTGGCTAATTACTTCTTTGGAGGGATTTTAGACACGGTATGGGAAATTACTTTTAGAGGCTCTGATGCAGAGAAACCATAAAATCAATTGATGGATTGTTTTTAGAAAATGTGCAAGCACATCAGAATTAAAAGTATCAAAGTGATCTGAAGTCACTCAACAGAAAGTAACTATCTCCAAGTTCTTTTGGGACATCTAAACTAAACGGGAACATTTTAATACATGATCAATTATGCATGCCGCAAAATAGTGTTTTTAGTCATGCTAGCGGTTCTATAGATAGCAATGTCTGCCATTGTCTCAACCTTTTTGCTACCAAATCCAAACATCTTTTGAATGGCAATGGCATTTTTGCAGACAGCAATTTTGCCCAGTGGATGAAGCCCACTGACTTTGGTGATCGTCTTCCTCCGCAGGCTGAGGAGGTTCAACATGGACTCCAGGATACTCTGCAACTTCTACAGCTGCACTATAGAGAGTATCTTGACTGGCCGCATCACGGCCTCAGCTGCACCGCCCTTAACGTAAGGCTTTACAGAGGGTGGTGAAAACTGCAGAGAACATCACCAGGACGGAGCTGCCATCCATGGACGACCTTTACTCCCAGCGGCTCAGGAAGAAATCCCTCCGGATTATAAAAGACCCCCATCACCCCAGCCACAAACTGTTCAGTCTGCTGCCGTCTGGCAGGCATTACCGCAGCATCCGGACTAATACCACCAGACTCAGAGACAGTTTCATCCCACAAGTAATAAGACTGCTAAACAACTGAACTGTTGAAACAACATCCACAACATTCATCTGTTTACAACTTATATATATCAATATTCCAATGACTTGCATATAGACCAGGGGAAGCCAACACGGTGCCCTCGGGCACTTAGTCGCCCGCAGGGGCAACGTGAGTCGCCCGCAGGGCATGTTCTAAAAATAGCTCGGCAAGCAAATCCAAAATGTATAAAATACACAAAACAAAAAAGGAAATGTAATTAAAAGAATCTACCCTAAGCATAAACAAAACCTAAATCATAGCAAACTCTATCTACTTACTACAACTCTATATCTATCTAACACCCCTCCTCCCCCCACCCCCACAATGAATATCGACCAATCACGTTCTTGCTTGATTTGCGGGACCAGCGTTGCAGTCGGGAAGAAAAGCAATGTGGCACCTCCCCGCTTTCAATCCTTCTGGCAGAATCTACACAACACATCAGCCCCATTGAACAGCCTATCATGCCAGCCTATACAAAACATGAGGGGCAGAGTTTTACTGTGTGTGTTGCAACTTGCATATATATTTATTGCACTTGACGCACACACACGCATGGCGTAATTTCCACTGGGGACAGGGGGGACATGTCCCCTGCTCTTTTCGAAATCCCGTTTGTGTCCCCCCCACTTTACACCTTTTTTTGTTTGTTTTTTAACGCAAGCCGTCATCGCCACGGAGGAGGACACAGCCTCTGTGAGCGAGCGAGACAGAGGGAGAGAGAGAGGGAGGGAGGGAGAGAGAGAGGGAGGGAGAGAGAGAGCGAGAGAGCTCGGGAGGGAGAGAGTGGGAGAGAGAGGGAGAGAGAGCGAGAGAGCTAGGGAGAGAGCTAGGGAGAGCACACCTTTATCTATTTAATATAGATAAAGTAAGAAATCATGTGTACTATAGGACAGTGAAAAAAAAAAACTGTTTAAAAGGGGAGTGATTAGTAAAATATGCATAAATAAAAAGAAAGAATGCTAACTAGGTAACATAAGATAAGAATAATCAAGTTGAAATTATTTGTTATAAGATGTTTGGATTATTGAAAAGTATTCAGCTCCCTTTCATCTGAGTGTTGAGAGCTGTATCTGTAAATTCATCTTTTGCTCAAAGTGCACCAGATTGATGCATTTCACTTCAACATTTAAAAAAAAACATCTTCCCTGGGGTGCATGCCCCCGGACCCCCCTAGAGGATGTGAGGTCCACTCCCAAATAAAGCAGGTTAAAATAATTAAATTGCATACATGTTCTTTTAGTAAACACTGAAAACGGGTCCCACTGACCCAAACAGCACACAAAGGTTAAAGGTAAGCATATCATAATTTTAAAATGTGCTAAATGTGCTAAAAACGACGTTCTGTCGTTAACAGTCAGAGTGGTGGTATGTCAAACACACTCAAACTGGCTTTATCAAATGTCAGATCTTTAGCAGGTAAATCATTTTTAATCAATGATTTTATAACCAAGCACAACCTGGATTTTATGTTTTTAACTGAAACTTGGTTAGACCAAAACAACAGCAAAGCTGTTCTTATAGAATCAACTCCTCCCAACTTTAATTATATGAGTCAGGCAAGACTCCATAAGAAAGGGGGTGGAGTAGCTATTTTGTTTAATGACTTATTTCAATGCAAGCAGACTATGTATAGAAACGTTGCTTCTTTTGAATATGTGGCCCTTCAGTTGAAATGCTCCTTTCGAGCTCTTTTCCTAAACATCGACAGATCACCCAAATACTGTGTAAGCTTTTTTGATGATTTTACCGAGTTGCTGTCTGTAGTGTGTATTGACTTTGACCGTCTAGTAATTGTTGGCGATTTTAATATCCATTTTGACAACCCTGAGGACAGAGGGGCTAAATAACTGTTTTGTGTTATCGACAATTTTGGACTGACTCAGCATGTCAAGGGGCCGACGCACAATAAGGGGCACACCCTGGACTTAATTGTATCAAAGGGTCTGAACATCTCTAAGCTTCTGGTGACTGATGTAGCGCTCTCCGACCATTCCTGTGTTTTCTTTGAGAGTTCTATTACCGTCCATACAACTGTTAAGAAAGAGGTAACCACTAGACGTCACTTAACTGAAAATGCAGAGGAAATGTTTGCCCAGATTTTTACTCCCTCACTTGCCCATGCTAACTTCTCAGTAAATGAGCTAGTTGATCATTTTAATTCTAAAATAACAAATGTCATGGATACCATCGCCCCCATTAAAATAAAGGAAGTATCTGGCAAGAAAATATCTCCATGGAGAAAAGCCATGACTGTGAGAACAGCAAAAACTGAGTGCAGAAAATCTGAACGCAGGTGGAGAAAAACAAATCTCCAGGTTCACTTGGAAATATATAAAGAGAAACTCGGTTTCTATAATCAGGAAATAAAAAAGGCATGACAGTCTTTCTTTTCTGACATCATTACCAAAAATAAAAACAACTCCTGTGCCTTGTTTGCTACCGTCAACAGACTAACAAACCCCCCAGTGTCGATAGCCTCAGAATTTCTACCCACCAGGGCCTGCAATGATTTTGCCTCCTTCTTCACTGACAAAATCATGCAAATTAGATAGGCAGTCAGTGCCTCTGCATCAGGTACAGCAAATGTACTGTCCCTGTGTCCACCTAAAGCCAATTCAGACACCATGTCACAATTCCGTCTGATAAATGCTAAAGACCTGGAAGACATTATCCAACATCTGAAATCCTCCTCCTATAGCCTCGACATCATCCCGACAGGATTTTTCAAAACTGTTTTTCATTGCTTGGCCTAAGATCTACTACACATAGTAAACAAGTCTCTTCAATCAGGTGTATTTCCACAGGCCCTGAAAACTGCAATAATTAAACGGCTCCTAAAAAAGCATAACCTAGACAAAACCATAATGAATAATTACAGGCCAATATCACACCTTCCCTTTTTAAGCAAATTTATTGAAAAAGCAGTTTTTCAACAGTTGAGTAATTTCATGTTTTTAACTGACGGTTTTGATGTGTTTCAGTCAGGCTTTCGACCTAACCACAGCACTGAAAATGCACTTGTTAAGGTCTTAAATGACATCCATTTGAACATAGACAGTGGCAGAATATCAGTGTTAGTATTATTAGATCTCAGCGCTGCCTTTGCTACTGTTGACCACAACATATTGTTAGACCGTCTTGAAAACTGGGTGGGAGTTTCAGCAACAGCTCTAAACTGGTTTAGCTCCTACTTGAAGGACAGCACAAACTTTGACTCAATTGGCAATTACAAATCAACCCTGATAAATATGTCATGCGGGGTTCCTCAAGGCTCCATCTTAGGACCTTTGCTTTTTAATATTTATATGATACCTCTGGCTGAAATTATTAAAAACAGCGATCTAAGCTATCACATCTATGCAGACGACACCCAGATTTATTTTAAAATTACACCGGGAGACTACTCTCTGATTAGAACACTGAGCAAGTGCATTGAGCACATCACTGACTGGATGACTCAGAACTTTCTCCAACTTAACAAACAAAAAACTGAGACCATTGTTTTTGGAGCAAAGAAGGACCGATTAAAAGTAATCACAGAGCTTCAGTCGGCAGACTACAAAGTAACTCACAAAGCAAGACATCTAGGTGTAGTGATGGACTCAGACCTGAATTGTAACAGTCACATTACAACAGTTATTAGGTCTGCATACTACCACCTGAAGAATATATCAAGGATTAAAAAACTAATGTCACAACAGGATTTAGAAAAACTTTTCCATGCTTTTATTTTGATTAGACTCGACTACTGCAATAGTGTATTCACAGGGCTCACTAAAAAATCTATCAGAAAGCTGCAGCTGATTCAGAACGCTGCTGCTCGAGTCCTCACTGACACTAGAAAAGTGGATCACATGACTCCGGTTCTGAGATCATTACACTGGCTTCCAGTCTGCCAAATAATTGATTTTAAAATACTACTGCTAGTTTTTAAATCCCTAAATGGCTTAGGACCGAGGTATATAGACGACCTCCTGCATAACTATGAAGCATCCAGGAGTCTCAGGTCTTCTGGGTCGGGTCTGCTCTCTGTTCCGAGAATAACCACTAAACATGGAAAAGCAGCTTTTAGTTATTATGCCCCAACAATTTGGAACAAACTGCCTAAATCGTGCACGTCCGCCAAAACACTTCCTATTTTTAAATCCCGACTAAAAACGCATCTATTTGGCTCTGCTTCCTTGTGTGGTGTTCGGGTCAAATTGACCCGATTACCATTTTCAATGAATAAAACAAAATATAAGGATATTTTCGTTCAACCCGAAACTCAATGGCCGGGCTTATTTATTGTGAAGGACATGTGGAATTCCTTCATAAGAGGTTCGGGTCAATCTGACCCGGATACAATACCAGGACAGACAAACAGACAGAGAAAAACACACAGAAACACACAAACTAAAGACACACACAAACCACACACACACACACACACACACACACACACACACACACACACACACACACCACACACACACACACACACACACACACACACACACACCACACACACACACACACACACACACACACAATTGTATGCATAGAGAAGCTGTTTGATCCTGTTTTCTCTTGATCTTTACCCTTTGTAGTGTGTGTCAGCTAAATACAATGTAATGTAATGTACACAAAATTATCCTAGAAGATTATACACATTTTAGATCTTCCAGAAATGTATAAACATTTTACATTTTCTCGCACTGTCCCCCTCGCACATGCACGCCGGAGGAGGGACTAAACCAGGGGTAGCTAACATGTTCTTGCTTGATTTGCGGGACCAGCGTTGCAGTCGGGAAGAAAAGCAATGTGGCTCCTCCCCGCTGATTTTCCTTCTGGCAGAATCTACACATGATCAGCCCCATTGAACAGCCTATCATGCCAGCCTATACAAAACATGAGGGGCAGAGTTTTACTCTGTGTGTTGCAACTTGCATATATAGTTATTCCACTTGACCCACACACATGCATGGCGTAATCTCCAGGGGGGACATGTCCCCAGCACTTTTCGAAATCCCGTTTGTGTCCCCCCACTTTACAAATATGTTTATTATTTTTTTTTTAACGCAAGCCGTCATCGCCACGGAGGAGCACACAGCCTGTGTGTGTGTGTGTGTGTGTGTGTGTGAGAGAGAACCCCTTTATCTATTTGATAAAGTAAGAAATCATTCCAATGTGTACAATAGGACAGTACAAAAAACTAGGTAACACAAGATAAGAATAAACAAGTTTATATGATCATATTCTAAAGATGTTTGGATTGAAAAGTATACAGCTCCATACAGCTACAGAGTGTTGAGAGCTGTGTCCATAAATTCATTTTGTGCTCAAAGTGCATGGTAAACATGATACCTGCATGTTGCTAAGCTAATATTAGCATCTCACTATAACCACCACTGTGCCTAAGTACTGCCTTGAGACGGTGCAAGCTCAGATTTTACCCTCGTTAAAACCTGGAAACCCTAAAAAAGAAATTGCTACACAAAGATAACAGAGGTTTTGCACCTTGACAAAGTGTGTGTTGTTTGTGAGTATTAAAGAAGTTTCTTACTGATGTGAACAGTACTACACAAAACATTAAGTAGGATTCTTTGAAAAGCGTTTTTTAGCACAATTGTTTTCAGTCCTTCAAAAAGGAAAACGTAAATGGTTTACCTTTTAATGTTTACGTCAGAAACACTTCATTACCTATATTCTTCCTTTAAATAAAGATAAGCATATGAGGGTGTTACATATACAGACTAGAGGTGAGATGAAACCACTGAACACTTCAATTGTATTCAAAGGAAGCTCCAGACAAGAAGGCTCCACATGGATTTACTGTCCCCGGGGAAAGGTACAGACTCCATTCCAATCTCCTTTCTCATTTTATCCCCCGAAAGGTGTTGGCATTGCTTTGCATCTAAGTGCCTGGGAAATGATCAGTGTTACAAGACTTGACATTAAGAGACAGACCTTTAAGATTGCATTAAAGACCACCAAAGGAAAGGCACAATTAAGAAAAAAAGGTTTCCTGTGACAAAAGCTGATGTGAAACTAATTCATTTAAATAGCATGTTACTGCAGGGAATATAACAGCGGTGATCAGTAGTAAATAGTCAATACCAAGCTGTGCTCACTGTTTTAATGTTCTCTAAACTAGGTCACACATCAGATCAGCAAACTAAGCATACTTAGTCAGAAACCTTTAAAAAAGCTTGAGACTCCCAAACCAATCACGCTGAAGCGAAAGCACTGCATGCTTGTTATCTTTGCTAATTCGTAACTCACATAATACATGGAAAAAAAGATTAGATCTTTAGTCATCTGACAGTCTTTTCATCCCATGATCCATCATGCCAGAAGTCTATTAGTACAGTGTCTTGATAAGAGAAAATAGGTCAAAACATTATGGCAAAACACAGCTAGAGCTTTGTTCAAAATGTAAAATGCTGCACCTGATTTTAAAACCTTTTTTTTTAAGACTAGTTAAGTAAAGTTTTATCAGTCTAAGCAGTCATTCAAATAGTCGGTCTGTGCCTTTCGCAGATCTCTGCATAGTTATGCCAATAAGCATATTAAGGAAATGCAAATGAACCGGCATGCTTCCTTTCCTAAGGCAATGCAGCCTGCTAAGTTTCAACACAGCAACCAAAGCGGAACTGCTGCTCTCTCTCCCTCGTGAACAACGGCAGCCCACGGCAGCATGAACCAAGCAGTAAACCAAAATATGGTCACAACAACCCCCACCACTGCTTGTTGCTCAGCAGTAGCCACAGAAATAGCTTAGCATCACGTCTATCTTGTAAAAAAAAGAAGTCCCTTAACAGTTGCATGTGTTGGCTCATTATTCCCAGTGTTATAAATAAAAGATCAATATCACTTTCATAAACATTACTCATGTTTTCCAAGAGAAGAAATCACCATATTGGAAAAAACATCCTTTGCCAATCGACTATTTTTCAAACTTCCCATTGCATTTATGGTTTATTTATTTTTATTGCAGAGCTCACTTTGCATCCTTTTGACCAAGTAATTCAGGTGTCACACTCTAGGGTTCATGAAGGTGTGTCTACAAAATATATTTGTGTACCATACACTAGTAAAGTTATAATGTGGACCAAAAAGACTGACAGACATTTCCATTCACATTGCCAAGAATGGTTACAAAAGATGTAATCCTTTAACAAACCAAGGCAGAACACAGACATTGTTTGCATTCAATATGCTTTTACATTTGGAGGGGGTGCTGAGTAAATGTACCACTATGTGTGGCCTTGCAGCTATCCTCAGAACAGCAGATAGGTCACATCCCTATCACGGCATGAAGGCACATTTTTCACCAGCCAGTCATCCATATTTGCATAACCTCCTTATTTTCCGTGAGAAACTTATATCAAAGGTTTCTAAGAACGTTTTGCTTCAACATATCTGTGACTAGGAGAGAGAGGAAGAGAGAGAAGGGCTGACTAAAAGGAAAAGGGACAGTGTTTTACTCAAGACCAATTTTTTTTAAATTCTATATAGCATAAAAGTTTTATTTTAAAAATTCTTAATTGAAATGTATAACACGCAGATCAGTCAAACTCATTCAACATGCACAATTATTATTGATTGAAAAATCACTCTTTCAAATATCAGAAGGAATGCTAAAGTAGTTAGTGATTACTTAATTATTCTTTCTTCACACAACAAGATTTAAAAAACGTTGTGATCCTTAATTAACTGCATGTCTTTTCATTGCAGTACAACTGATCCCTCAGTGGATTGTGAGTTTCAGGAGGATTAGATGTACACGGACATTTGAAAATGCACTTTTAAAAATATCTTCAATAATCCTCAACACGCAAACAACCTGAGTTTTGAACGATTGAACCATGTTTGACTTTATTACTAATAAATCACATTGTTTGCCATTAGTTCCACATGTAATGCAGTGTAGTTAATGGCGGTGGTAATGAAGAACACAATTGACAAGGTGTGACAAAGGTAATGCTCAGTGTGATGCTGAACTGACTTTGTTTCACGACCAAGAGCCATTCAGCCATACACTGATCGTATGAGATGCTCTAATGGCCAGTAACCCATTATATATTTTTTTAATTTCTGCCCATTGAGCTCTGGCTGCCCATCATAATCATTACCACTGTTCTATTCCCATCACATTTGTTGGAAATCGTTGCAGGCTATTTAAACACATTAAGTTCATTTATCTACATTCTACAGCATGGAGGAATTATCCTCCACTCACTTTAAAGACACAATCAAGCGTCTTCGGGTTCAAGAAAAGCGCTATAGAAATAAAATGTATTATTATTATTAATTACATATAGTTCATGTTGAATAGTACCCAACAGTAGGACATTCAAATTAACACAATGGTTGTCAACTTAATGCAAAAGTAATTTGCTGTTTGATGGGCATGCCAACTACCAAACTGCAAAAAAGGAGCAATAAAATATTTACAAGCTTTGTTCTGGCAGAATCAATTATGAAGCCATGTATTATTAACTAGCAATTTACCATAACCAGACAAACAGGCTTCAACAGTGAGTTGCCATAATGAACATGTCAGTCTGCTAGCTGGATAACTAATATGTGTTATCTAGATGTTATTATTCACACACCCAATAGTAAGAGCAACACATGTTTGTATGGAGTTAGGTTTCTACCTCAGATTTCTGGTCTCTACCAACTCCTGAAGGAAATATCTAGCTTTTTAGTTGTTAATCCTTGACCTTGTATGTAAACAATGTGATATCAAGCTCTATAATGATACATTATTGAACGACTTGATCATTTGAGATTGAAAACAACTGTTGATTTACCACCAGTCCCATTTTAAAATTGCCACCAGAAGTGTACATGTCAAAAATAAATCCATATGGTCAAGGTGTCCTTCACTTGTTTCATCAATTAGCTCCTAAAGTTCTGAACTTCTTAAAACAAAAATCCTGCAATCCAGATTCATCACAGTTTAATACACAGTATGGGACTCCATTGATCTTGAAGTCTGTAAGGTGTGTCACCATCTGGAGTTCACCCAGAGGCATTTGCAGCAGGCAGAGCTTGAGGCTTACACGTGCTAAGACTTTTCATTTGCTCTTTTCCTCTTTTGGAAAAAGACATTGACACAACTACCCCTTTGATTTAAAATACAAAGGACAAACCATTCCTCCACTTGCCCAGCCTATGCTGTTCAACAGGGTTTCTGAGGGTTTAGGCTTGTTGGCCTGGCAGAACATTTCTTTCAATTCAAGATTCCATTACAAAATATTTAAGTGTTATATAATCCATAATAATGAATGCCACAATATAAACCATTAAATGGGAGTCACTAATTAATGGCATTTGTTTTACTATTTCAGGAGAACATTTTTGTGAAGATTGAGAAACTAATGTCGTTGGCCAATACGTCTCGGATAAATCCAAATATAATGAAGAACATGACAAAACCATGACCCTAAAGACTTACAAACAAAAATCTTCCTAATACTGAACACTATATCCAGTTCTTTTAAAACATGATACCGACCAGTTGCAAAGCTGTAATCAGTTAAAAGTCACATGTACTGGTGAGCAGTGATGGACATCCCATATTGGCATACAATGGGAGAAAAAACGCAAAAGTAAAGGAACAATAATAGGTTAAAGTCTTACAATCGCATATGTTCAACATCCCTTCAAATTCAATAAACTTAAGTTTCCTGTGTAAATAACTGATATTCAGTTCCTTACTTATGAACCAACCCAGTCTCATGGCATTTCGTGTTCACCAACACGATTTTCCCCTTTTTTTCGTGTTGCACAGCACAATTTTAAAAGCAATGTATTTCTACTGGTAGTGTGTTTCGTGCCTGCAGCACGTCTTTTTCTCTGGTCGGGTCGTGGAAGACCGGAAGCTGTGTGGTTCATAAAAACATGTTCTTACTCAATATCAAGCCACAATTATTGCTTTTATTTTAAATCGTATAATTTCGGACTTTTGTTGCCGTCTGTGAGGAAAATAAATGGGGCTCAGAGCCTCAGGATACTGAAATCTGTATTTTTTAAATCTTTTTTTCCTTCTAATTTGTTATTCTTTTCAAAATTACACTGTTATTTACTCACCAATAACACACAATTATCCTTGCTTTTATTTATTGGTTTAATTCCATAATCTCGGGCTTTTTTGGTGTCCGTCAAGAACTGAATTTCAAAATAAAAATAACCGGAAACAGACGTAGGCCTCTTAGGAGTTTAGGATGGCCGAAGACACTACACTACCCATAATCCCCAGCTATCGTTTAGGACTACAGTCCCCGTGATTAATCTTCAAGCTCTGGGATTGGATGTTGGAGTGGCAGTGCACCAAGGTTACACCGAGCGTCAAACAGCTGTTTGAAATGGAACGAAACCACGCCAGACTTTCCAAAACTGGAATCGAACGCCCCCCCAGAACTACACATGCTGGCTATTGTGTTTTGCAAAATGTTCTATGGGACGTCTCTGAACGTTTTCGTTTTTCCCACAAGTAGAAGTTGCCAGTATTAAACACATTGGTGTTATCAAATGTAAAACATATAATTAATAAATGGGTGAAAATCGCTTGTGTCCATAATACGCAGCATTAATATATACCCACATGACAGCTCATTGTTACTTTGTAATTCTACTCCACTACAATTCAGAGGTTAACCTGGTATGTTTACTCCACTACACTTATTTGAGTTACTTTGCAGATTCTGATTAATGATGTGAAATATAAACAACCCTTAAATCAGACTTTAGTTACACCTGAGTAAAATTCAGGGAAGGTGATTGTCAAGTGCCAACAATCAGGAGAGATATTTGATAGTTGGCGCGTCGAAAGGAGCCAGTTAAGGTGGTTCGGGCACCTAGTTAAGATGCCACCTGGGCGCCTCCCTAGGGAGGTGTTCCAGGCACGTCCAGCTGGGAAGAGACCAAGGGGTAGACCTAGGACCAGGTGGAGGGATTATATCTCTTCGCTGGCCTGGGAGCACCTTGGGATCCCCCAGTCAGAGCTGGTTGATGTGGCCAGGGAAAGGAAAGTTTGGGGCTCTCTGCTGGAACTGCTACCCCCGCGACCCGACCACGGATAAGCGGGAGAAGATGGATGGATGCTTGAGAAGACTAAACATTTATCTGCAATTGACATGAATGGAAACGAGTAATAAAGTATATTCATTACTCGTTATTCTCTACTAATAGTTCATTAAAGACTGTATATTATGGCTATTTTGCACATCCCTTTCAAGATTTCAAGATTTTCAATGGTTTATTGACATATAATATACACAACTACGGTGTAGTTATGCAATGAATGAAAAACTTGGGTCACAGGTTCCTCAACAGTGCATTACAAGACATCTATCAATATGTGTGTACCTCCACCATTAAACTGTCATATTCTGCACATTTCTTATTCTATCTACATCCCTTTAGGTCCCTTTAGGGGCTCCGTACAGACCTTCTACTTTCCCCCTTTGAAAGTATGTACTCTTAATATTTTTTTAATCAAATATAACACATAAAAACAATAATTCAATAACGTGCTTTAACCACTAGGCGGTGCACACAAGGTATACACAGCCATAATAACTTTGTATTATTAGTGTAGGACACTTATGTATGTACAACATCTGAAGATGTGTAGTTTTATTCATGCTTTCACATCATTTTACAGCATATTGCTATACTATTTCAGACTCAGTATTTACATTCTTACATTCAAAGAAAATCATTAATATCTTTAAAAACGACAAGTCCTTTTATATCAGCTGTGCACCGTTATGGTGTAAATATAAGCTATCTATGAATTAGATCAAATGTAAAAGTCAACCAAATTAGTGTTGATACTGCAAGGAGACGTATTGTGTGAAGAGAAATTGAAGATGTTGTTTAATTGTTGATATATTTATGATCCACGTCAAGTATTCAGTTTTGGTGGCATTTCTTCAGTTTTTCCAAAGGTCTTCTCATCAGGGCTCTATAAATAAAGAACTACGGCAGATCTGTAATTTGTAATGCAGCCGAACCGTGTATTAGAATGCCGTTATGTGATGACTTTCAAAGAGAAAAACAAGAACACTCGGAATAAAGTATTATTTTATTCTTTTAAAATGTTTTCCGGATTTCATATCATATAAACACCAAATCCCAGCATGCATTGCGGCTAAAACAGAGGCTCTGAGCCCCATTTATTTTCCTCACAGACGACAACAAAAGTCCGAAATTATACGATTTCAAATAAAAGCAATAACTGTGGCTTGCTATTGAGTAAGAACATGTTTGTATGAACCACACAGCTTCCGGTCTTCCACGACCCGACCGGAGAAAAAGACGTGCTGCAGGCACAAAAACACATTACCAGTAGAAATACATTGCTTTTAAAATCGTGCTGTGCAACACGAAAAAAAGGGGAAAATCTTGTTGGTGAAAACGAATCAATAGATTAAAAATCGTGTTGGTGAACACGAAATGCCATGAGACTGGGTTGTATGAACAGTCTGCAAGTATTTAGAGTTCTTCAAATATTTTTTAAAACATTTTATTGTATAGAACAAGCACACTTTATAATTTGATGTATGCAAGTCATCTCTATAAACTGTCAACACATTATGTTTTGGGGAAAAACTCAGCACTTTTAGCTGAAAAATAGATTTTTGAGTTCATTCAAAATGCAGTACTTGCGTATTATAATACTAGTGAGCAATGCTGTCAAGGCCTCCCCTCTCTGTAGAGCCTATCATAATGAATTGCTGTAGGAGTTCTAGCTCCCGCATGAACAAAAGAGTTCATTTCAAATATCAGACGCTATTTAAAGCTTTTGCAATCCAGCAAGAAGTCCAGGTCTCCATTCAGAGCTCCATCACTTAATCTTTAATCTACTGTACTCTGTCACTGGAAATTTCCTTTTTTCCATGTCCATCAAGACCTTTGCTGAGCACTCACTATTCACAAAATCAATCTCATCAGTCCACACAAATGTAGGCATCCACAGACGAAATGAAGAGGTGTTTCTGAGTGAAAATAGAAAAAGCTGACATTTGCTGTATTTAGATTTGCTTCATACCTTCCTTGCAAACTGTGAGGAGCAGCCAATAGGACGATAATGCAGCCTGCATATCACTGTGTCACACACTCTGGTCAACAGGCGCATACTGTTTCCAGAAATGCTTCTTCTTTCAGGTATGTGATATCATTCATCCACTTCACCTTTTGAGCATGTGTTAGCTCTTTTTTCCTGATGAATGTTACAAACCCTTGGACAGAGAACAAGGTATTATGTGAATGTTGCCTTATTCCTGAAAATACAGCCTCCGGCTCTTGGTCTAGAAACAAACAAACAAAACCACCATAAACTGAAAGCTAAGCAAAGGCCAAACAAACATATTAAAACCAAATATTTGCTAATGTGTTCTACCAGACCTCATGTATCACACAATACATGATCACATTGCCACAGCTTACCAACCCGGTATCAGAGTCATACTTTAAAACCAAACATTAACGCAGTTTTGCTGTCTGTCGTCATAAACTGTTATTCCCCAAATGAGCCTAGAAGATTAAACATTTGCAGTCTTTTGTCTGGGCTACACACAGAACTGTTATTGAAGAAGAGGTTGAACGATCCCATGAAAGGTCCCTGTATAATTGCACCATGTTCTGCAAGTCTTGATCTCAGTACATGCTCGTGTTATCAGTGCTCTGTGTTCATGTGGTTGAGATGAGAACACAGCGAGCCTCAGATCTTGTAAAAATTGGTGACTAACAAAGATCTCGAAGATCAAGAGCTGTGGATGTATTCTTGACGACACCATTCAGTGATATGCAAATATAATTCCCAGCTTGGCGCAGCTTTTTTTTCTAGTGAGCTTGTGAGAATGATATGAGATGTATGCATGATGAAATGTGTGCACAGTGCTACAACAGAGGAAACATAATTCAGAGCGCTCAGTAGGGATAATGGCCGGATTGGACTGGAAAGACCCTGCCACCCAGTGCAAAATCATCTTAATAATGAATACTAAATATATATATTTTCAAAATACACTCCCGGTATGTTAGGCAGAGGTTTTAGGAGCAGGATATCCAGTACAAGATGGCTCATTCAATTGCTGAAAAATGTAAAAGTGTGTGTTTAGTAGGGCTGAACGATTAATCGATTTTAAATCGAAATCGCAATTTTAAATGATGGGATTATGAAATCGCAAAGTCTGCGATACAATTTTAAATTACATTTTTTTTTTATTCTTCTTGTGTGTCAGTCGTCCACACCAATCAGAAGTGCTGTGCTCCACATGTAGCAGCCATTGTTAACCAATCAGAAGTGGCCCATGATAGAAGGTGATAGACAGATTGATCCAATCACCTGCCAAGTATTTTTGAAAGTGCCTGCCCTTTCTAAATGGCTTCCAATGGAGCTAGATGGTTTGGTGAAACAAAGCATCTGAGTCAGGTTAGTAATGCTCCATCACATGTTTTACATCTATTACAGGTGAATCTTAAACTGAAGTCAGTAAAATCACTCATGTAAAAGCAAAACTGGCTAAAACTATCGCAATATTGGGAAAAGCCAGATACATTCTGGACCACAACTCATTGCATACTCTATATAACACACTCATATTGCCATATTTGATTTACTGTGTGGAGATTCGGGGAAACACGTACAAAACCAACCTACAGCCGTTATGCACATTACAAAAAAGGGCTATAAGAGTTATCAATAATGTTGGATATCTTGAACACACTAATGTATTATTTTTGAAGTCACACATATTGAAGTTCATTGATCTGGTTACATTTAAAACGGCACAAATCATGAACAGAGCCAGACATAACCTACTTCCTAGGAAATTAAAAACATTGTTCGTAGACAGAGAGGGGGGGTATACTTTGAGAGGAAATCTACGTTTTAAACAACTCAAGGTCAGAACAACTCTGAGAAGTATGAGTTTAACAATCTGTGGGTGATTTCATGGAATGGTTTGGAGCAGGAGTTAAAACAAAGCACAAGCATAATTCAGTTTTAAAGGAAACAGTTTTTGGAAAAATATGAGAATGAAGAGAGGTGATTGAAGATGAGAAATGATTGTATATGTATGTATAAATGTATGTAGGAATAACTTGCATCATGATTTAAAGGACAATCATTGATCAAGTAAGGGGTGGGAATTAATAAGCATTTGCTTCCTCCTGCTCCCTTTCGGACACATATGATTTATTATTATTATTAATATGAAGACTTCTTTTTTGTTTTTTTGTTGAATAAACAAATATTACCATGAATGTGGATAAATACTGTATTATAACAATACGGTATTCTGTTTTTCACATTTGTTATTTTTTAATCTGTTCGAAATAAAGACTGAAAGAAGAAAGAAGAAAGAAGCTTGACTTTAAAGCAACCCAACGGAAGTTTCATGTAAGTTTAGTTATTTCACTCGTAGCTCGGGCTGCGGGGGTGCTAGAGACGGGAGCACGTTGATACGACCTTCCTAGCCCGAGATATGACTGGATTTTACAATAAACTTCCATTGGGTCGCTTAAAAACAAATATCGCAAATTGAATCGCAATCGCAATCTGTAAAAAAAAAATCGCAATTAGATTATTTCCCCAAATCGTGCAGCCAGTGTTTAGTGGTGTTAAAAAGGATGTTATATAATTAAAATACATACCTTCTCAATAAAGCAAGACGTTACATTTCTAAACCATGAAATGATTAACTAATAACACCAAAACATCCGTTATGGCCCTAATAGCCAGTTTTCTGAAAGACTTTTTATTCCCCTTGTTCATGTTCAAAAACAATAAGGTTTTCCAAGTAAAGAAGACATGTGTTTTGCTTCTGTTCAAAATGTATGAACATAACAACACATTCCAAATGTATATCTATGTATATATGCTGTAAACGTACAAAGCTTCAGCTATACTCTATGTGATTATGGTCATGCTAATAAAGATATTTGAATTAGATTTTTTCAGTTATTACTGTTGGGGAATAATTTGCTTAAGTCTTCAACCTTTGACACAGTTCATAATTTTCTCCTCTCACTGTCTCCTTTCTCATGGCATAGGTCTACGGCCTTGGGTATCGCTGCTATCTCTCTTAAGGAGGAGCAGCTTGGGCGCATTGTTGTTGCCAGTCTCTGACAGAGCGCAAGCCGCCATGAGGTAGTTTACTGCTCAGGGACGAAGGTTCCCTGGCGCGCATTCTTTCCTATGAACGAGAGCGCTAGTTAGATTCAGGGTCCATAATTGTTTAGTCTCGCTGATGAAGAATGTTGATTATTACACTCCGAACTAGTTAAAACCTTGAGCTGCAGAAGAGGTCTTCAGAATTGGTTTGGTAACCGCCGTGTCAACTCGTGATACACCGCCTGTCTCGTCAATTCTCCGGCCGAAGCTCCAAATAAACCGTCGGTGTTTGCCATCAAAGCTCCAGCTCTCCTCGTGCCTCTCTGAGTCCTGTTTCCAATTGCTTCAGAAGTTTCCCCCACAATTCCTACAGTATGTTGAAGTTGTATTTTCAAGGGATTGAGTCCCCCAAGGAGGTCATGTTTTTGGTTTGATTTGTCTGCTTTTTGTCTATACACATTCGTACACATTGCTGTTTGCAGTTGGTTTAAAGTCTTCATAGCTTCCATTAAATAGCACTTAAAGCACTTTATCTTAGCAAATGTGAATCACTCTTTCTGATGGCATGATGATGTCATTTTAGAGAGCACTGTCCCAGTAAGCCCTCAATGACTGTGAATACACTCCGCATTTTCAAATCTGTGCACTATAATTGATGCATGTTTGCTGAAAATGTATCCCGTTATTACGATCATCAGTATTTAATCTATCCGCTTTGTGATTTCCCTCTCAGGTTATTTTCTCCGAGGTATAGCAGAGCAATTGCCGTCCTTCCAGGCTTAATCCTTTGATCCAGGGAGAGAGAGTTGGTGGGATGTCACTCAGTGGGATGAACAGAGCTGTGACAGGTGAGAGAGGAAAGAGAGAGGCAGAGAGGAGGTGTTCTGTCAATCACGTTAGTTGGAGAAAACCACAAGCATTGCTTCCTAATGAATGAGCCAATCGCCTATAAAAGGACAAGCATGTGAACTACATTGCACAATGTTTGGTTAAATTAAGACAAGTGGTCCAGAGACGAAGAGGAACATAGACGAAGGGAGACATCCTGCCTTTTTAAAGAAGAGCTGGCGAGGTCTGGTGAAGATCTGAGGTAATGAGGAGAAGGATAACCACTATAGCCGCTATAGAGGGAAAATAATTGGACAACATATGATACCCACCTAAAACATGCCGTAACTATGCACATGTATTTGTGATAACTTAAAGTGGAACCCCCAGTGATATTGTACCCTATGTAGAAAAAGGTTCCTGCTATGGTATTCATTGATTCATATCTAATCTCCTTTCTCTTCACCTTGGGTTGATATATGATTAGCAGTTGAAGTTCACTTCGGATGGATTGATGCAAAGTCATTGACTCTTTTTGCAAGGTTCATTGCAGACCAGTTAATCCTGCTCTGTCAGGAGGTAGACTACAGTATCATCAATAATATAAGAGGAAGACAATCCACCTCGGCTGAGTTGGCTCCCAATGTGCTATTCCAGAATATTGTATTGCCTTTTGGGACATTGAAATACTGGATTACCCAGGGTAATTTTTGCTAATACTTTTAGCAAAAATGTGCGTGTTAGCTCTTATGCATGTAACTAAAATAGTTTTCTAACTGTTTCATTCTAAAACATAGCCTCAGGGAGAAAGGCTAAGGCATGCAGATTGATTGGAGGCTGTGTTATTAATGCACAGGTTTATCTGAGTGAAAGCAAGGACTCAAACTAACAAAAAACCTCTCTCTCACCCTCTGCTCAAGATTATGAATGCTTTTAGGGAGCAAGTTAATTCACAAATGTGTTTTTGCACTGAAGCATTGGGTATCAGTGTGCAATTAAGATGGGATATACATGGTGAGTTTTTGTTTTAAACGTGTGGATTCTAAGCGAAGTTTGAGTCAGTATCTACATTTGTTTTAAAAACTAGAACACATCTTGTATTCCATCTGCACCAAGGTCATTTGAAACCAAACAAAGCAAGTTTTGTTTTTACAAGGAGCTAGCAGTTTCCCAGTGCCTGAAGCAGTAACATCAATGTAGCAATGACACAGTGCAGTACTTATATTATTCAATCACTGAGGGACGATTTGCTGAATAATATATACACTAAAGCTTGAGGATGCAGCAGCCAACAGCTGTTGAACCATATCTCCAGGCTTTCTTCCAAGCTAATGCCTTGTAGTTGGTAGAATTTGCTGGTGCAAAAATAAAGAAACAACAGAAGTCAATATATGTCAGATAAAATCCATTGTCTCATTAGGGCTACAACAAGGAACATTTTTCACAGACAAATGAAATTTGATAGTCTGCAATTCACTACACCACTTGCCTTGTGTTGGTGCTGTAATCACACTGAGATTGAGTAATTGTTTAATTAAAATAAACAAAGGGTGAACAAAAACCAAGATATCCTTATAACAGACATTCGGGCATATCGTTAGCATCAAATGTCATTTATTTGTTCCTTTTCGTTTGGCTACACGTTTCCCTACTATGGTTTGAAATTGCTGGAGTGGACAATTTGACACCATTGACTTTAATATCATATTTGAAATCTGAATCCATATCCAGGGATATTCTACATGCTGGTGTTAATTCACTATAGAGGTTAGCGCACCGGATCAAAATAAATGCACTAAGCAATTTCCATTATGAAAATGGTTCATACCCCATTTATCGGAGGCTACAACAACCTAATTTATCTAATTTTCCTATATGGCACCTCAAGACCGCGGTCACACTTCAGTTAACCAATGAGTACTCCTTGGATTTTAGCTCAGACAACATTTCCTCTGGTGATCCATCGTGGATCCAACCTCCTATCCCCCTGATGGGAAAACGGTAGTGAACCTTGTCTTACTCAGGAGTAATGAACAGAGGTCATCGCCTGATGGCTCAGCATGGCCTCACTATCTAACCTTTTCCCTGTGGCAGGAAAAGTCACTTCCTGTGGGTTTAAATTACTCACTTGCCATAGCCTTGCTACACCCCCTTTTCCGTAGAAACTTTTTCAGAATGAGCAGTTTTGTTTATTTGCCCTCAAAGAAAATGTTATACAAGAATATACAAGCAAGCAAGGTTTAGTAGTCTCCACATTCAAAGCACATTGGTTTGTATATCAGTCAAGACATTTTATATTAAACACGATTTGTCATGGGGCCAAGGGAAAATAAAGGTTGGACAGAATAACAAAGAAATACTGTATGAATAGGCTATGGCAGTTTGGGCCATAAGCTCGAGACACGTCACATTTTCAATCTCTACCAGTGGGAGGACAAATCGCCTGAGAGGAGGGATTAGGGTTGTGAATCACTGATGGAATAAAAGCCTCTTGTTGTTGCTTTGTAATTGTCTCTGCCACATTTACATGTTAAAAAATGGAAATCTTTTGTTAGGTGCTGGCATGAAAATCATTCTCCTATGAGTCAGCAGCGGTGTTAAATATTTATGACTTTATGTGGAAAGCGGCATTTAGGTCCAGGATGCCAATGAGAAGTAAGCAAAGGCGCGGATTAGCAGAGGTGACAGGGTTGATGAATACAAACATTTAGGAGATTATGTTTTTGATTGGAATAATGCTTTGCAGGCAGATTTATTCGGAGCATTGGGGGAATGATTAGATTTCCATCCCCCTCATCATCCATATGGAATTTTGACATGCTGTGTACGCTCGCTCCCCGGAGGTGGGGTGGCATTCAGTTTTCTACTGTGGAGGGGGAATTGATCCACAAGGTGACACCGAGTATAAGAACTGTCAATAGAAGGTCAGAATCTCCCCACTGCCAAGCATACAGAGTGTGCACTAAGCCTCCTGTGCAGCCATGCAGCGTCGATCAATGTTATATGAGAAGGTTGTAAACATCCAACTGAATTACCCCGCAACTTTGCGTTGGCTTGCAATAGACGCCAAGCCGCATGCGTTTTGGATTCAGGGGACGTTGTTCCAAGAGTGCATTTCAAAATATTGGACAACCTTAAACAAGTCAACTCTCTGATCAGATAACTTGTAGAAAAATAAGGAAAAATGAAGTCAAATCAATTACAAAAAAAGAATAAAGAAAACAGATTGTTGGATTTCTTAATAAATGTGATCACTTTCATGTGACAGATAAAACATCTTCAAGCAACAATACACATCTGTTTGATATTTCCTTTTCAGTCTCAGTGAGATAACAAAAGAAACACACACAGGCAGACTGAGAATCATTCACAGTTACAGTGGGGAGAACTTCAGAGATGGAATTCTGTTCTTAATGTTTGACTTTGATCTGCTTTATTTGATGTGAAGTTCTGAAAGAATAATTTCTACTTTATTTTTCTTTTTGTTGCTTTGACCTGCCTCCGGTTTCGACTTCAAATAGGCAGTGTCCTCTTACAAAGGAGATTAAAAGGTTCCTTAAGTATCCTGAGGTCTAAATCAAAGAACATATCCATCACCCTTACGTTGATATCAAGCAGTCAATAGCCTGCCTGTTACTTTATCCTGACTGACAATTATTAAAGGAAAACAAACGTAATTCCGAGCAACTATAGTGTTTTAGTATGTCTTACTTGCATGTTGCAATACCAAACAAACGTCTACGGCCATGCTAGCAGCTCTTTGCAGCTGTAAGTTAATCTAAGTTGATCTAAATGCGGTCAACATCGTATGTGCTATTTTTAAATTGTATTTAACCAGATAACAAGCATTGAGATACAATTGAATTTACAATGCTGACCTGGCCAAGAAAGCAGCAACATTACACATTTGTACACATAACACAGACATATAAAATACAGAGAACACAACTAAGTAAACAAAAAAACAAAAAAGCAGTCACTACATTGTGCACATTTGGGACAGTAAGAAAGGCACTACTTATTACTGCAAGAGCAGCTGGTGGTAAGGACCTCAGACAACTTCAATTTAAAACAGGCCATAGGGACAAGTGCCGTCAGTTTGAGGCGTGATTGAAGGTCATTCCAAGACGAAGGACCATAATAAAAAAAGACTCCTTTTCCCAGCCTCAGTCCGCACGGCAGGAACCTGGAACCGTATCCAGGCACTGGATCTGAGGTTGTAAGAGTCACAAACTGAAGCAAATCTGGCACATATGTACAGTGGAAGCTTACCTAAAATGGCTTTATACATTAATACAAACCAATGCTGCATCCTACGCATAGTAAGTGAGGACCATCCAGTTAGACTAAACAGTTTGCAATGATGAGTCCTATAGGTGCATTTGATATACCGCAGTGCAGCATGGTAGAGTGGGTCAAGTTTGGCCAAAACAGTGGGACAGGCAAATATTTAGATTGTATCACCGTAATCAAGCTGGGACAGGAATAAGCCTTTTATGGGAAGAAGTTGAAAAACTACACTTAGGACTGTAAAGGAAGCCAAGAGTGCATTTCAATTTCTTAGTTAGAACTTCAATATGGTTCAAAAGTTTAGATTTCTAACAATGCTAACAATTACAATGCTGACATTCACATGTGCATTGCCTCAGTGTACAGTTTTAGCTTACTGACATCACTAAGGACTTTGTACAAAGATCAGTTGAGTATAGTGGGAATGTTAGTTTTGCAGGTATTTCTATATATAAATATCATTGTGGGAAATTAACAAAAAGATCAACCTAAGTGATTTAGATGAATTCATTGGGAACTATTGATGTCACAACATTTTAATTGTTGTGGATATCAACAAGTCAGCCACATTCAAATGTGTGTTACATACTATCAAAATCTGTTAAATGCAAGTATTGTTCTGGCTAGCATTTAGCAACCATCATGCTAATATGTCTGACACATGAGAGCTACAGATTTTATATTCAAATAAAATCACTAATGTCATATCTTCTGACATGGACAGATACAGCGGTGAATGGCCATTTTAAATATTGAGACAATACTATTTCAGCTCTTAAGAGGATTTAAAAGAAGCCCTCTTTGTGCAACGTTGGCTGGTGGCACACTATAGCCCAGAGGCACTTCTGTTTGTTGTGTCCCTTGGGAACACAAGTGTGGGAAGTTTAGCCCTTTTGTGTTAACAGCCTACACTTTGTGATTTGTGGGCAAATAGTCTAATTCTTTCCATTACTACTAATTCCTAGTTGGAAGAGCAGTATGCAGTGCTGTTATACGCCTTTTTTTCTTTCCTACTGGGTCTGCTCATATATCCTGGGTTTAGGATGTTTGACTCGGAGAGGATTAATGGAGCTAATGTTAGCAGCAGACGTGTAACAGTTGAAACTTTGTACTAAGCTACACTTGTGCTGCTGCATAGAAGTTCAATTATCTCTCATTTTTTAACCAGTGGGATCGACGGACTGCCAATCATTCAATTGAACAAATGTGTCTGCAGACGTACGATTTATACTTGGGAAGCTCTGTCACTTCCCATTGCTGCTGCTACTGCTGTCATGCTGAATTCCCTGGTTTAGTGCTATGATCAGTGTGCAGATCACATTTTTTAAATGTTCCTTTAACATTTAAATTGAATACCAATTACCTTTTTATACAGATTGTGTACACCTGTGTGGCAATATTTCCCAACAGTTGTAAAATCCCACTCATCTTTAATTGTTGCACATTACCTTACCTGGCCATTGCTGTTCCCAGACAGGAGACGGCATGGTGCCTAGTTAGAGTATCAACAGTGAAACATTTGTGGAGAAGCTGTAGGAATAAGCTGTGACATTTGTGTAATGATTTCCTAGTTTTACTTTCTATCGGAGGTTTACCACTGAGTTTGGTCATAAAGGCTTTTCCGTAATTGGGTCAATCTCTGCCTTATATGAGTGGCTGAAAGTTGATTTTCCTTATGGACAGAGTCTAATTCATTACAGGCCGCTTCATTGTTTTGTTTTAGTTCCCATAGATTAGTGCAATGGAGTTTCATGGTTGGGCTTTTAAAAAATATTTGACTCTGAGTTGACCCCCAGACATGCCCACATGTTTTCAAGCCAAGGACAGCAGCAGTCTCGACATGTAGTGATACATACACATAACTGTTCCCTATATAGAATATTTAGCATGTCAGGATACAAATGGGATCCGAAAGAAAAACAAATACAAACAATAATGCTATTTTAAATATGAATTATATAAAGTGGGTTAAAAAGATCCAATTTCAGTGTATTATTTACAGCCAAGTCCACCAGCAAAACTCTGTTTATCATGACAAGAAAAGGAACAAATAAACTCATGAATAAATGCAAATGGTAATAAATATGCACATACATAAGCCAGGCCATGCAAGTCTGATGACAAGGGGTGGTGGGATGCAGAGCTTTGCCCCATTGATGATGCACTGTTGTGCGGGGCACCCCTGCTGGCCCTCAAAAAGACTCTGCAATCTAAATGCACTTAAGACACAGTTCCATGTTCTTTTTCTCTGTTTGCATATTGCAGGGAAAGGCGCCTCCGTGTTCTGACAGTAGCAGGGCGCTGTGTTGAACTGCACACCATGTCTCTTAGACAGACAGGCTTGTTTGTATGCAGAACACACACACACAGCCATCACCTGGGGAGCAGCTGGGCCTCAGAGCAGAATGGGAAAGCTTAAACTCTCTAAAATACACTTACTTTAGATGAACAAAGATGGCTATATAGAGAACGATGCATACATGTCCATACAGTCCTAGACTCGAGGATGGTAACAGCATACAGGGAAATGGATGTCAATGACCAGTGTCCTCGTACTGTTCAAGAGCCATTAGAGAAGAGGATCTATAATAAGAAAAGAAGCAAGAGCCTTTTAAAACACAGCAGGGGTAATTCCATTATGAAGACAAGATTGATGTGTGAGGAAGGACTGACACGCATGAAGGACACTGAAGCTTGGCCTTATCTTCAAAGACAACACAGATTGTCATAGCAGTGAAAATGGAGACTAACAGAATTATTTTGGTAAGTGGATGCTAGGCTCTCAGCCAACACTCCAACCACAGAATGGAAAAGTGAACGGTGGTGTCTTCTTCTGCTTCCAACACTGTAATAACATCACTGCCTCAACTTTTTACAAAAAAGGGTACTAGCCAAGGTGCGACGTTGGTGCCACCTAGAGAAGAGACATCACGTTTAGAGGGCACCACACTTTTAGTGCCTTTGAAGAGGTGGCCTTTTATGTTGTCATAGGGGGGTGTAACACTCAAATACTGCCTGCCATGAGAACTACAGTGTTTCCCACAGAATTTGATTCTATTTGTGAATAGACCGCACTCCCCTAAGACAATACATGCAAGTTCATGGCTACTGTAGACAACGTTCTTGTTACTCTGTGTTGCGTTGTTAATGAGTGAGACACACTGAAGTTGAGGATCTTGGGGTTTATTCTCCCAAAAATATAATTTACAATTTAGCAGACGCCTTATTCGAAAGCGACTTACAATGACCAATTACAGGGACATTCTCCCTGGAGTAACTGAGGGCTAAGTGCCTTACTCAAGGGCACACTAGTAGTGGTGTTCCAGGCGGGATTTGAACTCGCAACCTTCCGATCATCAGCCCACCTCACTATCCATTAGACCACCAAAAAAACATTAGACACAGACATCAGACATATCAGAGCTTTACTGTTAACGCTGCTTTAAATTGAATTTTAATCAATTGTAGGCATATTTCAAAACATACCTTAGACAGTAATTCTGGATTCCGGCTCAATGTACATCTAATATCCATTGCAAAAGCATGGCAATGCCCGCATTCAGGTTTATGAGCATTCATTAGTACTGTATATGCCAATGAGCGCTAAATAGTTACCATCAATGTAAGGAAGGAAATCTCACTCCAAACTCTTCACCTGTGTTTTCCCTGAGGGTAACACGAATAACCTAAAGCAATTCAATCTGAATTGATCTCAAAATCACTTGAGGTGACCTGTTCATCTAATAAGCACACCTGTCAATCTGAAATACAACGTATTTGCTAGGCTTTCATGTTACACCGTGGCGTGAACCTTGTGGCACGATTGTCAGGTCTTATTCTCAAAAGGTTCTCATTGATGTACTGTGGCGTGAGCTGTTCATTTATTCAATGGCTTGGAAAAACACTTGAATGCCAAATGAATAAATGTGAATAAATCCATCCATCCTTGTTCAGCCTCTTTCAAGATATGTGTACCTTTACTGTATCATGCGCTATAGTCCCACGCCAGTATCTTCTTGACTTGCCCCTGTGTGTCCTATAATTGTGTGGCTTCAAAAATAGGATGGCTCCTTTCCAAAAGGTCCCCAACTACCTCCTTTGGATTCAACCTAGCAACTATTTACTATGGAGCTCTATGACTTGGTTCCTCAACCTATGTGCTCACACACAGCAGAGGAATGTCATTGTAACACGTTACCTATGAGTGCAGGCGAGAGTTGATACACCAATCCTCCTGTCAATTTCACACTCCTCTTACGCTCACTTATGAATACAATAAAAAAAGACCTTGACATACTTGAACTCCTTTACTTCAGTCAGTGACTCACACCAAACCAAGAGGGGGAAATCCACCATGTTCAAGAGAGGAACTGACTGACTGGGAATTATTTTATTTGGGGATTATGGATTCATATTAGCAATGATTGCTCTGC
This sequence comes from Harpagifer antarcticus, assembly GCA_902827135.1. Lineage (NCBI taxonomy): Eukaryota > Metazoa > Chordata > Actinopteri > Perciformes > Harpagiferidae > Harpagifer > Harpagifer antarcticus. Next base: position 1,293,389 of record CADEHL010000266.1, read on the forward strand.
AGCCATATAAAACGTTCCTTATGTAATTTATTTGTAAGGTACACATGTACAGTATTAAACCATCTTAGAAATCCAGTAAGGACAAAAATCATGTATCTCTAGCATTGTAATGCTCTGTTATATCATAATTTGATAAATGCTAATCGGCACATTGTTTATGAATAAACTATGTGCCGATTAGCATTTATGAAACATTTTCAAACTGTTTCCTGGCATTACCATCCAGGTGTGTTATTTGCAAATTCAAATGTGTATAACACGCATGTATAGAAATGTACAAAATACCAGAAAAACATTAGTTTGATATTGTATTACACTGTACACGATTCCAGTGTTGTACTCCTTCCAGTTCATCTGAAAGTAAGAAGTCGATTCGATTGCAAACAATTATGCATACATTTAAACAGCATGATTAAAGTAATTACATTTGTTTTGCATTCAGACAGCAACGTGGGAATCATTTTGTACTATTTCTATAACTCCCTGGAGGGGACTGTCTGTGCCAGGATTCCTAATTGTCATTTCTATCATAATATTTTGTGACCCGAGGAGGTCCTTTGCTCTTTTTAAGATGGCTCACCTAATCAGATTACTTAGGCACCGTTTGCCCTGTGAACAGGATACAGTGCAAATGATTTTAATTTCACGAGGCCAGCCTGTGAGACAGCTCTAGCCTTGCCTTGCTGATTGGTGAAGTGCTCTTTAATTGGTTTAAACTTTGCTCTCGCTGCTCAGGGATCTACACGCTTAATTTCAGCAAAAGGTCAATATCAATAAATCTGATGCTAGAGAAAGGAAGAAGGGGAAGGCACAGAAATAAAATGTTCCACAGTCTTCTGGCTGGAGCTGACCACTGGGAGGGGGAAGCGAGCTGACCCTGGTAACACCGTGATGCAAAGAGAAGATTAGAATTTGAAGCTCCGTCGGCCCAACCTCTTGTCAGGTGTTTATTACCCATGACCTTCGCAAGATGAGGTCAGTTTTTCATATTATAGCAAACCAACTTCTTAGGCAAAATTGGTTGCAGTATATTCAACAACAGAAAAATGAAATGGCCTGACAGGAAGAGGAGGGGCTGTAAAAGCAAGTAAGGATAGGGAGCGAGTCTTAAGGGGCGAGGTAGAAAAGACTGTGCAGGATTGTTTGCAGTGCAGAGCAGATGCAGAAAGAAGGAGAGTGATATGAAAGAAAATCTACTCTGCTGGGGCCTTTCTTGTTGCATCAGTTCCTCTCTGGTGTGAGCATTACAAGGACCTAGAGAGGCAGGCATGAGAGGCTGCCGTGTTTCGGGCCCTCAGGGGGTATCCACACTCCATACTTGCCCCTCAGGGTTTCACTCACCCAAATGGAGAGATGAACAGTCCCACTGATTACATGTCTAATACTTTCTACGGCTCATCACTCTCTGATGCCCAAGTGGAGCGCTCGCTCAACACACAGGCACACACTCTCGCACACAGACACAACTAAGTCATAATCATCAACATCCCGGCTCAGAACTACCCTATCCATCAAGAGATTATGCCACCTGTCAATCAGAGTGATGGTAAAGTATTTCAGCTGACACACACACACACACACACACACACACACACACACACACACACACACACACACACACACACACACACACACACACACACACACACACACACACACACACACACACACACACACACACCACAGATCAGGTACATTTAAAATACATTACCACAGCTAAGCCTGTGCTTTTCCTAATCTGCCATATGATTGGTGGTAGTGGTCGTGGATTCAGCAAAGCAATGTGTACTCCTGCCAAAAGGGGCTGAAATTGGGTAATTATTCCATCTGGTCAGCATGCATCACTGCTCACATGAACTCAGAGAAAGGCAACTCCAGCCAGAGGGTAAAGACGAAGGAGAAAAAACTCAAAACAAAAAAACAAATGCCAGGGCTAAACAACATCACGACACAGAGCTCAGGTTTTCTGTTCATCCTGTATTTGAAGTAACATTTTTTTTTTTTCATCAATCTTGTCTGGATATGAAATTGATCTTTATATTTCAACATATTTAGTGTTTGAAATTCAAGTATCTCATGCCTGGTTTCAACTTTCTGAAGATTTTTGTACTTGCGTTGTCATACTTCATTATATATCAATATTATTTATTAACTGCTGATATGAGACGGAGCCTGAACAATTTAAACGAAGTGTCAAAAAGAAACAGATCTGGATAAATGGATCTGTCAAGATAAATAAAAATATACAATAGTTCCAGCCCTATTCTATTGAGAGCAGTTTGTGTTCCACGATCCATTTATCTGGATAAATGGATCTGTGTATCAGATTCTTCCAAAACAAAGTATGTCTTTTATTCTAAATTGTGATCATCTTTTCCCTCTGACCAAATGTGATGGGTTACCATGTTACTTTTAAGATTTTAGATTTGATATTATACCTGATGATTAACCTTCTATTGCAGAGTACAAGGTGCTATAGAGTGTTGATTTTGGTCTGAATACCTCTTAGAACCGAAAAGGAAACGTTTACTTTAATACTAAAATCAGTAATAATATGCGTTTATTATCAGAGATTCTATAAGCATCTGCAGTCCATGCACCAGAGCGGACATGATGTGTAGTATGTAATAAACTAGGCAAATGGTGCGAATTAATTTTGTTAACAAATGCCTTCTGTGTCATTTATTTCACTGTTGAAGCTTGAAATGAACAAGCAATGTCCATTTGGTAATCTGAAATAGTGAAAATTGGCTGAAAAAAAAGTGCAGCTAAGAAAGATGGAGATGGTCTAAACCCACAACGTAACATTCATCAAACATGCTATAAACATCTCTCAGTACAACAGTGTAGATAGCACTATACCTGTAATCATTAAGGTAGCCAATGTGTGTCTGTTCAAGTAAGTGGATGACATATTGGTAATCAATTGCTCAATCATCCAACCACGGCTCACATGTGTACTAGATGGATAAAGCATGAATTAACACGGTTGGCCTGAAAAGTGTACCAAAGCTGCCCAACGTTAACTGAACCACCACAACTTCAACAGTCCACCAATGCAGTGAAGTGCGTTCATGTATAGTCATTAGCCAGGAAAGATTACCAAAGAGACCCGGGCACAAAAACGTGGATTTCCCCAACATTGTCCATGTGATTTTCCAGCTTTGCAGTTGTGATCATGTATTCTATAACACATAGGTTTGAGCAAGCTCTCTGATTGGTCAATAGACGTGTTTGATTCCACGATCAAACAACGATCAAATAGAACGTGCCTAATCAAAAAGTATCCAGTGGCCTACACACGCCACTAGCCTACCGAAACTACTTCCATGAGCCTACATCGTGTGGTTTCCATAGCGATGTTTAGCGACACACGTTATACATTGTCTCTCGTTGGAAAGCTCTTCCTATAACGTAGTCCTACCCGTGAACACCACAGCACCACCTGCAAAAAGTCTGGCATGGAGTTCATGGAGAGCTGTTTCAAGAATTGCACTTTTAATGGCAGCATGAACATCCACCTTCATTCTGAACCCAAAATGTTTCAGCACCAGGGGCAGCCTGATTTGATTTGTTCCGCTAATCCCACACAGTGATTACTCAGATATTTAAATAGCCTAATTCAAGAACTGTTTTCAATAAATTGTTTTCAATAAATTGGTTAATAATATATTATTTACTATAATTATATCAATAACTGTAAGCGGGGTAGCAGGAGTGTTTGATCGGCTATCGTTACCATGGGAACTACTTTCTAGGAACTACTTTCTGACGGAGATTAACTCAAGCAGAAAGCGTAGGTTTGGGAGCAAATTAGCCCACATTATGAAATTATTTTTACGATATTGTTGATTACAATGATAGTTTGTGTAATAGAATCGCAATCATACACTTGAGGCCGTTCTTGAATGTCATTATTGGTACGACAGTACTGCGGCAGGACCGAGGCGCTTCTCGTATATGATTGCTTAAATGCAGAGCTCCAGCAATAAGAAGGACCAAGAGACAGCTGTGTTGCATGTTTTCTACAGCTGAATGGTTCTGGCCTTTAAACCTTCTGCAGAGGATCTTCAAGCTAATGACTGTAGGACAAACAATCCCCCACATTGCTTCTCTCTTGGTACCTGGCTTGATGAGCGCTTCATGAAGGCATGAAGGAGACCGGGGATTGGAGTTTGTTTATGCCATGCCCTTCCTCATATATCACCATAATGGAACACAGAATGGGACCAAGGTGCACAGATTTCAGCTGTCAGGAACTTAGCATTGTCTCAAGCAGTGATGATAATCCATGCTTACCTATCCCCAATCAGGAGATGAGAATCTGTAATGACAGGTACCAGTAAACTTGAACCTCGATAGCTAGGGGGCTAATAGTATTTCATGTCCAATTAGGTTAGTTGACGCTGGCGCATCTCAGCCTCTTTTCTGTGAAAGGCAGACTGACAAAGAGAGCGAAGGGATACCTCTGACTGGGTTGACAGACTGGGTCAGAATCAGATCTCCAGAGGGTTAAGTAATTCTGACACTGTGTCTGCCTTCCTGTGTAACTGAGGTGAGCCACAAAATATAGGGCAAGGAATCATAAAAAGTTGAAAGTGATATTCGCTTTGGAAACAAAATAGCCACGGCATCGTTTTCACCCCTGGAGTTCATCTTAAAGCCTAAATGCTGAGACGCATGTCAGACCAGGCTAAGAGAAGTCAGAAAGGGTGATGCCTCTGAAAATGCTTTGATAAAATGGAAGACTTGACCGGTGAGGCGTGTGATGCAAATTAAATTCCTCTAACAGACAATGTGATTGAAGCCAGAGAGGAACTGACCAAGCTGAACACAGACCTCACAAGCTCATCATCCCAGCCTCTGGCTCCTTGGTGAGAAGGAAGATCTACCCCCTGTAGCTGAGAAAACACAGATGTGGCAGCATCATTTAAATACCTTGCTCAGGGGGAAGCAATCCCTTCCATGTTTCCTGAGCTGGCAACCATCATTTTCTGTGAATGGGGAGTTTCACTCTTAAGAGAAATTGCCTGTTGTTTGCAGTCACTAATTTGCATGGTTTTGGTGTACACAAATATTCTTCAATGAATGTCAAGCAAGTCCTCATTTGTTTTTAGAGGGAAAGTTGGGGTAGCCTTATATATCAGGCTCAGGCATTGCTTTGATCAAAGAAAGAACTCTGGTGATCTTCAGACTACATATCAGAGCTATGGTGGTAGGGCTGCCCTGTTCCCTATAAAACAAACCTGAGTAAAAACAGTAGGGAATCAAAATGAAAAGCAAAGTGCCTCAGATGGAGCCCTGTTTGGTAGATAATGCCCATCGCCAAGCCCCGGAGGTACATTAGCAATGCTTATTTAAACAGCTGGGCTGAATATTGCCCTTTTAAATGGATTGAAATGGTCCCATTAGCGAGCCATGCACTCTACTACTTCTACTTATTGTTTCCTACTGCTGTAAAACTCTCTCAACATTAAAGGAAAGTTGATTAACAGTAAGTGTAGTTGAATGTGTGGCAAGGTGGCAGCTTCTGGAAGCTTGGATCAAATAGAAAAAATACACTTCACGCATCTGCATAGCATGTAACTGTGCTAGACATATCTGCTCCTCGAAGGCGTACAGGTTTAGACTTTTTTATTGACATTCTGCTTTTTGTATAGTCTACTCAACCTCAGAAGAAAATATTGTACGGCTTAGAGTGATCCATTTATTTTCCAATAATGGTCAGAAAATTCAATTTCAAGTTTTATATTTAAAAAATACAGAAAACAGCCGAGCTGCTTCTCGGAAAATTGTATTTCAGCTAGCTTTTGTGTTGCTTTGTAATCAGTCAGTGGGGGTCTTGTTCGTTGACATTTCTGTAAAGTTATTTATGGTGTCTAACTCCGACTGCTGAAGCTACACAGTAGCTTTTTATGTTGAAAGAGGAGATAATAGTCAGACTGTTGCATTAGGAAAACTGTTTTTTTTTAAATCCTTAAAGAGTTAATGTGCTGATGATACTGAAGTAGGTTTAATTTAGTCCAACCTTTTTGTGATAATGGAGTGATTCTGCTTTTACAGCTCATTTTGATGCTATGTAGAAAAGTAGGATGCCAGTACTTCACTATATGCCCATTGGGTTACAAGCCAATCATGTTTTACCTGACCTTACCACAACTGTAAGCTAAGTAGTAGATTAATCACTTTTATTTTGAAACATTTACACAAACAACTTTCAAACAGGTGAAGCCCTTCATTGGGCTGTGTAGGCTTGACTTCAAACCCTTTTAGAGCAACACATTAAAACAAATATTCAAGAGTGTTTAAATGAATGAAATGCCATTATTTGTCAAATAAATCTAATTATTAATCAGTGATTATGACGCTACATGATGACCAGTTTTTTTTCTATCTCACTGCTAGCAAAAATGTCCCTACTGCTACTTGTCAGGTAAGGCAAGAAAAACACTGAGTCACTTAGTGAAGCTACAGGCAGAGACGGGTGTTTCTAGAGACTCTGGTTTTGTCACCTTGATGTTGTGTCTTAGGGCTGTGAAGAGAAATGGATGCAGAGCTGTGTTTTGACATTGGTGCAAAGGATTTAAGCTCATTCTGATTGGCTGACAAAATAAACACTGTGAGAATTTAGAGCGGTGCACCACAGGGGATAGAAGTTCAGCCTACAGCAGAGTCTGTCTGAGCCTGTCCGAAAACCAGTTTGGAAGAGCACACCTTACCAACATGGTATAATACCTTAGCTGTACATTCACACAGCAACACTTTTTATATGAATAATATGCAGGGGGTTGGAGTATGTGTCTTGGTGAAGCATGGATGGTTTGACAGCACACCCTTCCTAGACATTGGCTGTCAGTCTGTCGGATGAGCTATGCTTTTTTTCAAGTCTGATTAGGTTGACAGTTCCCTCGCTAGCGAGTGGTCATTTCCTGGAACAATTGGCGGCATTGCTTCCTGCGGTGAACACTTTTATACCTTCCCTGCCTGAACTTTAAATGAATGTAGGGATACTGGACAGGAAATGTAGCCTGGGGGCATTGTGGATTATATATGTCAAGTTGGAGCCAATATTTCTTCCTTGCAATTACATTTCAGGCTTGATGTGTACGTGTGAAAGAATTTGAATGGGAAAAGAATGAAAGCGCTTCATCAACTAACTAAATGAAATTGCACTACAGCATATTAGAAATGCATACAGTACATGCCTACACCAGACATTGACTGTAAGCTTATCCAGTACAGTCTTTTGTATGTGTATATGAGAGTGGTATTGGGACATAAGTTAGAAAGAACAAGGCATGCAGATAGAGTTATTGAGGTGCGAATGTTTTCATTCATGCCTCCATTAGAGAACAGCATATTGCAACCCTGATTGGAGAGTTAACAAAGCAGACTGGTTTTGCTTTTCCATCTGAGCTCTCAAAACAACACGAGAGGTAACAAAAGACCAGGGGAAGCTGCAGTCCTTTGCTTTCTACAAACTATTTCCAGATAGATCAGTATCAGCCAGACACAAACAGAGTCTCACAATGGATAGAAAATAAGATGATGGAATGCTAGAGTCCAAAATAGAGAAGGCTATCTATTAGATTTGTTGCATCAATCACTTTTCAAATACTTTGGTGGAGTAGAATATGTTTCACAAAAGAGACATGGTTTACAGACAGTTATAAATAGAGAATGTATTTTGAATAAACTTTGTGCTATTCATTTTTCAACCCTGTCTCCTAAAAATTACGTTCCCACAGAATTAAACTGCATTCTCAATTACGTTTAGCAAGAAACTTATTTTCTCCCACGTTACGTTTGTTATGAACGTATCTCAAATACGTTTATTTTCTACATATCTTTGCCATTTATTGTCTTGCTTATAATAATGATAATAGTCATTTATAAATATCATTTTAGAGCACACATTTGAAATCAGTAGGCGAGGCTGTAATTTCGCCAGCTGTTACTCTCATGAGCGAGGCAGAAAATAATAGTTTTTAACATGCCAAAAAGCTGCTGTGTCGTTTATTGCACCTCAAACATTAAAACAAATCCAGTTACGTGTTTCAGTACTTCCTCTAAGAAGAAAGGACAGTAACAGAAGATCTCTGTGACGCCAGATGTGGTGTTGTTAATGCGATATGATATCCGAAAAACATTTCAGTTTAGGATGGCCGAAGACACTACACTACCCATAATCCCCAGCTATCGTTTGGGACTACAGTCCCGTTGACAAACCCCGTGATTAATCATCAAACTCTGAGATTGGATGTTGGAGTGACAGTGCGCCAAGGTTACGCCGAGCGTCAAGCTCTTTGAAATGGAACGAAACCACGGCAGACTATTCAAAACTGGACTCGAACGCCCCCCCAGAACTACACATGCTGGCTAATGTTCTCTATGGCACGTCTCTACTGGGAATTGTAGTTTTAAAAGACGTTTTCGTTTTTCCCAACATTAGAAGTTGACAGTATTAAACTGTGTACAGCCCTGGAGGTTTAGGCGATAGGAAACACATTGGTGTGTACACATTTAAAACATGTAATTACTAAATGGATGAAAATCGCTTGTATCCATAATGGGCAGCATTAATATATATTCTACTCCACTACAATTCAGAGGTTAACCTGGTATTTTTACTCCACTGCATTTATTTTACTTACTTTGCAGATTCTGATTAATGATGTGAAATATAAACAACCCTTAAATCAGACTTTAGTTACACCTGAGTAAAATTCAGGTAAGGTGATTGTCAAGTGCCAACAATCAGGCGAGATATTTGATAGTTGTGGCTTGAGAAGACTAAACATTTATCTGCAGATCTCTATAAAGTATATTAATTACTCGTTATTCTCTACTAATAGTTAATTAAAAACTGTATATAATTGCTATTTTGCACATCCCTTTCAAGATTTCAAGATTTTCTAAGGGTTATTGACATATCATATACACAATTACGGTGTATGCAATGAATGAAAAACTTGGGTCACAGGTTCCTCAACAGCGCATTACAAGACATCTATCAAGTGTGTGTACCGCCACCATTAAACTGTCATATTCTGCACATTTCTTATACTATCTACATAAGAGTATCATTAATGTGTATAATATCAGTTAAAATAAATGCTTCACTATAGTTAACATTGCAGGAAAGCAATATATTAGACGTTAAGTACTTTGTCAGGCGTAATATTTATCTGTAGATAGATACCCCCAAAGTTGTTTTCTTATTTAAAAGACCTTAACCTAAAGTATTCTTTAATGTGTTAATAAAGGTTAATTAGTTTGTCTGTTTTGCACATCCTCATATTAATATATTTGTACATCCTGCACTAAACTGCTTTATTGTAGAGATCACTTACAGTATCTTCTTGATTTTTGTATATTCTATACTTCTATCATTGACCTTCTACTTTCCCCCTATGAAAGTATGTACTCTTAATATTTTTTTCATCAAATAACATTATTCAACAAAAATGTTTCCGGTGACTTTATTTACGGCTAAAAAGCCAAAGATTATATAATTAAACAAATAAAAACAAGGATAATTGTGTGTTATTGTTGAGTAAATAAGGTAAAAAAGATTTTCAAAAATACAGATTTCAGTATTTTGAGGCTCTGCCTGCTTCTAGAAGATATGTAGAAAATAAACGTATTTGAGATACGTTCATAACGAACGTAACGTAGGAGAAAATAAGTTTCTAGCTAAACGTAATTGAGAATGCAGTTTAGTTCTGTGGGAACGTAATTTTTAGGAGACAGCGTTGCATTTTTCAGTAAGCGACTGAACTAAGCTGCAACACTTTATTTTCCTGATTCTTTGACTTTTTAAACAAAATGGTGTACAATGTTGAGCCGTATTCCTAAACAGCACAGAAGAAAGAAAATATCAACAAGCTCCAGAAGCTTGTTTATTGACTGTGCAAGCTAACAAGTCAACAGCCCTTAGGAAGTGCGCCGGACTCTGAGGAAAATATTCGTTGTGGCCAAACGGCGGGACTACACTTCTGTATCAGTCGCTGGGTCCGGAAATACTTTTTCCCATTGATTTACATTGGGAAAGAGACGTCTGTAAATCGTTGGATACTTTTTTTTAAAACTAAATAAACTACCCAGTTTGAACATTTGTATAGCCCTTATTAAAAACATTTGTTCCTCAAGTTGTAAAATGTGCTAATAACGTTATTCTGAGAGTTATTTTCCTCGGCATTATGAACGCACATCTAACCCACGGGACCGCGCCGCCCGGCACGTTCATGTGACGTGTTCAGTACTACATTAGTTTTACCTTTACCCATGGATGCACAATAAGAACGGATTATATGAATACTTTCGTGATGTTTCGCTCTCTCAAAAGTTGGGCCATTTTGTCTTCATGCGCCAATGAGCAACTCTCATAGGAATGAACGAGGCCCCGCCTCCCACGCTGTATCCAGTTCTTATTATACTTCCATGGTTCAGACGTACTGTATGAATGGTATCTATGGTAACCAAGCTTCGGACCCCACCCATTTTGCAAAGAAAATCAATCAAAGTATCAGACTTACTTACCAAATGTTTCTTATAATTGTAGATGAAATACAACATAGCATTGTAGAGGAGTAATCCATTCAGTAGTCATGTGGAAATAGTACTTTATTACATTTGTTTTATTTTTGTGAATATCTTAGGTTCCAAAAACATCTATTTCGTCTAGAGAAATCAAAAAGAAAGCAAAGTAATATGCCTACAAGAATGTCATATCAATTTCCAGATTATTTTTTGTAGCAGCTGTATGTAGTATTTATTTCATTGAAAAGTTAAAGAAAAGCGATGGACTGATTTGACCACCTCACCCAACAATCAAACACTGTAGGAATAACGATAGAACATTTTAGACATTTCCTATTTGGTATTATTTGAGGAGAATGGCTGTGCCTGAGTGACAGGTAAGAGGAGGTGTCAGTGAAAAATGGCTTCTCCACTCTCAAATTTAAAACCGGGCTTTTACCTCAATAGTGAACCACACTGATTGTGCACATTTGTCATTCTTTCTGACAGCGCTTAAATAACATATAACTGGCTTTCAGTCATAATTTACTCAAAACCAAAACTGCCTATGCTTTTGTTGACATCATGTTTATATGTCAATATGTAGACTGATTTATTGAGGCAATAAACACTGACCCCGCCCCCCCTCCTCCTCGAAGGTTAACCACTATACAGCAATGCAAAGTTTCCTAAATGGCATCCCTCTGTGTGATTTTAGCGCACTCTGGAGGTTTGGCTGAGAAAAAGCCATCTCCAGATGGATAGGAATGATATAGTCACTTCTCCTATGCCCCCGGTACTCTAATCGGCTTTGAGAAGAGAGACTGATAGAGAACATCATTGTCTGTTGCTTGGTGTTTCAGCCCTGAAGGCCTCAGCTCCTGTGTACCAAGGCCAAGCATCTCACTGGCCTCACGCAATCCAGCTTGTGTGAGGCGCGATCTGTTTTGTGCTTCAGGGAGCTAGCCACTGCTGGAGCTCACCAAAGTTTCTGAAGTCAGCCCAGACTCACTTCTTTCATGTCTAGATGTGTCAGCGTCTCAGCAAGATCCAAGTATTGCCATCTGTAGAGGGGAAACCTTCTCAAGGCTGTTTTCTTAGTTCACAACAAAGCTTCACGTTTGTTTTTCCTCTAATTTCTGTGACAAATGGAGCCGATGCATTAATGCAACATTATTCTACCGTAAAAGGTCTGCCCTTTTATTGAATCTTCCGAAAAGCCCACGCGGCTCAAATTAAATGTCCCATAAAGCTTCCACTTAAATCGTCCTCTAAAGTGTATGCAAAGGTTTTGCAAATTCTGCCGTTAAAATCTGTATCCACAATTCCCCTGGCTTTTTAAATTTGTACTGGCTTTTAGAGATACACGATAACGAGGAGGCAAAATTAAAAAGTCAAAGCCCCATTAACCAGCGGGAAGAAAAGTCTGCATTCATTATTAATTTGCAATTTTACTGCATTTCGCTGACTATATAGTCTGTTATGTCACCTTGTATTCAGCATTACCAACACTAAATTGTACCAATGTGGAGTTTGCACTTTCCCAAGATCGCCTAAATGTGATCGGTTTTATCTTCTTGATAATGCATGCTGTCTTTTGAGGTTCTTTGCACTGATGCATTTGTAATACAACCAACCTTGCCTTCGAAGAACCAATAGCTCTGTCTCATTATGAATAAGATGTAGTTGCATTAGTTTCACTTTAGCACCTGGGAGACTCGCGAGATTCACCTCACCTCATGTTTTGGTCCAAAGTAATGGGGTGGGATGTATTTGATCAATAATGCATCACCAAGATAAATGCAGACACCTTCTGTTGTTTATTTCAATGAATACAAAGGCTTGCACTTTAAATGGCACTTCAATTGTATCCGTTCACATTTTCCGAAAGAGCAGACTAGTGCCCTTATTACGTATATTGTAATATATATGGATACATTAACCATGAAACATAGGTATTTTACCCGTGGCCTGTTGAAGTGAAATGGATATTGCCTTGAATTTATAAATATGCAGATATTAAAAGGTTTAACAGTTCAGTTGTAGAGTTGTAATCATATTGTACTCACTGTAATTTCTGACTGATATCCTCCTACATGATGCAGGTTGACCTATACACTGTGTGTATTTGTGTTTGTGCATTGATAGAAGAGATGTGGAAAATATTGTTTTATATTTATTTTATACATTTTCCTGAAAATGGTAGCTGCAAAACTCAATTTTAACGGGTTAAAGGGCCCCTATTATACTGTTTTTCATCAATATATTATAGTTCTCAGATATATACAGAACATGTCTCTGAAGTGTTTGGCTCCAAACACCAAACAGATCATTGCAGAATCCCATAATCCCCTCTGTTTCAGCCCTGTTTCAAAAGTGCTGATTCTCTGTCTGTTACTTTAGATCAGTGCTTCTCAAAGTGTGGTCCGCGGACCACTGGTGGTCCGTGAGCGCCCCCTAGTGGTCCGTGAGTATATTGGTAACATTTCACATTTGAAATAAATAAATACATTTAAGTTTTCCGCACTCTCGCGGGAATATCTCCGCAATGGAGTGAGCTTAAGTTTCACTTCCTATTGCATGATATAGCCCAGGGCAACACCTTCGTCACACATGTTGCCACCTGTTCGTACCATTTTCAGGCGATTTATAATCTGTTCTAGAAAAACGATGTGTTTTGGGATATTTGTGGAGTTAGGTGGTCCGCGAGTATTTTTTTATTGGTGAAGTGGTCCTTGGTATGAAAAAGTTTGAGAAACACTGCTTTAGATGAAAATAAGGAGCCCCTCCCCACGCCTCTCTGAGAGATATTTGGTTAAAAAGAACACAATGGTGCTCTAGGAGGAGATTCAGGTGATAAGGTGGGGGGGGGTTACCTTGGTTGCTGATTGGCTAATGGGTAAAAGCCAAAACATTATTATGACATCATAAAGTGGCCAAAATCTGATCAGCTCATTTTCAGACAGGTTTTTATAGAAATGGATCAGGACAAAAAGTGAGAGAATCTTTTTTCCTGAAACTTTCAGAGTCTCTTTACACAGAGGGGACACATGTTGATGTATACAAGACATGGAAAAGTGCATTTTGCATAATAGTTGACCTTTAATACATGATTAATTGCAATTCAGATGTTAAATATATTCCAACATGAAGCATGCAGAATATCTATATGTCCAAAGTCTGTTTTGGGCAGTATCAAATGACTAAGTAACACACCACAATAATATTATTTTTTCAAAGATGACTAGTTAAAAGGGTCTACAATTTAGTCATGGTCGGCTTCTTGGCTACAGTTTAAAGAGTAGGATATAGGTGTTGTCTACGTATCTGCCTTCAGTGAAGATTTGTCTGTGATCTGGGGATGTATAAGAGACAGTAACGCAACTTCCAGTGATTAAAACATGTCTCTCTTTTTATATTGTGTGTTCTCAGCTGGCCTGGTATGAACCTATATGAAACACCTGGTTTTGTTTACATTTGGACGGAGGGCATGTAAACACTACTTCACCGTGAGCACTGAATTTCTGGAATGGTGTGTGAAGTCACTGAGGCAGTAAATTGATGGTCAGAAAAGAATATACCTCCAGTACATAGGCGGGCTGCACATTCGGGTAATACACAACATCTTACTTTCTGTTTCCTTTGGCGACATGTCAGAGGCTGTGCTGCAAAAAGTAACATTAATGATGGGTTACATTTTTGAAATAAACTGCCCAAAAATGTTCTTGATGTATACACATTCAGGCCCATTTGTAAGAAAATGCTGATGCAGTGTTCTGCCTCTACAACTCATTGTGTATAACAGTATACCCAACACTGACATTCATTTCACAGCATGGGTGCCTGTGCACGTTTCTGAATGTGCAGGCCTGCATACACATGCCTGTCCGAGGACATTCATGTCTTGCTGCCTCAGTGTGTGTGCATATGTGTGTTTGGGGCTATGCTGCTACTTTGCATGGTGACTCAATTCCAACGCTGGGGCTGAGCACAGGGCTGTCCTTGGCTGTCACTTCTCATCATTTGCCGGTCAGTGACACAGCTGAGCAGAGGGCAGCATATGAGCAGTGAGGAGATGGAAGGAGTCCTAGTGCTGAGTGACAGACAATGGCATTGAGTGACTGCGTCCTGTTAGAACCCCTGTTGTCTTCATGGGAAGCCTGGCCCTCAAGAGGCATGAAGAATGAAGGAAAAGTGCTGCACCACCAAAGTATGCATTCACATGACCATACCTCCACACACACATGCAGATAGACATACCAGCAGATGCAGAGGTATTGGAATACATGCATGTAAATGGGTTTCAGTTCATGCATAGACATGAACAGGGCAAAGAGAGAAATTAATATGTTTCACTATGCAACCGCCTACACACACACACAAACACAGACAGACAATCTCACTGCTGTCTCTGTGCTATTGATATTCCTCACAGCTGTGGCCTTCATGCACTTACAAGTCATCTTTGGTTGCCTTCAACCACCACATATAATGGAACTCTATAGCACTTCATTCCCCTCTTTCTCCTTTTCCTCTCAAGCAGGAATGAGAATCCATGCAGTAGTTCCTATATGTGCACGTGCATGCAACTGTGAATGCAGAGATACAGAGACAACCAGTTTAATTTAAAAATGTAAAGAACCTCCCAGAAATGCAGATAGAAATACACGCCAATGCATTTAGCGCCTCAGCAATACGATAAAACGTTTTTAAACAGAAGACCTTCAGCCAGAGAGGTCTGTGATTAATGCCACGCATGTATAGCATCCACAGGGCACTGTAATAAATGGTCCCTCCTTGGGATTATTAGACGTAAGAGAAATTGGTTTTACCTGGTGTATCAGCAAGATTCCCTTATAGCCCAATCCCTCTACACAGAAAAAAAATAAAACATCAGTATCATCAGTGAGCAAGCTGTAATACACAGAGGAGTGTGAAGAGGAAAGACAGCAGTGCCTGTCAAATATGCAGCTTTAACTTTTGAAGGCTGACAACAAAGTGAGAAGATGTGGGCTTCCACATCTACTGCATGATCCAGTTTCAGATAACCCGGGAGTGCTGCTCCTAAAATGTAATGATCCCCGATCGGTGAGCAGTGATGTCTAGAAGAATTTCAATGAGACAAGGTGATGGGTATTTCAGATTTTGTAAAAAGAAGGGGTCAGTGTGAATATAGCAACACGAAAAAGGATAACTACAAATTCTCTTCACATTTTTGGAAGTAATCTGGAGTACCGGTTGAACACCTTTAACCTACTATCACAGAAAATGGTTACATTCACAGAGGAAATGAGAGCGCTCACAGAAAGGCAAAGGTAATACTGCAATGCTTGTGTGGGAAAAGTCTGTATTGACCTGTGTGCGTGTATTGTTTTCCATTTTTTTTGTTTAATAGACACATTTTTGTTTAATTGAGAAGTACTCAGATCCTTTACTTAAGTACAAATACAAATAATATGGTCTTCAAACACTCCACTACAATTAGAAGTCCTCATTTCAGAATGTTACTTGAGTACAAGACTATTAGCATAAAAACATACTTGAAAAGTGAAAGTACTCATTCTGCAAAATGGCCCATTTCAGAATGATTTAAAGTACAGAAGTATTATCAACTAAGTGCACCTCAAGAATTAAAAGTAAAAGTACTCGTTGCAGTTTATCTATGTTGACCACAATTAGATATGTGAAACTCTGTAGATTAGTAGTACAGTACTGTATTATATCAGCAATTGAGTGTTACATTAAGTGTAGTGGAGTAAAAAGTAGAAGAAGTATACAAAAAGGCTTTAACCCTCCTGCTGTCTTCGGGTCAATTCCGACCATAACTTTTTTGTTTTAGATTCGATTGCATTAAGGCTTTATGATATCCTTCACAGTAGACATTTGAACATATGCAATTGCTGATTATAAAATTATAATTTTGGATGATTTAGTCAACTTTGTAACACCCATGGTGTCAAAAATGACCGCCATAAGGAATTAGTAACCATCAGATCTCAGATCACACACACGCCATTTTTCATGTATACCAGTAGTCTGATACAATATTTACAGTTTGAAAGGGTGTTAAATGAAATTTGGTGATGATTAATGGTTTTAGTGTTAATGTAAGGGGGGAAAACAAAGACAATAGAAGGGTTAAGAGGAAATACTCACGTAAGCTACAAATATGTCAAAAAAGTACTTAAGTAGAAACCTCAAGTTACTTTCCATCACTGATAGGAACACACAAACATCCCATGCCCCACTTGGAAGCGTTGACAGTGTTTGCTGAGCTCTGCAAAACATCTTAAGTCATTTAATTGTATATTCTGTTTTGAAATATGATTTATAAGTAAGCACACTTTCAGTGGGATGAAGTAATGTCACCTTTAACCATGCCTTCTCAGTTGCCTCAAACTTTTTCAAAAAAATCTGCCTTTTAAAATAAATCAACGCTAGAAGATTAACTGTAAACATAACCCTGATAAAGGTTCCATGAGTGTTTTATACTGCTGTCATTGTGCAAGTGGTGATGATAATATTTTTCTTGCTGAAAAAAACACCGCTACTTTCCTCATTTTTCAAACCACTATCCCTATATCTCCCCTGACAATCTCTGCTCTAGGCACAGGTTAATCAAATTGTTATATACTTTTCTCAAGGAAAAATACTTTACTTAAGCTTTTACCTTTGCTCAGGTTATAACAGAAAAGTGCAGGCCTTGAAGTCTGCTTGTATATACTAGGGTAACTCACTTTTATCACTCTAGCAATAACAATGCAGTTTATAGATGCTTCAAACTCTAGACACAATCCAGAGATTCCCTGCTCTAACATTGTTGTTGTTGTTGTTGTTGTTGTTGTTGTTGTTGTTGTTGTAGTAAAGGACTTGATCACGGTCAAGAGTTTGGTGATAAATCTATGTAAGCAACAATCAAAGAAAAAGTGCTGGATCCATTTTTCAGACAAAGTTGGGGATGAACTCCAGATTCAAATGCTGTTTAGAGTCATTACACATTGTTAAGAAAAAGGAAAATAAAATCTATGTTCATGTATAGCTAGCTCAACCAGTGCCATCTTTAGCATGAAGAGTGCCGTGTAGCAGACTATCTGCCGCCACATGCTCCCGTGTCCTATGCTCCTTATCACTGACCATGTTATCCATGCTCTCATTAGCACTGTAGATTGAAGCATTAATGTCTGCTGCATGCATTTATACATTTTACATCACAAATCCCAAGAGACAACACACAGTTGGTACTAATGTTTTTGTCGTTTCTCTCGCTCTGGTTACCTGCTGAGACACAGTGTTTGAGCTCTGTATGTGTGTGACAGAGGCAGAGACGTTGCAGTAGAATAAATGATAGTGGATGGTGTGAGAGCTCTTTGTGTTCCAAAAATGCAAGCTGTGAGTTTCCCAACATGAGATAGGAAAATTATTTTTAGTAGATTTAATTGGTGCTGAGTAAGTGAAATGCATAACTTATGAAAAAGAAATGAAATGTATTATTCAGTAGTAACAGTATACATTGTTAGTGTGGATATGTACATGTACCAGGGGTAGACATTAAGGGTAAAAAGCCACTGGCCCTGCGGGCCGGTGGAATTGTATTGTCACTGGCCCCACCATTGTAACCACTGGCCCGGAGCATTCGTCCAAAAAAATATATATCGACAAATAATGAAGAAAATTAACACATTTGTTGCTATAGTAATTTATACATTACTACTTGTACTACAACATTTGAACAATCAGTTCTTCCTCATTTGTTCATATTTGGTTTATTAAAATAATGATATTGTGGTCATTGTTAAAAAATGTCTGCTATTATTATGAGTATTATTATTTGTATAATGCACTTTCTGCCTTCCTGTCATTAGGAGTTAGACATGTAATGGCTATAGATTAGATCCTTCATTATCCTAAACTGCTGGGACATTTCCCTAAACCCAATACCTTTATATGTTCTACTCTTCACTTACTTGTCAGCATAGGTCGCATTGATGTACAGAGCCGACAGAAGACCTTGTTTATATTGGCATCGTATTGAGAGGTGCAGCCAGTGACGCGTCCTAAAACCAGGAAGTAAGCTGCTGGTTCCCTCGACAAGGGTTTTGTAAAATAGCTGGAAATAAGGTCTGTGGAAAACAAACAAACCTGCACGTTTTGTTCAGCCGGATAATCTCCACATGTCTACCCTACTTTTATAATTTTCGAATCATAAATCTAATCGATAGATTATAAAAGGGTTTTAGGACGCGTCACTGCACTAGAAGCCAACTCCATCGATCAAGCTGAAACTTTCTCTCCCTCTTCTTCTCATACTCCCTGTCACTCTCCTTTAACTCCTCCGGTGACTTTCTTTTATTTGAAAATAGTTTTTTGCCCGGCGCTTGGCCGGTTACCGCTGGTATTAAAAACATTTTGGCGAATGGTTAGGTGGCGCGATACTCTGTAGTGAAGGAGCACGCTCACGGGAGCCTGCTCGCGCTGAGCTCCGCAGCAAACAGCTGTTTGCTTTTCACCCAACAACGACAACCGACTCACGGAACGCTATGTTGTAGCGTTAATAAACGAACCAATTTAACTAAATTGCTAGTCAAAATACCAATACCACAGGAAAAAAAATTTTTTAAACAATATTTTTAGTGGCCCGAGCGGGCAAGTGGAAAGTACGTTATGCTGGCCCGGGGTGTCTAAATAGTGGTCCCGGGCCAGCGGGCCAATTATAATGTCGAGCCCTGTGTACTATACAAGCATACACATACTACATGTTCCCATGCAGGCATGCATATGTACTTCTTCCAGTGTGTGTGCATGTGTTCATCTATATTGAAGAAGCCCAACACCATGTCAGCATGTGGCTCAGGATGACAAATCTCCTCTCACTATCTCCAGCCACGCAGCTCTCCACTGTGTGGCCGGGGCCATGTTTCCCTGCCTCTCTGACACACAGGCAAGCGGCCTGGCTGCTAAACTACCCCCGCTCCTCAAATGGAGTTCTCATCTTCAAGGGGAACGGCTGCATGGCATAACGCACTTTGTCTTGGGAATATTTTTTTCTCTGCCTGTGAGGCTCTCTGGGATGGACATGGCTGGCTGGCTCTAGGGGAGACAGATGGAGGCCGCTGGCTAGCCTGACACATGTTGAGAGGCTGTGATGAGTCAGTGACGAGCGGTGGGCGGGATAGGGGGGCACAGCACTCTGTCTCTGTGATGTGTTGATGAGAGCGGGGAGAATCGGAGGGCGGAGGCCTCGCTTGGCCTGGAAATATGCTGTACCGAGACTCTAGATTGGAGTTGCACTAACCTGTATGGCGAACGTGATTTGAATAGGAATGAGGACATGTTTCATTACGATTGCCCTGATAAACAGGCTGATTAATATTGTTTTCTTTTTTATTTGAGCATGAGCATCACTTAGTCTACAGGCTTAGTAATGGCTCTGTAAAGCTGTACTTAGGCACAGCAGTGCTTTGAGCTAAATGGTTACTATGTTCACCCTCTTGGTTTAGTGTTAGCAGATAGTTGAGAAGTTCTGCTTTAAACCACAATGTGATAATCACATTATAACATCACACTATAGCGAAACATGGTTGCGCTATAGGAAAACCAGGGAATCACCAAAACATTAGTATGTATCCTTTAGGTACCTTGGATGGCTGTCACAAACGTTATGACAATGCATACAATAGCTGGCGAAAATGTTTACTAAAGTTGAACACTTCAACCTGTTGATCGTGCTTGAAGAAAAGTCAGAAGGCTTAAATCTCTGGCGATCATAAGTGTCCTCACAAAACTTTATCGGCTCTAAATCTAATTGCTTAAGGTAGAGCAGTGGTTCCCAACCTTTTTTGTCTTGTGTACCCCCTGAGCCTTTTGTCATACCATGAGTACCCCCTCACTCATACGTGCTGATGATCCTTCACAAGTAAAACGTAACTGATTATTGAATGAAAATAACTTTATTTCATCTCCTTAATTTGAACATCTAATTCTCAGGCATTTTCTTAATTTTAATTTAAATCACTCAATAAAAATAAATAAAAATGAATATGTTGCCTTGAAAATAAATAATATAATCAAATAAATACATATGAAATCAAAATAATCAACTTATCTTTGCTATATATAGCAAAGATAAGTTGATTATTTTGATTGGTTATATATATATATATATATATATCTTGTAACATTTAGGCTTAAACCATGGAGCCCCTTTGAATAAGTCCCCTTTAAACAGGCATTTAAACTTTAATTCAGGAACAAAACACAATATCCAGAATCAGTATAGGCCTAGCAGTTTCTTTTCACCAGTCATTTACAACTTTTTAAGCACAGTTAGTATATGTTTATAAAACGGACAAGTCAAACCAAGCAATCTGATGTTTCTTAGCCGTGATATAATGAGCGTATATCCAGGGAATAGTTGTTGTTACTTTTCACAAATCAGTATCCCTCCGCGTCTGAGAACCGTTATAAAATCCTAAACTGAACTTTATATAGTAAACTAACTAACTAACTAACTAACTAACTAACTAACTAACTAACTAACTAACTAACTAACTAAGCTTAAGATGGAAACATGTAAGTTTAACTTCGCCCTCCGGGTGGGCTTAATATGGAGGAGTAGATTGAGAAGTTCCTATCTCCAGAAAAAAAAGCACCTAAACGACGACATCGCTATCTGTTATATAAACCAAAGAGTAACCGCCCTTACGGGACGCTGTAATAAGTAAAGCGAACGCACCCGCAAGGACACTTGGCCTCCTATTGGTTGAGGGATTTTGACAGGATTGTTGCACAAAAGTTTCGAGCGCGCACAGAATAAATCTGAGAGCAGAACAAATCTGTAAACAATATATCTGAGTGCAAGCGTACAGTTTGAGCCGAAGCAGAGCAACGTGCAAGCACTATTTGAGTGCGAGGACAGGGTTTGAGGGAAATAAATACATAAAGTATGCTCTCAAATGTAAATACCACGCTCTTGAATAAAGATAGGGAATAACCCCCATAGTTTATGTCCGACGCATCTTTGTAACGCACGAAGGACAGGAGCTGCGCTTCTCATCTGTCATGTCATCCAGCTGCAAAGCGAACTGACCGGCTAGTTTTATTTTGTTCACCACTTGTCCAATTATATTAACAGACATATCATTGATCCGACGGGATACGGTGTTATTCGACAGGGGAACTTTCTTGAGTGCTTCGGCTGCTTTCTTGTCTATCATCATTTCGGCCAACGCAGGCGCTGCAGGGAGAATGAGCTCCTCAACAATAGAGTGAGTTTTTATTTATTTAGCCACAAGCAGGGACACGGCGTGAGATGCCTCGAGTGCTTTCATTCACACATTCGTGGCTTTCATCATTACTGTCTGGCTCGACTTAAATTCCGACAGCTTTCGTCTGAAAAATTATTCCCTTTTATCGACACTTCCCGAGTGTTTGGTGCTCTGGTGTCTCTGTAAATGCGCTGGCTTCATCGCACTATTAGCCAGGACTTCACCGCAAAAGAAGCACTGAGGCTGCGGTGGGTCCGCAGAAGTATAAATGAATCCAAATAATATGTTTCACTGTACTGCCTTGGTTTCAGTTTGGCCTCTTTCTTACGTTTCTCGGCGGGCTCCTCTGAACCCTGGCCTGAACCCAGAGCAAGCGGACGTTTCAGTCATTTATCCATAGCGCAGACCTACCCGTATTTTTCTGGCTGCAGGTAAGCAGCTGTTTTCATTGTGGGATTTTGGCGCGGTTGTGCGTGCCACAGACTATTGTCTCCCTAGGGAAACAAATCGCGCACTATCATTTTTGACGGGATTATTTTTGTTTTTACTTGTCACCTTGGAATTCCACGTACCCCCTACAGTTCCCTCGCGTACCACTAGGGGTACGCGTACCCCCGGTTGGGAAACACTGAGGTAGAGGAACAACGGACAATCCTGCAGACGATTATTTTTGTATTGCAGACCAATTATAAACTAGAAAATGCAATTCCTGAAGAAATTGCTAGTGGGAATGCTTTATTACATTACATGTTACTTGTTAGATGCTTTTATTCAAAGCGACTTACATACTCAATACTGTGGGCAATCCCCACAGGAGCAATTTGGGGTGAAGTGTCTTGCCCAGGGACGCAACGACATGCTGACTGCACTGGTGTTTGAACCTGTGACCATCTGATCCCCAGACCAAGGCTCTATCACACTAGTGCAGTCTATCCACTGCGCCACACGCCTCCCAGCACATCCTTTATGCTGAAAAGGTGACGCTAAACTGCTATGCTGAAATGTAATGTGTAAGAAGAAAGTGAAGAATTTAGATTAAAATGATACATGAACACTGGGGGCTTGAATGTGTGATGAGAGAAGAAAATAAAGTAAAAAGGCTTGGAAAAGCAGCAGAATATTGCAAACTCTATGGCGAATGATCTGTCGCCATTCCAACGGCATTTGATGACACCCCGTAATATGCTTAGATGTGTTGATGGCTGCATTGTTACCAAACCTGTGAAGTTTTGGGCCGTTTGGAGCATTTTCACTGAAGTTATAAGAAAACCGTGTTTCATGGTGAGCATTGTGTTGCCATCGCAACGGCATTAGAAGACATCTCAAACCTGTCCCATAGATGTCTTCACGGCTGGACTGTTAGCACACATGTGAAGTGTGAGCAATTTTTGAAAATGTTCATAGGAGTTATAGCGACATCCTCTTTTATGGCAATGGAAATATGATGACACCCCATTGACGTAGAGCTGTTGAGAGCTGGACCGTTAACCATTATCTGAAGTCTGGTGCTGTTTTGACCCTTTTCATAGGCGTTACGACAACATCGTGTTTTATGGCGAGGGATGCGTTTCCATGGAAAGGGCATATGGTGAGATGTCAGATTTGACGTAGAGCTGTTGAGGCATGGAGAGGTGATATACAGGTGAAGATTGTGGGACGACCGGCCCGGTCCATTGGAGCTACAGCGACATCATGTTTTATGGCGAGGGATGCGTTTTCAGGCAACAGCCTATGGTGAGATGTCAGATTTGGCGTAAAGCTGTTGAGGCATGGACCGGTGATATACAAGCAATGTTTGGGGGCTGATCGGACCGTGTCCATTGGAGTTACAGCGACATCGTGTATTATGGCGAGGGATGCGTCTCCATGGAAACGGCATATGATGACACCCCATAATTGACGTAGAGCTGTTGCACATTATGTAACATCAGATTTGATGTAGAGCTGTGTTAACCATTATCTAAAGTCTGCTGCTCTGAGCATGTCAGTTGGAGTTATGACATCATCGTGTTCCATGACAAAGGTTTTTATATTTGAGCTAACGACGTGTCCAGAGATCAAAGGTTTCCATGGTGATGTGCAGGAATCAGTGAGAGGAGAGCATTTTCATTGTTCTGAATGAGAGATAAACCTCTTACATGTGAACGTTTTGTTGAAGAACCGTAACAGATATCGGTAATTATTTTTGCTTAATTTTTTTTCAAGCTACGAGATGTTTTCCTACGTTTCTCATGAACAATTATGTCTCAGAAATGTAGGGTTTGGGAATTATGGCAGGTTAAAAAGAAAATATGAAGGCGAAATTAAATCTGTCCTCCACTCTAGCTGTGACATCACGCACTCTACAATCTGAAGAAGGCCTCTTTACCAAGGTCTGAACAATGTTTAATATCTCTAAAAGTATGAATCAGATTTAAAAGTTGTGTTACACGAATAATGTCAGAAGGATGTGTAACATTTTAAAGTTGGAATGAGGTTTCTGAGTGAAAGTATGAAGGAACAGTTAGCAGTTGAAGTCGCATGAAGATGTTTCAAGTCTGAAGAATTTCTCCATAGATAGTTGGAATGCTGTATCAGCATTCCCACAAAATTATTCAGAAGCTGATGGTCTGGATCATCAACATTTGAATATTATAAACACTCATCACAAATCAGATCTGACAACATCATGGCTGAGCGTTGGCTTAGAAGAAGCGAGATTGAGATCACAGGGGGCTGATCCATTTGTTCATGTAATTTGTATCTGCCAGCCTCTTTACACCAGTTCTTGACACTATAAATGCTAACTAGTGGGTAGCAGTCTTTCTTTGGTGTCTCCTGCTAGATTCCGGACCATGGCATTGAGAGAGGAACTCAGGCTGCCTTAGGCAATGAAACAAGAGTGGCAGTAGGCATCAGGGTCGAGCTGAATAATTCAGCCCCTGGATCACAGTACATTTTCATATTCATATTTTTACTGGCACATTAATCTGAGCAATCCTTGCCTCCTCTGCCTTAATGCATCTTCCTCTTCAGACCCTATAAATATCCAAATCAACTAATGACTCCTCTTGAGGAATTAAAAAGGCATCATTAGCCAGCACCTGAAGGTTGGGTCTGATGTACTGTGAGGACTCTGTTGATGCTGATTAGAAAAACAGTCTCATGGGTTGATCTGTATCACAGCAGAGTCATATGTAATGAGCAAACCTGTCGCACATTTAATGTACAGCATTTCCCTGTTCACTATTGTAAAAACATAGTGTTACATTAAAAATGTATTAGGCGTCATCGTCTTGCATTGTTATGTTGGCACACTATTTTACACAATTGGCTCCCAGACCATCCAATAGACTGTAGAGGCACACAGTAAAGAATGTATACTGTACATTGAATGTCTTTTTATATGGGGACAGCTTTAAGACTGATAAACTCTATGCATTCCTTGTGACTGACATTTACATTACAAACATTGCAGCTCTGTAAAAGTAGAAATACTGACAACAAAAGTCCATTAATTAAACTGTATAACATTACTTAACAATTTGACATACACAGTACTAGAGAAAATTCATATTTTCTGTGTGTCATGTATTTTCAGCTCTGTTGATGCTGTCAGCAGGAACACAACAGATAGTGTATTGTTATGTTAGAGGTAATGTCAGAATCCAGGCCAGAGCACAAATTAGCACAGCAAATCCAACAATTTGGACTGAAGAAAAATGGCAGTAATTCTCAAAAGCTTTCTTCAAAATATCCCCCCTCCCCAGATAACCTACCTTAGAGTGCTCTCTTTAATAAGGCTCTTTCTTTGATGATTTAACTCTCCTTTGAGTAAGGTAGACCAAGAGAGGGATACATTTTATCTACTTTAGTCTCTAGCACAGCTGAGACTTATAATGCTTGTGCAATGGGCAACAGGTGCGCAAAAACAAAGTGGGGAGAGGGGGAGAAGGAGGGGCACCGGGGAAGCAGCAGAGATGACCCACATTGGTGTGACTCGTTATGAATTTGCAATGATGCTGCCGGGCTTGTTAGCACGCGGCTGGTGAGCGAGGGGTGATGGGAGATGCACAGTCGGCTATCTCTGATAACCCCTCTGCAATTCTATTACACTTGTTTATAGCTCTTGGCAAACGGCACACCAAAGATACTTTAGCTTCTGAGAGAAGGGCAGGGTTAAAGGGGGACGACTACTTAGCATTTCACAAGGAGACGGAGAGGGCATCCTGAGCAAAGTGAGCATGCAAGGGAAGTGGGGAAAGAGCAGATTGACAGATACAGATAAATCTGGGCCGACTGTTCAAGTACTGACGCATGGTAATAGGACCGAACAAAACAAAACAACTCATGGGATTAAATGTTATTATGGATTATGTTTTTTTGTTCTAATCTTTCTGTGAATTTGAACCTGTATGTGCTATCCCCAGCATAATTTGAGAGGATTTGTCAAAATCTCCCTGATCTGCATGAATATTGAGAACGTTTTTGAGTGATATTTACTGATCCCATTTCAAGCGCTGTGCCAGTTTGAGAGGTGCAAACTGTCACAGCTAATGTAAATGCGGAATTAGAATGAATGAATAATACTTTCACCTGCAAATTAACAACTCTTGTCTCACACACACATACATACCGTACTATTCCCTGAGGGTCTTTCTATGTCTGTGACTGTACAAGTAAGCTAAACTCACAGCACTCCAACATGTTTGGTTTAGGTGCTTTGAATTGACATAATGAAGTTATTCGAATGAATACTGGTCTACAGGATTGAACAGGTTTTCCATATAGAATACATTATGATCATGTGTGTAAATTATATCAACTGCACATGCATTATGGTGAACACATCCTCAATTGAACTTTCACTTTACCTCAGTAGTCAAGAATAATGCCTATACCCTGAACCAACAACAAAGCTTGCACAATGTAATTTTAAATTATATTGCTGAATTATTTATACATATAGGTTGTGTATTAAAGATGCCCTCGAATGACCTGAAGCTTTGAATTTATCTGACATACTTTCCCTTTATCTTCCTGATCAAAGGCTGGTTTATGCTTTGGCATGATGTACATTTGTCTATCACCTTCCACAGCACAAGATGAAGCCATTTTCTACCGTCGTTATGGATTACAAATGTCATAGTAGTTCATGCAAAAATACAAATGAATCCATCGTAATGCAGCGTAGAAGGAGTGCCACTGTGCAAACAATATGAAAATATACAATGATTACCAGTATGTATTCTAGTCCAAAAGCAGACTAGTCTTACAGGGCAAAGGTCCAATGTAAACATGTCGGATAATTTCATTTAATTTCTATTTGTCCCGCTCATGGTACGCAAAACCAAATGTACAATAATTGCCAACAAAGCATGTCTCTACAAACACACCATTGAGCGAAAAGGAGCAGGGAGAAGAATACAATCTTATATGACCTGCCCCTTTCTGAAAACAACAAAATAAATACAAATAGATGGTCTGCCCTTCATAATAATTGTTTTTCACAGCCAAACATAACAGTATCTTAGGATACTAAGAGAAACACAAAAAATACTTATTTCCCACTTGACGGTTAACGGAAATAAACCAAACAACAACAAAAAACAACAACACCAAAGCATCACATGTATAAGGAAAAGGAAAGTGCAACACCCTCATCTAAGTCCTACTGAAAGACCGTGAATGTATCAAACTATGTCATCAAACAAATATTCATTTCTGGTGATTTTGTGGCACCAATGGACATCTGCTTTCTCTGAGGGAGAAGCTGCACAATTTTTACTTTTGTATTAAACAGAAGTCTGCAATACATAGATGACACAGACGGGTTGGGGGTGGATGTGGGGATGGACTGGCATGTTTGAGTTAATGTAACAGCAACATGGATTTCCAGTACAACAATAGATAAATGAACATGTAATACATCAACCTGTGGCAGTTATTGATGTGAGAAGGTTGATGCATTGAAGGTTCTCACTGCATATGGCTTTCTATCCTTCGGGCAGTGGGAGCATTTATAATGGAAGCTGCAGCATGTCTGGCCATGCTAAGATCATTTCTATTTCCACTATATCCTCACAGCAGGAGATAACCACAGTGACCCACAATACGCAGGACCAAACCATGGTGTTGCCCTCACTGCGATGTGTTTGGCTCAATATGCATGTTTATGATATTTAGTTGTTGGTGATGGGAGCTGAACACTTCATACTGCTTTTCCATTAAAACTGTTGTGATGGGAAAACCACTGCAAGTGTGTAAAGCAGCGACAGGAAGTGTCAGATTAGTTAGTGAGGTTATGGGGATCAAGTACAATATATTTCTAACTAACCTCTCTATATTTGTATTTTATTCAGTCGCTGTATGTGTGGGTGTTTCTCAATGTCGAGGACGCTTCCTTGGTAGCATGAACCTCTGAGTCAGATGCCTCAGAAGCGTGGCAAGAATTCTTCCTAGCCTCGGAAAACGAAGAATTGTGGAACAGGCTAACAGGTGTGCAGGTGTGCGTCATATGCGAGGCCCCGCCTTAAATGGAGCGCGATTTCCGCCAAATATACCTGAATTTTACTCAGGTGTAACTAAAGTCTGATTTAAGGGTTGTTTATATTTCACATCATTAATCAGAATCTGCAAAGTAACTCAAATAAGTGTAGTGGAGAAAAAATACCAGGTTAACCTCTGAATTGTAGTGGAGTAGAATTACAAAGTAACAATGAGCTGTCATGTGGGTATATATTAATGCTGCGCATTATGGACACAAGCGATTTTCACCCATTTATTAATTATATGTTTTACATTTGATAACACCAATGTGTTTAATACTGGCAACTTCTAATTGTGGGAAAAACGGAAACGTTCAGTAGAGACGTCCCATAGAACAATAGCCAGCATGTGTAGTTCTGGGGGGGCGTTCGATTCCAGTTTTGGATAGTCTGGTGTGGTTTCTTCCATTTCACACAGCTGTTTGACGCTCTGCGTAACCTTACGGGGACTGTAGTCCTAAACGATAGCTGGGGATTATGGGTAGTGTAGTGTCTTCGGCCATCCTAAACTCAGAAATGTTGACAATCGCAATGATGCTCGAAATGTCCCTTATAGGCCTACGTCTGTTTCCGGTTATTTTTATTTTTAATTCAGTTCCTGACGGACGCCAAAAAAGCCCGAGATTATGGAATTAAACCAATAAATAAAAGCAAGGATAATTGTGTGTTATTGGTGAGTAAATAACAGTGTGTTATTTTGAAAAGAATAACAAATTAGAAGGAAAAAAAGATTTAAAAAATACAGATTTCAGTATTCTGAGGCTCTGAGCCATTTATTTTCCTCACAGACGGCAACAAAAGTCCGAAATGATACAATTTAAAATAAAAGCAATAATTGTGGCTTGATATTGAGTAAGAACATGTTTTTATGAACCACACAGCTTCCGGTCTTCCACGACCCGACCGGAGAAAAAGACGTGATGCAAAAAAAAAGGGGCAAATCGTGTTGGTGAACACGAATCAATAGATTAAAAATCATGTTGGTGAACACGACATGCCGTGAGACTGGGTTGCTATACATGTGCAGCCTCGAAATTTCCCGCTACGAAGTACGCCGGCCTCGGTAGAATTCCAAGTATGCTGGACATTGGAACAGTCCTTCGGCGGCACTCGATGACATAGTATCAGTGGCGACTGGTCCTATTTAATGTGTGTGGCAAACAAATAATGACCATAGGGGCATAGAGCTGCCATCCCCACCATACGTCATCTCACATCATTCAGAGCTGATTGGCTGTAAATACGTGTGCCGCGAAAAGTGTGGTGTGTGAAGAGGAGGAGAGAGAGCTGCAGTGACGCGTCCTAAAACCCGGAAGTAAACTGCGTATGGCTTCCCATGGATTCCCTCGACAAAAAAGCAATGATATTTCTCCATAGGATTTTAGAAAATAGCTCCAAATAAGATCTGTGGGAAACAAACCTGTTAGATAAATGCACGTTTTGTTCAGCCAGATAATATCCACATGTCTACCCTACTTTTATAATTTTCGAATCATAAATCTATTGATTAGATTAGATTTATGATGGACTTTTGAAACTACAAGAACATAAGGAGGACTTTTACAAAAAAGTAATAGAGATTTGTGTCCAGAGGGATAGGCAAATGGACTTAATCTTCATGTCAAGGTAAGACTGCAATTGTATTGAAAATGGGATCTTACTAAGAGAGAACAATTCAATATTTAAATGATAAAATTACATTTTTTGGGTATCCTTTTGTTGAACTGTCTGTTTAAAATTAATTGAAGCATCAGACAAAAAAATTATATTTTGATTTAGGTCAAAATATAATATTTGTAAACCTGAAGAGTCAGTGCCAGTGCCTCACCAGCCATGAACCTCTCTGCAGAAGCTTATAGACATCTACGTGTTTTGTGCCCCACCACTTTTGTACATATTAAAACGCCACTGCATAGTATACTTGAAATAGTGGCTCTGGAGCAGCCTTCCTCGACATTGAGAAACACCCAGTATATTATCAAGTCTTTGGGAGTACTATGCATATGTAAAGTGTATTATGGACATTTTGTGTGTCTAGAGAGGAAACATGTTGACAGTGAAGCAGTGTTAATTTCGTTGACTAAAACCATGACGAAAACGAGACGATGACGAGACGGCACCGACGGCAGTAAACAATAACTGTAACGAAATCATCATGCAATATCTTTGACGAAAAGTGACGAGACGAAAATGTAGTTTACTAAATAAAAACTATGCCAAAATCTCTCTTTACTTTCGTTGACGAAAAATGAGGAGACGAAACATTATCAAAGATAACGTTACATCTCTGATAGTCAGTTGTTCTCCCAGCAGTTGGGCAGCAGCTGTGTGTCTGTGCTGCGCGCGGCGGTAGATTTGAATTACACCAGGCAGCGGCAAAATATGAACTGTCAGGAAGACTCGGGTCTAACTCATGGTCTAACTCAGTGGTTCTCAACTGGTGGGTCGCGACCCAAAAGTGGGTCGCGGACCCGTTTCGAGTGGGTCACGGATGTGTGAGTGAAGAAAAAAAAAAAGTAAGTAAAACTTTTATTTTGAAGGCCTGATTTTCTAACGCTGTGCGTGCAGTGGGCGTTGGACTGGAAGTCCGGAGACCATAAACGGTTTTGAAAACTTCTGTCACATTGTGATCATCTTCTCAATAAAACATCTTTGCTGATGTTTTTTCGAGTCTTCTGGCCAATCAGAATCAAGAGTGTTGCCGGAAGTCCCCAAGGAGAATAACTTTGCGGTAGAACTCTTCTTTATACATCCATGGGTACAACTTCAGATAGAAATGAACACATAATGAAATATGACCCCCGGTCTGATGACTGACAGGTCACAGAACAATGGGAGCTATCTACCCTTACCCACAATTTAAAGTAAGTCACACAGACTATCTCCTCTTTACTCTTCTCTCTGTGAGGAGCAGCAAGTTCAGCATCAGAACAAAGTGAAAAACAAACAATGGCATAAAAGATTATTAATATGTCGGGTAGTGATAGATTTAGTTATTTTCTTCTCAGTGTACCAGAATGCATAGTTTATGTTAGTATTTCTAAAAATCTCCTGGGGGAGAATCCCCCCAGACCCCCTGCTGGGGTTGGGTTTTCAGCATGCGTGCCTTTTTATATAGTTCAGCTTTGATTCCATCATCTCATTAAACCTTTTTTAAAAGCATACTTTAGTTCTGTGAAGGGATATAAGGGATATATGCACTGTACTTCACTTTCATTAATATTGTATGCTGAAAAGCGTATATATTACAGCACGATTTTTTGTTGAATAGATTTGAGTGCTTCAAAATGTTGGGTCGCGATGTATTGACCAAGTAAAAAGTGGGTCCCGAGGCCTGACCAGTTGAGAACCACTGGTCTAACTAACCTTATTTAACAGAAAATAAAATGGCAACAACAGGGCTTGAGAGCAGTGGTCGCACTCGCCTTAACCGAATACCCCCCCGTCAGCGCGAGTGATTGATAAATTGTGCACTCGACGGATAATAATGGATTATGACGGATTTTACGATCCTGTCCGTCAAAATTACTGACAACGAAAAAGTCTAAAGCCACCACTGCTTGGGAGAAAGAAACGATGTGATATTTGTGCCCATTTTTCGCTAAAATGAGGCGGAGAAAAAAAGCGAATACATTGTTTTATCAGAAGGGAAGCAATGTGGCCATAACACAGCTGGTAAAAACACCACAAACCTGACCAAATACTCTCTGCAAAGCTGCATTATTAAACATTCAACCTGTGTTTTTCATCAAATAAGGACAAGATATAATCTTATTGTGAAATATCTTTGACTAAAATGACAAATTATTTGGTTTTGGCTAGACTAGTTTGACTGAAATGTTCTATATAATCTGATGACTAAAAAAGACTCAACAGTTTTCATTGACAAAAAAGTAGACTAGTAGAAATAATTAGTTTTCTTTGACTAAAATAAGACTAAAATGCTCAGACTTTTAGTCGACTAAATATTGACTAAAATGTTTACTGTTTTAGTATACTAAAATAAGACTAAAATGCTCAGACTTTTAGTCGACTAAAACTTGACTAAATAAAAACAGGATGAAGGTGACTAAATATGACTAAAACTAAAAAGGAAATTTAACACAGGACTAAGACTAAAACTAAATTAAAAAATAGCTGACGAAATTAACACTACAGTGAAGTCACTGAAGACAAAGTGTGTTGGGTCCGTGGGTGTTGAGTTACAACAAAGTAACTTTATCTATATCTGTGGCTCGCAACTCATCTCTGTTTTAGGCTAGCTAGCTGCTAAAGACTACATTTTCCGCTACTAGCATACACAGCAGAATATACAACCACACTATTGACCTTCTATTTGTTTTGCGGGTTATGAAGGCAAATGGTTATGACAGGGAAAACCGTGAAAGGAATATTTCTGATTTTGCAGCATTGTGATGTGACACTTGAACACAAAGTTGTAATTGAGTGCAGAACACTTGAACACAACAGGAGCTTTTCTTACATCTTAACAAAACAGATAGGCAACAACAACAACAACAATAACAACCCAGAGACTCTCGAACACTCTTAACAATGTCCTTTTTATCCATCGCCTGCTGTGATAACCTCTCAGAAGACTAAATTGTTCTGCCAATTCAGTGTGTCCTGTGCCCTGCTGAATGCTCCAAGAGTAATTTTCGATTACTTTTGATTTGGAAAAGATCACTGCTGTTTCAGCTGTGAGAATGCTGTTATTTTTCACTGCTTGCTTCAATCTTTACTCATAATTCTTCTGAAGTAAATGTACAGTTTGAAACTTGTTTTATAAAGCATGTTCTGTAAGCATCTCTAACCGAACAACATGAACATTAAATTCCCTTCTCACATGTGCAGTTCCTTTCACTTTTGAAGTGGGCTAAAATACATTTGGTAGCATGGAGCATGTATATTTGAAAAAGTTTTAATGTCCATTAAATGCAAACAAAACAGTACAACAAAGACATTTACTATTGGCTTTAGTTATATTCACACAAAGAGGCTACCCAGTTACGTTAAATGATAGAGGCGAACATTGATGAACAATAGGGACACTGCTCAAAAGCATGTCTTAAATATGACACAGGACCACTATGAACAATGAGACCACTGGCCCGGACCAGGACCCCCAGTGCAGCTGTGTCCACAGACCAGAATTCCACCAATGGTGAGGAAAGTAAATGAGAAATCAATCAAACACTTAAGCTTCATTTCATTGTGTAAGAGCACTGATCCATCACAGGGTGTTATGGTCTGAGACAGCCTCTGCTCCTCTGCATGCTGCATGACTGCTGAGGGGAAAAAAAGCAAACACTCACAGACAAACACACGCACAGGACTGAAATATCAAAAGGTCAGCAGACAGGCAAGAGGAGAGACTGGTGTCGCTGTAAGACAGGCTGGGCCTCTGAGCTCTCTGTCCCTTAGTGTTTGTGTGAAATCAAGGACAACTGGAGATCGTAAACAGGGCACGGTGTGTGGCCATGCATATTGCAAATGCCAGATGTGCCTTCCAATTCCTTTGGTTTAAAAATCATCCTTCAGATTCAGACAACATACATCCCAAAAAAACGGAAATATGATGACAGATTGTATGTTAAAATACTTTGGCCTCTAAGTGAGAGTTAATTATATCAGTGGATATATTTCCACTACACATACATTTAAATAAATCACGCATCAACCACCAAGGATCTGCTTATGTATTTATGTGTGAATTGAAAACTGCAATTAATCCCCCTTTGATTCTGCATCATGTAATCGTGTGAATTCTTCACAGAATCATCACAATTCATATTTTATCGCATTGGTCCAATACCAAGAACAAACAACTTGTCTGTGTCTGTCCACCATTTTAGTCCTCAGTCAGAAGAGAAACATGTAACACGTCACATCTACACCACAGTGCCACACAATGGCCAGGAGAGGAAAAGCATAATGTATGTAGATTCATAAAAGGTTTATGTATTTGTTAGTTTTTTAAACTGTAATTGATTGGTTTTAACAAAAGTAGGCACAGGGTAGTGTATGGCAACACATATTTTTAAATATAACAAATATTTTTGGCTGAAATTCAAAGGAAGACAATCCTCCCACAATGTATTATCTGATTAGATTTCCATGGTAGTCAGGATGTTGGGTTTCGACTATTTTACATTGTTTTTGTGCTGCTGGTAAAACACCATGTTTGAAGACTAAACAACATACCCTTATGCTATTAAAAACAATCTAATGTTATAGTGTCTACATATTTCTGCATTGATTTTAAAACTTTACAAAACCAGCATCTACTCCATCAAATCATTTTTCGTGACATGTCCCCATGAGTCACCTTCAAACACAGACAGTTACTCAGCTCTTGGCAGTTAGATATGGACAGTTATAGGTTTGATATAAAAGATATATCAATTATGCACATGATGAGGATGAGTGTCAGAGATTTATGCAAATTATTTCCACCTTGAAGTTTGAGGACGGGGGCAAAAGAATGAACAAGAACTGTTGGTCACATGCTTTTGCTTTTAGGCACACACGGGCAGAATCCCTTGTAGAAGACAGGAGAAAGCGTGTGTTTGCAGCTTTTAGAGCGGTGAGGGGAATCGAGGGTATTGAGGACTGAATGAGAGCTAATTAGTGGAGAGGAAATGGTGATGTATTGCTTGAGGAGGAATGCTACTCTTCGTAGAGGGAATATGATCCCACACAGAATCTTTCAAAATGAAATGAAAAGTTGTTTTTTACAAGAAGCGTACCTATAGAATATAATCCTCACAACAGGATCGCTCATATCTCTACGAACTTTTACTTTTTTTTTATTGTTTTTGTTTTGTCGTCCTTGAAAGTGTGTTTTGAAACTTGTAAGTGGGAAAACAACTCCTAGCCAGCAAATATAAACAAATGAACTTGCTTTCAAACATAATTATAGACAACTTCATTGTCTCCATAGATACCTTGTTGATTACTGATATAACTAGTATGTACAGTAAACAAAGAACCACTGCCACTAGATATTTAGCTTAGCGTAGCACTAGAAAACAGCAAAACCATCTAGCCTTGCTTTTCCTTTTCTAGGACAGAATAAACTAGCTCTTAAGAAGTAGCATTTCTAGCATCTGGACTATGCTACGGTCAGGCATTACATGAAGGCCCATGGCTCACCACTATTCATTTTCAATGCCAATAAACAAACAGTGAATCTAAATAGTGTAGAGGAATTCCAGAGGTGTTGGAATGTATTAGCAGGCTCAATGGTGTTCACCTCATCATGACTGACTTGTATTTTTGAGGTTGAGCACCAAATTGCAATGTCTCTATAGCGTGAGACATAATGTATATTTTATTTGGTGTTTTCTACAGCAAAGTATGTTCTATTATATATCCAATTGCCAATGTATACCTGCTCATGAATAAGTCAAAATACTCCAATATGTATCTTCCCAATCTTTGCAAGGATACAAGTGTGTGCAGTGAGGAAAGAGGGAGGATATAGAGTATCTGTATTGATTGTTGTCTTTCGCCCTTCTCTGCTTTATTATAAAAAATAAATCCTGTGCACATCCTGCATCAGTGGCTGTGAACCGAGAAACTGTGAGGAAGGCTGCCAAAAAAAGAACAATAATAAAGACCGTTGATCCCTGCTGCATCAAATAAATATGAGTATGATAGCTTATTGGGAGGTAAACAATACACGTCAAATAAAATCTGTCTAGGGATTTATTGCCAAGGCACCAACTTACAAATATTTTTTTTTCCTGGGATCGCCCAGCTTGGTCCTTATGCTTTGTGACTTGCTGCTGTGCATTGGTGCGTTTGAACATACGTGTGCCCAGCTATTAAAAATTACGTTGTATAAACTGTATGGCACAATAAATCAAAGGTAGAAATATAACATATAGTTGGACCCGCTCCAGATTCCCAGTTAAACTCACAGGGTGGAATGACCTTAGCATTATTAAAATATATATTTTACGGCGGGAAATAATCTAATTCTCTACCAATGAAGGCCTCACTGCCACAGAGTTATCTGTGCTCTACACCTGGGCCTTCCCAATAAGAGGTCATTTAGTACACACTTTATTTTGGGAGAGCTCCATGAAATACATCACGAATATCCAAGATATATACGGTTTTTCTTTTTAAATGATGGCTTGAAAAACGTACTGTGTTCTAAGAAGGGAGCAGT
Organism: Harpagifer antarcticus; assembly: GCA_902827135.1. NCBI lineage: Eukaryota > Metazoa > Chordata > Actinopteri > Perciformes > Harpagiferidae > Harpagifer > Harpagifer antarcticus. The sequence continues at coordinate 1,329,880 of CADEHL010000266.1, forward strand.
GCGACTAAGCAGTGAAGCTACAAAGGAAACATGCTCAAGGACACCTGTTTCTCTCAGGCAGCAGTTTGTGAGAAGCATCTTGCCACTGCAGCAGCCATGTGCAAATGCAGGAAAAGCACAAGAGCCCAATTCAGTCCCCTTTCTCCACAAAGAGCCACGATGTGCTTTAGAATCTGACGTAATATTAACACATAATAAAGATGTCCTAAACTGACACAATGTGACTGTATAAAGAAAAGGAATATCACATTTGCATTTCTTTATTGTATTTTGAAAAAGTAGAACTCTGTTAGAGAGAAATGTACTTTATACATGCAGCCTATTCACCCAATTAGCACCAGAATAAGGTCTGTGGTGCTAGTGGTAGAAATCACAGGGGACCCCAGATCAAATTCATGAGCATGGACGATCCACCTAACTTGAATCCACTCTGCATTTTGCTTTACAATTATGCTAAGGAATGCACCGAGCCGCTGGCTGTTCAGTAGTTATCTGCCAAGACCCTCTGGAATCGGGCGTGAATTGCTCAAGAATTTGCCATTATGAATCTGCTTTACTGTTACAGTATCTCCTTTAGAAAGGTAATTTCATATTAGGGTAATTGCCTCTGGTGGGGTTATGCAGGGCTGTTGTGTTGAAGAAAATGCTGATGAAGAGGACTGGGGAGAGAACAAGTCAGACTGGCCCTCCCTCCCTATTCATGTCTCTCAGTCAGATGAGGTCATCAAACACCAACCTGCTTTGTATATTAATGATGTAACAGCCAGAGGTTTTTGGACACTCTTTCCCCAGAGACTGCTTGGCTGAAGGCAGAGGAAGACTTCATCTTGATCTAAGAGAGAGACAACACCCTCGATATAACTGTGACAAAGGCTAGATAGGCAGTGTGAGGAGATAGTGGGGGAGTGTAGGCGCCGGCAGAGAGGAGAGGACAGGAGAGGAGGGGACTGTGCGATACACTGTGCCTTTAAAGCACCCAGCCCCTCCTCCTCGGAGCCGCGCAGAACAGCCGAGTGGTGCTGGCAGGAGCCTGAGCCCCACGATAAACTCTGGCATCAGCTTCCCTTCATCCGGCAGTCAGCGAGGACACAGTGAGGGCGCAGGGGCAGAGAGACGGGGACGGAGAAAGGGAAAGAGCAAGAGTGACAGAGGGGGGAGAGAGAGAGACGAAAACAGAGAGGATAGGCAGAGAGGGAGAGGCTGTCATAGGAATCACACAGCTCCTTTTCTACAGCTCGGTCTGCTGCCTCCCGGTTCAGGCGAACGCCGACGGGGATGACGGGTGGTGTGCTTTTGGGCAGCACAGTTATCTGAGTGATGGTAGCGGCCACGGCGGCATCACAATCTGAAACAGGTGTTCTCCTCGCCGCCGCTCCAGCTCTTAGTCATCCTCAGCCCTCCTCTTCAGCCTCCTCTCTCCCTGCTCAGAGTGCTATCAGGGCCATTCATCGTTCCCATCTCATGCCTCCTGCCTCCTCCTCCTCCACAGCTTCATCCTCCACTTCTACTCCTCCTCTGATGAGCCACAGCCTCAAAGTGAAATAGCCCTGCTGATAGAAGCTTCTCTCTCTGTCAAGACAGTAAGTAGGGGAGAGAGGGAGAGAGCTGTGTGTGAGTGTGAGAGAGAGAGTAAGAGTCTGTTTGAGATTGAAAGGAATGAGAGGAAGACAAGGCGGGCGAGAGGAGAAGAGGTTAGTGTGTGCGACAGAGGGACTGCTGAAGAACCAGCAGGTTGTGTGTAGCTTGAATGATCCTGCTGTGTGTGGACAGCGAGCACTGGGGGGCATAGCAACAGCAAAGTGAAGCACAGGAAAGGTGAGTAGGTGTGTGTGTGTGAGAAAGTAATTCTGAATCTAGAGATACATTTTGACAACGCAGTTAATTGCCGTCCACCTCTGAGTCTTCTTCACTCTATTGCTTTTCTTATGTCGCTATGACTTCCAGAAAGAGGGAGGAATCGAAAGGATTGAGGGATGAGACATGAGAGAATAAGTGATTGCTTTTCTTCCCGTCTGTCCAGGTGCTATGTGTGATTGGCCAGCGCACCCCGTGGCAGTGGCATCGCCCTGGATTTGGAGAGAAGCTCTTCCCCCCGCTTGTTCTCTGGGGCTCCTCAGGGAAGCTTTCATGGGATTTATCTCTTCCTGCTGGATGGCACTGAGCTCTCTGCCTCTCTGAAAAGAGTCCACAGAGAAAACATACACTACACGGATAAGAAGTACAATAATTATCCAATCACAGCACAAGGAGGCAGACCGGGTTCCCTTAGCAACAACTGAAGGAGAGAAGAGAATCCTTTTCTGTTTCTGCACCCTTGGTTTTTGGGCACACCCCTGTGGACTGCTGTGGGTCAGTGTTTTCTGAGAGGACTTGGAGAGCGCTGTTGCATAAGACAAGCTGCCACCCGAATTCCAGAGGAAGGCTCTTATTCGAACCGCTTCGTAACTGCGTCTCATGGACACCATGATTTTTTGTCATCCCTCTACACATTCTCATCACAAGTCACGTTCCGCTGGCTTGGAAATCAATTCATTCTGATCCCACGCCACCTGGAATAAGCCCTGCTATCGGGGGAGAGTGGACGCTCTGTGAAAAAGACCCACACATACCTTCCTCCCTTTCATGGACGAGAATTGAAGGACAACCAGATGAAGTCATCACCTGCAAAGAAAAATGGATGTGAAGCAAAGTTTATTCTGATGCGAGTTTCTACTGAGAATCTTTAACATTTGTCCTGGAGGGGGAAACGGCACAGAGGAATATCCCCTTTTTCCAAACAGGGTCTGTCCTTCTCTCATAACAGACAGTAGCTGAAGGACTATATTTAGAAGGCAAATCTTGTCCCCGTTGGCCACCAATAATGTAGAACACGATCATTTTGAAAATCGAGCCACTGCTGGGAGTTCTATTTTTCTATCTATGTTGGATAGCTTTCTCTATAAAAAGGGTTAATATGAACCCATTTTCTGCTTTCACTTTTGTATGTTAGCCTGCCATTATGTCACTGTGTTTCACAAGTAAAAAAGCTTTTACAGGACAAGTGGAAGAGGGAAAAAGTCTCTTCCCTGTATAGTCAGGCGTTTTAAATAGCGTCTTCTCGGGAACAATTTCAAACGTACACACACTGACACATGAGATGAGTTGGCTCAACAAGATTATGTAAGAGTTTCGTACAAGCTTCAGCCCATGTGTTTTGCCTGTTTCTTTTCCATGGATTTACAGCGCTTGACTTTTCCCATGCTCAATTTCTCTTCGTTTTTGGAAGTGTCTACAAGAGGGCATGGATGTGTGAGCCTGTGCCTGGTGTGCGGGCGAGGCAAGGTGTTTTGGCTGCCCAGGTGCTTTTAAGATGTTGAGGTCTCCCTGCGTGGCCGGGGCCCCTGTTCGGATCAGTAGCACTGAGGCTCCTTGTAGCCAAAGACATGGACCCCGACTCGGCTCCCCCACGCCCTCAGCCTGTTGGCCACTGGCCCCACGTCGCCCTGTAAAGGATGTCCCTCAGCAGAGCTCCGGCCCGGGACACCTCTGAGACCCCGAGCCCGAGAGAACGCATCCGCAGCCACATGAAGATGGTGATCGACCAGCTGGACGGCATTCTCAAAGAGCTCAAGGATGTGGCCAAGGAACTCCGGGAGGTGAGGTTTAAAATGCAGCTTTCACATATCATGCTCCTGGGGGGTGGGGGGAGTTTGGCGTAGAACAGGAGGAGGGAGAGACGGAGGCAGGGAAAGAACGTGGGTGCCAGGTGGGTGTGCTTCTCAAGTAGGCTGCATTTAATTAAGTGTAAAATTATTTTTTACCGAGCATGGAGATTTTGATTAAGATTTTAAAGTCACTTTTGCTCCCCTTGTTTTGGAACAGGAGGAGGATACTGTTGATTAAAACCGCAGCGAGTCCGTCTTCCTTTTCCAATCAAACAAATGCTTATCGCCAATTACAAATGTCCTTCATGTGTTCAGTGGTGTCTTGTGGAAGGTACAGTCAATGTTAAGAGCTGTTGAAAAGCAGCAAAGCCAGGCTGTAAGGAAACACAGAAAGGCTTAGATAAGATACAAGACTTAGCACCGCAATAGTTATATAACCGTTGTGTTAAGGATCAGCTGGATTCCTACTGTATTTTTGCAACTGCCATGGTAACACCGGGAGATGTTTGTGTGTATTAACGGTACACAGTTTGAAAATAGGATCAGCAAAGAAATACACCGTGTGTGAATGTGTGTGAATGTGCTCTCACAAGCAAATTGACTGGACCACCATGTGTGTGATGGCTGATAATCAGGGTACATCTGTTCATGAGCGTGTGAGAGTACAAAATGGCCCTCATCATCTCTTTGGGATCTTCCCCTGCAGTGTCCTCAAAGCTGGGAGCTCTTCCCGCAAAGCTCCTCCAAAGAAAGAGATAATGGCTGATAGAGAGACAGAGACAAATGAAACCAGAGCAAACAGTTGTGTCCGACCCATCCCACATCCTCCAAGCTTATCACATGATAATCCTCCCACCTGCTTCTGATCAGGGATGCAGAGGGAGTGTGTGTGTTTCTAAACGTGTTGAAAAAGCGAAATGGTGGATGTTAGCTCATGTAATGACCTGAAGGAGGAGGAGGGTTTTGAACAGCCAGGGTGAAGCTGCCATAACTCACTCCATCACCGCACAGGATCCCCGCAACCCCCCACACTCCCAGCTCTGTCCCGCTCACCATGCTCTACTTTATGTACTTGTACAGTTGGAGGTGCAAGGGCACAGCTCACAGTGCACCTTCCCTCTGGTGAGCAGGAGAAGCCGGCCTGTGCGCGAGTGATTGATGATTATGGGACAACTGCAAGTGGAATAATGCTGGCTGGAGCTATTTATAAACAAAAACACAGCGTGTGCCTCTGCCAGCTCCAACGCATATTACCATTCTTATCCCAGACCCCATTAGAGAGGGCTCGGCACAGAGGCTCAAATGTCATTTTTTATTGGGAGAGCACAATCCCACATATTGAAATGGCTAAGGAATCATATTAGCTGCAGTGGCAGTCATAATGCTGGTATCAATATCCTGCAATGAACTGACCTATGAGATTGCAGGGAATCAAAGGAAGATGAAGAATCAGTGTAACGCCATCAGAAGCCTAATGTTCCATACAAGCCTTCATTGTTGGCAACATGAAAGGAACAACATAATAGATAACAACTGTCATATAAATAAATGATGAATTGCCGTGTGAATGTAGTGAAATAAACACCTCCGTGAAGGAGCAGTAATGACTGATTATCACCCACAAGGTCTTTGGGGAACTGGAGATACTGCAGTGCTCCGAGGAGTTAAAGCTGACACTCCAAAGCACGTAGCTGCCCAGAAATTAGGAAACTGGTCTGTCACGATTCTTACTTCACAGTACTGTTTTCACAGCTCAAGATCACATACGTGCAGTGTAATTGTGTCAAAAGCTGTTAAATAAATCTAATTTCATCATTAGTCAAACTGCCCACATTTAATTAGCTGATTGCTCATTGCTTCAAAGGTTGCGCATTGTATATTGCAATATTCATTTAAAACATTAAGTCCTCTACATGTATTCAAATGGGAAGATTTGAAAAGGTTTTCAATCTGTCCTTCACGGGCTTATGCATCAACTGTTAAAGGAATGATAATTCTGCAGATGTCTTTAAGGTGATACAAGTGCCGGGAATAAACCTTTTATCACTTAATGCTAATTTGTTGAGCAAAATCTAACAGTTTTTAATTGAATAAATATTTCAAGCCCCAAGGAACATTTTAATAAGGCCCACGGGCAATCTCACATCCAAAAAGTAGGTGACACAGAAACATTGTTTGAATACATTTTGCAAATTGAGTAGCTTAGAAATCCAAAGAAGGCAAACTAGGGTAGTTTTGCCGATTTCGAAATTAAAAAAAATGATCCATCCAAAATGACTAGTTTCTTCAGCACAATGTGGGCTTGGATAAGTGATACTAACAAGCACCAATAAGCAAAGTGATTAAATACTGAACATGATGGTATAAATTAAGAACATTTGGCTGAAAGGAACAAGAACTTCCCCATTAGAAAGACTTTCCACTCCACTGATTCTACCCCAATGTGGCTCCTTAAAAAGATGGTTGCTAAAAAAAAGGGGTCATCCATTAGTCCTTCTTTCTTCTCTGCCAAAATTAACGATCCTGACTTTGGATCACCACAACACATTTAGAGCAGTCTAATCAAACCCTGTGGTGAACTTACCATTACACTTTAATCACCGTCAGGTAAATGGGATTTTTGTTCCTATGTGGCATAGGGACAGTGCAGTGTCTGATTTCATCAAACAGTCATCTTCAGGAAGCCTGAGCAATAATGAATCTTAAATTAAAAAAACGATACCAACGAATGTCCATGTAAATCTGTCAGGGTTGTGCTTTTTCAGTCAAACCTTCTAAGAGTTTATTATTTGTTTTTCTTCAGTGTTATCCACCCGTCTGGTCTCTAAGCAACTATGTTTTTTATTCATCCAGGTAAATTCCATATAATTCACATAATTACCTAACATGTACCCATTAACCATGATTAGCTTTCAAACATGTGGTACAATTATATATCATTCCTTCTCCTTGGCTGATGGTGTGTTGGTCACATACATTAGCTGGTCTACTGTGGAATACAATCGAGACATGTAGCATCCATGCAATGTGGCTTCCACCCCAACATTACATATAAGCTGTCTCTAGAACAGTGCTTATTCTGATCATCTATAAGAGAGAGAGAAAGCAGTTTTATTAGAGAGATCATTTTATTTTTGAAATACTGTGATGCTTTCACAGTTGCTTGCTACAGCACCGTCTCATCATAAATCTCCTTTACATGTCAAAGAAAAATGGACCACGGACTACACATAGTTTTCCAAGCTAGCTCCCTTCAAAAGCCAATTACAGTCAAATGCAGCCTGTCTTACGTGCAAATCCCATTACAGGCCCCATGACGGGTAAAATGAGGGTAATATACTGATACACTACTCCATTTGTAATAATAACACCAGCAGTAGTGGCAACTCTAGAAGAAATCATTTATGTAGGTATCATTTCAACCTTGCACTTAGAAGTTTGAGGATAAAAACAAATACAAGAATTGCACGAAAGACATGCAAAGAACCTCTGAAATGTCTGACGTTGAGCTGTTCCTTCTGGGAGAAAGGGCACGTAAGGAAACGCAAATGTTGGAGTGCACTCATGTTGGTTATTAGAGAGATACAGACTTGTAAATTGAAAGAATTTAATGAAGCGTTAAAAAAGAAAATAGAGAGAGACTGGGGAGAAGATGCAGCGGCACTTGGGGGAAGGGGTTTGGCAGTGAGCTACTCGTCTATATACGGAACCAAACGGGGATGATGGACTGTTATTATGTGGATGTAGTTATTATGCAGAATCATACCACGAGCAGACGATGCTGCACGTCTGTGCACGGCTCAAGACAAATGAACACAGGAAGGCAATCAGGACTCAGGAATTAAAGCTCCAAAAGAGAGGAGAGGATATAAGCTGGACAAAGAGCAATTATGAACAGCAGAGTACAGCATGTGCAGGACACTGGCCTCCATCAGTCAGCTGTAGCTGCATGCAGGATGCTCAGTGTAATAACGGACTTACCGTTTAGAGTCAGCCTGAAGACAGAGCAGGGAGGCAGCAGGAAAGCACTGGCGTCAGGTGAAAACTGCATCCTCCCAAAGTCAGCTTTTTAGGAATAACGTCCTAAACCCTTTATTAATGAGTCTTGCCACCGTGCAGTTTTAGAACTACATAATGGATTTTTTTAAAGTGTTTCATTAATGTGTTCCATCTACTGAGAATCAGCAGAGAGTAGCATCAGGATTGAGAGCCTTTCAGGTTTTCTTGTTTCTACGGTCAACTTTGTGCAAGACAAGCTCAGACTAAATCTGCAGGAACACCTTAAAGTTACAGTAAAGTTTTGTCCATTCCATTTCCATTCATCCTCTTTTTACCAGATACCAGCATGATAGCATTGGCTGGTAAATAAAGGCATTTGGCAAAATAGAAAAGTGTTATGCGAATGATTCGAAGGCTACCATGTGGTGCTCCTTCATGTCTGTCCCATGTTTAAATAATCCATTGTTAAAGCCTGGTATGGTATCCAACAGCTGGCCCCAGATCAGCCAGCCAACGGTGTCTCTTTCTCTAGACTGAAACCAGTTATGACACATCCACATCGAGGAGGGAACCACGGTCCCTTATCTGCTGGAGCTGCCGCGCTCAGCACTGAACCAAATCTGTTCCAAAACCCAGAGGGAGACCAAAAGCAAAATCAAAAGGGCCGTTTTCTTTTTCTTCGGGGGCCATATCCTCTCCTCACACTGTGTTTCCCCCTGCTGATGCTGATGCTTCTGCTGAGCAGGGCAGGGAGCAGAAGACTGCCTAGCAAGAATACTTCAACGTTTGACCATGAGACTCCAGGACTAAACACCAAGACTAGGACGTGGGGAGTCGAACAATATAAGGGCCACTGGTACACAAAGTCTCCATTGAATGAAATAGTTGATCCGATTTCTGGGGAATATTTTCCAGAAGGTTTAAAGGCATTGGAACATTTGATAACTCCTGTTGGGGAAAAGGCTTACTGCTGCAGCATGTAGTACAATAGAATATCTTAGAATAATTAACGTGGGCAATTATAGCAAGGATTTAGCAACTACAATTACTCTTTATAGCCAACACATTGGGAACAATATGAGGAATACAAGTTTAATTCACTAAGAACTTCTTCCTGTTGTTGAAATCATTTCATTGTAAATACAAATCCAGATAAATTCAACAATTAAAAATGACTTGATGTGGCTGAATACCACAACATATTGAGAGGAGATTGTGGCTCCATGTTTGTCCAAATGAATGGTTACAATCAAAAATTACAATCAGTCACAAAGCTGTGTCCTGGTTGATCATTTCCCACAAAGCAACCATTTTGACTTGGCTACAGAGTACTGTGGGTTTACTGGCCAGTTGACCACAGCCCAGTGGTCTCCATTGACGACTGCCCAGTCTGTTCTCCATCACAGAGTCCATTTACTTCTGATTGAGGCAGGCTTGGCCCAGTATACGACCTGTGAACATGTCCACCAGCTGTCCTAGCAGGCAAACAACGCTCTGTCGGCAATAGTGAAAGCTTAACCACTCACACAGGAAAGTACTCTTCAACCTGACATACCTGGGCCAAAGGGTTTCTTCTCATTAAATCCATTTGGAAGAGATGACAAGTACCCGCTTGCCGTGTCTGTCAATGTGTTCTTCCTTGTCAGACCTCTTTTGTGTGTGGAAATTAAATTCCTAAATTAAACATGCCTCCAGCGCAGTTCTCTTTACTCAGGAAAACAACAAGAACAAGGTACCTCAAGCCTTATCTCTTCTTTGCTGAACATAAAACACCCTGCCATATCAACACCTGTATTTCCTTGAGCTGAGCTCCACATAAAAACACTTGAAATGAATCAGAGGCTCAATTATTCTCAGGAATGATGAAATACTGCTTCGGGATTTGAAGTGAAAATGTCAGATCATGTCCTGGTTGAACTGATTTTAAATGGATTCCGACCTGAGCACGGCATGCTCATGTATGCTTGTACAAAACGACCATGGTGACCCCATTGAATAACTTCAATTTAATAACAAAGATGGCCCATGACTTAACAGGTGATAAGGGAGGTGTTAAACATATTTTACCAAGAATAGCTGGCAAAGGAATCAATTCCAGATTTACATTTCCTAGATGCTCATATGTTACTAAATTGTAATGAAATCAATTAAAATATACAGCCCAAAATCAGGTATTTACTTTAGAAGCCACTACGGCATACAACGCCCTCGGATTACATTAAACGTAAGCAGTATTAAGGATTGAAAGGAGAGCAGAATCGAAGGAGGGGGGGGGGGGGGCGGGTAGCAGTAAAAGAACAGGTTAAGACTTTAGCGGCATCTAACCTTGAGAGCTGTAAAGAGAATGAAAACGACGCCACGCAAAGCATCCCCCTGAGCCTCTTCCACCTAGCTCTGCTGTGGGGCTCCAGCTCCTTCAGGATGCAGGCCCAGCATATTGACTAGCCCATCATGCCTGTAAGACCCAGTGGATTAGCTGGCCCTTTGAGCTCGGCCTCCCTATGCGAACTTCGCACACACTGTAATGAGGGCTTTAGGTTATACCTCTGCTGAGGTAAACACTCAAAAATTGCTCTCATCTTGCTCATTGATTTGTATTAAATAACACGCCTACTGTGGGCGAGTAACGGATAAAGCGGTGACTTATTTTTACTTTTTCTTTTTTAAACCTTGCATGTTTGTATTTTGTGATTCAGCCCCTAGGCGAGGATAGAGCTGAATAGGATGAAAAGGGGAGTTAAAGACAGGGACAAGAAAAACAAAATGTGTCCAAGTGAGATGGAGAGAAAGAAAAGGAGAGACAGAGATGAAGGGCGGATGGAGATAATGGTTTCTCCTGCTGCACAAAATTGCGACAGACTGGGTGGAACAGCTTAGATCAATTGTTGCAAGTGTGCTCGTTCGTGGGCGTGTTTCGGATTGTTTTGGCCTATCTCTGTGCTGTGAATAAAACCAGTAGGCTGTAGTTAATGGTGTGAAAAATGGCATCCATCGAAGTGCACAAGCAGCCTCCGAGAATAGCTACATAATTTCATTGTGTCAAAGCATACTGTACGCAGAGAGACAGCGTGCTCTCTATTAGGACGTGAGACTCTCTCTTCCACCTGGTGTAACAAATGTTTTAAGAGTACAAATTCAAGTAAGGAATAATGAGAAATATAAATTATTAATGTGAAAATATCTTTTGTTTCTAACTTCATTTCCACTGCCTGTGACAGTGCTCAGGGCAATGTGGGCCACTGCACTCAACAGTGTATCAGCCTAATCCAGCTCCAATCTTTGTGTGAGTGTTATACTGAGGGATCATCAGGCAGCTTTTTTTGTCCTGCCTTTTATTTTTAGCCATAGCCTGTGATGCATCATAAATCAACCCAGTTTCAAATAACATTGTTCAGTTTTAACCAGCAGGAATAGCTGAACCGAGATAGCACGTTAGCAAGTGTTTGGATCCTCTGGCCTTAACGAATGCACATAAACACATAATGTTGAGCAGATGCGCACAGGTACCTCACAAGTTGGTTCTTAGAATGATGAATAAGGTTTCTTATATTTGAAGCATGCTTTTAGTATTTTTTCTTCCATGTTTTGAGGAAGGTTTTTGAACAATATGATGATGTTCGGCGACTTGACTTGATAATGTGTTGAAGAAAACTAAAAGGGTAGTAAAACAATGTTTATAGCATTTTGTTAAGAGGAAATGTTACAGTATTCCAACTAAAGGTTCCACTTTTATTTTGTCGAAAAATTATAAGAAATTGCACATTTATTCTGACTTATAGTTTGACACTTTAAAAACATTGCAGTTATGATGAGGGAGGAAAAATCATTGCAACATTTCAGGTTTTTTTTCGAGACTTTTCAAAAACATTTAGATGAGATTATGTGAGATTATACAGTAGTTTAGATAGTGGTAAATCATTACTACGCACATTTCCCCAAGCGCAATTTCATTACGTCCTGAAGAAACAACAACCACCTCACAAACACAAAGACAAAATAAAGACACGCTGCCATGGAAAACTAATTTTTAAAGTCTGTTCTTTTATTGATTAAGAGCAATGGAGTCCAGACAGCAAACAATGCTAATACAAATCTTAAAATCGTGTTCATAATAAGTTTATTAAATGATCTGAAATGCATTGCTACTAAATTGTTACTTTCCAAATGTCAACACTATGTCTTTGGCAATGTGATGGTTATAGCTGTATTGATGGTAACCAGATGGATACTTGCCTTTTCACAGCTTTTATTTGTTCTAAATCTCTAAATGTGTCTCCTGAAACAATTTGCTAAGTTAATTATACAATGTTCAAAATAGAGTAAAATGAACTCAAGAATAATCTCATCATTCTTCACTGTTTATTTACTGGCACAAATCAGAGCAGATGTGATTTTTCTTTACAGAGGCACACAGTTCCAATTTGCAACAGGTGCTCAGAAAATAATTACTATCAATTTGAGTGGTTAAAAAATGTTGAAGTCTGTTCGGCAACAAAATAAAATGTGATCTTAAAAATTGCTCACGGAAGAAAGCCAATATGTTATATTAATGTTTTAACACCTAATGTACAAATGAGGAAAGGAAAGAAAGCCAACACATTCTTATTTATAAAACCTTGTGCACGTGGATCAGCGTCACATCCCGTCCTTGACACATTCAACCATAAATGATCAATGGAGCACATCTTAAAGGTCCCCTATCATACTGTTTTTCATCAATATATTATAGGTCTCAGATATATACAGAACATGTCTCTGAAGTGTTTGGCTCCAAACACCAAACAGATCATTGCAGCATCCCATAATCCCCTCTGTTTCAGCCCTGTTTCTAAAGTGCTGATTCTCTGTCTGTTACTTTAGATGAAAATAAGGAGCCCCTCCCCACGCCCCTCTGAGAGAGATTTGGTTAAACAGAACACAATGGTGCTCTAGGAGGAGATTCAATTGATAAGGTGGGGGGGGGGGGGGGTACCCTGGTTGGTTATTGGCTAATGGTTACACAAGCCAAACAAATCGTTATGACATCATAAAGTGACCAAAATCTGATCAGCTCATTTTTCTTTATAGAAATGGATCAGGACAAAAAGAGAGAGAATCTTTGTACCTGAAACTTTCAGAGTCTCTTTTCACAGAGGGGACACATGTTGATGTAGAAGAGACATGAGGAAGAGGGGACACATGTTGATGAAGAAGAGACATGAAGAAGAGGGGACACATGTTGATGAAGAAGAGACATGAAGAAGAGGGGACACATGTTGATGAAAAAGAGACATGAAGAAGTGGATTTTGCATAATAGGTGACCTTTAAGGTTGATTATTATATTACACAAGTTTATATTATTTACAGTAAATCCCATCGACTACCATAGAAAGGCCACTTTTTTCCTTCTAGCAAATACATCACCATGGTGATGGCTGAGGTTGTCCCTAAACATTTGTTCCTGCCTAGTTTTTCCATTCAACATTATACAGCATTACACATTAAACGTGTCACTGCAGTATTTATATGTTTACAGCAATCAAACTGATTGCTACTTACCAACATGGTCACACAAATGAGTGATACCTCCTACCGAGGGCTATCATTTGAAAACACATTCTGGTGAACACCATATATTTATTAATGTAAGCTATGTTATGGAGAACTTGGCCTGCACTGGGGCTTACCGTATAATGAGGATAAGGAGTGTAATGATTGTGCGAGAGCCGTCACTGGTTTTATTTCCAGACTTTGCTAATTTACACAATCTGTGCAAGTGGAGAAGTTGTGCCGGGTGAGGTGACAGGAGAAAGCAGAGTGTGTTGAACAGATTTCACTGGAGACGCAGTCATGTAGACTGCAGTTATTTCACACACAAAACGTTTGTATTAGAATATACTATTAAGACAACCAATAAGCAAACGGTTAAACTGTAAATAAGACCTCTGTTCTACATTTTAACTTGGTATTAATCTATATTTGTCTTCGACTTGTCTCGGTCTTGATACATTCTGGTTTCCGTTGGATAAGGTTGTCATGATTACAACACTGACTTTGAGCAGAAAATGCAAGGAGTGGCAGAAAGTCCACTAACTCTTCTAACCGGAAATCACAGATTACTGGAGGGGATAATAGGCTAATATAAAGGTAATGCACTTTGTAACAGGACTATTCTCTGAATTGGACCAAATGAATGCCAACTAGACAGATCTATTTAACATTTAAATGTCTTTAATTACTTAATTTTATGAGGAACCTGTCCGTCTGAATATTTAAGCAGAGTGTCTGTGCTTGGCCCAAGGTGTCGTAGTTAATTAATCTGCATCGACGGTCTGAAGAGAACTGTAACATTAGACAAATCAGTTATTTTTTAACTTATTCATGAACAATTACATTTCAAAATGAATGAGACTGCGACAAACTAAAATAAGAATATGGATCTCAAGTCAGGTACAGTTTGGGTTATAATATATTTGCTCTAAAGAGACATGGCTACCTGGGTACTGCAGAGCTATTCAGTAAGATATTCATCATCAGGGGCTCTAATAAACCAATGGATCACCAATTTTAAACATTGTATTGAAATGCGAGTCAAGTCAAACATTGTGACACACACGATGCATTAAAGTTCAACTAATAAGCTTGTTGTAGAAAACGTTGCTAGCTGAGATTAGAAGGCTGCGTTCAATTATTGTAGGTTCCCTCATTTCAGTGCATAATGTATTTGACCCTTGTGGCTATGTGGCTAGTTGGTAGTTTCATTGGAGGATCCAGGAAAGGCTAGTTTAATGTCAGTTAATGTTGTCGGTGCCAATGTTAAGGCTACAGGTGAATAAGTTGGTCATGATAATGAGTTATACTTCCAGTAGGTATTCAGCGGTGGTTGGGTTTCCACTTTTTGCTCAGCTTAAAAGTGACCTTTGTTACAATGTTTGTACATGTTTCACTACAGTCACTGTGATTCTTGGTAAAGGGCAGCACCTTTACACTGTGGGGTCTAAAATATGAAAAAAACAAACTGATGAGTCCTTTCAAATTCAGATCTCCCATGCTTTTGGGAAATTCCCCCCATTTCTTTGTATCTGGTCTTGCTCTGGCGGCTCACACTCTGCCAGTTGCACAGCATGGATGGCTGCCACCACTGACATTGTCAATAACACGACAACCATCTAACGCAGGGCAGGGCAAGATGAAAGAGGCACAGCAGAGAGGACAGGATAATTATTCAGACTCACAGCTAAGAGCAGAAGGGGAAAAAACATGTCAACAAACTGTTTGGATGATTTATATTTTGTTGTCATCTGCGCAGTCACCTGTGCAATTGGCAGTATATGTCCAAGATGATGAAGCCCAAGATTCCTGACTTTTATGCAAAGTAGGCGATATAGCAAGGTCTACGAGGGTGAAAATTATAATTAGACTTTTGGGTCCGCTTGTTATTCTCAAGGATATTAACTGAGGATGGTTGATGCGGACCGTGAGCTGCAGGTTCTGATGAGAGAAAAAATCCTAATTATGATTATGCAAAAAGCAGATTGGAGATGTACTGATGAATTCACAGATGAACATGCATTAGCAAATTCCCAAGGTTAATAACCTGCTGGACTGTTTGCTTTGTTTTCAACATTGTGACGTGTCAAGCCAACCATTTCAATATACACGTTTATTTTATAGTGCAACCTGGGGATGAATTTGTGACAGAAATAATTGTGAGTTGCAGCAACTTAACATTTTACTGTGCAGTTTGTTTAATTGAAGGCATTAGTAGAGAAACTGTTTACAGAATATAGGGTAATCTTCACGGCAATAATTCATCCCCTAATTGCAGCATTATCACAGGTCGAATGCATGATTTATTTAATTAATTCCAAGATTAGGATCAACACAGAAAGCCAGACAGATCCCATTGATTTAAGTGGTGGTCACCTTGACCCTGGCCATTGAAGCTTACAACGCTGTGAGGTCATACACTTTAAGATTGATTGAAATAATATGGTTTTATTGAATGACTTAAAGTAGTGTTTCAATCACTCACACAAAATGACACAACGCATCAATAGAAGCCAACGTAGTTACATAGTTGATCGGTAACGACAGTCAGTTCTCTAGTGAATCTATTATGCAAGGCACAGTGACTCACACATACACCCAGAAGTGATGCATAGTAGTGCACACACACAGATCCATTTCTGCTTCCTGTGTGTGGTAAGGAGGGTATAAAATAGCTCAAGAGTCTGACAAGTAAAGCTGCTCCACAGTCCTCAACTCAACCATGATTCACAGTGTTGAGGCTCTGAGTGATCCAGATTATTCACTGGAAATTAGATGGTTGATAGAGATACTAACAATGACTTCTTGTTCAGAAAGATATATGAAATTATTCCTTTTCTTCAAACTACTATGTTTTTATTATAAAATCATTCAGCTGTTGTGGTTGTTCGTATCTAGTAAATGCATGGTTTCAAGGGTTCATGTGTGATCAGTGTGTGGTCCAATGACAAAATATGATGCAATTTGTGTGGGACTTAAGGTAATCTATGATGCAAAGGCCCCCACAGAGCTAAATGTCCAGCCACTATCACATACATCATCAACCCCAGTGGGCAGCTTCAGGTTTTTTTTTTAACCAATTCTGTGTTCAATCGTAAACTGCAAAAGGCAAACTACGTGACTAATTGACCGAACGTTTGACGACTTTGGTTTTAGAGCCTTTGACATGGATTAGAGTGGAAGGAGAGATCGAGCAGAGGTGGAGCTGCCTTGATGACCTCCATAGTTTCTATCAAGGTCACAGCTAGAATTATAACTCCTAGAATCAGCTGTTCATGTTGGCAAAGAGGGCAACTTGATGGAGTGGTTTGCCCATAGTCAGGACTTTTGGAGTAAGGTGAGGGTGAAGACACTAAGGTCATCCATTTGTGTGGTGGCTTTTGTCAGCACAAAACAAATAGGACAAGGGTAGAACACAACCCTGCTGATGTCCAATGTCCGTTGCCGTCTGTAGCAGTGACTGGGGAGGGGAATATTTAGACACTGAGAACCAAGAGATGATTTAGAGAAAGTGAAAGCGATGGAGGCAGAGGAGGAGAGAGGAGGAGCCCGGGAAAGAATAAGAAAAAAGAGCAGACAGGCGGAGAGGAAGGCTTATCACTTGGCCTGCAGACAACAGTTCTTTTTCTGAGCTGGAGCCGTGTGCACAGGGCCGGGGGGGGGGAAGTGGTTTCCTCTTCGGGGTGCACGAGCCAGAGGGTCAGCAGTTCATCGCATAATTCGATGGCTGCAAGTCAGGCGCAGATGCACAACAATAGAAAATGGGACCTAGCTATTTAACACCTGTCATTCCTGCATCTGCACTGGGAGCTGTCAAGAGCGGCTGTTAGCCAAAGCACATTTGCAAGATTTCACAAAGGGGGAGGACAAAATATTTATTTATTTTTCCATCCGAGTGCTTGCCTTTTTTCAGAGTCCTTTACCCCTCAGAAGCGTCAGATCCATCTGTCTTTCGTCACTGTTGCTTTGCAGAGTCATTTGTAACAACCAAGAATAGCTTTGGTCTACATTTAGTCAATGACATCTGCTATGACCTAAATGGAGGCGATATTAAATGGGCTGCGAGAAGCTAAATTGGTGATGGCACACACTCTTTAAAAGAGGAACTGTGTTTTCAGTACATTCTTAGGTCAAATGAAGAAAGGAAGAAACAAATCAAGGGCACAGCCAACATCAAAAAGCTACTTCATGAGTCACAATACAGGAACTGGGGAGGTTCCTAATAAATGTTATGTATTATATTTTCATATAATATTATGGCAGAACTTCGTCTAGAATTATAATCTCAAGCAATATCAGTTAGGAAGATGAAAATATTGATATGAGAAGGAGGGTTAAAGGTTCCGCATACACTTTTATAAAAGAACTGAATTGGTATTCAAATTGGATTTTGATTCAAAACCACAAGTGCACTTTTGGGGGCGTTTAATGTAATGTAAACGTTTTTTTTTCATGGAAAATTAGCATACTAAATGGAAAAATAGTTTTTCATCTCATGGTGACTCAAGGCATCTTACCAAGAAGCACTGAATTAAGTACAACCACTGAGATATATGTTGGAATCAGCAAAAACGTTCATTCTTACTGTATTAAAAACACAAATCGGAATCCACTCTCTTCTACAGAAATCTAAAAGATGACTGGAATCTTCTGTTATGTTTTTTTGAGACGAGGAATTGAATTAGGCAAACAATACACAATCAAAGACACTCATTTAAACTGGTCTATATGCTCAATAATTACTCAGTGATCTATACATATTATTTAAAGATATATCCCAAATATGATAATCAGAGCATTATTCTAACTTGCAATTCAAAGTGGCGTGCCGTCGTCATCCTATTTCCACGGGCAAACGTGTGGATTGCGACTTCAATGATCAAAACAAAAACAAACGGAGCAGCCTGGGAAGGCGACATGTAAACTCTTTATGGAGAGTTATGCGCCGTGAGACAATACAATTCCCAAATCAATTAAGAAAAGCGTTTGGCAAGCCTGTGGGCGATAGCCATATTTCCCCACATTGTCTATGTAAATGAAACCTAATTTCCCTACTTATCACACCACTTTGCTCAGATCAATGTACCCTCTCTTTCTGCTTGGAAGCAAGTCCCCCAGTGCTTTGTATCCAAGACGAAGTTGCCATTATGATGCACCTCTTTGATTCTTCTAGAAGAAGGGATCTGATCCTCGCAGAGCTTCATTTCTTAGTTAGCGCTGTTCCTACGATGGATTGAGAAATTCAGAGAAAAGCATTTAATAGAAACGTAATAGCTTGAGATAAACTGCTTTTGACATTTAGCGCACCTACAGTTATTAATTTAAGCACGAAGACTGACTTTTTATAAGGAGAGTATAATGTTTCTAAAGGGATGAAATACAATTTAAGAGACTTTGAAGGGATTGTAGTTTCCAAACTTATAACAATATTCTGGACAAAAGTGTGACCTAAGCCCGTGACAAAGCTGTGAATTTAAATCTCAAACAACTCTACCAATTATCGACTGCAGCAAAAAGCCAAAACACATATGTATCCTTGACTTGTCCATGGCTTAGTGGCACTCCTGGACAAGTGCACTTCTGGGAACTTGCATCCAGGCAAACCCCCTCTCCTCTGCCTGACCAGATGCAGCCACACACCTGGAGCAGGGCGACAACATTACCTCTCTCTCAGTCTAATTGCATGGACATAACATTGGCAGTTTGAAACTGTTCCGAAGCCAAATTCTGCAGGAGAGGTAGCGGGGGATTGATGCTCAGAAATTCGTTCCGACAGCTCCTGCCTGATTGACAGATTGATAACGGTTGAGTGTGGCCTCTTCTCGCTTCAAGTAGACCCGGCACTTGCCCCGCCTACACAGGGCTCCAGGGATCTTGCCGTTAGGGTCGAGAAGTTGGAAAGAGTGCAGAATGTTGTGTTACATTTAAATTCGGCTATAACTGTTGGTGGTCAGCCAATTAGATATGCATTGTGCAAAACAAAATATCATGCTGTTCATGCATATGTATGAGTGAAGGGAAGAGAGACTAGCCAACCCAATCTCACAAAAAAACGTGTAATAACTACGTAATAATAATACTATAATAATAACGTATCTAAGCCACAATTTTAGATGCGGATTTTGTTACTAATACGTTTGCGCTGTGGACCAACACTATACATTGACGGGGAAGGGGGTAGCAATAAAGATAACACCATTAAACAGTTACACAACATAACAGAAATAATATCGATAGCAGCGTCCCTAGCAACCACCTTGGTAACAATGAAAACGTTGTATAGACACAATTTCCTGAAGTAATCTTCATAATAACTAGCAAACTAAAGATCATGTACATCCACTGCACACATAATCTGAAATAACAACTCATATTTCTCGCATCAAATGACATCAAAAGGCATTTTAATCGCCAAACTAACCTTAAAATAGGCATTTTACAGCGAGAATAAAACGAATGTCGGCCATGTTTTTTTTTTGCAGGGAGAAATTTGAAGATCACGTGACATAGACGCCAGCCGTTGGAATGAATGGTGAAAAAAACGTAGGGATCTTACAATTTCAGAGGCGTTTTTGTAGAAATACTACGTCCTACGTTGTGGACCAACGTAGTCGTTTTTTTGTGAGACTGGGTTGGACTAGCTCAACCATACGCCATAACTTTTTTAATGTTTTAATTCAGGTTGTTTTAGTTGGTTAAATGTGGGGATCTAGTGTTTCCCATTACTGCCATGCTGAGCCTCTTGTTAAATAAGTATGTGTCATCTGATGAATTTATTTTTGTTGGCGCCATAGATACTTCCCTTGCTTCTCTGCCCATTTGTTTTAGCAAACAAGGCCATGTGACTTGCCATCTTTTTCCTACCATGGTTGCAGTAATGAATTCAAAGCTACTTTGTTGCACTTAACCATAGAAGAGAGGTGACAAAGACAAATAACTGCTGCCTTCACTTGACAAATATCGTGTTGTTCTTTTCAGTGAGGCTAGCAGAGTCATGGGATACATTATTGATTTCTGATCCTATGATAGCAGTGAATAACTTTCAGGAATGACACACTTTCTTGCTAAAACTTTTAGCATACCACAATGTCATATCTTGAATTGTGCACACCGAGATCTGGTGCAACCAAGCCCTATATCATTGAACAACTAAATACAGAAATAATGTTTCAACACAAACAGTTTTGCATAGTAATAATGTCTGCAAATAACACAGTATTGTCCTAGAATGACCAAATTCAAATACTTTGGTTCTAAAACCTCACATCCATGAAGATTCCTAAATTGGATTTAATTTGCTATTCAAGTACATCTCTCATTATGCATGTGCTTTATCTTGGGCTAAATTTAAAAAGTGGCAGATAATTTGAGTCTGATTATCTTTTTTATTTTTAAGTCTCAGAAAGAAAGAGCCAGGAAACAGTTGGAGCTTGCCTGCGGTATCATCTTTGAGGGCCATTGAGCCGTTAAAGACAACAAAAAAAAAAGAGGGAAAGACGGAAAAGAGCGCTGGCATCGCTAACAACATCGTCATTCAGCCCACCCGCCCACTTCTTACCTTCCTTTGAAAACGTTGTCAAAATAACTGTCAGAAATGTTTCATGTCTCAGAATTGCGGTTGGACTTTGTGGAAGGTGCTGTGTTCTCATAATATTCAGGACAATAAAGAAAGCAGTTTAATTTAAAATAGCATGTATTTGATGAAAGGTTCACAGCAAGTCGAAGCAACTCATAACAGATGGACTCCATTTTGGAGAAGTGCAGAGTATTTCTGACGACAAACCCACTGTAAACTTTTGTGACAGCCAGTGGCTGTATTTTTCTTCCATTTTATGCTTTATTGGATTTCCCTTTTTGATCTAGTATTGCTGTATTTAGTGTTGATGATTTCCAATGAGAGAGGGAAAATAGGCCATTGGATTCTCTTAATTCACAGCACACTCTCTGCCCCTGTCATTTAATTGATAGATGTATGCCCTTTCTTTTTTCACTCTCTCCCGCTCCCCACAAAGTTCTCCATTTATTGCCACTTTCATTACTCGGAGCAGAACGGTAGGTTTTTGAGATCAGTGCTGGGTATCTGGAGGCTAATGAATTGGGTGAACTGCGGTGATTGCAGGAACATCTGCCTTTGCCATCTGAGGACACTTAATGACATTTTCAGAGTGACAATACAGAGACGCGGAACTAAAAGCTGCCTGCCATGTTACACATAGCGTTTCTTGTATTTCCCCCTATTTATTCCATCATTAGGGGCCAACTGGTAATTGTACAGCTACAGATGGAGGCATCTTAGTATAATATATGCACATGACAGCTGTTGACATACAGGTTGGTTATCATGCTTATTCAAACGGCTGATTAAAATTGCTCTCCAATGCCATGCTACTTTAGAGATTACTGATATGCCATTTCTGAGCAGGATCCCAGGAATACAGTATCTAGGGCTGCGCTGGTTTAAGTGCCGGCCTAAAGCAACCTCCCAGCAGTGATGAGAAGCAACCAATCAAGCCCAGACCTAGGACTTTTGCTGAAGAACCAGAACTGTGGCCAGAGGCAAGAAAACACACAAACATTGGTCCTCCAGTAGGAATAGGAGCAGTTCAGATCTGGTTAGCTCTTTTCTCTCAGAATTGGAAAGACGAGTCCAGTTCCTTATTTTTTATTGGTTAAATTTAGACCAGTGTCCTACGCTGCAGATAGAATATTAATCAGGCCAGTGTGAAGCCAAAGAGAGAGCTGCCAGAGACTCCACTCCTGTATTCCTCCTCCTTTTCTACTGCATTAAAGCTTTCGGGACAGTGTACTACTGAAGTAACCCGAGCCATAAGTGTAACTGTAGCCCAGAGATATATTGACTACTTCTCACACAATTATGAGCAGCATTTGAAACACCCTAGGCAATTTAGTGACACATTAAAGTCCCTTAATAGGATGCCGATTTTCACCACCGGACTATCCAAATAAAGTGTGACCCATTAAATGAATATTTCATGTGCCTTTTGATGGGATCTACCATAGGCTCTGCAAACACTACCTATCATTTCTTTTCCTGATTTCCTCCCATTTTGCATTACAGAGTGAATACATTTGAGGCCCAATCAGTCATTGGTTTGACTATATAAATGATTGAGTAGGTACAGTATTCACATACATAATTCAAGACTCTGAGTGGCAAATGGAAATCTGCATGTTGTATCTTTTTCAATCAATCGTGTTTCAGAATATGGGGAGCGTTTTATAAAAATATCTATAAACATTGAAAATAGACGTGTTATTTGTGATCTGATGGTAGCAGTAATCAAATAAACTACAGTATGCACCCATTTTTGGGTACACATAGAGCACCACATGGATAATTCATGCTCCCTTAAGTGCTTGAATGGGAAGCTTTACTGGCTACTGGAGCATGTCCAGTAAACTTTTAATGCTCATTTCAGACCAATTTCTGTTTAACATCAATAACTCGGCTCTACTCCAAAGATTACAGAGTCTGGGAGCCGAGCAGCTGAAAGCTCGAGCACCCATGGTTTTGAGGCAATAGCTTGGGACGGTGAGAAGTCCTACGGATGAAGAGCGGAGGGTGCGGGAGGGGGTGTACTCCTGAAGGAGGTCAGTGATGTAGATGGGGGCAAGGTTATGGACAGCTTTGTATATGAGCTTTGTATATGAGTAGAATGTTTTTGTAGTCAATACAACAACAACAACAACAAATAAGACATAGCCGAATCACACTGGGTGAACATTTAGCGCTATGTACATATTTTACCATGCCACTCCAGGTCATTGCAGGTCAGAGCCTCTGCCTGATTTGATTACTATATGGATCCAGTTTTAGGGCATGCGAGTGTGAAATTCCAACAGTGAAGTGCAAAGTAAGCACAGTTTGTGTGGCGTCATTTTTGAGAGATGTGGCACAGGTTATCAAAGGGCAAAGTCTGCTGTCTCTTCCCTCTTTCTTTTCATCATGCTCTCCTGGTCCTTGAACTCCCCTGAGTCAATAGAGACACTTCACTCTTGGGGATAAAGTCAGGGGGCCAGCGAGACGGTACCCACGTGTCAGCTCTACATTTGCGTCGCCATTGGAGAGAGAAAGAAAGGGTTAGGAAGGTTAGGATAAAGGCAAGAAGAGGTGCTAAAGTCGGAGAAAGAGGAAGATTCAGGGTGCTTCATCATCTCTGGTGACAACTGCACACAGAGGGAAGCAAAGTACATGTCCACTTACAATCTGCAACCTTATCCAGCCGGCTGCCAGCTAGCGGTCACCTCGCAGACGTCTGGCCAAACCCATCTATTAACCCAGTACAGCTGGCCACCTTCCAGCTTGAACGACTGCACTTTTAATTGTGCTTGTGTTCTGGGTGTGTGTGGGGGGGGGGGGATTTGCTATGATTACATTTACATTTAGATCATTACCATGTCTCGCCTCACAGGTTCACTGCTCAAGAGAAACACAACTATCCACAGAAATAACACCTGCCGTCGTTAAAATGTAATATCTTGTTTTTGCGGAAAAAATTATGTTTCATCGTATTTGTTTTACTTTCATAACCTTGACCCACCCATCCACAACATACACCTCAATTGAAGAATCCTGTCGATGCTGCAGAATGCGCCGGCGTCTACATAATACAACAAAACTAATTTCCCTTTCTCCTGCTGTTCTTGTGTCTTGAGAAGATGAAAATATTCATCACTGTTGTCGTGAACACAGCATAATCATCTAGGATTTACGCTTCTAGCTTGTATCAAATTAATTGTGCATGGAGCGAGGAGGGTCTGGAGACGATCTCATAGAGATGGATTCCGCCATGTCATCACTCTATTGCATAAAGTAAAACGAGATTTCTTGTTTTCACCTTTTTGGTCCCAGCTAAGTCCGCACAGCTGCTGCCTCTTAAAGAAAACTGGATGCAGAGCACAGACGTGGTGCAGCATTACATATGAGCTCATTTCCAGGCTTGTCAGCATGGTGTGGAGAGGGGGGGGGGTATGCATGGTATGTACATTGAAATGGCTATGCAAGCCAACATATGATGAAAGTACTGCCTTAGGATTATCCCATGGCTTTGAAGTATTGCACTGCAGAGCCAACTTGTGCCTAAATACTTAAGTCACGAGGTGAAACCTGACAGGAATTATTAATGGATGTCTAGCCTTGTTAATGGATTATAAAAACTTGACATACTAAGACATATAATTAAAAACGTTGATGACATCTGAGGTGTTACTGATACGTTCCAGAAGGGATGTAGCCTTGTTTTATCATGATAGCCATTGTTGTTGGGTACAAGATACATATCATTTGGGCCATGGCACAGAGCGTCCTGAGGTTGGTTGAGGTTTTCGTATTGTCATTGTCTACAATGCCATCTCATTTGTTCTGAAACCTACAGAATAAAATAACTGCATCATAAAGCACTTTCAATTCAAAATGCAGTTATGCTTTTGAGCGCCTGACCATACACTATCATTTGGTCAAATCTATGATGTATCATTATCAGCCTCTTTGCTTGAGTCAGAGCGTCTTTTAGTTGCACTCATTTATCATTATATAGATAGAACGTATGTCTCGATTAAAAGACTTAAGTTCAGTGTTATAGAGCCAATGGTGATTCAATGAATCTCAGGAGCACTGTTACTAAAGCTGATAATGTATCAAGACAGTTCATAAGTTAGAAGATGTGAGGCAAATAACTCATTGCTCTGACATGATAATAGCTTTGTCAATGACAATCATTTGCTTTGTTGGCCAAGAGTACACCTACAACTGAGGGGCTGCAGATTCAGTTTGCCAAACAGATATTTAAACAAGCTGAATAAGTTAAGAGGTATACATTTTACACTATGTATTTACCATCTCAAATTAGAAATGTTTATTTGTGCTTGTGATATAAGGCAACTATGTTAACGGTAGTTTTAAGCACTCGGATCTTGAAGGAACTTCT